>CM050413.1:44690952-45890952 GCA_027564155.1 Gymnocypris eckloni scoliostomus | reverse complement strand
CACCATCCTAAAGGTTCTGTACTGGAATTAGTTCACCTGTTTCGAGTCTTCGGGTTTTCAGTCGTTCGCTTCATCTTAAACGAGACTCAAAGGTCCGAGTCGGTAAAATGATCCGAACTTCCCATCACTAGAATTTGCTGGGCGTATCTGTCCACGCCCTGCACAAGAATAGACCGTGAACAGTTGTTCAGCGCAGCTTCTCACGTGTTGGATGAGAAAAGAAACAGACCAACTTGTGACAAAGCTGAAATGCTACTTTTGTAAAGAATAAAACGTTCAAGCGTATAAACGCCAGTTCTGTACAAGATTATTATTTTTATTTTACCTTAAAATTACATTGACTTAATTCGATTTAACAAGCACGAGCTGTAGCATCTTTGCTTTTGCTCGTTGCACTAAACATTATTTGATTTAACATTTTGGAATAATTTATTTATATAGCCTACTTTGGTTTTATTTAGTTTCACTGGTAAATACCTTTTTTCTTTACACCAATTTTAAAAGTGACAACAAATGTTGATTAAGTAACATCTTTGTTTGGACTGTTGAATGTGTGTTGGTTGTGTTGTTTAGATTGTAACTATGCAAATGTTGCCTTTAATTTCACATGGTTACTGTTAATGTTTTCATTTAAGGCCAGCTTTATGTAGTTTCAACCCAATTTAAAAACCATCTTGGTCCATCTTCAACTGGGGTTGACCAGTTGAACATGAGAGGCAGAATTTGTAAAGATGCTTGTTTGTTTTTTCTAATAAAATATATTGATAGGCATTTAAAATTTGTTTAATATGCTATATCCATTAAAATAAAAGCTTAAGAACATTTTGAATTGTAAATAATTTTAATCAAAAACTTGTGACACAGACACTATGTCATATTGAAGTAACACCACAGACGTAATTATAACACCACAGACCTTATAATGCAAGTTACTAAAGGCTCTGTGTTACCAGAAATGCATTAACACCAGAGACAGTAACACCACATACAAATCAGCTTAGACTTTTCTAAAATGGAGGCTACCATCATGATGATTTCAAGATCAGGGACATTTTGGAAATATCAACAAGTATGTATTTATATTTTTTTATAAAAATATGCCAGATCTGCAAGTTATCAACATAACACCACATACACTAATGACAACACATGAAATTGTCAGAGATTTAGCTAGCTTCAGAATTTATAAGAAAGAATGTACTCCCCATGCACCCTCAGATCAACCAGCACCTGCAGTGACCCTTACACATAGGAAGTAGTCCAAATAGAATTCTCCCTTTTCTTAAAGGGGTGACATCCATTGTTGAAACACCACAGACATGAATTTGGGGGCAACTTTTCTTAAATATATATATTTTTAAACAAATATTATACATGTTAAATCAAATATATATTCACTATATAAACACTTTATTTGTGTTAGAATCTTTCATTATTTCTTGTTGGTTGCTTAAAGGAAAAAAATCGGTATCGAATCGGAATCGGCCAGTTTGCTCGAAAAAAATCGGTATCGGAATCGGCCACGAAAAATCATGATCGGTGCATCACTAGTTCTTATATCACGACTTGTAAGTTTGAATTATTTCTACGAATACATCTGATTTTATGTTGGTAAATTGTTAAATATTTATACAGTATATTGATGCATATGGATAATTTAACAATTTTCTTTATATGTATATATTTTTTTCTTTCAAGTGAAATATTTGTATTAGCTGTTTATTACGTCTATGGTCTTTGGCTACCAGTGTCCTTAGAAATTGCCCAGACAAGGTCATTGCCGCCTCTTAGTGTGGCTAGCTGTAGGCGAGATCTTCAGTAGCCCAAGCTCTCATCTCTGAACATGTGTGGCTGTTTGACTGCAGGCCTGGCCTGTAATTACACAGACATTTGCGAGGGGAGTATGTCCATGGGGCGAGTTGGTGCCTGAACCGGTATGCCCTCCCAGGCCTCTTTTACCCCTCTACTCCTGTCATAAATCAAAGGGCCAGCTGCCAGCAGCTCATTATCTGTGTAATTATCTCATCCTGAAGTCCTGCTTTATCTCAAAGACAGCCTGCGCCTCACTGCTCTCACCCGGTCCTTTCCCAGACAGACCCCTGCATGAGCCCAGTCTCGTCCTCTGGTGTAAAGCCTCTGATCCTGTGTCTCTCCATAGCCATGTCTTCATTACTGATATGTATAATCATGTTTTTAATTGGTATTTTAATGAGTTTCTGGCTTGACCACTGTTACTAAAGCAATAAATCCCTCGAACATGAGAATTTGGGCATGTTCGTGAGTCCCACAACATTATATGATCATTTCAGTTTAAATATACATAAGACCTTCAAAAGACATTTTAAGAAATATGTTGAACGCAAGAGTTATTTATGAAAATGTCCAGGCTGCTCTTTTACATACAGGGAAAGTGGATGGTGACCACAGATCCAAGCATCGTACAAGTTTGAATAAAGTACTGCAAAATGAGTTTGAATAAAGAACAGCAAGCATGATGTATTTTGTAGGCCAAAACCCGGAAATGAGTTAGCATGAGTTTGTACTTCTGGCTCAGTTGTACTGAAGTCAGTGCATTTGTTTAATGGGATTTTGCTTAAACTACGTTAGTAATAAACCATTATGATTTAAGCTTGTTCTTATCTTGCAACGGTCAGTTGCTAAAAAGTGGCTACATTGGACTACAGATACTACAGAGGGACATTAAGCATCATCAAGCTAAGCAGGACAACTCATCTACTCACAAGTCTGCTTTCACAGCCTTATTGTGTTTATTATCATGCTCTTGAAAACTATTCTAACTCAAACTTTCAGGGAAAAGACTGGAAGAGTTGCCAGAAGATTAATGGTGGTGACGTTGAAGTAATGCGACCATGCATGGTGTATCTAGGCTTCAGAAAAATAGATTTTAACTTTCGGGTTGGCCTACAAAAATACGTCATCGTTGCAGAACTCTGACATGATGTAAGTAGGTGATATGATGGACATTGGGAGGGGCAAGGTTACCCCAAAGGTTTAGATTTCAGTGACTGATTAAATTTACCCTTAAATATTTAATTACATTCTTGGAATTTTATCTTATTTGTTTGGGTAAACTATTCTTCAGCTGTATGAAATTTTGGTTGTATATATGTCTTGGATGTTGTGTAAAGGCTTCTCAAAAGTAATGCATGTTTTCCCTCTTATGTTCAGCATATTTTCCCTTGTGTCTTTATTTTTGGCAGCAGTCCTATGAAACAGTCCCCTTCCTTTACTTTGAAACATGTTTGTTTTGCAACGCCAACGGTATATCTTTGCTTATTACCAGCAATAATAAACCCAAGCCCAGAGGCGGTGAACATATTGAGATTATAGATGCTTGTTCTCTGCATTTTTGAGGGTTTGTCTCAGTGATGTTTTTGTGTGTTTAAAAGTGTGATTTCCTCTTTCCTGCTCTCTCGGAACACTATTGACTCTTACAGTGACTTCTAAGCGCTTGTAAAAGCAGTAGAACGTAAGCTTGTACAGGGCTCTAGAGTGCGACCTAATTTCTCGATGATGCGAAAAAAAAAAATCTGAGGTCGCACTGGTGTAGTAGAGATGCGTGATGTGTTGCCAATTTAGCGACTTTTCAGACCCCCATTGCGACTTTTTTTCTAAAAAAGTGACTAGTGAAAAATCTAGCGACTTCTTGGACAAACTTTAGCGAGTCTCTGTGATCGTGGCACTGCTGCAACGGTGCGAGATCAGCACGCACGCAGCTCTTTCTCTGCAATCTGCTCTGTTCAGCGAGCGTCTGAGAGGAGCAGCCCGTTCAGTTAAAAGAGATATTATTGCTTCTCTAAGTTTACATGCAAATATGGCCAAAATCACAGCACAGGAATTGTCTTTGTCTTCTCTTATCTTGTCTTGTGTGTATTATTTGATTTCATCAGATAATGGCTCAATAAAATGATAAATTAGGATTTTTGTGCAGACTAGCTTCTTGGAGAGCTGGTTATGAATTCTTAAAGGGCTGTGTTTTAGTCATTATTTATGTAAAATATATAAAGTAAAACCGTTTTATTGAAAATTTGGCTGCATTAAAATACAGTATGAGAACAGAGAGATAATTAGACAGAACAGGGTTTTTTCTGTAAATACTTATACTTATACTTATCCCGCAGTATGCTATCCGAAGCAATTAGAATGCAGCAGAACAGAACAGACCGGGCATACAGACAGATAGTATGCTAAAGAAACAGGGAAGATGAGTTCAGAACAGGATAAGGACTTGGTGGCCTAAAAAAATGCATGTTGCATGCAGAGCACACAGCGGGGAGTAGCGATCATATTTCCTTCAGAGCGGAGAGCGTCTTTCTGAAGATCCCGCTCCGCTCGCTCAATAAGCTCAGCGCCACTCGCTCAGCACAAAATGCCCCTTTGGTAATTTGTTAATTCCAGAATCTGTGGAATAGGCTAAGCAATGTTTGTCTAAGCTAATGTTTCTAAAAGCAAATTCTAAAATCCTGTGAAGATTGACAGACGTTTTAATGGACCGCATTTCCCGCAGTTTTGGTCTATTTTAATTTTAGAAAGTGTTTATTTTATTTACGCCACGAAATAATTATTTGTCAAGTGCATTTCATCTTGTGTGTGCTTTCATGGGCCTGATAAGTATTTTGTGAAATTCTATATCTGCTTTTCATCTTGTGTGCGTGTTTTGAATATGAAGCGTTGTTTTAATGGAAACGTATACTTTTTCAGTTATTTAATTTTTATGCAAATGTTCCAAGTGGCTTCAAAACAAGACACGTTTTAAATTAAGATTTTAAATGTTATACATTTAAATTAGGGATGTTCATTTCGTTATTTTTCCTAACCGTTAACCGACAAATATTATAGAACTGAATTAAATTAAAAAGAATAAGTGTCTGTGACCCGTTAAAAATACTAGCATCTGTTTTTCTGGGATTAATTTCACATGTGCAAAAAGCAGCAAACAACAGAATGAGGATTCACCTGATCATATCATATCACATCACGCACCTGCAGCACTTCTGCAAGCAGAGAAAAACTTAATTCACCTAGATGCTGGGTTCAGCCTTTTGGGTCATTTTTTGGGGTTATTTGTACAGTGTTTGGGTAGTTTGTGTACATTTTATTTTATTTATAAAATTGTTTCTGTCAGTATATTGTTTAAATCTATGCAGAGCAACATTCGCGGTGTGAATCACTAAACGAACGCCGTCATACGCCGGTCTTATTGCTTGATAAAGAGTCTGATGCTTTGCATAAAATAAACGATTATATTTATAAAGATACAGAACATAAATACTTTGGATGTTAAAACATGTCCTCAGAGCTGTTGACTGTTTGTTGTTGAGCAGGTAATGAAGGCAATCGCAGTACGTTTCGTCCACGAGTGAAACGCATGGCGGCGGTCTCATCCGTGATCGTTCCCGCCGAACACGACTCCAGCTCGGCGTGAGAGCCAGCGCCGTTACGGTGGAAACACAGTTACAGAGTGGTCCATTTACTCGTGAATTACATCGGTTTAATGTTTAATCTTTACTTCTAATGTTTGTTAAACGAGATTAAATAGGCAATGTGTAGGCTTATAGCTTATAAAAACAAGCAAATGAGAAATAAAGGAAGTTATAACGTCTGGAGTATTTTACAGAAGTTTAGAGGATTTAAGTTAATCTGTAAATATTATTTCATGCATAAAGTAAAAAAAAGCTAATATTATAATAGAAACGAATAAAGCCATTAGCTGAGTTAAATCATCCATTAATGATGGGATAAATAAACAATCAAATTTACTGGGTAAAATTAACTCCAAATGTACTCTTTACTCAGCCCAAATTGGTTTGTTTTGAACCCAGTGTTTTGTAGAGTATGCAGAGTTTGTTCATTATTGTGCTGAAATTAAAGCAGACGGCAGAAAGATGCATTCTATTTTTTTCTTATTTTACAAAAAGCAAAGATAATTTTTTATTGTTTATGTACACAAATAAAAGCAGACCTTTACAATTCGATTATCTTCATGACCAAGAGGAGTTGCTTCCACTGTTGGAAGGGGAATAAATCCAGCGATTGCTCCAGCGACGCATGCGCACACATTTAAGCATTCTACCAAATGCAGCCTGTTTATTATCATTATAAAAAACAACCAGTAAAACATATGGAAGAACACACTGCTCTGTTTAAATATGTAGTACAATCTGTGCTGTTTAGCGTTATCACATCACCGCGTGAAGTTATGCAAAACATTTTGTTTTATGTGGATATTGTAAGGGTAAATAAATAAAAGGTAAATAATATTTTGGCATTTAAATACCGCGAATACGGGAACATTTGATTTTGTGTTGAAGGAGAGACCCAACATTGGTTTCAGTTTTGTTTTAGCCTAAAATAATTAGTTTTGGTTTGTCGTTATAGCTTCTTATTTTTAATTCTTGTTATTTTCTAGCCTACTGTTAATTGAAAGGATTTGTTGTCGAGTGAGGGGAACTAAAATTGCCTAGCTATGTTTACAGTGTTTATTATAATGTTTGTAATTCGCGTCGGCCTATTTCTGAATGAAATAATAAAATGCGACTTATAGGCTACTTTGTTTTTTCTCTCTCTTGCTCTCTCTAAAAAACGTGTTTTTTATACGTGTATAGCTTATTTTAACCATGCAGCAAACCTTTTAAAATATTTTGATAAATTACTAAAAATAAATAAGTGAATTTAAACCGTTTAACTGATTGTATTAATGGGTCAAAATTATTATCGGTTGGTTAAAGGTTAATTAACATCCCTAATTTAAATTAACAATTTCACCCTGAAACATAACCATTTCTTATCGGACTACTGCTTTAATTGAGACATTTATTCAATAATGTCACTATAAACAGGAAAAAATAAATAGGCCTAACGTTACTGGAGACATTTAATGTGAGCGCGTGATCTGAGCGGGATTCGGTTTACCGGTGAGCATGAGCGGATCATTAGCGGAGCGTTTGTTTTGGCCGTGAACGACTGAGTGGAGCGCACACACACACAGAGCGGAATATTGAACCGCTCCGCCGCTCACATGCTCTGGTTGCATCTTGTTTTGTTGGATTTGATTACTCACATATTATAATATATATATATATATATGTATTTTGCCATTTGTCTGTTCTAGAGACATGTTACAACTTTTGGGAAAGGCCTAATTGGTTTCCTTTGGAAATATGTTTCAAATTCACAGAATGCATTTATAACTGTAAAGGTCAAGGTTTCTTTATTTGTCACATGATAAATAATACAGGGTATAATCAAAAGTGAAATGTAGATCAAATCAGGTCCGCTCAGTGGACAGTGCAAAGAATAAAAATTATATAAAAGTAACACCACACAAGAGCATATATAGGTAAAAAAAAGAAATAAAGAGTAAAATGTGTAATAGAATAAAGAAAAGTGCAAAACAAGATCTGCAAAAACAAGATGTGCAAAAACAAGTAAGATGTGTAAGATAAAGCATGTCTGTTTGTGTCAAAATCGTGATTAAAATCGAAATCAAAAAAAAAAAAAAAAAATCGTGATATATATTTTTTGTCCGTATCGCACAGCCCTATGGTGCACCTAAGAAAAAAAGTTAGGCGCACCAGTGCAACCAGTGCAAAAAGTTAGTCTAGAGCCCTGATGTTCAGGCAGTAACAGTTGTTTCTCCATGCCTCATTAGTCTCTGTTTCAACTGTATACATACTTCGGTCGTAATTCTATACATACATAATTCTATGCTCTCTGCTGGTTGGCCAGTTTTGAGATCATATGCTCTAATTGTATAGACATTCATGCCTTCATAATCAGGGATAGCTGCTCCAGGAACTGTTACCCTGCAAAAGATCTCAAGCAGCGTTGAGGTTTAGAACAAAGGGACTGTTTGACTAATTGAATCGGGGCATTGCATTTGCAGTGCCATAGACGTGGCAGTTTTGTTTGAATGGAGTTCTGTCTCCAAGTATCCTGCAAAAGAATCACTGAGCTGGTCATGGAGGGATAAATGGTTTGGAGTTTCCTTCGGGTTCACCGCACAATTTCAGAGCAGTCGGTCATAACTAAGGCCACACAGAATTGATTTTAGGTATATCTCATAATAAAGTTTCCAGCTCATATTCCACGCTAAAGTTAAAGTTACATTTTTATAAACATATAGAGTGCACCAGTGCCCAGCACTTTGGTGGGCAGCCTTGGTTCCGGAATAGTTTTTCCCATAATGATTAAAGAAAAAAATCTTTGTTCAAATAGAAGCTATGAATCAAACCAGCCAGATATGAGGTAATTTGAAAATTGGAAAACAAACTAATGGTGTGTGCACACCAAACATGAAACAAATCTTCTCATCGCGTTATTGCTGGAATGTGTCAATAAGTTCTTTGCTGACTGGCTTGTGCGACAACACGTCATGCAAATTTTCTGCTCTAGTTGAAATTTTTCAACTTGCATGGAAGATGTGTTTGCAGGCGTATATTGCATGTTCAGGGGAAACAAATTCACGTCTTTGCATTAACTCTGTATGTAATCTACTAATTAAAGGGTTACTCCACCCCAAAATGAAAACTTTTTCATTAATCACTTACCCCCATGTCATTCCAAACCTGTAAAAGCTTTGTTCGTATTCGGAACACAATTTAAGATATTTTGGATGAAAACCGGGAGGCTTGTGACTGTCCCATTGACTCCATAATAAATTGCACTGTCAAGGTCCAAATAAAGTATGAAAAGCATCGTCAGAAAAGTCCATCTGCTATCAGTGGTTCAATCTGGATTTAATGAAGCGACGAGAACACTTTTTCTGTGCAAAGAAAACAAAACAACGATTTTATTAAACAATTAAGTCTCCTCTGCTTCAGTGTAGTGCTATTTTGGAGAATATCCACTGGATGCAAGCAGCGTACTCTCTTGTTTGTCAGCCGCGCCACAAGGATACAACTTCTACGCTTGTTTATGCTTTTAATTGCATGAAAACAGCGCATCCGTGTGGTGCGGCTGACACGCTGCTTGCGTCCAGTGGATATTCTCCAAAATGGCGCTATGCTGACACAGAGGAGACGATTTGTTGAATAAAGTCATTTTTTTTCTTTGCGCAGAAAATGTTCTTGTCGCTTCATTAAATTCAGATTGAACCACTACGATATAATCACATAATTTGGTCATTTTGGGGTGGAGTAACCCTTTAACTCACTGGGTTTACGCCCAACGTAAACAAAGCATGAGGATAGTTGGTTCATTGCGGCTACTGTTTTTTTCTGGAAGAAGATGTGCTGAGAGGAATAAGCCAGAATTTAATTAACTAAACAATGAATCATCCAATAATTTAATTCCCTTTTTGGTGTGCACACACCATAAAGGTGTATACTTAATTTAAGTGAGGGAAAGAACTACAATCTTATGAAGCATATATTATTTATATGAATAAATATCAAATTGTTGATTTAATATGAATTGTGTGTATATAGAAGCAAAAATATTATACACTTATTGCAAAATATGTGTGTGTGTGTGTGTGTGTGTATGTATGTGTGTGTGTTTGTCCTAAATATTTAAGTGTTTAGAGGGTGTATGGTTTTGGCATTATTTACTTTATCTTTTTTCTGATTGGTGTATATTTTTTCGCAGAATCGTTAAACACGATTGTTAGAAAAATATGTTGAAATATTGTAGGCTGTTGGCTTGTAAGCATACAGTAAACTTGTCCATTAACAACCTCATTGCTCGTGTCTTTAAAAGTTATAAAGGCAGAGCACTTTATAGTGTTTTTTTCAGATATCTAATTACAGTCAAAAAGTACATAAACAATACAAGCAAGAATGCAAGCTGTTATGAGGCCATTTTTTATTATAAATACTAATGAGTTGTTTATGTTTGTAATTTGTAAGGAATTTGGTTATTTGTAATAACATTTTTGATTACATTTTTTTTGACAGATTCCTAAAATATTTGTTTTCTCTTTAAGACAGGTTGTCTAATAAATTAAGCCCTGTATGTTTTCATAGCATTCAGGTTGTTTGAAGGACATTGAGCAGAATGTGGAATAGTGTGTTTTTTTGTAAATAAAATTAAATAATTGTATTTAATCCGATTAATCGAAAGAATAATCGACCAACTAATCGATTATCAAAATAATCGTTAGTTGCAGTCCTAGTTCCCAGAAGCCGCTTTACCAGCCACATTCATCCACTGTCCATGAAAGTTACAACACTTCTCATGCATTCTTAAGGACATGCTTCAGAAAGCATTCACATGTGATAAAGATTGGTTACAAAGAAGTGCAAATTCCTGCCAAGAGATTCACACTCTTGATCACAGGCCGAAACCCTCACTGTCCACATCAAGTTAGTTTGTACAAGAATGCCCTGCTGATATTAAAGGAAGATTATGGAACATCTTTGCCAAGTGTTTCAGCGTCAAAATGTCTGGTACGTCTACTATGTGACCCAACCTGTGTTTGTTTGGAAAAAAATTGTATCTTCTCCTTTCTTGGTATTTCTTGAATATGTGCTTTCATTTTGACTAGATCAAGTTTGTGAAGTGTGAAGTTCCTGATGTCCTCCGGCTGTAGCCATTAGTGGATTGAGCTGGTATGGTAAATAAGGTGCAGTGTGGACCCAGGAGCAGAATCTTCCTCTAAATCTGTTGCTATCCTTTAAGTAGTGTGCTGACCATCTGCTCTGCTGCGAGGTCCCCATATCCTCCGAGAGCTCAGCGAAGTGCACCTCTAATACTCTACTTATGGCTCCTTATGCAATCTGGTCAGGCATTACACAGTGCACTGAGGTGGACATGAGTGTTTGTGTGTGCATGTTCATTTTATTCTGTGTTGTGAGCCAGAAATCAGAAAGTATGATGTAGTCTTTTGATATTGTATATTTAGTGTGCAGTTTTGTAAAAATTTGTTACTGTATTTTTATATAATATTTTAATTGAAAAATATAATATTCTCTATATTGCATCAAGCATGCACAATATGCAGTGCATTAATGTTGAAATTATGTGTAATTAGGGCTCTAGACTGTGACCAAAGCCTTTTTTTGAGGGTGTGCGAGTAAAAATTTTACGTGGTTGCACTTGTGCGAGTGCATGGTCTGCGCTGCTCCAAAGCATCTGCTTCATACAGCGAGCACTGCAGAGCCACGGCACATTGTAGCAGGATTCAGATTTCACTGATCACAAAGAGAGGTGCTTTCAGCGCGAGCGCTTCAGTAGAGCCTGGTTTATACTCGTTGCGTCAGCAAGAGCGCAAAGGTGCGTGCAGCAGACTGAGCGCAGGAGGATTTGGTTTTCAAACTAAAGTAAAAGACCGCTTCTTAAACCAGAGAAGGTGAACATATTGGTATTTTTGGAGAAACAAACAGGCAAATCCTGTCAGCGACAGGCAGTATAGTTTTACTTTTATTTTTGTTTTCAAAAGCTTGTTATCTTTGCTGTTTACCTCATGTTACGCTATGGAGGCTTTCCTTAATTTTTTTAGATTATTATTTATTTGATTCCTCAGTGTTTGCTAAACATTCTGTAATTTATTAGTCTGTAGCCTATATCATACAGCATGTGATGTGTCTCATGCCTCGTCTTATTCGTTTTTGTTAATAAACGTTATGTAAGACAGTTTGTCATTGTAACCTACTGCTTTCTTGTAGTTGTGCTTTTTAATTAAGAATAACTATGAATCCATCTTTTGTTTTAGTCTTAAAAAGTGAAAGGTGTAGATATAAGCAAAACAGGCAATTGTCTTTTCTTGTAAAACGTGACGCCAATGCACGAAAAAAGGAATACCTGTTCACAAAATTGAAATCACAAATAATACTAATGAAAAAGAACGGGTTGAATGTTGAAGACTTTTGTCACCATATAACTATAAACTATGATAAAAGTTCATCATCATGCATTGATTAATCAAATGTATAAAAAAAGATGAAAAGTTAGTCGCAAACGTGCGAACAGTGGGAAGAATGAATCTAGATAATTATTGTCATGTTATTATCCAATAAATACATATAATTTCTAAACAAATTAAAATAAAATCACTAAATTTTAAATAATGTGAAAGTAGTTATCACAACATTACAATATGCAGCAGATAAATATACATTTTGAGATTTTAAATAAATTATTTGTTAAATATGTATATTAATACTCTGTAAAATGACCCACATTTCAGAAATCTCCCAAAAAAAAAAACATATCATTAGTTGACTTTAGCCATCCTTATTGCATTATATGCCAAGTGACTATTCAAAAATATGAAACAAAAACACTTATTTTCTAAAGTTTGTATGCCTGTGTCTCAAATCTCTCAATGTGATTCAGTTTCAGATATATGAGGATCTCAATGTGGCCCATGAGTCAATTAAGCTGTACAATTTTTAAATTGTTCACATTTTCAGTGGTCAAAAACCAAATGTGGGTAACAGCTGATACTTGTTCTTTTAAAGAGGAATGTCTGAAGAACAAACAATGTTGAAAATAGAAATGGATCTTGTTCCCTCTATCAAAGAAATGTCAAGTGATTTTACTTTAAATTAAACCTGTAATATGCTCAGGTTATGGGACATTTTGCATGCTTTTCACATGCGGTTAATGTACTGCACAGTACACAAAAGCTATGCTAGTATTCCTAAACATAGCCAGTGTATTGGAAACCAGCTACAGGATGATATGATCTGTTAGATATGCCATAACACTCTCTGGTATCCATTTCCTTAACAGCTATTTTTCCACAAATGGTATCCAAAAATTCTACTTGAACAAGTCTTGGACTGCAGTTAAGCCCTAAAACAATCCTGATGTTTAAAAGATGTCTAAATACAAGCCCATTGCTCATTCAACACGATTCAGTGTGCTGCAAATGTCCCTGTGTAGATTGTGTCTGTTATATCAAACACATTACTATGGAGCACTGAACAGAGACCTCAGTGCTCATTGGCTCCTGGGCACCAGCAGACAGGAGCCACATTGACTCCTGTCTGTTAAGTGTTTGAGTTGTTGTTTCAAAGATAGCCTGTGCCCTAATAACACATCAGTATACAGGTCTGTTGGACCTTTATATTGTCCATTAGATGCATTATGTTAAACAGATAGTAATTTAACAACAATTACAGTAACCCTTGGAGACTATTCGGGCATTATTAAGTGGATGGTTGTGAATCAAGTTATTGTGTGTCTGTTAGAGAAGGTGGCAGCTGGTGATTTTGGCACCCAGCTGATTTTCTGTGCTCTGTTGAGAGCAGATAGTGACCCAGTGTATATTGAAACACATCTTCCCATTCTTGATAGTAACTCTTAAGTCATTCTGTTTTAATCACTTAAAAACTGTAGCTAATCATTTAACTGTATATATTTTCGTTTGTTCATTTTTTTTATTATGAGTGGGACACTGACTTATTTAGTTTACTCTTGCTAAAAGAGAACATGTTTATGAATACACAATATCTAGATATCCAGACAGAAATGTATGTTTTGCAATGTCTGCCAATTCATAGCGTGTTTGATGGATACAAATCTAAAATAAGACTGCATGCATATTATTTATGCAAAGTTGTATTGATATCTGTTTCTCTTAATGCATTGCTGTTTTGAAAATTTGTCATTCAAATATCCCTGTTACATCTTGCTGAATGCACGTTCATTCGTATAATTGAATATTTTTTATAACTGGTAACTGATTATGTAGATAATAAAATAATAATAAATATTGGTTAAATTGATCGTTGGTCTTGCTAATGATAAAAGTGGGTGACATTTTTGCTGTAGTGATATATTTGCTTGTGATCGATGCCTCTACATTTCCCAAAAGCGTTGTATGTTGTTTGTGCCAATGGCGTCTACAGTCTACATGGGTTGGAAAATGAAACTGAAACAACTTATTTTAGACCACAGTAATTTATTACTTGCTGCCTTTTTCTGCCAAAAGAGCATCAGTTTGTCTTAGGAATGACAGATACAAGTCCTGCACAGTGGCTAGAGTGACTGTTGAGCCATTCCTCTTGCAGAGCAGCTGCCAGGTCACTATGTGATGCTGGTGGAGGAAAAAGTTTCCTTGCTCCTCTTAAACTCCTCAAAGTGATTCAATAATATTCAGATCTGGTGACTCTGCTGGCCATGGCTCGTTCACCTTCACTTTCATCTTCATCAAAACACTCTGTCACCATTCTTCTTGTGTGTATTTGTGTATTATCATCATGATTCCTCATACATGGCACCACCTTCAGGGTACAAAGTTTGAACCATTGGGAGCACATGGTCTTCCAGAATGGTTTGATATTTCTTGCCAGGAACATGCCCATCTGATATTGCTGCCCAAACAGTGGACGCAACAGTCTGGGTGGGTAAGCCTCTTTGGGGCTTCTCTACACAGCCAGTGAAGGTGGACTCATTAGAGAGCAATGCATGTTTCACATTGTCCACAGGCCAAGATTTGCACTGCTGAAACTAGGGTTGTAACGGTATGAGATTTTCACGGTATGATAATCGTCTCAGAAAATATCACGGTATATAGTATTAAACAATCAAAACAGGGTTTTTTGGTTGAACAATTGTAGGGCTGCAACAACTAATCGCTAAAATCGATTATTATCGATAATGAATGTCACAAATTCACGCGAGAATTTCCATTTTTGCATAAAGGTCTGTCCAGAAAGCCTTTAAGTTTAAAATACCGAATGAGCGCCTTGCGGGCACGTGTACGCACGTCAGACAGACGGAATACAGAGGGAGACAATTAAAAGGCTATTCAGCGCAAAAATATCCATTGTAGTGTGTAGTGTGTTTGTTTTTTGTCAATAAAATAATGTTTTCTTTTTTTTTTAACCCGATTTATTGAAAGAATAACTGGCCAACTAATTGATTATCAAAATAATCGTTAGTTGCAGCCCTAAACAAATGTTTGTAAGCATGTTTATTCAAATTTAATTCATCAAAAACAATCAAGCAAATTTCAGCATTGATTGTATATTAGTTTAACAACTCATATTCATAATTCCTAATTCATAACAATTAATAAATTCTGGTTTGACTTCATTTTTATGAATTCAGTACTTTTATGATATAATACAAATGAAGAGCTCTTTTCCAAAACGCGATAAACGCCAAATAAAAAAAAAATGAGTTTGTCATGCCATTTTGCTGTGTACTGAACCTATTCACTGCTCCATCAATGTTTCATGCCAAATCGCTATATTTCTTTGTTTAAAATGTACTGCAAGATGCAGTTCTTTTCCAAACCACTATAAGCGCCAAACCTGTTTTTAGCCTAAATGCGATATATCCTCTCTACCAATCAGAATTCGTTCGATGCAATCCATCACGGCGACGCTTTGAAGCGTTTGTTTGTGCTCAGTCTTCAAAATGAGTGCTTTAAACTCTAATAACACTTTTGATGGCCTGGATGAGTCAGTGAGACCTACACCTGGGGTAGCATGAACTGGACAAAGAAAATCACAAAAATAAAAGGTGGTGTTTAACCGATTGAGCGCTAGAGGCTGTATGGCGCTTGCACGGAAACCCGGGTTTGAGACAAGCTCGGTGTGATGGTGCGGGCGGGTTACATCAACACAAGGCTGGTGCGACCAGTTTATAGTACGAGTCCCTGATGTCATATGTTGCATGTTCTCTTTTTTTTTTTTTTTTAAATAAACCAACATAAAAAAAAAAGGATGGATTTGTAGCGTTTTGAAAAAAAAAAAAAAAACTTTGCATTTATAATCGACAATATTGTTGTTTCATTTAACAATCATTGTTTAACATGTTCAGACTGTGCCAACAGACCATTTTAACATGATAAATTGAATATTAACTAAATGTATGGGTCTAGGTAAAAAATGTCATTTTCATAAACTATTAAAATGGATTTATAGCGTTTTGGAAAAGAGCTCTTCAAATATACTATCATAAATGGTGGTAATACAATTAATGCGTAAAACTTTAACAATGTAATTAATGTTTTAAATGTATTCACATGAAAATAACCTTTATCAATTTATGTTTTCGTAAAAGGCTGCACAACAGAGATTTACAAAATAAAAATGAGGGGGAAATTATATTCCTTAAATGTTTCTATAAATTATTATTATTATTATTTTAGAAGTAGGCTACATTATAGTAGAGTCGTAATTTCTGTAAATTTCTTCGAGTTAAAAAGTGGACTTTTATTTTGACGGGTTGTAGTGAAGAGCTTTGAGTGTCAGTGTATTTGACAGTGGTTTTCTCAAATAAAATGAAAGGATTTTTAATTGTTCTCTCAGTGTCAGTGAGGCTCTCAGTGTTTGTGTTCACGTCTTCAGATAGTGAGACAGCAGGCGCTGTTAAAAACTATGAGTGGCGCCAGCGCGCATTCTTGAGTATGTAGTAACGGTACACGACACAATGCCGTTTTATTCACAGAGAGACACTCAAAACAAACAGATAATGTTTTTATATAACCGTGTTTTTGCGCTTTAATAATCACAGACACGACCATGTAGTGATTTGATAGCTCTGTTTTAAATTTATTCATCAATCCATAAAATCGCGCATTTTATGTAACATCTGCATTGAAAATACATTGTCATGACTGGATTCTGGGATTCACTCCGCATCACGGAAATCATAAGGCTAATATAGGCAAACATGTTCGATGTGTTTTCTCTTTTTGCAACCGCTTTGCGAACTGTCTATCCTCAAGGACAAATAAGCGTCTTTTCTATATTCAAAGTAACATTATTCCATACTGCCAATTTTAACTTATATTTCGACGTGGGATAGAGATTAGAGATAACGGCTGATGTTGTCTCCACTGTACATGTGGGTGGACCAAGAGAACAGTTAAGTGGAAAGTTGTTGCCTATAGGCGCAGGTGAGATTCTGCATCTTTTATTTTCTCCCAATACCATAGATAAGCAAATGTACACGGTATGATAATCGTACGTGTTTATATCATGGTAAATCATCATACCGGTATATCGTTACAACCTTAGCTGAAACTGACATTTGCCATTGGCATTAGTGACCAAAGTTTTGGCTATAACAGTCTAAACATGAATATTGACCCAGTGGAGCTCTTAATGATCAGGTTTGTTGGAAACAATATATTTTAGATGCACATTTAATTTTGCAGTGACCTGTCCAGCTGTGGTTTTATGTTTTTTTTTTTATATAAAGTTCCTTTCAGACAGCTTCTTCATGCATTGACAGTTACTAATGTTGGATGTGGTTCGTTATTCGTGGTGGTATGCCGCGTTACCTTGGATACCATGGCTCTCCATACACCACAAAGGCTTGCTGTCCTGGTCATAGGTGCACTGGCGACGAGATACGCACCAACAATTTGTCCTCCTTTGAACACTGATATGTCTCCCATTAGGTTGTGTGGATTACAGTAGCTGTGCTATTGCTCTGTTAATTCAACATTCACACACTGCCCTTCCTGATGGAATGTAAATCAGTGAAGACTCGCCACCTGGCCACGCATATGGTCATGAAACCTCCAACACAGGCCTGGACAATTCATCGGAAATAAATTGAAACCGAAATTCAGAACCTCTAACCGACGTAATTTTCCCATGTCAGTTATATAATTTTTAAAAATGCTATTAATATTTTCCCCATAAAAATATACTTACCGCGTGTGTAGTCGGCACTATACAGATAAGAATGACCGTTGTGCTCGCGTCTTTTGCAGAGTCACACAGGTGAGCGGTGGTATAAAATAATTAAAAAATAAATACAAAATTAAATAATCATTCAATAATTGTAATCGATCACCCAGCCCTGATCCATCACTATATTTGCGAGTGTTTCAGTTTCATTGTCCATCCCCTGTTATTAGGCTTGCAGTATTTTTGGGCTATGCAGCCCAGACAAATTAATTGGGTAGTATTTTGAGATCAGCTGATAACGTTTGCCTACTTGATTAACACAGGGTTTTATGACTAAATATTGTGTGAAATTACTGTTCACCAACTTTTCAAAATAGTGTGTTGTCTCTCATAATTAATAGATATTGTTATCAACCACTGAAAAATCCAGTTGAGCACTAATACATTTTTTTTGTTCCTATTCTCATTGTCTCTTTTTCTTTCTCTGGCAGTTGTAATGTCTTGAAGCAGTACCGGTCCGTTTGAAGGTAGTACAGTGAGTGCTGATGGAAACTGCTGCTCCAATATGAGTGTTCATGATGTTGGCGGGAGACGACGCTTTGAGGACTCGGAGTTCACTCTGCGCATCTATCCAGGGGTCATTGCCGAGGGCACCATCTACTGTCCCGTCGCCGCCCGTAAGATCACTTCGGCTGCGGAGGTCATCGAGCAAGTCATTGATCGGCTGCAGCTAGATCGGACAAAATGCTACGTCCTGGCAGAAGTGAAGGAGTTTGGTGGGGAAGAATGGATCCTCAACCCCACCGACTGTCCCGTCCAGCGCATGATGCTGTGGCCTCGCATGGCCTTGGAGAATCGCTTCAGCAGCGAGGACTACCGCTTCCTGCTACGAGAGAAGAACCTCGACGGCTCCATCCACTACGGCAACTTACAGATGTGGCTGCAGGTCACAGAAGAGCGGCGGAACATGGTGGAGCGGGGCTTCCTGCCGCAGCCCTTGCCGAAGGACTTCGATGACCTTTGTAACCTGCCGGATCTCAACGAGAAGACTCTGCTGGACAACTTGCGCAGTCGTTTCAAGCAGGAGAAGATCTACACCTATGTGGGCAGTATCCTCATAGTCATCAATCCCTTCAAGTTCCTTCCTATCTATAACCCCAAATATGTCAAGATGTACGATAATCACCAGCTGGGCAAGCTGGAGCCGCACATCTATGCGGTGGCGGACGTGGCCTACCATGCTATGCTGCAGAGTAAGCAGAATCAATGCGTTGTTATTTCTGGGGAGAGTGGATCAGGCAAGACTCAAAGCACCAACTTCCTGATCCACCATCTCACGGCTCTAAGTCAGAAAGGCTTTGCTAGTGGAGTTGAGCAGATCATTCTGGGGGCCGGACCAGTGCTGGAGGTAAGAGCTGATTATATAAATTTCATATTTCACAATGTTGTTGGCAATGATTTTTATAGACCTATGAATTGTCTGAAAGTCCTTTCAAAGTTTAATAAAAGTTTATTGGGTATTATTAATCAAAAACTGGGTACAACTTTTTTTGTGGTTCAAATTATCCCACTTTTTCCCCTAGCAACTTCCCAAAAATCAACACTTTTAAAAACTATAAAACTTCATGCAAAAACTAAAACCCTTTATTGTAACTTGTCAGAGACCAAAATATAAAATTTTAAATATGAGAAATATAAAACTTAAAATATGAGAAATGTAAAATTTCACAAATTTTATTGTGTTTGACCCACAACATATTTTTGTTCAAAATTAGCTGCAAAGACACCAAATAAATATGTTTTTGTCATGACTATTTCTAGTCATTATTTGCACACTGAGGTGCATAGTACCTAACATTATTTGTACTTAATCTAATAAATATTTGTTGTTTTTTTCCTCGTATTTTTGTTATGTCTGGTTTTCAAACTCAAAAATAAGTTCCTCATCTGTGCTGCAATAGTCTGGCAATTGAGGTCCATTAAACTAACAAACAAAAAGGTCTGTCTTTTTATGGTAAAACTCGATTAGATAAAAAATAGCTTGGATTCTTACATTTTAATTGAACTTTGAAGTGATAGTTCACCCAAAAATGAAAATTGTATGTTTATCTGCTTACCCCAAGGGCATCCAAGATGTAGGTGACTTTATTTCTTCAGTAGAACACAAAGATTTTTTAACTCAAATCGTTACAGTCTATCGCGCTAGTGCGGTGAAAGGTGGTGACGATTATAGGGGCCCACGTCTGAGGGGGGCCCCCGGCGATTTCAACCAACTGGTTGAGGCCAGCCTAAAAAGATGCTCAAGACATTTGATGGGCCACTGCTGCACGTCGTCACAACAGTTTATCATTTGCACGTGTTTTTCAGCCTTGCCAATTTAAACATTCAAAAGAGTTTAAAGCATTCAAACACAAGACGCGGAAAAGCTCAACTGAGTATTTGCTCGCCGTGTTCGGTGCGCACGCAGAGAGCCGTGTCTCACGGACAGCAAGACCGAACCAAGCTCTCCTTCGCGTCATCCTTCATCTGAATTAACAAATACAAATCGTAGTTTAAACATGCAAACAGAACAAATATGAAAGAGCCCACTTTAGCACCCGCGCACAAGGCGCGCGAAGAGAGACGCGTCTCAAAGCGCATCAACACTGCTCTTGACTGAATCACTTTGTAGTTTAACAAGAATTAATCCACAGTCAAACCTAAAATTATTTAATATAAAATACTATAAGACACCAAATATAATTTTGTATCTTTTTTTTTTACTAGTGGGTGCAGGACACTATAGTTAATTTATGTAAGTGAGTATAGCAAAATATATATTATATATTATTCCCAAAAATTCTTCAAACTGTGGACTACCAGCAAAAATGTATACAAAATTTGGGAACTAAAATTATTCAGACACTTTGACCTGACCATGTTTTGCTTGCATGTTTTGTCTTTAATTGCTAATGCAACCTTTTTACAGACTGAACAAAATTAAGCATTGCTTAGTGATTGTTCAACAAAGTATTGATTAGTTGTGTATTGTGTAAATTAGGGGTCGACCGATATGTGTTTTTCAGGGCCGATACCGATTATTACAGATCAAGTAGACCGATAACCGATATTTTGAACCGATATACGTGTCTGGTGTAAAAATGAAAATGAATGCCAAAATTAATAATAACAAGAGCTCTGACAAAAAAACGTTCTTTAAATGCTTTTAAACATGTCTTTAATTCTGAAAACTGTTAATAACAACAACATTAAATAAACAGTAATATTAATAATATTAATAATAACATAAGTACAGAGATCACCCAGAAGCATTCTGTAAACATTTTGTAAAACTTAAAGTAATGTTAGCGTATTGTGTGATTATTCTCAACAAAATTTGTAATAATTGTTGTAGTTGTATTACGTATACAGTAATATATTCGGCTAAACCGAACTTATATTTTGACAGGTTGCCATGAGGACCTTTTAAGTTTCTGTAGCCTATGTATATATGATATGACGATCGTTTTACTCAAATGAAACGGTCAAATGCTCATCAAGTGACTCTCCGAGCAGTTCTGGGGATGTTGTTCATGTATTTATGTCCTCATTTAGTGAGACGGCAGACGCTGAAGTCACCGCGAGCAGCACGCGCTTCAGTATGTATGTGTGCAGTAAATGAAACCGCACGTCTGTGTCATTCATTAACAGAGATGCAGAACATGCAGGATTCATATTTAAATAGTGTTTTTGCGGCTTAATATTTATAGATACTAGTCCATAGCGCGAGTCGATTTAAGTGTACTGACCTACTTTTGATTAATTCATCCAAACTTCGACACATTCCATGACATTCCGCGTTATACGGTAAATTCCATTATATGACTGCATTCCGCGATTCCGCCCGCATTTTCCGCATCGCAGACATCATGGGTTATATTGAGGTGTTTTGCAACTTCAGCAACGTCTGCTGCTGCTTTACCTTTGAGAGACAACTGATGCGTGATCATTGAGGCAGCTCCAGTTAGCATGTGCTTTCGGTGTGAGACTGCCTTCAGTTTTCCGCGTTGATTGGTCGGACTCGTGACTCTCTACATATCAGATGAGCGGTGGGCGGAGATTGCTCTCAGAGATTGAGAGATCGCCTCACTCTCACAGAGTGTTGAGCTCAGACAGGCTGCATCGAGCCAAATAGTGCATTTAAACATTAAATAGTTTCACCTGTATTATTTATTCACCAATAAATAATGTCACCTGTAAATAGTATGTTTGTTTGCATAAAAAAAATAAAAAAATATCGGCAAATCTGTTTTTAAAATGGCCGATATCGATAATCGGTAAAATGCTTAATATCGGCCAGGCCGATAATCGGTCGACCCCTAGTGTAAATATTATCATACTAACAGTTGTCTGAATTTTACGGCCCTGAATTGCTACGGCCCTGCACGCATATAATGGCAGTCAATGAGACCCACGGCTTTGAGAGTAAAAAAAACAAATTAAACTCTGCAGCTTGTGACGATACAATGAGGTCTTAAGACACAAAACAATCTGTGCAAGAAGCTGAACAGTATTTATATACTTTTTTACCTCTGATTGACATTGCGGTGGATAAGAGCTAAAAAAAATTATATACTGACTGCCATTATATGACTGATAGACTGCAACGGTTTGAGATAAACATATTTATTTGCATTCTAGTGAAGAAACAAAGTCACCACATAAACATCAAATTTACATTTTTTGGTGAACTATACCATTAAGTGTTCAACAATCTGCTATGAAGGTTTTTTTTTCAAAAGTGTTTTCAAAGTGTTTATTTTTGGCATGGAAACTAATGTGTGGTTAATTTGACCCCAACACAAACGTAATATCAAAATTTGTGCAGCCTTCCAAAGCGCATCTATGTGTTCAAAAAGTAAACCATTTAACCACTGTTTGAAGTCAGAATGACCTGAACACAACAGGAAGGGTAATAACATTTTGCAGCAAGTCATAGGTTTGAGCTTTAGGATCTGATCTTTAGGAAACATTACGTTCTGTTGTAACCAACTTCGACGTGTCTAGACATTCTCTCAGTCGCTTGGTTGCTATTCTTGTCGTGTCATGCTTGGCATCTGTATATTAAACATGTCCTGTGTATAAGGTTGTCTGTGTTTGTGTTGCTTTATGCAGCATTTTTTTTAGTTTCAGTGTGAACAGAAAAACTTGTCATTTGTCTTGGTGAGTCTTTTTAATCCTGAGGCATTACCTTTGAGGTCTGTGAGCCATTCTCTCTTTGGTATACTCACCGCACACCTTTTAATAAACCAAGTTATTGTGTTGTGTGCAATTGTGACATTCTTTGATTTGCTTCCAGTTTTGTGTGTTTTTGTAACCGAGAGAACCTCTTTGAGTGATGATAGATTAGAAAGGCATACACTAGCTCATGCAATACAATGATACAGTCATAATGCAGCCGAAAGAACTGGTTTCAATGCTGCTCTTGTGGATTCCAGTGATGCTAGGAATTCTACTTGGCTTTTGTCACCAAGATGCACATGATGCTGTTTTGATAACATTAACAAAGTTTTTGTGGTCAGTGATTTTCTGTAGTTTACCGGTAGGGTTTTTTGTTACTGGAAGAATGATAGGTTAAAAGTCAGAATCAGAAGAATTTGTTGGACATTTATTAAAGCATACGTGAACCATAAGAGGCCATGATAAAATCAAAGTAAATGCCTCTTGTGGCCTATTGCTTTGGCATGTTGTTGCTGACATTTTATATGAGACATAGCCTAATGTGCAATAAATAAGTATATTAATTATTAATAATAATCATTCATAACATAAGCATCTTATGCCAAGTAATATAGTTCATTATTTGGCAAGATTCTGTACTAATCTATAGGGGTGTAACGATACACGTATCGTGTACCGAACGGTTCACGGGCGTTTTCCAAACGGAAGTGATCATCCCTATCCCCTTGTAGTGGGGACTTTGGAGTGAGCAGGGCACGTGCGTGTCATTATGTAGTCTTTTAGAATGCACTTGACAAAGGGAGTATTCTAATTTCCTCATGATCTTCAGCTGGGATGTTTCCGTGACAACGGGATATAAAATAAAATGTGCAATAAAATAATGTGCAGGACAGTATACTGTAGACTTAATAAATAATAATATAAGCAGGAATGTGCAAGAAGAATGTGCAAACAGGTTGTAGGTTGTACAACTTGTACAAAGTGCACAAGTTGTATGGAAAAATGTTATGGTACTTTAGTGGTGCTCGATAGCCTCCAGTTAGTGTAAGTTAAAGAACGGCAAGAACATGGAGTAGTATATTTTTTTTTTTTACTGTGTCTGAGGCAACTAAATATGTTTTATGCACAATATATGTCTGCTTCAGCTGGGACTACAGTATAGACAATACAGAACAGCTTTGATTGGTTTTAATGAAATTGTTACTACATAAAATAGTAATGACACACATTCTCATTCAAACTTTACTTTATTGCGCAATTCCTGAAGGCAGGCCTGCCTGTACGATACATATGCAGTGTCCTCTTTTAACTCTCAAATTAAGCTTGTTAGTATAGTGCTATGAACTAAACTGGTTGTGTCAGATTAGTGAGATGTCTAACATATGCAGTGCATACTGGTATTTCGATCTAAAACACTTGATATAATCTGACTCTTTGACTTGCCGTCCGCATGCTTACAAAAAGGCTAATGTTTAAGCATACGGGTTAATGTCCAACCATCTGGCACAATTGAATGGCTCTTGAGTGGAGAGGATTTGCTTTAATTGTTTGCAGACTGCAGAGTGAGATTGTGGATCTGCTCATTACTGATTAATGCAGAGCGTGTGGAGTAGCCGAACACACAGACGTCTCTTCCTCTTTACTCACATGGAGGTGACACATCTGTCACTCTTTCTAATGACAACACTGCCGGTTTATACACACACTCTGTGCTCAAAGCTCTTTGAGTGCAAGGGAGTTAAGGCCGGTGTACAAGTGTGTAGTATTAATGTTTTAACTAGCGGTGTTTGCTAATTTGTCCGACGTGAGTTATACCTAAAATCATGTGGCTTTTCCAGTTTTAGGCTACTTAAGATATCAGACTGGCACTTCCCATAGACTTACACTGAAGGTGGAGAACCCAAGACATATATGGCACCTCCAGAACATACATTTTATGATGGTTTCATGGCCAAGCACTACTCACGTATTTCTTAAGAAAATAATGTTTCTGGATGTATGATCAACTGTGCATTGATTTGAAGCTTAATTTTTTACAAATGTTAAAGTGATAGTTCACCAAAAATTGAAAATTCTGTCATTATTAACGTCGTTCCAAACCCATGAAACCTTTGTTCTTCAGAAGAAAAATAATGACTTCTCTTCTGACACGGAAGAGAATAAATTATTGAATAAAGTTATTTGTTTTTCTTTACCCGCAAAAAGTATTCTCGTAGCTTTATAACATTACGGTTGAACCACTGATGTTTCGTGGACTATTTAAATGATGTCCTCCTTACTACCTTTCTGGGCCTTGAACATAGTAGTTCTTTTGCGGTCTATGCAGGGTCAGAAAGATCTCGGATTTCATAAAACATATCTTCATTTGTGTTCTGAAGATGAACGAAGGTCTTAGAGGTTTGGAATGACATGAGGGTGAGTAATTAATTACAGAATTTTCATTTTTGGGTGAACTATCCCTTTAAAACCTTTCTTTCAGGCACATTGGTACGATGCAGCCTGTTCTTCAAGGCATATAACGGAAGTTTAGAAAGGCGTTTATGTATTTCGAATTGGCAATGAAGTGTTGCCTGGCAGTTCAAACGCAGGAGCTTTAATTTGTACGCCACTTTAGCAGGCTTTTGTTATGGGTATAATCTTCTCTGAAGCTTAAAGTTTCTGCTCGAGTGAGAATATCAATTTCAAAGACACATCTCACACTGGCTTTCTGCCAGAGCAGTAGCGTTGATAGTTGGGAGTCTGTGTTATGAGTTGGCTAATATGTAGTGAGGATTATTCATCCAACAAACCTTCTGCTGTCAGTTTTAAAGAGTTGTTGACTCAGTGCTTGGGATTTGTGCGCTGCTGGTATCTTTAGTCATAGAAGTGTTGCGTTGTAATGCATCAGATGGTTAGTAAAGACTTCAGTTTCATTATTCAGAAATTTCAGTTGTAGCCACACAATGGGCCTCTTTTATATGTTTGAAAGCACTTTGTGTGTTGAAAGGTTTCAGTTTTTCCTGATAGTATAAGTTTGAAAAAGTTTCCATAATTATTTTTGGTATTTGGACTTCTGGTTTAAAAGTAGTTAACTTTTTGGTCGTTACATTTCTCTGATGTTATTTTCTACAGTCCAGTTTTCGCAATATCTAAACCTTGGCACAGTCTTAAGCTTTCTAGTTTACTTCAGTGGGTTTAAATGTATTTGTGTGACGATGTGTGAGGTAAGGGTCTCTGAGAGTTTAGCAGGCTGCTTAGGTTCGTTTCCAGGCGTAAGTGAGGCTTGGCGTTTTTCAGTCCAACAGAAACATTCCAGCTAGAGCCATATAAGAGTCAGCCTGGGTGACAGCATGGCCGTTCCTCCTCAGCTGACTATAATGAATCTTTAATACCTACTGTCTTTAGTCTTAATGCGCTACTGGGATTATTGTGAATCACTGCTAGTACTGGGTGGGGCAGCAGAGTTTGGGGGATTTACTGTATGTTAGTATTCATTATCCTGGCAAAGATGTTCTGGTATGTATTAAAGGCTTTAATACATAACCAGAACATCTCTGCCAGGATAATAATTTTAATTTAAAGCCAACAGTATCTTGACCATTTTGTTTTTATGGTTTAAAAAAAAGTGTTGTCTGAGCTTTATGAAGTTGTACAGTATTTTAATAAAAGATGAGACCAACTAAGTCCAGTTTATTTTAGTTTTTGTTAATAGTCAAATTATGTTGACGCAAAATAATCTGAAAGTATTACATTTAAAATTTACGAAAAGTGGGGAAACTCTAACCTGTAGGGGTGTCGAAATGAATTGTTTCTACGGTGCATCGATGCAGACGAGGACGATTTGGTATCGGTTCAGTAATAGACCATAACCGATTATAATGTACTGAAGCTTTTCTGACGTCATTTGTCGCATACATGCTTTGTCGCGGGAGCATACAATGGCGGAGGGAGGTGAGGCACGAGTTTGCGTAAAATTAAAAAGGCTCCAACTACTTCAAAAGGCGACATCTGGCTTTTATGAACAACCTGGTAAGCACGGCCTGGAGAAGACAAACGCTGTGTAAATCAGCGGTTCTCAATTCCAGTCCTCGCCCCGCTCTGCACATTTCGTATGTTACTCTTATCGCTTCAGATGTTTGTTCTATTCGAACGTAAGAGCCCTGTGAAGTGGAAATCACAGGATATTCCGCCATGATTCCAGTTCGAAGCGAATGTATTCCATTCAAAGTGCATATAAGTGTGCGAGACGTGAATTAAAATTGTATATATCAGAGGTATATGATGTCACACTCATCTGTGCATGAAGACGTTGCGCAGCGCAAACCAAGAATGAATGTTCCAAAGTGATGTTAACTACAACGGATTTCCCCTCATCGGGGAGTAGGGAGCAATGGACACTGTGTATAGGGAGCATGTCAATCGGACTGGAATTGAGAACCGCTGGTGTAAATCATGTCATGCACAAATAAAATATGGAGGGGATAATACAACTAATTTGAGAAACCACATCAGCCGTTTTCACCCTGTGCTGTTAACCCTGTCAGTGCCAAGTATTTACTTTTGTGTATTTGTTCTAAATGCTCCTGTTGTCTTCTGTGCCCAGACTTTGTTTTGTTTGATGTTTGATACATTCAAGAAGCGTGTTTTCTTTGAGCAGGTAAAATTAAAGGTTCAGTTCATATATCTGACTGCTTGTATCTATTGACAAAATTGTATACAAGTGAAGTAAAATTGAAAATTGAGGATGTAGTGCATCGTCAATTCACCGTGATGCATCGTGATATCGAATTGAACCGAATCGATTAAATGATAATCGTAATTGAACCGAACCAAACCGTAAGATCAGTGTAGGTTCACACCCCTACCAACCTGATCTTATGAGAAAACACTGCTATGTTACAAAGTGGCGATTTTGAATGTCCATCTCTAAACCTAATCGTCATTGAGGCGCAAGTAGATTGTGTGAAAACCATACGAATGAGATTCATACGTATTAGCCACCAATTTACCAATAAACTCGATGCTTTTCATTAATAAATCCAAACCAAAGTATGTGAAATATTATTCTCATGGCACTGACATACATTTTTATTTTTACATTATCCGTAAATCATAACATATAAATATTATACTTTTGTATTTTAATTTTTTTTCTTTTATTACATAAAGCAGGGGTTGGCACGCAGAGGGATAATCGCTGGTATGTGAGCAATAGGGAAAACTGCATGCTGATGTACATTTTGATGTAATAACGTTGGCACAGTGGTTAACCAGAAAAAAAAATAGCACGTCATGCCGAAAAGGTTGCCGAACACTGACATAAAGGATTCACTCAAATATTGTCGGACTGCTGTTTTTTTATTATATATTTGGAGAAAAAGAGACAACATCTTCTGTTCCCCTTTGAAGCACTCTGTATAGCTAGTTTTTGAGCGCAAAATAAATAAGGCATGATTTGACAATAAATTAACAATAAAATAAAATAGATCTGTGTAAATTTAACACAGACTTCCTCAATTTTAGCTTGAATCTTCTCCATAGATGTGATATGAACATGGTCATGTACAATGCCTCCTCTCACAAACACGGCTTAGACTTGTCATGTAGGGTCACAGCTATTCAGGATCTTAAGTGGTAAGAGTGAAAGGGTTAAGCCAGCTCTTCTGTACTTTATCTGTCAAATCAATGAACATTGGTTATAATCAGTTCTCCACTGAAATCACTGAATCCTGTTGTAAACGCAGTGCAGGTGTCCTGTCCTGATAAATCCTTATCGAATATAGTGATTTTTATTTCAATTAAGAGCATGGTTGCAAATATATAAGTAAGTTACAGGACTGTGTAGAGCACAAAACAAGACTGTCGTAATTTTAAATAAATTATTTAAGATTATTTAATTATACAAAAGAAAAAAAATCCATGAGAGATTAATGTTGTCAGAAGAGAGAGCGATGTCAAATTTACCATCACTCCCCCAGCTGTTAAATTAGAAACATTTTAGTTTAGTAGATTTTTTTTAACGTCATAGAAATAGAATTTAACATTATACATTCCCTTTACATATAAAACAAAATAAACAAATAAAATATACAAAAACTTTAGATTTGCAATGTTTATAACTGGAAATGCACCATTACAGTCTGTGAAAAGGATCCGTCCTGCTTGCATTCCCAGGGTTCCTCCGAAGACCTTTGGTCTTGGTGTGGATTCACTCCAACACCAGAAACTGTCAGTATCTCTCAGTGCAGTAAATCTCGTCCACTCGGTGTGGATGTGCCTCACTTTCTTTTTGAATGTTTTTTTTTCTTTCAAACGTCATGAAGCACTTGTGCTTGCATCCAAGGAAAGAAAAAATTGGAAAGACTGAACATTGTAAACTCAATTGCTAGTAGGTCTTACAAATAAAATAGCAAATTATTAAGTTCATTCGTTGTTGGCATGGTTTATTATTGTTGTAAAAGACCTGACTGTTGACTTAGTTCACCTAGATGTTCAGACCAGTGCATGAATTGCATTGTTGAACGTTAGATAGTGTAAACACAACTCTTGCAATGAATGGCTTTCCTCTGTCTTATTTATACAAATCAATCAAGCTTTTTACACCATGTCTTGTAGTGACGAGAGCATGACCAGTAGTTAAAATATTGTGAATGGTACTGAAGGCTGGTATCGGATTTAAAGCTCTGTGTCTGACTAAAACTCTTTAGCATCACTAACACATCACTAATGATATTACAAAAAACATACAAGTACAAACTTACACTATGGCAAAATGCAAATATTTGTATCATCATTTTTTTATTTCGACATGTTTGAAAAAGCTGGAATGTGGATGTGACCTTCCTAAATTGCATGCGTGTAATTTACAAGTTCCTGTGACTTAAACCTTTAAACCTTAAGTTAAAACTAAAGGAAAATGCCACCCCAAAAAGAAAATTCTCCCATCATTTACCCTAATAATATTTTCTAGCAAATTATAGTTATGTCCATACAGTATAATACAAGTCAATTATGTGCCAGATAGTTCCAAAAAAGCACATGCTTCTTTCATGATGGTAATCCAAAAAAATTGTTATATTGCTGCTTTTTAAAAATAGGAAAATCAGAATTTCCGAGTTGAATGGAATGCAGTGAACAACCTGATTTTATTGGTTTTGTGAGTGCATACATAGCATTTTTGCTTTCATTGTGGGCTGAAAAATGAGTTGTTGTCTGCTTAGGACATGGTTTTAGATGCTGTTTAGATATCCATGTCACCTTTAACCAGCTCTTGTGTGACACTTGTCATGTCACTTCCTGTGTATTTATGGCCTCTAACCATATGAAGCACACTGTCAGTAAGAGGATCAGCATTACCATCCTGCTAAGAATAAAGCTCTTGTCACTAAGGAATGTTGCCTGCGGTGTAACTGCTGTGACTTCTGAACTGTCCACAACAGTCATCAAAGAAGCTGTAATGGTCTTTGTGTTGGTCAGATACTTTTGTAGTGAGTTATGGCTTACATTTCATGGACATCTTACTCTTACGTAGGTTGTTTTGAAGTGTAACAGTAATGAAGTGGTCACCAATTATAGGATGGCAGTGCAGATCCAGACCCAAAAGTGTTCCACCCAAGCCATTTTTCATATTTTACCATATAGTTCTGAACACAGAAAACACGCACACTAGTTTAGTATGTTCTACATTAAAGCTATTTTGCTTTCATAAAATGAAACCTATTGTTAAACCATTACAGTCAGATTAATGTTAAATGTTTTCCCAAGAAGCTTTAGTTTTTCTTTCATTTCCATTCATCAAAGAAAACATTTCACAATAATAAATATGTAGCGGTTAAACCATATTCAAAATTCATAGTAAGAAATTTGTCGTGAGCACAAAATCAGCATTTTATAAATATTTCTAAAAAATATTTGCCACTGGCTGCGAAGAATTCAGCTTTGCCATGTTCATATATTATATTTAGATATTAAAATATAATTTGTAATAATTACTCACAATATTACAGTTTTACTCTTTTTTTGATTAAATAAATGCAGATTTGGTGAGCAAAAGAGACTTCTTTCAGAAACTTCTTACTCTATTTATTGCTTTTGGATTTTTGCTGTGGTTATATTATTCCTTATTTATACTCATCTAAAAAAAGAAAATCATAATATTGCATAGTGTAATATTACACAGTTTCTATAATGAGCGTGATTCTGTCACAAATGCAACTCTATATCACTTCTAAATGTGCTCAGTTGTAACTAAAATTATTTCACACTGAAAAAAATCCTAATGATTGTCAACTTTATGCTTCTAAATTTTATTTATCTATTTTTTTTTATTCTGGAGTGAGATGTGATCTGGACATATTTTAGTGGCATTTGCTTGTACACAATTATTGTTCAAATATTTTCTGAGAATGAAACAACTGAAATTTGTGGAAGATTTATTAAATACTGACATTCCAGTGAGATGTTTAGTTGTCTCTCATCACACAGTCTTTTCATTTCTACTGCAAGTCTACACTCATTAATGACTATATTTCTTTTTATGCAGAAAAGCATAAGTCACCTACAGAGATGTTTCATAGTTATTTATACATATTTTTACAGTGCAAAATATTTGCATATTGCTTTGTTAGCATTGGCGGTTGCTGCCAGACGTTTCCATGCTGGTAACTGAGAATTCAGCGTGCACTCAACAGATACATGTAATGCTCAGCGGGACACTGGAGGGAATCCCTGTGTTTGTCTCATCATCACAGCTAATCAGATTGGCCTCTTTTCTCAGAGTTCCAAGCGGGATGTTTTCCCCGTCCCCAGCAGCCACCCGGCCTCATGTGATTAATGTGGGCTGTGTTTCTGGTCATCACCTGTTTCTTAGCAAGCAATAGTGCAGAACTGAAATGCAGCCTTAAAGCGGTGGTATTTACATTTTTAGACCACACTTATGCAATGTGTGGGCAACTGTGTACATTTAAAGAGATAGCAGACCAACCCCTCCCTCCAAAAAAAAAGAAAAAGAGTTTTCTCACTAAAAATGACCAAAACCATTAATGTTTATAGAACAAACTGGCTGTGAAATTCTGCAAAATAATGTGTTTTTGTTCTACGGAAGCAGAAAAGCATGGGTTTGGAATGGCGTTAATGTTTAAAATGCTCCAAATTAAATCTAAACTAATGTAGTTTCTTTAGCCTTTAAGCCATCTTGAGGATCTGATAAAGAACCGCTGAAGAAATCTTGCTAATTTTGACAAATCATGGGAGAATTATTAGACTGACAATGCTGCCATATATACAGTCATCTGTTCAGTAAACATTGAACACCACTCATTAGATATTTCACTTTGAAAGTGCCACAAAACATGTAATGAGTTTCGTAATATCAGTTTGCAGAAATGTCGCCACAGGCACATTTTTTTCTATAGATACTGGGTTTATATATATCTATCAGAGGTCACGTTAACCGAAAATGTTCCTTCATTGACGGAATTTATTTAGCTCTGACGGAAAAATTTGAAGGCCGTCCGTCATTTTGACAGATTGTACTGAGAGTGATCTATTGTAATTTACAAGTGTATTTCCCAGCCCTGTCCAGCTGGTGGTGAGTGCGCTCCAGTGAGGCAGCACAGCGCGGGATCATCAGCTCCAGAACAAAAGTAAAAGTGTTATGAGTCTTTTTTTGCTATGCATTTGAGGCGAGTACCCAGTTTAAGCTTCAGCGATCTATCAGGCCACATTAAAAAGCGCCAAAACTGTATTTATTGCTTGAATTTCCTAATAAAATTGACAGACCTTTTCAAAAGTAACAACACGATTTATTGGATGGAAGGTGCACTGTTCTGTTCTGTTCATTCACCACCTGGGAACAGAATCAATTGGGATTTAATAATCGATATTGGTTCATAAAAATGAGAATCGATTAAAATCGAGAAATACATTTGTTTTGCTTTGTTTTTTACTCCGCTCTAGCATATTTTGTTGTTTATAGTGGCTTCCGCTGTCACTGTGGTGTTGAACATGAAAAGTGACGCAGTCTGTTCATCTGTTCTCATCATAAATAAATCCATAAACCTATATGCTTGTCCTGTAGGTTCGTTATTAAAAATGAAAATGAAAACAAAAATAGAAGCAATTAAATGTGTTATTATAACTAAAATATTAAAATGAAAATGTATAATAATAGATTGAGGGAAATTTTACGACCCTGTCCGTCAAAATAATTTAACGAAGGGGCGGGGCTAGGGTTGGCCAGCCCACTCTAGCTGCTACTTCGGTTTCTAGCATGCATACATGATATATTCAGTAGACAGCAACTCATAGAATATAATAGCATGTCGCTAAGCTAAAGTCTCAATAAATAATAATTAAAAAATACAACACACATTTTAAGAAAAACAAATTTTTTAGAATGTTTTTATAACATCTTGGGTGTTGAGTGAAAGAGATGTATAACTATTTCTGTCAACTCATCCACCATCTTGGATGAATTTCTCACTGAGCTTGTCACAATGCATTCTGGGATTCCTTGCTCTACTGAAAACGTTTAGATGAAAATAAGATTCCCATTCTACAGTGAAATGTTCAATTGCTTTTAGAAGTAGTTTTTTTCCCATTTTGGCAATTTATTAAAAGTTGTGGGAGTCTTCCTGGTAAGCTGCCCTCGGTTTGAGACGCGTCAGGTAGACAGTTTATGGAGAACTGTGGTTTATTTTTCATCTCCTGTCCATTAGGGGCTGTATGCTACATTCCTGGATCTGTTTGGAAAGCTCCTCTTCACGTTCTGCTGCAGTCTGGTCTGGCTTTCCTCTTCCTCCCACACGTGTCTGCAGCCTGTCAACGTCTTTAGGCCACTGCTACGGCTATTGTTTAAACAGGGCTGAGGGTGTGTGTAGTTTAAAGACTGTGGCCATCAACGGAAGAGCTCATTCCTCCTTAATTTTTCTGCTGACTAATAGATGAGCAATGGAGCATAGTACTTTAAAACTCACGTTTACACCCACTGACACAGTATTATCTACACACCTTGCGTTCATTTACCAACATGCCCACACACATTTACACAGGGTGGGAATGGCATGCAGTTGCTTCTCTTCACTAGCACAGAAACATCTAACTAATGTTTGTTATTTTATCACTTACCACTTTAAGTGGTAATTCACTTTTGAAGTCACGGAATTTGCAAAATTTTGGATGGATAAATTAAAAGTAGGTCAGTACACTTAAATCTAAATTCAATATGGGCTAGTGTGTATAGCCGGGTTTTCATCCAAAGTTCCGAATTTCACTTATACGCAAAATTGGAATATCGTATAAAACATTTGCGAACGAGCACTATTTCCATCCAACGAGTCAAAGATAACAAAATCGTCACTTCCTGGTAAACTGGCACTAAATAGCCTATAGAAAACTAGGATATGCTGCTGAATATAATCATTTTCATGTATGAAAGAGAGTCCGAGAGAGAGCAGACGAAACACAATAAATGCTGTCATTGCTTTCGAAGGTGAATGCTGCTTTTTGGGAACACAGTTGTGTAAAACATTTATACAGAAACACTTTGATGACAGACTTTGCTCAGGCATTTCAGAATGACCATAATAACATTTCAGATGCTGTGGAACGAGATCAATCCGCAGCTGCTAGTCAAGTTATTCCATCTCATAGCGCAAAGTCACATGACTTTTTTTGATGCGCTTGGAGGAATTTATTTGGAAAATGCATTTCTATCTCTCATCATTCGCATTCCCATCTCTCATCATTGGCATTAACCCTTTTTCGCACAAGTCAAAAACCACCTCAAGCGAGCGTAAAACTTTTTTGCGAATTGATTTTATTTTTTGACATTTCCATCACTCGTTTCTCATGCGATACTTCAAAATGCGCATTAAAACAGGGTGATGGAAACCCAGCTTATGAATATTAAGATGCAAAAACACTATTTTAATATGAAACCTACTGGTGTCTCTGTGAATGAATGGAAATGATTGTAGTGTTTTCAGTACATGAACACATGAGCATAATCTCTATAACTGCTCTGAGAGTCAATTTGTGAGCATTTTACCATTTCTTTTGAGAAAAACTATCATGTCTTTTACAAACAGAATCTTAAAAGTCTTCAAAGCAGCCTGTCAAAATAAAATCTCAGTTTAACTTGAAGAAACTGTAACCAAAATAGATTACTTAATGTAATGATACTACTAATACAAATTATTATTAAAACATTATTTTTAAAGGAATATTTATTTAGAAAAACACATTAATTCTAGAAAAAATACATAAATAATTTATCAAATCTAATAGATGCTTTATATTTAGAAATGCTTTTGATTGTTTAAAAAATTATAATGAGACCATTCAAATGGAAACCAGATAATGAATGGCAAAAAGAATATGGTTAAATAATACTGAATTTGAGAAAAAATAAAGCACATTTTATAGTGCCTTTAAAATTTTAATTTGATAAACTTTTAATAATTTGCTGTAAAAATAAGCAGTAAGCTTCATTATCTCAATTCATTTGACATAAATAATTTATTAAATCTAATAGATGCTTTATATTTAGAAATGCTTTTGATTGTTTAAAATTATAATGAGACCATTCAAATGGAAACCAGATAATGAATGAATGAAAATTTTAAGAAAATATGAGTTCAGGAATAATACTGAGTTTTGAGAATTTAATTTAATGTTCATTTAAGTATATATTTTAACTCTATATAATTCAGCATTTTTATTTTTGAGTTTTAGTAGATATTTAGATTTAGATGTTCATTTAAAGTGTTTGTATCATATCACAAGGTTTGGTGTGAGGTAACTATTTACCCAACGTGTGTGTGTGTGTGTGTGTGTGTGTGATGAAGGGGTTGTTATCTGTTTACTCAGAGATAAGCCGGATTATAAAGGGGCAAATTGACCTAATACTTCACAAAAACTGGGCCAGAACACTCTTGGTCACTTTGATTTGTTTGATCAGATTTGAGTCTGAACATTCCTTTTACACTTGGCCACATATGGTAAATGTGTCTCTGAGCTATATGCTCTCTTTAAACCAGTTACTTCATCCATGTGTCTCATGATCACTCATTGACAATTCCCAAATGTTTCCATATGTTGATGTAGTCTGGGTTGGGTGGTGTATAGTTTACATAAAATGTGGACTGAACAATCAGATGATAATGACCTGAAAGTAGGATTGCTCTAGATTAGAACATGCCCATGCATGAGCTGGACAAACCTGAAATAAATCAAATGTGTTACAGTTGTTGTCAAGTCTTATTTGTGATTTGAAATATTGAAGTTTAAACTTGACCTTTGGAGATTTTATGGAAGTTTTGGCCTTTTCTTGTTCAACTAGATAGCTATGTTAATGAAAAGTGAAGCTTCCCAGATGTGTTACCATAAGGCCGGAGTGAACCAATTCACTTCTAAAAGGAGTGTAGTGGTGAAGAGCCCTGTTACTCCCAATACAATTTTGCATAGCCAGACCCTTGAATGAGGACATACGGTATGGGCACTATAGCCATTTCAGCTTTCCATGGATCTGTCTGACTGACTGACTTGAAAAGTGGCCTTTTGTTCAACATTTGTTCAACACCTTTTGTTCAACATCGTATTTGGTCATAACTACAATTGTATGTTCAACTATCAAACACAACTCTTGAATATCTCCTATGTTTTTAATCCTGACCTGCTTTCACATGCAATTACTTGCTTGGTTTTAAAAAGTTTAAGTCTTAACCACTCTGACTGGTTTGCTGTACTTACTGCTGTACCAGCATCAGAGCCTGGGTGATGTAACCAGATGGCAGCCAGAAACAGAAGTGCACTGTGTAATGGGTTCACTGGGGTTAGGCTTGCCTTGGCACCAAACCAGCACTGCATGCTCCAAGATGCCACTCCGTTGGCACTGTGCCAGAATCTTGCTAAAAAAAACATGCATGCATAACTCTAAAACACTCTGAGGACTCCACAGGTCCCATCTGTCTGCTGGTATGACAGAACGTCTCTGAACTATGACTTTAACAGTGTACAGCTGGAGCCTCCTGTTTGAAATTATCATTGGTGTTTTGCAGAAGTTAACTATGCAACAATGAAAATCATTTACGTTTATTTAAATAAAATTAAAACTAAAAGACTTTCAAATCACATGAGCCAATATTTTGTTCACAATAGAGCACTGAGAACAAAACCAATTGTTTAAACAGATACATTTTTACACTTTTATCAACTAAATGAGCTCATATCAAATTTGATGTCTACTACAGGTCTCAAAAAAGTTCAACAAAGGGCTGAAAAGCAAGATATTTTGAAAAGATTCTGCTGGGACAACATCTAGCAACTAATTAAGTTAATTGACATCAGGTCTTTAACATGATTAGCTATAAAAGGGATGTTAGAGAGGCAGAGTCTCTCAGAAGCAAAGATGGGCAGAGGCTCTCCAATCTGTGAAAGAATGTGTAAAAAGATTGTGGAGTACTTTTAAAAACCTTCCTCAACATAAAATTGCAAAGGCTTTGCAAAACTGATCATCTACAGTGCATAACATCATCAAACGATTCAGAGAAACTGGATAAATCTCTGTGCTTAAGGGACAAGGCCGAAGACCTTTGTTGGATACTCATGGTATTCGGGCCCTCATACGACACTGCATCACTCATCAGCATGATTCTGTCATTGACATTACTAAATGGGCTCTGGAATACTTCCAGAAACCACTGTCGGTAAACACAATCCGCCGTGCCATCTGCTGATGCCAACTAAAGCTCTATCATGCAAAAAGGAAGCTATATGTGAACATGATTCGGGCTAAAGAGGGGGAGACCTTCCAGCGTGTTATCAGCATTCAGTTCTACAGCTAGAATCTGTGATGGTATGGGTGTATATAAGTGCATATGGCAGGGGTGTCAAACTCAGTTCCCGGAGGGCCGCAGCCTTGCAGAGTTTTGTGCCAACCCTGCTCCAACACAAACCATGTCGTTTTCAAATAAGCCTGAAGGACTTGATTAGCTGGATCAGGTGTATTTAATAAGAGTTGCATCTAAACTCTGCAGGGCTCCGGCCCTCCAGGAACTGCGTTTGACCCCATGGCATACGGTATGGGCAGCTTCCATGTTTTGGGAGGCACTATGAATGCTGAAAGTTGTATATAAATGTTTTAGAGCAACATATGCTCCCCTCCAGACAACATCTAGTTCAGGGAAGGTCTTGTGTATTTTAGCTGGACAATGCAAAACCACATACTAAACTATTTTACTGAACTACCCGTCCCAACTATTTTAAGACCTGTAGCAGGCATCAAATTTGAAATGAGCTCATTTTGTGCATACAATTCTAAAATTTTCAGTTTAAACATTTATGTTCTATTGTGAATAAAATATGGGAAATTCTTTAGTTTTCATTTTATTCAAATTTTAAAAACGTCCGGAAAAACATTCCGGAATTAAGTTCTAACGAAACCTGAGTCACATCTATTTCTCCATTCCACCAACATGTTTCATAAAGATCATAAATGTAATCATATGAATTAAGCAGTTTAATCCAAGTCTTCTGAAGAACAGATGAACAGATGATGAACATGATTAATGGATGGCTTTTATTCACATATAAACATTAATCAGTGTACATACATAGAGCTGATCAAAAATGGTAAGCAGAAGTTCAACCATACTTGCATTAGATCCAATATATGTTGACACATATTCCAGTTTTCTCTCACCTGTTCACGTGACTGTGCCTGTGTGAACATACTCTGCAAGGAGGGCATTTTGACATACGTTTGTGTAACTTTTGCCAGCTGAGTGCAATAATGGTATATCAAAATCACCAAAAAGTTGCAACTGGCATGGCTTAACAAATGCATGAAAAATATGCATTTTCATGATGACGCAACATTGCAAATCTCACTGTAGCTGTGATAGAGACTGACGGTAATCCAATAATTTTATCCATTGTCAAATTTCTACCATTTTATCATGCCTACAGATAACTTGGCATTGAGGAATATTGTTGGCCACATTTTTTAAGTCACTTTTTATAAAAGTGGCAGCTAAATGTATTGTGAATGTTCTGTAAATTGGACCAAAAGGAGATCTAAATCACAATGAGAATATGAGCTGTAGATTCAAATTTGAATTAACATAAAAAAATCTAGTTCTATTTGCAGCAGAGAGCATTGGTAGAACATTACTTTTTTGGAGGCAAATGTCAACTAGTTTGCAGATTTTGTACAAGCTGTTTAGATTTGAGAAATACTTTTCCAGTATTATTTCATGCCTGTCTTTTAATAGTTACATTAATTACTCACCCTCGTGTTGTTTCAAACCCATAAGACCTCATCGTTCATCTTTGGAACACAAATTAAGCAATTTTTCTGCTACTCTCATGAACGCACAGCAGAGACTGACACGGAAGATAAGAATTTCAGAATGGAGTCATTCTTTTTGTTTTCTTTGCATACAAAAAGCATCCTGGTAGCTTCACACAATTACGATTAAACCACTGATGTCACATGGATAACTTAACTGCCCAGAAACGTGCAAGGACATCAGTAATGTTGTTGTCTATGCAGGGTCAGAAAGCTCTCTGATTTCATAAAAAATATCTTAATTTGTGTTCTGAAGATGGACGAAGATCTTACTGGTTTGGAACAACATGAGGGTGAGCAATTAGTGGACATTAATAACATTAATGACACATTTTTCACCTTTTTTGAGTGAACTATAACTATCTATGGTGGTCTAATGGTGAATTAAAATGTAGCCCTGGTTTTATTCTTGGAACAGTCAGTGCTCGGGTTCAGTGCTCACACATGTATGCTCTCACCGATCGTTTAGTCTCATCCTACCCTCTGCCAGCTTCATTATCGATACAGTTGATGCCATCTGACACACTGCAGCTGTGTACCAGGGGCAAGGTCACACTTCCACATGTGAATGATCATTTATTATATAGCTTACAAATCTGAAAATCTTTGTATATTATACTTATTGGACTCTTTCATGCACAGCTGTGTCTGCACAGCTTGCAGAGTACACTGTATTATTCGATTTCACTCTTTTTTTTTTGGTAGACGTAACAGTAACAAAAAAGAAGGAAAATTACAGATTTTGATAAATTTTGATATCAGTGCATACCCATTATTTTGTATTGTTTTTGTAAGGGTGGAGCTTATCAGCTTTTCAGCTGCACTTTTGAAAAAGTTTAAATTCCACACAATACACACAATGCTGTAGTTCCTCTGTGTGACAAAAGCTCAGTGTTAACGGATAGCTACTCTTGGATCCAGTCCCCTTGCAACATTATCCAAATCTGCATAATTTTGAGCTATCAGATGCACAGCAGGAGGAAGAATAGTGTCGGTCAGATGGGGTCACTCCGCAGGACAATGTGCTCTTGTTTCTCGTAGGCTGTTTGGGCTGGTGGGTGACTAAAGGAATGGAATAAGCACAGTGTGAGTGACTTGGTGCTCATGGGCCGGTTAACTGCCTCTGAGCGCTGGATCAATTATTTATCTGGACCACTGCACTTCACAGCTTTGGAAACAACTACCAGATATGCAGCCACCCCTGTCCTCCTCTTTTACTTCCTCCCAGTAACTGTCCACTAAGCAATGACCTGTACTCATCCTGATATACCCCTATCTCCAATTCAGCTCAGAATTATTCTGAACATGAGCCAGGAACTGGCATACAGTGCAATGTCTAAAGGATATCACATAGTCATTTGTCAAGTTGATCTACTGGTATCTAGAGATGAGTCCTCCTGCAGGTGGGCTTGTTTAACTTTGGCCAGTAAGCAGTCACCTACTCTAGCAAACACCCAGAGCATCCTAGAAACCACATAGAAATTTTGCACCAATTCTTCTCTCGTTTTGTCCTATAACAGATTCATGGCCAATATTATGAATCTATATTACATTTTTTGATTAGTATTACAATTTTAAAATGGGCATTAAATCAACCACTAAACAGTCAATTTTGGCCAATTCAAAAAATAAATAATGTAATAGATAAATACAATTAAAATAAATAATGCAGATATTGGTCGACAACTAATATTGTGCAAATATATTGTACATTTCTATTTTGCATTTAAAATAATTTTGTACTAAAATGTAGCTATAATAGCTACCATCTTGTTATGCACCAATATATTTATTAATAACATTTATAATATATAATTACAGTTGCTTAATTATAAAGCACTATGATAATTATTTTCATGTTATGGATGCTAAGTATTCAATTACTGATTTTTTGCTATTTTGAATGCAATTAAAAATAAAACATTTAAAAATCCATAATAAAATTATCCATTACAACACATTTTTACTAATGTAAAAATGGAGGAAATGAGCATGCACATTAAATATCCAATATTGATCAATACCAATCCATTAATCCCTGTATTGTCCAGTTACCTTTATGGTATGGATATGTTCATCCCTACAGCAACACCAACGCTCCAGTATCATGCCAATGACTTTTGCATGGATGAGGAACGTCTACATTTTCTTCAGATCTGATTTGATAAACTATTTTGCTTGTCATCTATAATGTCAGATCAGATGTACCATTTAGCACCCTCAACCATTAGTGTCGGTTTAGGAGAGACAGAATGGCAGAGCTAGAGCAGTGTGCAGTCTAAATAGTGGTTTGGGGTCATGCTTTTCAGCTGTCAATAGCAGATGGACTTATTGATGCATTAGCAGAGAACACAGTCCTAATAGCCTCAGTCTTCCTGTCTGAAAAGGCGGCATCCCTTATTTCTGATTAATGGATCATTAGAAGCCAGAGCTTTATCAGTTATACTGCTGGCTGTTCTATTACAGTTTGCAAAACACCCATAAAACGTTAGTATTGATTTCGTGCCTGTCTGAGCCAGTGAAATAGTGTTGTCTGATTTAAAATTGTACTAATTGAAAGAAAACTACTTCTGTGATGTTCGTGAAGTGAAAATGTTCCTGTGGCTCAGTGGTAGAGCATTGCGTTAGAACTAGAAGCGCAAAAGGTTGTGGGTTTAATTCCCAGGGAACACACATACTGATCAAAATAATGTATAGCCTGAATGCACTGCAAGATGCATTCAGGCTTTGAATAATACCGTCTGCTAAATGCATAAATGTAAATGCATTCTTTCCTGACTCTAGTACTTGCTGTTTGTAGTGTGATGATTTGATCTAAGGTCAGGTTAATATAGCATTTTTTAGTTCCTAATGGACACATTTCCAGTTTTTAACAACATTCAGCTGGAATAATGTGATTTCCTTATCACTGAGGAAACCTTTCCAAGAAACCTCATGAAGAGGAGAGAAACGGCTCCCTTGGTGAGTTTTCCTGTGGCCTCTGAAGCTGAAGAGCACAGCTCGCTCCTGTTACATCGCCTTGAGAAAACAGTACGCCATTGTTTGCTGCGGAATGCACAGGGAAATCTGTGTCCAAAAAAATGAGGCTTAACTTTAAGCTGACCCCTTCATTGTTTATTATTCACATTTCGTCATGTTTACTTTGTTGTTTAGGTCTAAAAAAGTCATTTTGCATCGACAATTTTTTTTATTTTGTGAGGATCACTCTTTGCAAGTTCGGCCTTTGAGAATAATGACTCCATATGCATGAAATCCTGCCTCTCACCCACTTAAGAAACAAAATACTCTTACATAACATAAGTCAAATGTTCAGTTTTAAATAAGAGACTATTGGATTTAGTACATCTATGTGCGTGTTTGTTTTTTTTTTTTTTGACTATTTTCCTCACGACCCTCTTGAGATGCTTTGTTGCTGCTGAAATTAGGAAATAGAATGCCACATGCACTTGCATATACTGTATTGAACCATGGGAAAATGTAATATATTTTAAATATGTGCTACGTAACATTTTCCAAGTAATTAGGGTTGTCAAATTGGCTGAAAAACTAAATTCGAATTTGTTTACTAAAATATTATCAATATTCTAATTTAAAAGGCATAAATTCAGTTAGGAAAAAAATCTTTTGGCTTCTTTACTGAGGCCACAAGAGGGCTCATCGAGCAAAATATTACCAAATGCCCGTTTCTTCAAAGTAGGGCTGGGCAATATGAGCACAAATTCATATCTCTGTATTTTTTGGCTGATTTGCGGTATACGGTACATATCTCTGTATTTTGTATTTGGATTAAACAAATAAATAAAGTGAATGTAACCATGTAGGCATATATAATTTGCAAAAAGGGTTGACATCATATTACATTCTAACATTGTAACATTGCGATCTAAAAACAAAAATAATGCTTTTCAAGCAAAGATAAATTTACTAAACTAAAAATGAAAAAAAAAAGATAAAAATTGAGTAATTGAGTAAAAATGATATTTTGATTACCCCATTACAGTCACTTTACAGTTAGTGCTATCGTACAAATACACTTACTTGTAGGTTTAAAATGTCCAACTACAAACATTTCAGCAAAATGTATATTTTAGTCAGAGTTATTGCGCTCTGTGTTTTGTACGCATGTGCGCGGCGGCGCGTGTTCAGAACCAAGTCTGTGACGTATAGCGGAGAATCGCAAATCAAAAGCTCATGCACGTCTGACAGCAAAATGGAAATATTTATTGCTGACTAGGGCTGTAAAAAAATAGAATTTTGAATATTCGTCAAATTTCGAATATTCGTCAAATTAATCAAATTAAAATCCACATTCGAATGCAAAACGCTGCATTCAAATTTTAAGTGTCTGTCAGACAGCTTGGCACCACGATATGCGATGACGAGGTGTCGTTGCATCTGCTTTTTTTTGCCTGTCCAGTTGAATGAAAAACAAGATAAAAATTTAGTAATTGAGTAAAAAGGATATTTTGATTACCCCATTACAGTCACTTTACAGTTAGTGCTATCATACAAATACACTTACTTGTAGGTTTAAAATATCCAACTACAAACATTTCAGCAAAATGTATATTTTAGTCAGAGTTATTGCGCTCTGTGTTTTGTGCGCATGTGCGCGGCGGCGCGTGTTCAGAACCAAGTCTGTGACGTATAGCGGAGAATCGCAAATCAAAAGCTCATGCATATGATTAAATGTTAATAAATAACGTGTATCAGCAATGATACATCTTTGAGTTTAAAGCAGCTCTGACAGAAAGGCTGCGTGTGCCGTTGACAGAGACGCGCTGTTTTGAGCTATATGCTCTTTTCCTAAATGCATTACTTACATTACATTTCACAGGTATATTCTCCATCTGTAAATGTTAGAAAGACTTGGAAATATTTCCATTTTGCTCAGAAGTGCAAAAGCTTCTGCTTTGAGATTCTCCGTTAAACTCCACAGACTTGGTTGTGAATGCATGCACGTCAAACAGACAGATCTCAATGAAATAGGAGCGCAACAACTGACTAAAATATACATTTTGCTGAAATGTTTGTAGTCGGACATTTTAAACCTACAAGTAAGTGTATTTGTATGATAGCACTAACTGTAAAGTGACTGTAATGGGGTAATCAAAATAGCCTTTTTACTCAATTAGCCTAGTCTGTGCTTTTTGTTTTCAGTTTAGTAAATTTAAATTTGCTTTAAAAGCATGATTTTTGTTTTTAGATCGCAATGTTGCAATGTTAGAATGTAATATGATGTTAACCCTTTTTGCACATTATATATGCCTACATGGTTACATTCACTTTATTTATTTGTTTAATCCAAATACAAAATACAGAGATATGTACCAGATGCCGCAAATCAGAACAAAAATACAGAGATATACATTTTTGCTCATATTGCCCAGCCCTACGTTGAAGAAATGTGCATTTGGTAATATTTTGCTCGATTCGCCTTCGTGTGGCCTCAGGAGAAAAGCCAAAAGCTATTTTTTTCTAACTGAATTTATGCCTTTTAAATTGAATATAATCCGAATTTTGATCATATTTTGGTACAAAATTTGAATGTAGTTTTTCAGACAATTTGATAGCCCTAATGCTGACCTTTTAATTCCTTATAAAAATATAATAAATTTGAGATTTTCGAATCAGAAGATTTTTCATGTTCCCAAAGCTAATTAAAATCTAAGGGTGATAGGGCCTTCTCAGTGGCTGTTCCCCGTTTATGGAACCCTCTCCCAATGCATATTAAATATTCCCCATCTGTGGATGCTTTTAAGTCTAGATTAAAATCGTACCTTTTTAGTAGAGCTTTTAGAGTCGATTAGAGGGATCAGGTTTTACATTTTAATGTTGAATTTAGTATAATTGTTGATTTTTGTTTGTGTGACTGTATGTAACGATGCTGGAAAGCACTTTGGTCAATGGCAGTTGTTTTAAATGTGCTATAGAAATAAAATGTGTATAGTATTGATTAAAGTTACTGTGTTAAAATATACAGGAAACATTTTTACAACTGTATGCATTATAACCTAGATTTTAATTTTCTTTATCTTGGATGAGTGAACATCACCCCAAGTTTGGATACCAAAAAGGTTAGCACAATGCTGCAGTATATAGTCCAACACCTCTGTCATATTGACTAGCTAAATCAACATCAGTTGACATTTGAGAGTCTCTGTAAATTGTCATTGAGCTTGTATGACTCGGACTCCTCATGTGACAGCAGTTGTTTGTGGCCACCCACATCCCGCCTCGGTAGGCTTATTAGCTGCACTAATTTTAAACTCTTTACATATCAGGAAGAATGATGAACCTGCAGGCTTTCAGCGCAAAGACCTTGATGGGAATTTGACAGAAGTTTCTACTCAAAGCTTTACAAAAAACGGCAAACCTTCTATTAAGCATTTCCGGTATCCTCTGTGCACCTGTTTTTAAAGAATCCTTCTGTAAATCATCAACAAAGCGTTCAAGCTCTCAGGATGAAGTACGCCTGAATGAAGGGCTGAAGACTCTGGCCTCTTTTTATTTGGTTTATACAATTTCATAGCTGTTACAATGACATGAACACATCAGTATCTGTGGTATGTGTTGTTGTAGTCTTGAGATACTGAGCCTGTTATAAGTATTTGGGCAAGTATCTTGCTTTAGCTAAATAAATCGGCCTAAAATGAAAAAGTTGTTTACTCATGAAGCCCTCATGTTGTTCCAAACCTGCATGATTTTTCTTTCTTTCATGCAGTGCCACAATAAATTTTAGCCTGGAAAATCATGATCCTCTTTATCATGCAATTATAATGTGGTGAAGCAACATAAAGTACAAAAAATACCATATAATTATTTTCCATAAAAGTTGTCTATAATAGTGGCTTTATATTATGAGGCTCAATGGGCTCTTAGTTCAGTGACACTGTTCCTAATAAGCATTATTTCAAATAACTCAAGAACTAAACAACTACACTGTGTAATAACCAAATAAATAAAAAGGATGAATTTCACTTAAATTAATCAACTAGCTGCAACGCATTTTTTATTTATTCAATTTCAGTTGTAGTTGTGCCAACTAGTTTTTTAAAGTTAATCTGATTGTTAAAAAAGTCTTAAAAAAACTACTAATCTAACTTAAAAAAATATTTTTTCACAGCTGAATAAAGTTCAATAAACGGTTGTTTTGCAGTTGCTGTTGATTGTAGTTAAACACTAATCACAGTAATGGCGACATTAAAAACTCTTTAAGACACCATCAAAACCAACTCGGTTGTTTTATCCTTTATTCTTATAAAAGACAATTAAATGTACACATCCTCATAACTCCCCATGTTTTGACCAACACATTTATAATAATTATTATTATAACAGTATTAGGTTCAGTGTGCTTAGTGTTATAAAGCAAACTCAAAGTTTGCACAAATAAAGCTTTACTTACATTGCGCAGACTAGGCTTGATGCATTATAAACAGCACAAGTCTTGGAAATCTTACAAATACAAAAACTGTCTCTGTATATTGTTATTGCCTGAATCTTGACGTAACTCATCAAATGTACACACACACACACACACACACACACACACACACACACACACACACACACACACACACCTGTAGGAAACTATAAAGGTGTAAAAAGACTATATCCCTCATGGCTAAGAGAAAACCTGATTACTAGGCCAACATTAAATCTTTTTTTCTCACCTTTTCTGCACTGAGTAGAAGACATCAAAGCTTTGAAACTGAGCTAAAAATAATTGAAAGACATTTCTCAAAATTCTAAATTGCAAAACTCAAACGTTATATATCAAATCGATATATGGCCTGATAGTTACACCATATAAAGTTGAAAACAAAAAGTCATATAATGATAGATGATCATTTCTGTTTTAAAAATAATTGTAAATATTATGACAAGAACAATTCCAATGCCCAGTCATTGTAATGTCGTGGTCGAGCAGGAAGTGAGGCATGGCTTTGGAAGGGCACGTCAAGGCCCTGTGTTTAAAATACCAGCCACAATGTTTTTTGTGTGTGTATGTTTAGGAGAAAAAGATATTTAAAGAATACTCTGATAGTCTCGCTTTCTTGTTGTGTTGTGTTGTGTAGCGTAAGTGTGAGAGGAAGGGCAGTCTGTGACAGGATGAGGGGAAGGATGTAGCTTTCAGCTCAGGGTTGAAGGAAAGCAGGCGAGTTTGAGCCGTGACTCACAGACCACTGAAAGATAAGAGACTAAACTCCCCTGCGTGTGCTGAATGAGGGATGCCGTTGTACACATAACAGCTCTTTGATATTATGGTGCCATGAATTCATTTTTTTAATTTTTCCCCAAATACTGTATGTACTTTTTTGTTTTATGACGTTTTTAAGTTGAATGGGTTCTGTGTTGATTCATTTTTTTATCATCGATCGGGCCATTGATAATTCCACCAAGCTTCCGGGGTCTACTGTTAAAATTAAAACATGGAAGAAAATAGGGAATGCATTCTACTGTACAATATTAATATATTTCTGCCACAAATTTTCATGTTGTTGTGAAGACTTTTGAGTTTGTGTATTTAATGTTTTATTTATAAAAATGATACTAATAAAAGTCTTAATGAGTGCAGACTAACCTTTGTAAGGTTTCTTTTAATAAACGATGCTCGTTCACACAGAGACATGCAGAACATGCAGGCTTCATATTCAATAAGTCTTTTTTCACTTTAATATTCACATACATAATCTGAGTAAACATACTTTTGACCCTACAAATTCTATGACATACCCTGTAATACTTCAAATTCCATTTTTATGACTGGATTCCGTGACTGTGTCCTCATTTTCCACTTAACGGAAATCATAGGGCTGTAAATGTGCTCTTGTTCAGCTCTGTCTGCTGCGGTACTGAGCATCTCACATTAAAATGAGAGATTCCTCTGATGTGTGACTCATGTACACAAGACTGATCATCACTCACATGAACACAGACCCTCGTTTCACATCCCTGACTAATTTCTGCAAGGCACCACTGCTTAGACATGCAGCGTTATTGAAATCTGAGTGATGCGTCCCCTCTAGCTCTGTCATGAGGCATCATAAGTGAGGCCCTCTCTAAAACTAACATTTGTTCATTTCTTCACTATAAATGTATAGTTCCGACTCTGAAATCCTATTGGATGAAGCACTTTTTAAACTAGTGTAAAAAACATTATACTTGCATCTGTGCAATGATTCTGTAATTGATTCAACTATCAACATTTTAGGTTAATATTTACATTGTAAAATAGTGGTCACTGAGATGGGCTTTTTTTTTTTTTTTTTTTGGGTTGATGTTATTGGTCTTAATTTGACATAAATGTCATGAATTAACACAACTTTTTTGATCTTTTGCATATTTCTGTTGTCTTTGTTTTATAAAAAACTGCAGTTGACCATGGTTAAGGGTTTTTGTGGCACTCTGCTTTGTGTTATGCTTAACTGTTTATATTTATGGTAAAATCACTTAATGCTTGGTCTGTTGTGTCTTATTGCATTATATTACTTATTGTGTTTGAGAGTCCGAGAGCTCTCAGACTCTTAATTTGTGTTCTGAAGATGAACGAAGGTCTTACGGGTTTGGAACAACATGAGAGTGAGTAATTAATGACAGAATTGTCATTTTTTTGGTGAACTATCCCTTTAAATACACTTACTGTGAGAAGTAGTGTTGTATTTTGAGTCCAGCAGTATTACACTAATCAAGGTTTGTAATTAGACTTGCTGTTGCTTTCTGTTTTTGGCCAGTTTCGCAGATGACTAATCTGGATGCACAGATGCGTTTGCATGCCAAGAGCGTCACATAAATACTTAATGCTGGCTGATGCAGATGTGTGAAGGTTTAACTCTGTGCAGAGGTTTTAATTGCACCAGAGTTAGCTGTTATGCTGGGAGCTTTGGTGGGGGGTTATATAATTATGTAGCAGACGTAGATGCCAGGGTTTTGGCAGTGCAGACGTCTGGGTTGTGTCCCAACTCTAATGGTCCCAAAGACCCTCTCCATGTTGCTGGCAGATTTAAGAATATCTGGAGAGAAACACAGGTGCTCTCTAACGTGTAGAGTTTATTCTGTCAGCGTTTGCTCTGGAATACATATTCCGATCTGTGGCATAAATGTTTTTTTTATGATTTCACCAATGATTTCGCAATATGCTTGGTGCTACTTTGAAACAAATTTGACAATTTAAAAGCTGAGACTTTATCAAACAATAAATGTCTTTTGATGCTCTTAAATGTGGAATGACTGTAGCGCGTCATTTCAAGCGGCACGTGAACCACTCTTGTAAACTGTCATGTGATCTTACATTTACTTCAGATAAGCCATATTTTTTTAATTTACATTTAGACATTTAGCTATGGAAGGCCGTTTCCTCCACTGAAAAAAAAGGTTATTGCGACTTTTTATCTCACAATTCGGAAGTTTTTTCACAGAATTGTATTAACTTTGCAATTGCGAGTTATTATGTCAGAATTACCGTTTTAAAAGTCACATTTTCAGAAAAGTCAGAAAAAGTCAGAACTCGCAAATCTGATATTTTTTTCTCAGAATTGTGTGATATAAACTGGCAATATGCAGTTTTGAGGAGGGGGGGTGTTCTCAGAAATGTGAGTTTATATCTTGCAGTTTTGACTTTATTTCTCAGAATTGTGACTTTGTTTCACAATTTCAAGTTTATATCAAGCAATTCTGATAAACAAAGTCAGATTTGTGAGAGAAAACGTCACAATGACCTTTTTTATTTTTTATTCAGTGGTGGAGAGACGGGCTTCTATATTTAGCATACATAAAGCTTATTTATTCAGCTTTCAGATTATGTATAAATCTCAAGAAAAAAAGACCATTATTACGGGTTTTGTGGTCGAGGGTCACATATTTCAACAATAATTTGGAGTAGAAACTGAATTATACAATTAAACAATTTATTTAAAAGATGCCTTTGCAAATTAAATGATCATACAACTCAGTTTTTATTTCAGTGTGGGTTAGTATATATATATATATATATATATATATATATATATATATATATTGTATTTATTTCTTGATTATTAAATAAACTATTTTTGGTTTCTAAAAAATCATTTTGGTCCATCACTTAAAAACAAAACAATTTGCAACACATACTTTTTTGAAGATTCTTCTTGAGACCATGCCTAGAAGTTTATACAGATGTAAATTCATAAATGCACATTTGCTGGAAAATTGTGGCATATAGCGCAAAACATTATTGTTTTACTGACTGAGTTTTGGAAGCATCAGTTAGAAAGGGTTAAAATCAGAAATAGTAAAATTTTACTAGTTATAGTGTTGACCTAAAGCAGTTATATCTTGTGGATCATAATTTTTTTTTGTAGTTTTTTTTCTTTAACAGTAGGCTGGGTTGGGCTGTGTTGTTGAATCAATGTGGCTCAGTGTGACCCTGAACACGCCCGGTCACATACAGCGGCAGACTGAATTATTATTGACCAGAGAGCACAGCATTAGCCGAGCTGCCACTCCCATTACAACAACTGAATGCATCCCACAGATAATCTAAAGACACTCAGGAGGACTGACTTCATTTAGGCCGCTCAAAACACTCTCACTCTCTGTAATGCAGCCTTCCTTTTGTGCCTTTGTACTGTAATCCAGGAAAAATGCCCTATTTGTAGCGTAGGCCAAGCGGTGAGTCACTTAGCAGTACAGCACATGAGTCTGAAACCGAAAGAGGAAATGGGGAAAATGAGTGCTGTTGTAATTTTCTGGATAGTTTGTACACCATAAAGGTGATGACAGAGTGCCAAAACACTTGGAAGTCAGCCAAATACAATAATGTCCTTATGATATGATGACGGACTCATTCCTATTGAGAGTGATTTATGAAATGCAATAAAATATCACACACAGATATTCAGTTTTTTTATGTTTTCCTGTGAATTACATGACCCACCAACCGCATTGTATGAGGTTTATTGCGAATTTTCTCAATACGGCAATAACGGCAAGCTAAAATCTGATTGTCTCTTCATGTAGTTTCCAGCAGTCAAAGTTGATCAGTCCACCAGGAAACAAATGTAGTTTTTACTTAAGTATTTTGAATGAAACGCATGACATTTCAAAACATGAAGCTTACTTAAAGGCCTTTAAATGCTCAATGTGAAATCTTCATCTAAAAGCAACAGTGTTGTTATTGTTAAAAGCTGTTTTCTTAATTAAAATAAAGCCAAAATAAAGCAAGATTTATATATAAAACTGCATGAAAATTAAGAAATGCTGGTTTGGCCCAAGTTTAAGTACTCAAATCATCAACCGAAATAAAACGTGCCTAACATAATAATAAATTCACTGTAAACCATGGTTTCTTGGGGCTTATAGCTTTAATAAAACTATAGTGTTTTAGCTGTAGTCACAGTCATAGCTTAGCAGTGATGTAGTGTGTTCACAGACAGAGTCCATGACACATGTAACTGACGTGTCTTTGGTCATCAGTGATTTTGGATGAGTTTTGGGTGAGGCTGGCATTGATCTCATTGAGATCTCAAAGTGCTCTGGCAGGATGATTGTGTGTAGTGGTGTTACTCCACCGCCGGGGATTTACAGTGTCCAAAACAGCCACACAGCATGTTTCTAAGTAACATTTCTGCAAGTCACTGAGAGACTAAAAGTGAAGAAACCCTGTGACACGACCCCAGCTGATTTTTGCCATACTATCAATTTTTGTGCCTAAATGTACAATGCACCAACAAGCTCTAACTCAGAGGAGTGTGTATGCAAAAAAATTAAAATAAATAAATATATTATTTATATAAAATGCCGGTCAAAGGTTTGGAATCATTTGAAATAAATTATTGTGATGTTTTTGAAAAGTTTTTATGCTTATCAAGGCTGCATTTATTTGAAATATATTTCAAATATACATTAAAAACACATTATAATATTTTGTAATTCTATAATATTATTGTACATTTTCTAGTGTAATATAACTTATTTTATAGAAAATAAAATCAGTTTTCTATTCTAATGTTTTAAAATGTAATTTATTCTGTAAATGTAAAATCAATAAATTAAACATAAAATGTAAACTAATAAAATAAATTCAAAATAAACCACTTACTAAAAAAGATAAAACACTGACACGTTTTATTTGTTGACCTGTATGTGTTTTGACCATTGACATCAGAGAACTGAACATATGAATGTCATGTTAAATTATTAAAATATTAACATCGCAGGAGATACGTCAAGTAAATATTTAAAGTTCAAAAGATTGGGGAATACTTGATCTATAGAAATCTGCACCTGAGACACTGCAGGCCCAAACACATTGCAAACTCTCTGCGCTCACACGTGGAGAGGATTATGGTCTTATCCCATTGACACTGTTTTGAGAGTATTTTCCCTGCGATGGCTCTCTGGCCAAGAGATAATATTATCCTGATGCGGTCCATTAAAAGACATGGCGTGAGATCAGAGCGGTTGTTGTGTGTTTGTGTGAGTGACAGATTGCTCTAATGGTTTAATTTCTCGGCCCCTGAGATCAATTCTCAAGCTCTTACACAGAACGCCCTCAGTGGAGCTCATCCAAAATATGTTTGCTAAACGTTCCCCTGTGTCTTGTGCCGGTAAAAGCCACAAACTTCCCGTTCCTGCTTTTGATATCATTTTATTCTCAGTTCAATATGTGTCAGAGCGGATTTCGGAAATTGTGATGAATTTGGCTTCTCAGTCGTTTATTCACTCCCCCAACTTCTCCTATGAGATCAAGACCTTTAACTCAAGACAAAAGCCTTTTGTGTTATTATTTCATCTGTGGAGGATTTGTCGCTGCCAGTAAGCAGCAGAGCATGACGGGGGTAGAATACACCATTCCCTTTCATAGCAGGCCTTTTGCAATATATACAGTCGCTTTAATGTGATTATTTGAGCTAATATTATGTGCTTTAAATTCCAACCGCTTAATATCATCCAACTGAAGGAATTTTAAGGCTAATACTGCAAATGCCAAAAAGAGTGAACAGACAGTGGTTTGACATTATATTACAACCAATGTGGATCAAAAATACCATTATGAAATTTATATTTTAATAAAATAACAACAATAATGTTTAGGACTGGTCTATGTAACATTCATTTGGTGTGATTAATTGTAGAAAAAATATAAATGCGTTTTATGCACCCAGCCCAGAGACCTGAATGTCATCTTACATTGCATGCAGTTGCTGACGAACATGATGTAGCCTATTAGAATGTAGTTATATGTCCTAAAATTCTAAATATAGGGCAAAAACTGCCCCTGTATGGGTTTTCCACAAATATCAACATGATTGCAAATATTATATAGATTTTATGCAACAGTTCAATAAATAAGTTAATATTGTTACATTTTATACACAATGTTGTCCGTTTTTGTTCAATTTCACCAACAAAATAGTTCCAGAAACCAGAACTATTCTGCCTATTCTTTTTCTTTACAGAATTAATCCACTTTTTTGAGCAAATTGACTCATTGACCCATTCATAAAGACAGTCAATTGCTTCGTTTTTGAATGAATCGGTTTAATTTATTTATTTCGGGTGAATTAATGAGTTTTAGTTTCATATTTAGAGTATCTTTTTATTGAAAGAAAGAAAGAAAGAAAGAAAAAGTTAAAGAAAGAATAAACTTTAATAACTCAGTGTTCAGTAATGTCCTTTTAAAACCCATGAATCTCCTGGCATTATTTATGTAATTCTAATTAGTGTAAATGCATTCATGCCACCTCAGTCTCTGCAAATATACCTAAACACTTTTCAGATGCAGCTTCTGAAAGCATTGCTATGGCCACATTGTAGCAAAGGCTTGTCGTAAATTCTGTTGAATCGAAATATTTCTTTCTAAATGAATTTTTTTTGTAAAGTTTATTCAATCTATTCTTATTTAACTCTATAATGACTTTGTGGGTAATTCTCAGCTCAAATTGATGTGTAATTAGTTTAATTCAATAGATTAGGGTTAGGTTAGAGTTAACCTAACCCTGATAATATGAAAATAATAATAGTAATAAATACCTGTTACAAAGCCTAAATAAAATCACGTTTATGTTTCTAATTTCAAAGGCCCTCATTTTTGAAACACGGAAGTGCTAAGAATGCTTTTGGAAAACGCACCCCTGTAAATGAGACTTGAATCTCAGCAGACTTTAATGGCAGCTCTTTCCTGCAGTAACAGGAATGTTGAGTATCACGAAGTCTGGCTGTCCATCCTCACAATTTTTTCCATGTCTGTTTAAAGTTTTTTGGCTTCAGCAGGCCTGTGATAGCCGTGAAGTATTGCTGTGTCTTTGACTGCACAGGAAGAGTTGAGGTGAAACTTTAACGGCTGATTTTTGTCCTCGTCTGACCCGCTTTCCTGGAGCGTCCAGGCCTGTTCCATTTAGTGTGCGGAGCGGATGATGAATTTCTGAAGTACCGTTCATGAATATGTCAGAGGAGTAACTGTGCAACATCCACTTGATGTGTGGCAAGTGCTGTTCATCGTGAACGGCTAAATAGACTTTTCCAACACTGGTTCCAGAGGCCATTTGTAAAGTTATCTCAGTGTTTGACATAACCTTTTCTAGACATTCAAGACATTGCTTAACATAGCTGGCTAGATGCATCATGACTGCTGCTGGACTGTTACAGTAGCTCATGGCTGTCAGCTGTATGCCGCTGGTGCCGCCCTACCCAGAATTCCATTCGTCTGTGGCGGAACAGCATGTCCTTGCTTTGCCCGAGAGCCATAAAACCCACTCTATAAGTCTGACTCATAACAGGGTGGTGTGCGTCTGGCGCACTTGGCTGTGAGATTGACCTCTGGAGCGGCCGTGGGTGCCGGGAGTGAGCGCTGTCCCTTCAGACGGACCTCGGCAGCTCGTTCCACTGAGGAATTTGTTTACTTGTGGCGGAGCTACAAATAATGAGAGCGTTTATGTACAACTGAATAACTTCCTGCTCTCCAGGCAGGCTCTGAACAAAAACATGCCGAAAGGGGATGTAGTGGACACTTAAAACATATTTGGTGTGGTCTTTCTTCTTGTTGCAGTCCACTTACAATGTTAGTCAAGGTGTCTTGCATCACACTCGTAATTATTTTTTCATCAAAATGTTTTACCCTCTCACTGACCCCTACAATTAAACAGTCTGTGCTTTTAAGACGTTTACAGTTTGTGAATGGCCAACCTATTCACACATTTATAGTTGTGGGTTTGTCGGCTTGTCAAGCATGTTTTTTCTGCCTTGTTTTCTATAATAGCATCTTGTAAAAAAATATTTAAAAAGAAAGGTTTTTATGGCAATTTAAGGGTCTTGTAATTACTGCAATGTAAAAGAATAATGCTATAGTCCTGTTACATAAATTGTAAAGCATGCATATGCCAGGGAGAGTTTTTTGTTTGTTTTGTTTTTAAATATGCAAAGTTTTCAGTGGCAGCCATAGAATGTCAAAGCAAGCAGATATGTTTCAGATAAATTTTCAACTGTACCCCACTTTTACATAGCATATTTTATTTATTATTACTCTAACTCTATTATTGCCCCCCCTTAATTTTAATTAAAAGTTAAAATAGTCCTCCATACATTTGTCACCTCTCTTATGCTGTTTGTTTTTCCTGTGTTCACAGGCTTTTGGCAACGCTAAAACGGCCCATAATAACAACTCCAGCCGTTTTGGGAAGTTCATCCAGGTGAACTATCAGGAAAGTGGCACAGTTAGAGGGTAAGAGCTGCATGTGTCTCTGTCTGCAGTGTTGTTGAGGTGTTTGAACCCCGGTCTAATTTGGTATTTGTTCTTATCCAGGGCGTATGTGGAGAAATACCTGCTGGAGAAGTCCCGGCTCGTCTATCAGGAACACAATGAAAGGTACGAGGTCTTGTTTGATTTGTTGATGCTGTTGTATATTAATTTCAACAGTTAAGAAATGAAGTCAGCAGCTGAATTTAAATATTTTGTAATTATATCGACATTATTATACTGTTATACTGGCCTCTTTCTCTCTCTCTCTCTAGTGAGTGAGTGAGTGAGTGAGTGTGTGTGTGTAGATGTGGTAGAAGCTCTTGAGAAAATAAATCCAGTAGTGAACATGTGGGAATCATTTCTCCACAGAGTTCAGTGTTGTCAGAGTAATTGTTCAGTTTATATGTGTGAATATCAGCTTTATCTACTGGCTGTCATTACTAGTCCCACTGGTTTCATGGCATTCTTGAAGGAAACAGACCACAATTTCCTTGTTTTTGGGAGTTTATTGTAAATCACAGCAGTCATACTTTAGTATCGGGCACATGCTTTATCAAACTGAAACCAGCTTAGCATCAAATGACGCAAAACATGATGGAAATCAGTAAAGCTATCTCTTTGTCATTCTCAGTTTTTTTCCTTACCAGCTGGGTCAATGGCATGACATTTTATGTATATAGACACACTAAAATACACTAATACTACCATAAAACTACCATTCAAACGGTCTCAGAATAAAAGTTACAAAAGCTATCACTGGGGCTGTACAGAAGGTACAAATTTGTACCTGAAAACTCCATATTGGTACCTTACAGTACATATTAGCAGTGTTGGGGTAATGCATTACAAGTAACGTGAGTTATGTAATCAGATACGTGATACTTTTTTTAAGTAACTAGTTAAGTAACGCATATTTTTTTATTTAGAATGAAATATCCAAGATACTTTTTCAAATAAGTAACGCCAGTTACTTTGTTTGCCATGTCTTGACTGACAGCTCTCATGTTGCCATGTTGAGCGAAATCGGGAGCAAGTGCAGATATTCTGTGCACTGTGCACTGCGTGAACATGATGGATATTGTAGTTCTAGACTAAATATGTATTTACTCATCTCACCTGCACAAAAACTGATTCAGCATTCCTCAAAATGAATAAAAACAGCCAAACTCAAGAATATTATTCAAACCTGCAATTATTAAATGTTAAATTAGAGGAATATCATTTATGTATTTAATCCCATTTTATTAACCAATGTCTTTGCTACTACTGACCTTTGATGATCCAATTCAACCATATAAGCAAAATAATATAATATTTTTTTTTGCAAAAGTTTGTGTTTCATATTTGTCATTACTTTTTTATTCCTAATTAATTCAAAGCCACAAGAACACATATTCACATGATCAAATTAACCGTAGCTGCCAGAGAGAGAGAAAATGACAAATTTCAATGCTTTCAGAGCATTACATGTTTTCAATGTTTTTTTTTTGTTCCAAGAGATTTACATATAAATTAAAGTCATTTATAAAATTTGGTTTACATCGAGCCCACTTTCTCTTATGTATATAGAATTTTCCTAACAAAATAAACAAATGTATAATATGTTGTTCTTTTTACAATTATATTTTCGTTTTCTGTATAAAAATAATTACATAAAATATACAAATTTCTATCATAAACTCAATTTTTCTGTTAATATAGAATTCCAAATCCTTCCAAAATAATCTTGAGTAAATACAATTAAAAAAAATGATGCAAAATAGTTTATTTTTCCTGACAGAAGAATTCACAGGTATAGGAAATTTAATCTTTCAAAAACATGCTTAGCAGGATCAATTCTATGAAGTATTTAGTAAGACACTTCCTTGATTTTGTTTTTGATACAAAACTTATTTAGATCATTATTTCCATGCAAGTGATATTACCAAATAAAGAAGACCAAAAAAGTCTTGCTGCGGGTAAAGACACAGAACAAAGAGCATTCCTTATAATCTTATTGCTACACTGTCATTTTAAAACATCAACATTTTCAATGAAAATATTTCCACAAGGATTTACCATGTTGATCTCTTCTGAGTTACAGTATTTTAAAAGTAACATCACACTCTTTGGAATTGCGACAAAAACAATAGCAACTTCTCTTCCTTTAATCGGAATTTCTGAAGAAATCCAGTATACGACTACAAGTACCCATTGGAATTAACTGTCTTACTAAAATAATACCTTCCTTGAACCAAGTATGATAGAATTAAGATTGGTTTGTAAATAATATGTCCTTGTTATTCCATATTAAATAGTTGTGTGTGGGGGGGAATTGTGCTTATACACCAATTTCCATGCTAACAGGGCTTATCTGTGAAAACCGGCCCATTTAACAGGAATTTTGTCAACAGAAAAATTACATTTCAACAAAAAGTCTATGCCTCCAAGAGTATTAAATATATAATTAGGAAATGCATTCCAAGGAATTTCTCTATTCTTCACAAACACTATCAACCATTTCATTTTAAAAGTGTCATTGAGAGTATTATAATCGAAGTCCCCTTTGCTCTTTAGGATTACAAATGACCTCCTTTTTTAAATAATGTGTTTTGTTGAAGTTATACAAATCTGATCATTTAATAATCTTGGGAGGCACATCTGACGTTAATGACGTATAGACAGATCTAGATATACCTTCCGCCTTTGACAATAATACCCTCCCAAATATTGAGATGTCCCTCATTAACCACAAATTAAATGTATTTTTAGTTTTCTCAATAATTGGTTCAACATTTAACGGACTCCTTTGTTTTTCATTTTTACAAATTATTACACCTAAATATGTTAATTTATATTTAACTGGAATATTCTCTATTTCTGAAGAGGAGCAATCTTTGAGGGGAAATCATATTTATTTAAATTCATTTTAAGGCCTGAAACACCAGTGAATTCCTCAATATATTTAATTATTTTTAATTATATATATCTAATTAAAACACTGCAGTATCATCAGAATTGTACACCTAAAGCTGTGATACCATTCAACTGATTTAGTTTTATATGCGATGCTAAAACCTGAGTGACTAACAAAATAAAAAAGGAGAGCGAGGGCATCCTTGCTTAATGCCACGATGAATATCACATCTTTGTGAGGTACCATGAGCAAGTTTGACAGAACTAATACACCCACTATACAAAGTTTTAACTGCTTTCAAAAACATATCTCCAAAACCAAACAATTAAATATCTTTGAAAATAAAGTCATGAATCACCCTATCGAATCATTTATAGAAATCAATAAATAAAATAAAACATCATCCTCAATAAAGTGATTATAATCAATCATATCTAAGACTAGTTTAATGTTATTCATGATATGACACTTGCTTATTTTTGTTATTGCTTAATAGTGTTGAACTTTATTCTCCTGCGTCACATTCTTCATGCGATTTGTTTGAGCTGCGCCCTCTACTGTACAGACGTGAATTTACATTTCCTTCAGCCCGAGGCTAATTCTTTTCACTTTTGTTGTGAAAAAGGTGAACTTTTGAAAAGTAATTAGTTACTTTTTTATGGAGTAACTTGTAATGCATTACTTAAAACAACACAAAGTACCTAAAGAGAACATATTCAAATGAAAAGTAATGTTACTTTTTTTGATACACAATTTTGATGAACATTCAATTTCTGAATTAAAATGATATTTATTTTTTTCTTTTTTTTCTCTCTTTCAAAAATAAACCTGTAAACCTTCCTTTAAACGTGACTGGTTAAGGAACTTGTTAAGGTGGTAGTCCGTTGTACATAACCCAAGATGCTACCGTCTAACCCAAACTGCAATCCTTTTGTATTTATAGGCATATATGTTCATACTTCACCTGATGTTACATTGGTTTGTTCTTCCAGGAATTACCATGTGTTTTACTACCTGCTGGCAGGAACGAGTGAAGAGGAGAGGACATTGTTCCACCTCAAAAAGCCTGAAGAATACCATTACCTCAATCAGGTACGGCCTGATACTGCTGCATGCACCGTACTCACCATCAGTGACCCTATTTACTACTGGTATTAACATTCATCTCAGATGATCCAATCACAAGTGGTCAGCCGAGACACATTACCATTCACATCTGGTGTTAACATGCATCTCCTGTGACCACTTGCGACTGAATTTCATTGAGGGGAGGGTCTCTGATTTCATGACCACTTACATCACTTACTATGTCAGTGTGTCACTGCATGTTGATGTCAGGCTTACGGGAGATGTTCCGTGAAGCCTTGTGCACATTTTTATGTGGGCTTTTCTAAATTTTCCAATTGCTTGAATGTCTTCTCTTCGAGCCTATAGGTGGAACTAGCTGCAACAATAGACAGTTATTTTGTTGTCCGTTGTCCTGAGTGCATCACGACACATGGACAAGGACACGTGCGATTCTCAACATCTTGAAAGGTGGTTTGAGAAATCCAGTGTACACATGGAGCTGTCCAATGTCCACATATGAATGATCACTTTAAGCGACTCCTTTGTTTTTCATTTACATACATTATAGTGTGTATTCATCTCTAAAAGGATATAATATATTTATTCAATATTTATTACAATTCAATAAATATAGTCAATAACAGCTTGGGCATTCTGCTATAACCATTGTTATCACACTTCTTTAGTGTGAGTAAGTTATGATTTTAGGGATACATTATAGATTTTGTTTAGTGATAACTCTATAGATGTTCATGCTCCCTTTTTAAATGCATGATGCTATCAGTCAGATTCATCTTTAACTTTTTATTTGTTTTATATATTTTGTTTAATGAATCAAAATGTGAGTGTAGGGAGGCTGAGAGAGAGTTTTAACCATAACTGTACACAATGCATACACAATAACAGTTGATCAGCACTTCCTGCTTGCTCCATCTTTTTTTATGAAATCAGTGGCTTAACTTTTTTCAGGGGCAGCTAGAGTGTCCCACTTTAGTATGTATTGTCCTCTGACATGGGTTTGTGTGACAGTAATAGCAACACACTGCATTGTCGTCGTCTTTTTTCTGTTTTATGACTGGTGTCAACCATTATTAAGGTGCAGGACTGCTGCCTACTGTGATAGATGTTCAGCCTAATAGTTAGTGGAGGTGGATTATTTTATGGTATGTGTAGTGTTAATAAGATATCAATATAAATTTGTTCATAAGAACCTGTATATTGTGACAGCCCTAGTCCATGACGTACTTCCTCCACTGTTAAAACTCAACAAAGCTTTGTTGACACAACTGGATGGCAGCAGTTATTTTTTCATTTTTTTTGTGGTGTGCCCTTGTGGATTCAGTTTTTGTCATGAGTGCGTGTCGGGCAGCTGCTCTCTGAGGCCATAACAGACCCATTGACTGATTCAGTCTCACTGGGCAAACAGGAAGGAGGGGAAAATGGAGGAAACAGATTCCACAGTTCATTCCTTTCAGCTGGCCCAGTGGTCTCGCACACAGAGACACTTTAAAACCTAATCCCCCCACAGAAAGCAGCCCTGTGCTCCTAACATGCCCCTCATTTCCATAACACACACCTGCCTCATGCTTTTGTTTCTGTGTGAAAAGCTGTTGCAACCGTCCAATCGTTTGTTTGTTTGTTTGTGTGTGTAACTGTTTTGTCTTATGAAATGTTAAATGCTCAGGAATATTAACAATGCATGTGTTAATAACAGTTCTTGTCTAATATGTCTGTGTTTGTGTATCTTCCATTGCAAACAAAATTAGAAGAGCTTTCTCAAAACAGCTCAAATCTTCACTCTGATTGGCTAGCTTTCACCTTACATGCTAAAAATAGCAAAACCACTAGTGGGTTTTTGGTTGACTAGACAGTCATCATGACCCATTCCTACTCAGTAATTTTGACCAGCGTTTGACAGTCACTAGCAGAGGTCTTGGGGTTTCGCATACGGAGGATCTCCATTGTCTCCAGCCAAGAGTCCCTCTTTTTGTCCTTGATCTCGTGCGTCCATCTGGCGCTGGCTGCACACACAAACTCCTCTGTGCAGTTACATGTTCAGCAGGAAAACAGTATTAACAATGCATGTGTTAATAACAGTTCTTGTCTAATATGTCTGTGTTTGTGTATCTTCCATTGCAAACAAAATTAGAAGAGCTTTCTCAAAACAGCTCAAATTCTTCACTCTGATTGGCTAGCTTTCACCTTACTAAAAATAGCAAACCACTAGTGGGTTTTGGTTGACTAGACAGTCATCATGACCCATTCCTACTCAGTAATTTTGTTGACAGTCACTAGCAGAGGTCTTGGGGTTTCACGGAGGATCTCCATTGTCTCCAGCCAAGAGTCCCTCTTTTTGTCCTTGATCTCGTGCGTCCATCTGGCGCTGGCTGCACACACAAACTCCTCTGTGCAGTTACATGTTCAGCAGGAAAAACAGAAATATCAAGTTAGGACTACATACAAAAGTCCAAGGCTCCAGTGAGCTGAGAAGCTTAATAAGGAAGAAACTTTAGAGGTGTGAATTCTTGTCATTTTTCCAAGTACCATTATAGCTGCTCCTTCTTAACTTCCATCTCTAATGTTGTTAAACCTAAAAAATGTGTAGAATTCACATTAAAAAAACATTCACAGAAATACATGCCAAGTTTTGGCTGTGGCTTGCAGATTTAATCTAGCCAGTTGTTTTGCTTTGCTAACGGTCAAACCGTTTTGAAAACTTGTTAGACAAGATAAAATACTAAATGTTATTAGGTTTTCGCTAACGTTTTACAGTAAGGTTCAATTCGTTATTAAAGGGATAGTTAACCCAAAAATGAAAATTGTATGTTTATCTGCTTACCCCATGGGTATCCAAGATGTAGGTAACTTTGTTTCTTCAGTAGAACACAAACGAAAATGTTTAACTCAAACCGTTGCAGTCTGTCCCACATAATGGCGGTCAATGGTACTCACGGCTTTGAGAAAAAAAAAACATACACAGACAAAACCAAATTAAACCCTGCAGCTCGTGACAATACATTGAGGTGTGAAGACACGAAACGATCGGTCTGTGCAAGAAACTGAAAAGTATTTATATATTTTTTTTTTACCTCTGATACGCTGATACGCTTGAGCTCGTTCACACAACAGCCGGCGCTTGACTCATATTATTCTTCTTGCTTTACGGCGGATCGCAGACTTTTAAGTGCATTACACTACCTATCTCTCAAATGGACCATTGATACTCTATCTACAATCTCAATTAGGAGTGTCAATGGTCCATTTGAGAGATAGGTTGCGGTAATGAACCGTGCGGCAGATCAGAGGTAAAAAACGATATAAATACTGTTCAGTTTCTTGCACCGATAGATCGTTTCGTGTCTTGGTTTTGTCTGTGTATGTTTTGTTTTACTCTCAAAGCCGTGAGTACATTGACTGACATTATATGCGTGACAGACTGCAACGGTTTGAGTAAAAATCTTTGTGTTCTACTGAAAAAACAAAGTCACCTACATCTTAGATGCCCTCGGGGTAAGCAGATAAACATCAAATTTACATTTTTGGATGAACTATCCCTTTAATGCATTAGGTACAACAAACAATCAACAAGTTTTACAGCATTTATTAAGTTGTTAATTTATTAATTATATAGAATACATATAAAATTAACCACGATTAATAATCATTGTTTTTGGAATATACATGTTAACATACTGTATACAGCCTTATTGTAAATTTTCCCAGATTATTTATAACTTAAATCATTTATTCATTTTATAAATCCTTATAAAGGTAAACATTAATTTCTCCTCGGTATAAAAAATCACATATAACCCATTTCAGGATATGTCATCTCAGTGTGTGCCATCTTTGTTGTAATCTTTTTGTCATTTTGTGCTTTCGCTTTGTCGGAATGGAATATTAGCATACTACTTGGGTCATACTGTTCAGTACTGAATGTATTTTTACATGTGAAAACAGTTTGTAGTGTGCAGCAGTAATGTTTCAAACATGGTATGCTGCACTGGAACACACTAAACGAATAAAAAAATCAACAGTGATATCATATGGCAGTTGTTGTCTCTAAAAAAAGTTAATTTGCCTTTTTTTTTTTATCCAGTTTTGCAGAAATGTCCAGTCATATAATAAGCTAAGATATTGAAATTGCATTTCAAATTGATTGATCAAACTGGAAATTGGAGATTGTCTATTGCATTGTGGGATATCTCATACTACACCTTTTAGAAAATGTCATCTCCTTGTGTCATTTTGTGCACATTATACTGTACATACTAAAGGAAATAGTATGAGTAGTGTGACAGCATCCCATTCCGAGCATAGCCTGTGTGTTTCTAACCCAGAGCACGTGGCTATATTCTATAATGCTTTTGTTCTCCCATTTAAAAACTGCATGTGTTTAACAGACATTGTGTGGAATGTCGCTCTAATCCCATCTACCTTACTTCCAGATGACAAAGAAACCTCTCAGGCTGCACTGGGAAAATTACTATGAGAACGAACCGGTCAGTATTGAAATAATGTGTCGTTGCTGTACAGAGAAGAGTCACTGGCTCCACAAATCACTTTCCATAGCTTTTCCTTCGCTCAATACACCACTCCCATGCTCTCCCTGTGTGTTTGGCTCAGGGTGTATAATGTGCTCACTGCATCTCACTGGCTTTCTCTTAGGCTGTGCATATTTTGGTTTGGTCATTGTGTTTTAGAGGTGTTCCCTGATCTGCCGTCATGCAATTCTTCTGCTTCTATAAATAGATTGAACTCTGGGCATCTCGGTCAGATCTCTGTTGGCAAGTAAACACAACAGTTGGTTGGATAAGACTGATAAGCAACAGTACAAACAAGCTTTATTTGCATTGGGAGGGTGCTACAAATGTAAACTTGAGATCTTAGAGACTCTAATGACATCGACTAGCTGAGAATTAATGGGTTAACAACAGTACTAACTACAAAATAACACTGTTGACACAATACCAACATGTTTGCAGCCGCATGGTTAGTACAAATACCAGTAAATTTCATCTGAAAAATCTTTAATGTTAAATCAAATTAGTTAATTATTAATGCTAATAATACTTATAAGTAAATGGTACATTACAAAGCATGTAGCTTTCAAATAATTTCCACATAATACACATTGGTCAAGTGAAAAGTTAGAAATGCAATAATGAACAAAGAAACACATTACATTGATATAGTGTCAGGTATAATTATCTGCATCTACACTATGAAACTTAATGAACAGAACATATAATTACTGTAGATTGACCATGTTGCCATCTCCTGCTTAAATAAGAACTGTTTGCTTTGTTTACAACTCATTTAACCCTATATTCATAGAATAGTGATCCCACCTTTAATGGGCAGTTTAGACAGCTTTACAAATCAAAGATAAAATATTTGTTATATTGAAGATTGTATGTCAGTTCTCTAACGTAACTATAACAAATAATATAAGCCCCATAAACTTCCATTAAATGGTCAAGTGGATTAATGTGGATTTTCCTTTTGTTTTGACAAACTTGAAGGATGAAATAAAACTTTTGTCTATATAATTTAGGAATAATCCCTTGAAATTCTCATTTTAATAGTGAATTTCCTGCTCCTTGTTTGATGGCGTGACTAGACTACTGATGGAGATCTGATTGTTTAGTGCTGTAAGAAAAATGTTCAATCGTTTGGAATCAAGCAAAGCCACATACTTAAGATTAAGCTTGATTTGAAGAGGTCCGAGATAAACTTGAACACTCTTCATGTAAACAACTCACACAAACCAATGACCAAATCAACATGGGTATGTTGGCATGATTGTTGTTTTTGATATGGTGGTTGTATTTCCTGATTGTTGGTTCAGTGTCTTCATGCTCTCTGTCAGGGGTCTCAAACTATCTGCCCCTGTATATGGTTCCTAAATGTCCAAAAACAATAGATCGCTTGTTATAATGAACATATTTACGCTGTTGAAGTGATGCACCTTCAGTTTTGCCTTTCTTTTTGAGGTGCTGCACAACTGATTTTCTGAAAGAAACACAATTGTTTTAATTAGAAATATCATATGAGTTGATCGCTATGTGTTTTAGCCCTTGGAGTCATGAGGCCACTAAACCTGAAAAGCATATTAATAATTCTGAAAACACTTTTTGTAATGACTGCTCTGTGCTTTACTTGTCTGCCATGATAATGAGTCTTTAAATTATCTTCATTTCAGCGCTTTGCTCCAATAATTTTGTTATTTAGTTGATTGTTATTAACTAAATTCATCAATTGGCATACCATGTTATTAATTAGACCAAAAATGTTCATTTGAATTGAATGACAGGCCTAGTACAGAGTATAGTTAAAATTCATGATTCTAAAGAAACACTTGCAGAAACTTAAACTTATACAGTTAAACGTATGTGTTTATATATATTTCATGTCATTTGAGTTTGAAAGTTTGAGACCCCTGCTGTTTATGCCCGGGTTTGGACTTCCTGTGCCGTGTTTCAAATCATAGCGTAAGTTATCATGAATGAGTGTTTAAATAAACAGCAATCAGAAGGTAAGTGTTCATAATGTGTTAAAGTGCACAAGACACATGACGCTTCTGTACAGAACTATTGCATCATACTCATATCCATGTCATTTTGCTTCATACCCAAAGTGTAATATGTCTGTCTGTTTGCTCAGGTCTGTTTTGCTTGAAGTTTTACAACATTGAAAAAAAAAAAATGTTTTACATTTCCTACCCTGAAAATGTGAATGAATAAAAACAAATCAGCAGGACTTTGGGTTCAAACCATAAAGCTTATAGAGTTTCAGCAGTGTTTGCCTTTCCACTGCTCCGGTATGCTATAATTTTGGCATCAGTAATGGAGCGAGGCGATGAAGGAGACACTGTCTCATTAAGGGGAGGACGTGTGTGTAAATTTCACTGTGTTGTTGTGAGTAGGAAGCCGTTGCTCTGCCAGCTGGAGCCGACCTCTGTGGATGGCAGAAGTCTTGCACCACTATAGTGAAAGATAAGTTAGAAGTGCTGACAGCCCTTGAAATTATTAACTAAACATGCAGAGATATAAAAATGATTGCTGATATTGTAAATCAATTCTGTATAAATCAGTATTTAAAAAAAAGTAGCATTCTCACTAAGGGCCCTATCATACACCTAGCGCAATGCGACAAGGCAAGTATTTTGCTAGTTTCAGCCTGACGCAGTTATAATTTTTACGTCAAGCGGCATGATGTTTAAATAGCAAATGCGCTTGCGCCCATCTGTTCACCCATGGGCGTGCTGGTCTGAAAACGAGGTGTGTTCAGGCGCATTGTTGGCGCATTGCTATTTTGAGACAACTTAAAACGATTGTGCCATTGACCAACCTGGTCTAAAGTCATTGGCACACAATTTTTTATTTATTAAGAGGGTACATTAGTAAATATATAAATAATCTTGGCCAGTATAGTTATGGTCACAGCATATTGTGTATGTTTCTAACACTACATTGAGAACCACAGATCTTGCTGATGGGAAATATCATTCATGCTGTGATTTCTGAAAGTATAAACGGATTCATCCAGATTTACTTTGTGGGGTGGTGAACATACAGAGCTTCACTGAAAATGATTTTCTTGTTCCATTTGATGGAATGAATCAAGTCAGAAATTGCTACTTTTCGTATTGCCTTTGCTGGTGTGCCAGATTTCCAACGTTTCCAATTTTCCACTGTATGGGCAGAACATGCATATGCTAACATTCACCAGGGCCCTAATTTCCAACCAAAAAAATGTGGCGGCTCTTGCTTTTTTGACCAAACTTCATAATGACATGGTGCACTGAGTCAATCAACCAAACCCTGACAGTTTCTCTCTGGAGCATTTGGCAGCACATAAGCCTCCCCAAAAAACAAAAAGGCAGCTCCACCGTACACATTTATGTTTGAATGCATACAAGCAACTGAAACGCAACATACTATTAGCTTATTATGTGTTAATGTGCTGTAGCATTTTGGATACATTAATGGAACATGGTCATGTTTATAAGAATTTTGAAGAGATACGGTAGTTAAATTATACAATTGGATAGCAAACCACCCACAAGGAAACCTAAGACTGTAATGTGAACTGGCGTTTAATTGTTTGAAGTGCTGGTAACCTTTCTTTCTTGTTGAAACCAGCAGGATTGCTTCACAGTTGAAGGGGAGGATCTTAAACATGACTTTGAGCGCTTGCAGTTGGCTATGGAAATGGTGGGCTTCCTTCCCACCACGCGTAAACGGTGAGTTTGTCCAAAACACTGCCCCCCTCATGGACACTCACAACAATATTTCATGCAATTTGTATGACTCAAAAAAAAGAAAAAGTTCCCTATACCAGTGCTTCCCAAACCTGTCCTGGACAACCCCTGCCCTGCACATTTTGTATCAGACACACCCAATTCTTGCAGGCTCTACTAACGAGTTGATGAGTGGAATCAGGTGTGTTAGATAAGGGAGACATACAAAAGATGCAGGGCAGGGGAGCCTCCAGGACAGGTTTATATAAAGATTATATAAAATGTGTTTTTTTATTATTTTATTTGCCAATTTGCCATTCTAGGTGCATATGACTTTCTTCTTTCAGACGAATACAATCAGAGTTATGTTACAAAATGTCCTGGCTTATCCAAGCTTTATAATGGCACTGAAATGGGGTTTAAGATTTTGAAACAAAATAAAGTGCATCCATCCATCATAAAAAGTTATCCACGCGTTCCAAGGCATTAATAAAGGCCTTCTGAAGTGAATTGATGTGTTTGTGTAAGAAAAATGAACTATTTAATTTTCCCTTGCAGGATTTTCTCTCTGCTGTCAGCTATCCTTCATTTAGGGAATATCCGATACAAGAAGAAGATATACCGGGATGACTCCATTGACATCTGCAATCCTGAAGTTCTGCCTGTGGTATCAGAGCTGCTTGAGGTACAGGATCATTGAATCTCAAAACACATTAACTCTACTGTAAGCACTGTCATTTGAACTGACACGATTTCATTTAGATCATGTTATTCAGAACCTGCATGCTCTTACTTTGTTGAATGCAAAATGAATTTTGAAGAGTGAACAGTACTTGTCACTCTTTTCATTGTAATAGTGTAAGAAGAAAGGGGCATTCATGCTTCAATTAGGACACAGAAGTAGCATGAAAGTAGTCCATACAATGTTTTGTTTGATATTGCCCCTAAAAATAGCTGATTATTCACTGATAATGTTTACCTCCAATGAGCTTGTTATACAAAAACCACCGCTACCAGTGAGTGTGTTGAACTCAAGAACTGGTTTATAAATTAAGCAAATCCACAGAACTTGCTTTGCAACCATTAAAAAAGTACTTTCTATCTAGTATAAATGTGTTTAAGGTCAATTAAACGACCTGGGTGGGCTCAAATCTGCCATGTTTAACCATACACACATGTCAAGATATTTAAACAAATCTCTTGGAATAAAAGGAAGGCTGGGTTACTTTTTGCACAGGATTTGGTCAGCAAACTGGCCTACTCAAGGAAGTAGATTGAGTTCCTGAATGAAGGCCATGGAGCCCTGTACTATGGGTCTACAGGAAATAGGATGTGATTGTCTATAGAGCCTTTGAACTCAACACATACATAATGTATGCACATACCTCTCTATGCCAGGACCTCTTGTGGCCTAATAGCATGATCAAAGCAAACCCGGTCCTTTATCTTTAGACACACACCTTCATGAATCTCTCTGAAGGAAAGAAAGAATGAACACTCAAGTGTTTTTACATATGCCCTCAGACAGCAGAGAAAAGGAAGTGTGTGTAGGCCTGGTTGAACCTTGAAAACACTGTAATATATGCAGATGAGGCCAGTCCAGTCCAGCTTTGATGAGCCCTTACACATCTGTTCAGAATTATAGAGTTGAATGACTCAACATCAGGCCCAAAGAGTTTATATAATTTGTACATTAGATGAAGACATCTTTGCCAGTGTGCATAAACCAGACACATATTTTTCACAGTTCACCGCTGGGTTCATTTCGGCCCTTTAATGTGTTAATGAACAAGTGTTGGCCTCTGTTGAGGTCTCTTGATTGTTCACATTGTGTGCAGACTTTGATTTGAAACAGTTGTATTGATATACTGTTAAGGCAATATACTGTAGTTTATTTGCTAATATTATTATAGCTGTATTGTTTTATTTACTATATTCTTACACTATATTATTGTTAGAATATAGACATGGATGACTATAACTTCAATGAGTTGCATTGCAGTCTCTCTCTGTCCTAAGCAACCCAAAAAGCCAATTTTTTGAGTGCTACCGGATGTTTAAAGGACAATTCAACATTGCAGGCCCCAAAGTCAACAACTGAAAAGAAATCTTTCCCACGGCCATTAGTGCAGTTTGGTGCTAGTAATGTTTTGCTCCATGTCCATCCATGTAACTAAACACATCTTGAATTAAAGCTGTAGCGTGATCCGTTTGTTTCACTGCTGAAGAAACTAGAGATTTTGTGATATAGTATGAATGAATGCAGACTGTACAAGTCTTAGTAGTTGTCTGATTGTGCCTTTGTATGTTAAAAATGAGAAACCTATCTTGTGTCATGATAGGTCAAGGAGGAAACGCTCTTTGAAGCCCTGACAACACGGAAAACAGTGACAGTGGGCGAGAAGCTGATAGTCCCATACAAACTGGCTGAGGTAAGAATTTTTTTTAATGCATTAACCTGATTGATGTAACCAGAATGAAGGCATTTTGGATATGGTTAGACAAAAGGTTGTTAAAAGTCAGTCAGACTGAACAGTTTTTTGAGCTAGTAGGAGACTTTTTGCTTATGTTTGACTAAATTTATAGGAGGCATCATGACCTACATTTAGCAATTCATGTTGCGTGTTATTGTTAAGGACACACATGAGAATCAATAATTTAAAATGACTAAATGCGGTATAATAAATAGTAGCCCAGCTGTGGTGAATGTTAATGTCTTTTTCAGAATAAACCAGAAGGAATGATGTTCAAGTAGACGTAGTCAATGTCTAAATATAAAGGTCTTTTTGCGATCTGTTTTCGGGGCCTTCCTAAAGAGTTTCTTCAGTTTTAGTTTTTAACATTTCTAATTTTCTTAATTCATCCCTTCACTCAAACGAAGCTCATAGCAAAGTAAGGTGTTTCTCAAGGACTTTCTCGTGCTCTATCATCATAATTAGAACCAGCTATGGGGTTATTACTCTTTTATTAAAGTCAGTCACCATTTGTGTAGACTTAATAATTTCCTTGAACTTCATATGCTTACAGATTTAAACCCTAAAATCCTTGCAGATATAGAGTCAAGTCATTCATATAACCACAAATAAAATGTTCTCCCCTTCCAACTAGAGCTGGCTGATTTATTGTAAATTCAAGAGATATGCGTGATGACTTTACTGGCGATATCAAATTAACTAACATTGTGAATATTGTCGATTCACAGTGGCATTTATACCGTTATGTTTCTTTTTCTAACCCTATAAGATGTATGCATCATCTTTTATGCCAATTTCCTTCATTTAATCAGTAAATTCAGTTACAATATTGAGACACTATAAGGATATTAATAATCATTTAGAATCATAGTACCGCAAAATATCAACAAAATCCATCTTGGCATCTAGATGTATTTGCACAGAATGTTTGCTCAGATGCAGCTCAGCATACAATCACAATTGCATAAATAAATAAATAATGCTAATGGAGTTTATAATTGAAAACATAGTGTAATGATACTTTAAATATGAAATTGAAATTCAGGAAAAAACAGCATGTGATATTGTTTAATGTTATTTCATATGATATAAATATAAGACAAATGCAAGGGGCATTTTAACTACATTGTAATAGGATTCACCAACTGTTCATTCTCAAAATATATTTTGTTTCAGCTCTCACTTGGTTAAAGCCACTATTATCATACATATCTCCTAATCAGGGATGGACTGGGAGTAAAAACGGCCCTGGATTTTCTCCCAAATAGGCCCACCACAACTACAGTACAAACAGTCGCTATATATCACAATATTGCAGCAAGCCTGTCGCATTTATGGCAAATAACATCACAAAACCCATGGTGACCCTGCTGACTAAAAAAATAGAAACATCACAGAAATTCTAGTGATTTCCACTATAAATACCATTACAAACTATCAACTTTTAACCGTTAAAACAATTAAATAATGGTTTCCTGTAGTGTGTTTTGGGACATATTACATTAGGATTTTTGTGTTTTTTTTTAAACGTCCAATTACCAGTAGAGACCAACAGGCACCATTACAGTTTCCATTAAAATCAATACAATTCTCATTGTAAAACCATTACAAATTATGTGCTGGTTTTATTAAAAAAAATCAGCATGGGATTGAAATAAATATATATTATTGTATGAACTAAAATACTTGAAAATACTTTGACATTTCAAAAGGAGAAAAAAGTTAGACAAAGGCAGATTCGAACCTTGGTCTAGCGTATCAACTGCACCACTGGAGCTGACGATTATAGGACGTGCTTTATGTTGATGAGCCCAATCACATGTTGGTGGGCGGAGTTAGGACTTCTCCAGAACGTCCAGATGGCCAGTCCGCCCCTGCTCCTAATAAAAAGAGTCTGCTGGTGCCATACAGAATAGACATTGTATCCACAAAATATGGATTTACTTGTCTATCTCACTAAGGCCCAAATCACAAAAGACTCCTACTGAATCACGACATCTACTTTAAAAACTGATGACCACAGTAGTGAGACAGGAGCAGATGTTTGACCGCAGCGACTGAGGGCAGATAACCCTTATTGGTCATGAATGTTGGTTGCATTTTGAGTAGTGCTGATTTGAAAGCAAAACAAATCTCCCAGGGATTTTCTGTGTGACGTGGACCCAGGACATGCAACGCTTTCATGTAGAAGGATCACATATGGCACTGTCGGATCTCTGATGGTTTGCGATTGTGTATTAGAGAGGCTGCCACAGTCCTTAATGAAAACCAGCTCAGATTCCTCTTCCAGTTCATCCGATAGTCCTCTAAATCAACACATCTAATCACTGTGGTTGGCCCTTGAAAAAATATTTTCTTTCTGGTTCAGCTGAAGTCAAGATCAAGGCTATACCTACAATAGCGTACTCAACTCTGCCGAACTGAGTTTTACCATGATTAACTAATATGTCTTTGTGTCATAGCATGTCCTGCCCAAAACAGGATGTGATGAAATGCTAACCAAAACCCAAATGAACCGAAATCTGAATAAATGTTATTATCCGTTGCTGCGACAGCACGCAGACATGTTACCATAAACAAACAATGCCTAACCAGAGGTTTTTCTGCCTAGAATAGAAGTCCCAACTTTTTAGCCAGCTCATATATTTCATTGAATAATTCAAATAAGAGCTTAAGTTGTATTGGAATAAAGTATTGTCAAATATTTGATTAGTCTCAGTGACATATTAGCATTTCATAATCACATGTTCACATCTATGTTGGTCAAAAATGTTGTCTCTCTCATGATAATTCAATCAAATTGATGTTTTATTTTCAGGCTGGGGCGGTACGGGACTCCATGGCTAAGTCCCTTTACAGTGCCCTTTTTGACTGGATTGTGTTCCGGATCAATCACGCCCTGCTCAACCAAAGAGACTTGGAAGAATCAGCCAAGGTAAAATCATTTCTGTACCAAAGACCAAGAAGAATAAGTGCTGGATGCTAGCAGGGGCATTAGCTTCATAGATGACAGTGGAGCCCGAGTGAGTCACCTGACAGCAATTACATTACACAGCAGGAATATGAGTTTATCTGACAGAGACGCACCCTGTTTTTCTGCGGCTCTCGCTGCTTTAATCTCTAAATTATGGATGGAGACATTATGTAATGGGATATATTCAGCCACACTGACTGGGCCCCTGCTGTTATGTGAAATTCATTTGAAGATTTCTGCCGAACATTTATTAGAGTAAAGCCTGAGATAAAGTCTAAGCAAGTGAATGAACACAGACAGATCAGGCTACACAAGCTTACTTGATTAAATTTATTAGAATAATATAGTTATTCTAAATTAATAGGCACAGCTGTAGTTCAGTTTCAACCAACTGTAATATTTTACAGCTCACATTAGCCTGCTTCACTTTTTAAACATTCATTCACAGAAACCCATTGTTTCGTCTCTGAAGAGTAGTCATGGTTTGCTCTCAGCTTTTTGCACTTGATTGGTTGACTGAAGGCATGAAAGCAGCCAGTTGCAGAATGTAACTGTTGCACAGTTAAAATGCATTTTGGGAGTTTTTACCAGCCACAAAACTGTATTTGCAGTATTAAAAAATAGCTGTAACTTCTACTACTTGGGCCTACTTGGGATGTGTGGTAACAAATCTAACTGTGATTTGTTTGTTTTTTTGTTTTTTTCTGTCACCCCCTGATCATTCAGGATCATTATTATAGTTATTATATATTACTTTATTTTTCAATTCTAGAACAAATATACTTCTAGAAGTAATACTATTGTACTATTAAACAGTAACAATGTTATTAAATAATTCTAATAAAAAATATTATGGTGATGATATTAGACACAATAATAAATAGAACTGAGACCGAGCTGCACGCATATGTAATTTGCCTTTGCATTTTTGTTTTTATATATATATTTGGTGCATGGTGAGTGTTCCTTTTGCTCTGATCTTGATGAGCAAGTTAGCTAATATTAACTAACCCGTAGACACGTGTATCGCTAGTTTCTTGACTGATACTAATGCGTCTATTTTTAATAGTGCAGACATCTGAACACTATTGCCCCCTTCAGTTTGTTACTGCTAACGCAAGAATGTGCTTAAAATCGCCAAGCATTTAAAACGAGTACTTTTCTGTTCTTCATTTTCTTCCCATCTCATCATCTTTTCAGATCCTGTCCATTGGGGTTCTTGATATCTTTGGCTTTGAAGACTACGAGAACAACAGCTTTGAACAATTCTGCATCAACTTCGCCAACGAGAGACTTCAGCACTATTTCAACCAGCACATTTTTAAGCTGGAACAGGTAATGTTTTTTTTTTCTCTTTTTATTTAAAAGCTAGACCCAGAGATAACCATCAGCTTCTCTCCCCACACACAGCTCAAGATTATAGCCTAACAACAGATTTATTGCCAGCAATTATGACTCAAGTTGTTTTGACTGCACACAGAATAAAATAAGTACCCACATATTGCTGGACTGTAATGCAGAATCAAAGATTTGCGATCTTTATTTTTGTGGGCTTTCAGCTGTCCTTGAAGTGCATGAAATTGTCATCGATACAGCTCAGGGTATACATTCTACTTATGTTGATTAATGAAAATATAGGGACACATGTTTTTCATTACTTGTGCTTGCTTTAGAATTGCATTTGTAAGTCTAGGGACCAGAAAATAGAAACTTGAGAATGGTCCAATTTTTATTTTGGCCAATAAGAAATCACCTAAAATGACCTGCATCCTAGCATTGTGATAATCTTTACACAAGCAAACACTGTTCGTCGTTTCTTAAGTAAATGTGGAAATCTAGTTTCTCCGAATTCTCTTGTTTTTAACTGCTCTGTGTTTCATGGTAATAAACTTACATAAAAAAACAATTCATCATACAAAATGTAACCATTAGAGAAGTATTTAATGGGTTGGGTTGATGAATGCCTTGGGCTGTGTGATCATGTGAGCAAGACTTCATTAATTGTAGCAGTTTCACACAAAATAAACCATTTGATAATGAGACAATAAACAGGTTGCTTTACTCCAACCTCAGACAAAGAATTGCGTTTCTGTGATGTTTACTCAATGAGCCCATTCTCTTAGGATGGCTAAACCAATCACGGTAATGACAGCCTGTCAAAGCCGTGCTTTGTGACGCACCTCAAAGTATATGTTTGCTCAAAGAGGGTTTGTTAGTTTAAGTTTCTAATCAGTCCAGTGTCCAGATTTGAAAAACTCACTTTGACAGATTTGCTTGCACAAGGTACAATTATCCACACAAATCACACACTGTCATAGGAAGTGTTGCTTTATGCAGATGTGCAAATAATAGTCATGGGTTTAGCACTTCATTTCTGCTTATGTTGACAAATGATCCCTGTGAGCAAAGTTAAATTTGCTTATCTGCTTCACTTTATTATATATCTGTTTTAGGAGTTTCACGGTAGTTTTCTGCTCGCTGGTCTTCCCATGAGCGTTATATTTTTGGTGCATCAGCCAATTAGTGTTGTCATGATGTAATTTTCCTGTAAGTCCATGATTAGACACGTGGCATTTTGTGAACAGGCCCGAACAGCTTCTTTCCAAGAGCTGTGACCTCTATTACACACTCGAGCTAATTACATAATCAGCACTTTATTTTGGTGTTCTTTATTGTTGGCTGATTTAAGTTGTTGTTCTTCTTTTGTTTAGTTTGTAACTGAGACTCACCAGACAGAATTTAATTGTACCATGTACAATGACAATAAAGTAAATTGAATTGAAAGTGATTAGTTCAAAAATGTATTTAAATCGTGCCTTGCTGGGAGGTCTTGCTCCAGCCTAGCAACTTCCATTAAGATGAATGGGAATGGTAATGACTAGCTCAGTCTAAGCTCATGCTGAACTCATCTTAAGGATTCTGGGTAATTTTGATGTTCTTATTAATTGTATTTTCTATTGGATTCATTCGAAAGTCAAGCGAGTATTGCCACAACACTTTCTGTTTGTTCCTTGATAAAAGTGCAGGAATTTTGTTGCGTCTGCCAAGATCCATGCTTTAATTGCTCTAAGAGTTGGAAGCTCTTGGATTCAGATGTCAGGAATGAGTTCACATCCTGAGTGTATCGCCAAGTATGTTGTGTGGTAACTGAATGTTTAATATAGACCATACCCAGGTTATCTACACAAAACATGGAATGTGACAGATTCACAGATTATGAGCTTTAGTTAATGTTTGACTGAAAAAAAAGTTCAAGTTAACTTATTTAGTTGCATTAGTTAAGATTGTTTGCCCGAATTGAGTTCCGTAACTAGCTACAGTTGTAGTATTACTAGTAGAAGCAGGTTAGTGTTCGATTATGAAAGTGTGGCAAGGAAGCAGAAAGTCCCGCCTACATACTTGCATCTGATACCCATAAATACAGCCATGCCGGAGCCAGACGCAGCAACACACGCGCTTTCATTAGTCCATTAAAGGGCTTTTTTAATTGTGCCATTTATGGAGACGCTGTAAATGTATTTGATTTGATTTGGAGGCTATTTGAGTACATTTCCCTTATCAGCCAAATAGAGTGCATGTGGTTGCTTGAAGTTTCAGTGTTACATTATTAGTACAAGAACACTGTTATTATTACTCGTACCTTGAGTTGAGGATTTGAACAAACACATAACTGAAAGTATTAGGTTTTGGCAGCACGGTTTGTTTTTATGTGTTTTACTATGGTTATCATTATGAACAGACATTAGGTTCATAGACATTAAAGCATTAGGTTCTTTTATCTCTCATTGACAAAAAAGTCATCAATCTTTATCAAACATTGTTTCATGAACAATAGGATTATATATCATATTATCATGATGAAAAATCTATAGTGAAAAGGTTTCTTGTAAATCTAATCCCCTCCTTTCTTCCTCTTCCTTACACAGGAAGTTGAATGATAAGCGAAGATTATCTGCTTTGTTCTGCTGATTTTATACTTTTTCCTTTTAATGTGCAAATAGGAGAGAGATTGCACTGATTGTATGAAACCCTGCTAGGATTATATCCTTTATTGTTTCATTTATTTTCCCAGCGATCCAAGGAAGCAGTTGAGGAGAAAAAAGCTACACTATGTTAAGAATGTCTTTCATATTATTAAACCGCAAAGACCACAAAACCTCAGGCCGGCGAAAGGAAGTCTCCTCTAGTGAAACATGAAAAAACTTTGCAGGCCTGTTGTTTTGTTGTTCTGGCCGCAGTCCAAAAAGGAAAGAATTACTCGCGTACTGTAGTTATAACAGGTTTTGTGAGATGTTCATTTGTACGTTATGCACACATCTCATGTTACTACGAAATATCCAGGTACTGATAAACACTCTGGAACGTAAAAGGATGATTGAAATGTTGTGCTGTGTTCTTTTTATGACACACAGTTCTCTGTCATGACAACTTGGAAACATCAGCAAATTATAAAACTGTCCAGATCTCCAAGACTGGAAAAGCCATGACAATTAGTAAAGACTTGAACAGCCAGGAACCTTGTAATTGTCAGAATCTTTAATTCCTCATGAATATTGATTATTAGTGTTGAATATGTTTTGTATTTCTTGTAGGAAGAGTATAGATTGGAAGACATTGCTTGGCACAACATCGATTACATCGATAACACTGGTTGCATTAACCTCATCAGCAAGAAACCCACAGCACTGCTCCACCTACTGGATGAAGAATGCAAGTATGTCTGCCTTTTCCTCTGTACACAAATAGAGGAATGAGAGTATGAAACCAAACTGATACATGTACGATATAATTTATTGATCATAAGAACAACATGGAATCTCTGCATGTACAGTAAATATGAACTGTACTTGAGTGTTTTACCTGTGAATCAAATAAAACTAATTATAAATGTAATTTCTGATTGCAGTAGGAACCTAAAAAAAAGGTTTTCTGTCAAAAAAAAGAGTAAGGTTCCCTCTGTTTAAAATAGCTGGAAACCTGAATCTCCACATCAGTGTTTTTCATAGCTCAAATCTCTAATGTCTCATTCTTCCTCTTCCTGTGTCTGTGTTGCTTTTCTGCTGAAGTTTTGGCAGCAGCTCTCATTCTTCTCAAGGCCAGAGGAACAGCACAGGTTTATGATATACTGTCTCCAGTAACTCGGTCATGCTTCCTAGATGACCACTTTTACTCTGGTTCTCAGCCAAGGGGCCGGGGCCAGGGCCCATTAGGGGACCTCAGCAAATGTGTGTTGGACAGCAGGGTGCCTTAGAGCACAGCAATTGCAGCTTTTTTAATAATTTATAAGGAATAGTAAAGAAAAAAATATATATTTTTAAATAATGTTTTGCCCCATTAAAACAACAAAAATCAACTTAAAAAGAAAACAATTATGAAAATAAATACAAGTAGCAAAAGTGAAATCCTGAGCAGTTCTTGCACTGAAATACAATATGTATTATATGATAATGCATTCTCTTCCTACATTTTTACAGCTTTCCACAGGCCACTAATCAGACCCTCCTGGATAAGTTCAAGCGGCAGCATGAGGGAAACCGCTATATTGAGTTTCCTGCGGTCATGGAGCCAGCCTTCATCATTAAACACTATGCAGGAAAAGTGAAATATGGAGTGAAGGTAAGTCCTTTTTTGCGGTTACACAAAGACCTTTTTGGGTTTTAGGATTTATATATCACAATTACTAAAACGATATCTATCCCCTGATTCAGTAGCTTGTAGTACCACATTTCCAGACAACAGCAGGATTTGATTGGTTAATAGGAATATTACCAAATGAGATTTTTAATAGAAACATTAACCAGTGAGATTTTGGTATTGTTTTCAGACTTGTAGATCATCTGCTTTGTTCTGGAACAGGGACATAAATTCTTAGAATGTTGCATTTTCAATACCAACAAAGATGTTGATCCAGCTATATATATATATATATATATATACATACGTGGCAAAATCCCAGTTACAGTTCTACCAAAAATGCAGTCATCATTCTATCACTGGCTGTACATAGTTGATAGCTGTTTGCGCTGTGACCTCTACAACACTGAATGTAAGAGGCTGTGATGTCTTTGTCACATGACTGTATATAATGAGTAACTCTCAGTTTGTCGCTCATGGCACCATAAACATGACAGTAATGAGTAGCTGTGTGAAATCCCAGCATCCCATGCTGGTTGACTGGCCCTCTGGGCTGTTTTATGTTAACAAATCAAAGTCGGCAATGTGTACCTTTAGTAAACTGAAAGATCAGGAACTTCTCACTCATTTTTCATAAAGCCTTTTTGTATATATAAAAGTATTTTTTAGCAACAATAACATAAAGACTTGCTTGAGTTTTTCAATCATGACTGAAGACTTTCCTAAAAATCAAACCTTCTGTCTTAAAAGACAGTTCATGTATTGGCTTCTGCATTGGCTTTTATCCAAGATAAGACATAACATACAATTTGACAAGCACCAATCATAAAAGACAGAAAGAAATCACATAGTGTACACCCGGCTTAAGTTTGGCAGAGTTTGACAGTCATGAGTAGCTGATCCTCTTATTTACAATATAAAGCCTCTGTTCATGCGTTACGTAATCTCTTCACTTATGTTTTATTGGCTTTATTGAGTAGATGAGCCTGTATTGTTTGGTAATCGAGTCGAACGTAATAACGGGGCAGTTATCTGACTGTCTGTGTGACTTGCTGTCCCAGGACTTCAGAGAGAAGAACACGGACCACATGCGGCCAGACATCGTCGCACTCCTCAAGAGCAGTAAGAACGCCTTCATCTGTGGTCTGATCGGTATTGACCCAGTGGCCACCTTCCGCTGGGCTGTACTCAGGGCCTATTTCAGAGCCATGGTAGCCTTCAGGGATGCTGGGAAGAGACATGTGGAGAAACGCAGCGGTGAGTCAAATGAAATGGTTACCTGCACTTTTATTTCTTGTGGTTTGTACGACGGATTCAAAACTGTTCAAAACCTTGAACCTTAGTGATAGTTCACCTGTGGTCAGTTCTGTCATTACTCATTGAGATATTTTGAAGAAAGTTTGTAACCAGGCTGTTTTGGGGCACCATTAACTTCCATAGTAGGAAAAAAAATACTATGGACGTCAATAGTGCCCCAGAACTGCTCTGTTTCCCACATTCTTCAGAATATCTTCCTTTGTGTTCGGCAGAACAAAGACATTCATACAGGTTTGGAATTACTTGAGGGTGAGTAAATGATGACAGAATTTTCATTTTTGGGTGAACTATCCCTTTAAACTTAAAATATTTATATTTTCTTATTGTGCCAAATCCTAGACCCCTCTTGAATCAATAAATGACTCCACTGGCTAAAAATACTGTTTTTGTGGTTCAATTGTGTGCCTCGCTACAAATCAAACAAGTGGATTTTAATCACTTTAGTTCTAACCATCAAACTCCTTATGGTAGTGTTTTATTTTAAATTATATTGCATTAAATACGTGAAACTGCAGATGGTCTAAGTAAACTATCTTTTTTTAGTGAGCTAATGTTAGTAGTACTAGTGGTTAGTAGCAAAAGAATTAGCCCACTAAAACAATATTTAAATTGTTACATATCATGCTGTAGCATATTGTAATATGCTGTTTTCCCTTTTAGTACTGCCTTATTATAAAAAATGTAAACTACCATTCAAAATTTAGGAGTCATTTTTTTGTTAAAATAATATATATTTATTTATTTAAAGTACAACATTTTATAAATGTCTTTCACTTTTGACCCATTTATTGAGTGACTTATTAAGTGACCTCAAACGTTTGGACTGTAGTGTATATTTTAAGCATCACAATGGAATTTTTTTCTGTCTCATTTGATTTATTTTTGTGATTGTGGTAACTGTTTTTTTGTTGTTGTTGTTTGGGGTCAGTCATTACAAACGACTACCCCTCTGGGTACCTGAGATTTTGTACAGTATTTGGGCATGTCAGGATTTTCTCACATGTAATATAGTCCCTCATGTTCAGGGGGCTGTATGTTTTGCCACATTTAGCTGCAGAACAGTCTTTGCTGTTATGTAAAAAAGTAGTTAGATGTCATGAATTGAAGTATTACATACTGTAAGACAACATACACATATTATATTTTCTGTGTATGTTGTCTAGTGAACCATGCTTTGTTAGCCCAGCTCCTCTTGCTTGTTTTCTATTGCCCTGCTCTCCAGCTTTTCAGTATCTATATGCCTTTCTTCTATTACTGTTTGAACATGTGTGGTTTATATTAATGCTTTGATATCTCACACAGAGTGGTGTTTCAGCAGTCTAGATTGAACTGTAAGGGCTGCCCACTGCCTTATGGGTTGCACTTCATGTAGATCACATTCACTGCGGCCCAAATCTGATTAAGTGTGAACAACAAAAATCACATTCAAATTTAATCTATGTCATGTGTACCAGACTTTATGCTGATAGTAAACATTTAGCTTCGTGTAGATAAGTACATCATATTTCTCCCTATTTAATCTGTCTTTTCTTTTTCTTCTCTCTTTCTTGTTTGTGTTTTGTTTTTTGGCTTCCTAAGGGCATGACGCTGCTGCTCCAGTTGTGAAAAGTGTGGATAGCTTTAGTTTTCTGCATCACCCTGTGCATCAGAGAAGCTTAGAGATCCTGCAGAGGTGCAAAGAGGAGAAATACAGTAAGGCTGCCTTTCCACTATCTCATCTCCTCACTCCATGCACCCCGGGCCAAGACATGAGGATCCCATTAAATTTGACTGTTACGGCTAGATTAATGCATACCTCTGCAGATACACATATATAACAGAGTCATTGACTTGATTCAGAGCTGAAACTGGCAAGACTTGCCCTCATGTCTCTGCCCATCCGTCTTGCACCTGTCTTGCTTTCCTGCATGATGTCAGTTTGGGCACCTGTCTTTCACTAACAGCCCTCTCTGTGGGTTCAGTCCAGCATGCATGCTTCTCGGGCAGCCCACCACTGTCCCCTCACTGGAGCCCCTGTTCTGAGCACTCGCGCCCCAGCACCGCTCCTGCTCAGAGAACACACTCGTTTCTCTTGCCCTCCGAGGACAGCGGGCTCACAATAGGTCTGCTTGATGGAGGTAGCTCAGATTGCAGACTATACACACAAAAACACAAGAAAAGAAAAAAAAAAGATTTATGATTCCTACCTGTTAGAAAATGTCCCTCGTAATTAATTTGTTGTAGTTAGGGCTGGGTGATATAATTGAGAAAAAAAGATCTATATTTTATATCTCAAAATAGTGATATTTTCTAGATCTTATAATGTGTAATTATATACACACACACACACTTCATATCTTATTCTATGAACGTATAAGTGCAGATATGTATTTTATGTGCTGTGGCGGACAGGTTCTCTCTTAAATGAACACATGGAATTTTAAAAGTATTAATATTCTGTTTGGATAATTAATAAGGTTATAAAAGCTGCTTGCAAAATGCAGTATAAAATGGTTTTAGATGGAGTTTAGCGTTTACCCACAGGACATGCTGATTTTAATGCTATGGCTTAAAATGAATAAAATTCACTAAAATAAAAAATAATCAGCTTGTGTTCTTCACTGAATTTTATTAAATGACCACTAGGAAGAATTATTATTATTATAATTGTTTATTTATACTGTACATATACTGATGTATTGTAATAATGAGTGATGAATTGACAAATCTGTCATTTTGGACCTGTTCATGGACATTTTCATTTTTGAAATATCCTTTAAGGAAATTTTACTTGACGATGAATAAATGATGAAAAATATGAATAAACGATGAAAAATATTGCAAATATATGGTATATTTTCAATATATCACCCAGCTTTAGTTGTGCTACAGTGAAAGTCTCCAGGTGTTTTTGTATGTGGGTTTATGAACCCAGAAACCGTGGGTGTGTGTGTGTGTGTGTCGTGTGTAACTGATTCACAAAAGCATGTTTCAAGTAATTCACTTCTAATTGAATGGTTAAATGTTTAATTTCATCAAAAGCAACATCATTAATCAACATCACATCCTGTTAGGCTGATGCTACACGGTGCAACTTTGAGCAATGTTGCCATCAACGGGCAACCAGGTGAGACTGAGGGCCCACGATCTAAAGTGTCCAGATAGAAATGCGTTACCCATTCTCAATGGAAAAGTGCCCAAGCAACATTGCTAAAAAAAAAAGCTATTGGGCAAAATTGCTCAAATTTGCCCCATGTATCTTCAGCCTTATTCTCATGAGAACCATTACACAGTCCTCTCATAAACTTTCACTCATTTTCCATATTACCCATATGTCTTGGGGCAGTCTGGTTGTACAGGTTTTGTGCTCTGTTTCAGGTGTGAACAAGAGGAATCCTCGCTCTCCACTCTCTGATCTGCAGGGAAGCAACACACCCAATCAACGGTGAGAACACTTCACATATGACCACCATCCTGTCCTGTATCCCTCACAGATACAGTGGACATGAAACATGTCTTAATCTAAAATGTGTAAGATGTAATGCTTATTATTCAGTATATATATATATAAAGTATATTTAAGTGACCTCAGATTTTGTTTAATAATAATAATAAGTATAACATCTGTACATTTTACAGTACAGTACAGCTTATATCCCCATAATAATAATTCCAGTGGACGTGTGTATGACATATCTCATTCCACAAGCACTCTGATGAGAGAGCCCTCACATGACATTCTGCTAGCGCTCTGATAATATTTTCCTGGAGAACCTGCGTATTATTTGTTTCTACTGTAAGTAGCCGAGATCCAGAAATCTCCTCTGTAGAGACTTTTTTTCAGAGGGGGAAATGAAGCGTGCACAATAAGCCCCTGGTCAGTATTCACACGGCTTGTTAAGTTCTCCTTGTGGGTGTAGAGTTAGAGCAGTGACTCCACAGATACCCCCGGCCTTCGAGGATTCATGCTTTGTTAATGACGGCATGGCACTGAGATTAGTCTTGATATCCAGAACGAGTGGCAAGAGCCAAGCTCACAACAGAGCTTTTGTTGCACTGTAAAGTCCCCCTAATCTGTTTTGCAACCCCACACACTTTTTGGGTTACTAATGGACCATTAAACACCAGGAAAGAGCAGCTGCTTCCTGTGTGATGTAAGAGCGGAGTTATTTGCTCATTTTGGAGGACAGGCCCTAGGCTGATGGGTAATTGCTCTCCACGACCACATGCTTCAGTGACCAAAAAATTGGCCCCCCCTCACTTTTTTTTTTTACGTTTGGTTAATTTGACAGATTTTTCACAATGAGTTTTATTCCTAGAAACTATAGGTGTCCTAGGAAAGGCTGTTTTAGTCTCCTTTCATGGTGGCTGTCAAGTTGATATCACATGATCAATAATAATGCACAGAATGTTTTTGTTTTTTTTTTTTTTTGCCAAAACACCGAAATCAAAATCAACATTTTCATTTGAGTTAATTAAAAATCGAATAATTAGTCAAATGTATTTAATAATCAGCAGTCAAATAAAAACTTGTATTTGAGATGTATATAAAATTATCCTTGGGCAGTGTGCCAACATATAGCACCACTGCACTTTGGGCATCCCGAGTTCAAGTCCCAGCTCACAGACCTTTCCTGATCCTGTCCCCCCAAAATAAATATTTTAAATATTTAAATGGTGGATCATGTTTGTCAAAAGTTAAAATAAGTGGACCTTAGTGGACTGTTTGTTGCTGTGATAAAAGCTGGAGGTGTGGAGAAATTGTGTGAGCAGTGTTGAGACGCATTGTGTCTGGTGCATACTTGCATTGAGCTTTCACACTGATAATATTGCTGCTGAAGCGCTGTATAGATAGTAAAGTGATTTCTGAATAACTACTGTATACCGAATGGTTCCTTTTAACAACTATGAATTATAAAATGGTTATTTCTACATACTTGACTGCCTCAAAATCTAATTTACTGTACATGAGCAGATAAGCCACAGTAGCTGTGTTTACATGCTCCCAAACCGTTTATAATCAGACTGATGGCGCAACTGAACCGAAAAGCCTTCATGTAAACACTGTAATCAGTTTGAATTAGCCTGATATGAATGAAACGTTGATTGGATTGGAAGGGACCTGAAATAATTTTAGCAGCTGGAAAAAACAAACATGTAAACAGCTGAATCTGACTATTTTATGAATTGGATTCAAAAATACCTTGCACACCTGAGCAGTGCCATGTTGCATGTTTACATAAATTGAATGTCCTAGGAATGTGTGTGTGTGTGTGTGTGTGTGTGTGTGTGTGTGTGTGTGTGTGTGTGTGTGTGTGTGTGTGTGTGTGAATATATATATGTTGCAATGTTCAGAGTTCATATGGATGCAGTATATCTTAAATTGGAATCAGAATCTTAAATTTGATTGGATTCATGGCGGCTGATGAAAATGTGTGCTTGCAAACATCCCTATTTACGTTCAAATGATAATAAATCGACATGGAACAGTAACGTATATTTCTTATATAATTGTCTGTATTCAGTCAGATTCATGTTGGACAAAGACTTACCACAAAAGTACTACCCTACTAAGGCTCAATTAGATACTTGCTTTGTTAACTGCTAAAAACCTAGATGTGTACATGTTGGCTGGGTTTACCTCGCAACTAGGGGTTCCACACCGTTAAATTATCCTGCTCTATATTACTGTACATACAAAGAACTGAAACCATGTTGAATCAAAGGAAATGTATTTGAAGTCTTTTCAGTCATTAGATTATCCAGAATCATTGAAGTCAAACATTAGATATTTCATTCAAATTGTTTTGCTTTTTTGCAGGGATGTGTGTTTAATATCCATATTTTTGCTGTCCCTTTCAGAGAGGGGTGGAATGGGCGTCCTGGGAGACAAAACCGTCTGTCCTCTGCTGGATCCTTCAATGAAGAAGAAGGCATCTTCATCAACTCCACCAGCAGTAAACTCCTGGAGCGAGCCCACGGCATCCTTATGTGAGATTCTGTCACTCTGTGCTACACAGCTCTTTACTTTCACTCTCATCAAATACAAGAGGCTACTGGAATAGCATAACCACCATTTGTTATGCTTTTTTTCAGGAGAAATAAAAACTATAAAATGAAGCCCAGTCTTCCTAAGGTGCGAATCTCATTACACACTTTTTAAAAATCAATAACAAGTCTGTCATGAGCTACTCACCATGTTGTCAATATCTGGTGTTTTGTCATTTTGTTTTTTATGTTTGTTTTGTTTTTATGAGATAGTGTCCAAGTTTATGGCGTTGTTTTAAGTGCTAATCAAATTTGACCAATGCAGAAGTCAAGTTATTTCATTTTTTTATTTTAGTCTTTTCCCGCACATCATATGGCTTCAGAATACTTGGAATATTGTATCATATCAGTATTTTTTTGTCCTTTTTGTCTATTTTAGTACTTTTTGGAGCTTGCTAGCTGCGTTATGTGACTTTTTTGAATACTTGGTTGATTTTTGTTTTATCTGTGCCATATATAGAATTGACTTCTCCTTTTGTGTGACATGAGGTTCTGTGAATGCTGATAGATTTGAGATAGATATTCAGATTTTTGGGCACTATCCCTTTAACTAGTCTCTGTAAGCTTGTGCCTGACTGTGACTGTGTGTGTCTCATCTGTCTGTGTGTGTGTTTCTGTCTGTTTCTGCAGCACTTACTGGATGTCAAGTCTCTGAAGTACCTGAGTAACCTGACGTTACAGGACCGCATCACAAAGTCCCTGCTGCACCTCCACAAGAAAAAGAAACCCCCAAGTATCAGTGCCCAGTTCCAGGTCAGATTTCGCTCTCTTTCTTTAGAGTATTCTGAATCATGTTCATGTTGTGTAAGTATGGTGTAATTTCCACTCTGTACAGCTCTGTTTTATTAGCGCCAGAAAAAGCCCAAATTAATGACGTCATGTCTGTCTTTGATACAACAACACTTTTATTTGCTCTGTCCATTCCCAAGCTCTTTTGTTTTGGTTTTACTAGAAAAAAAAACCTGCTTGTGAAAGTCAATGATTCATGACATTTTAGATCATGTGAAGCAGTACGTATTTGTCATATGGCTGTTTTTATCTGGACAGGATCTCCTTACTTACCCAGAGCTTGAACTCATGCACATTACAGTCTATTGAATTAGCTGAGCCTCTGCGTATTACTGTGGATTACTGATGTCAGCACTGTTGTGGGTTTTACATTTATGGTCACTTTTGGTCCTGTGGACTTAATTAAATTAGACATCAAACTCACTTAAAATATATTTTTCATTCTCTCTAGCTGATTTACTTCAACTAATAACAGTATGCAACATTGGATAAACATGCATCATGGACGAAGTTTTGCGATTTTATTTCTGAACCACCATAAACTTAAACAGAAATATTCAAATCAACATTAATTTTGTCATGACCTTTTTAAATGAAATGTTTGACTTCTTTGTCTTGCTAAGTTAGCATTTTCTGTATTTTAAATACATATAATTAAACAATACTTTCATGCTTTTTTCACAAAATCAGAATGGAAGGTGATATTTACCTTATTCTGTCTATACAAATTTAAACGCTTATTTTATAATGGATTCTCATAGTTTAATCTAGCTATAATAAAATGTAGCTGGGGAAAAAACTAAGTAATTCCAGGTTTTTTTAATGCAAAATTAATCTGCAAAATGTATATTTGTAAAAAGAAAGGTTGAAATCTGTTTAAAAAGAATCCAATCCCATGTGAAATGAAAGTGAATGTAGTTGTGTGGTGAAAATGCAGCATTGTATGACAATTCCCTCTGCTAGCTAAGAATTACATTTCCCTCTAGTGTCTCAGATTGAGACCGAGAGCTGTAAACATTCACTCGCTCTGCAGTTCTGGGGCATCTGGCAGCAGGCCTGCACAAATGTGTGGATGACCTCACTTCCCACATCCTGTTCTGTGTGGCTCTCACTTTGGGAAGGGAGAGTGAATTCCTGACCACCAAAATAGCCGCTTTCCCTGCTCTGTATAGAGAGATGCAGACATGGAAACACACAACAAAGGCTTTTCAAAGATCTTGAACATTAGCATGTCAGGTGCTATATGTACATTTTTTGCTACTTCGGAATGGTATATACATGTCATATTACACTATGACATAGTTCTAAAATAGACGTCATTGTCTTTATTCAGAATATATTTATTTTTATTTATTTTAAATGTTAATTTTCTTATGGAGTGAAATGTTCTTGGCAGGTTTTGTGAGGTTTGCCTTTATAGTCAAGAAACATGTTGGGACGGCAAAGAGATTTGAAGAATTTGAGCTTGTGCTGCCTTCTGAGCACTAAAGCTTCAAGTGTTATTCAGCCAGTTAAAGTAATGCAGAGAACATACAGCTTGTGTCTGCCATGTACATTGTGTACTAATGTGAAATATAATTTAACCTATTTGTTCATTTATTTCTGGTGTTTTACTTCATTTAAGGCCTCTCTCAACAAACTGATGGAGACGCTGGGTCAGTCAGAGCCGTACTTTGTGAAGTGCATACGATCAAATGCAGAAAAGGTGTGTTAGTCCTTGTGATTGTCCTTGTTTCATATTAATTTCACTCATACTGTACAGTATGTCATTTATAGATTATATACACTTCTATGTTTATTGTTTGATATAAATGCCTGCTGCTTTTCAGCTCCCTCTGCGTTTTAATGATGTTCTGGTGCTGAGACAGCTTCGCTACACAGGCATGCTGGAAACCGTGCGTATCCGACAATCTGGCTACAGTATCAAGTACACTTTTCAGGTGAGAATAATGCATGCACTCAGAAAAGTTTTTTTTTACTGTTTTTCAAAGAAGTTTCTAATGCTTAATTAAAAATACAGTAAAAGCAGTAATATTTTGAAATATTATTACTCTTTTACTTATTTATATTTTATTATTATTATTTTTATTATAACTCTTCTACTAGTCCTGCTGCAAGATTAATCTTTATTGAGCGGAAAAGAACGCACTTCACACCTCTGTTCATCAATTTGCACTGGCTACCAATAGCTGCTCGCATTAAATTCAAGGCATTAATGTTTGCCTACAGAACCACCTCTGGCTCTGCACCCCTTTACCTAAATTCATTACTTCAGACTTATGTGCCTCTCTAGAAGATTGCGTTCTGCAAGTGAACGACGCATTACTGTACCATCCCAAAGAGGCACAAAATCACTTTCACAGACTTTTTCATTAAATGTTCCCATCTGGTGGAATGACCTGCCCAACTCAATCCCAGCAGCTGAATCCTTACCCATCTTCAAGAAACGGCTAAAAACACATCTCTTCCATCTTTATTTGACCCTCGAACTCTAGCACTCTCTATTCTAAATGTATCTTTTTATAAAAAAAAACACATTTGACCCTCTATCAATTGCATATTTATTCTCTAACTGCTAGCTTTTCTTGAAAAACTAACACTAGCTTCCTTTTTTCTATTCTATATACTCGTTTTCTTAAAAAAACGCTTTCAACTGTACTGCGTTAGGCTAACCGAGACTTGTAATAACACTTTCATGTTGTTGCTCTTTTCTTGGTTTTGATTGCTTTTATAATGTCCTCATTTGTAAGTCGCTTTGGATAAAAGCGTCTGCTAAATGTAAATAAAATAACTGTTTTCTATTTGAATATATATTAAAGTATAGTCTTCGATATCAAGTGATCCTTCATAAATCATTCCAGTATGAAAATTTGGTGCTCAAGAAACAATTATTGATATTGTCAATGATGTAAACCGTTTTTGTGGAAGCGGTGATACATTTTTTTTCATAATCTGTTGATGAAATAGAATTTCAAAATAAATAAAATGTTTTTATTTTTAAAACAATTTAAAAGCCCTTATTGTCACTTTTGATCATTTTAATGCATCCTTGCTCAATAAAAGTGTTAATTCCCTAAAAAATATATAATAATTGACTGACCCCCAAAGTTTTGAGTGCTGTTGTACACGGATCAGCGTCATTTCTTATCCTATCCTCATCTTCTGTAGTCAGAGCTGAAATCATTGTTTCATGTCATTCAGTTCCTTTCCTGGGTGTCTGGGGATGAATCTGTTGTTTTGGCCACTTTCTGTGAATTCAGCCCAGACAAATAACATCATGTAGATGATAATAGGAGTAGTTTACACACTGTGAATCCCCAATGACTGATAGTTCAAACAGATCATCAGCTCTCTTTTCAATAATTAATAGTGTTTTCTAAGGCAAGATATTACTTGTTTCTTATGTTGGATAGCGTGTAAAATGGCCTTTATATGAATGTTGAACTTGAGGGGTATGTGTACTTTTGCATCCATTTCTCTCTTTTTTTTTATCCACTACAAGAAAATTAAAAAACAATGTTTTTTTTTTTTTTTACACGGACGCTTGGGCCACACTTTCACTTTTTCAGATCTTTAGTCAAGAATTTCTGTAATACAGCCTCAGATTATCAGTAAGTAAACACCCATCATACAGTTATCAAACATTAGCAATGTGCTAACAATCATTCAGAACACTCTAGCAGCTGCTTAGCAATGACTTATTTTTATTAAGTTCTCCATCTTGACAATATGTGATCAAGTGTTTCCACCCCCAGTCATTTCTGTAAGATATGAAGCTGGTGTAGTAAGTTGACTTCACAGAGGCTCTCTATAGTCTGCAATAAATGTGGCCAGGAATAATTGCATACACAACAGCATCTGCCTCCCAGACTGTCCGCCCCCAGTGGACTGCATTGACGGAGACTTCAATAAGGCATGCCTTCACAGTGATGTTAGTGTTCTGAAATATGCCCATTTTTAAGACCTTAATGAGAAATGTCACTTCCTGGATGTTTCGGAAAGTGAATGACTTTTTGTGTGTGTGCGCCATCAAGAAAAAAGATTCACTATGGCGGTGTGGTTTAAAGTCTCTGTGATATGCCCTCCAGGACTTCGTTCGACACTTCCATGTGCTGTTACCAGAGGGTACCATCCAGGCCAGCCAGGAAGCTATCAGACGGTACCTGCACAAGGTGGATCTGTCTCCCAAAGGGTTCCAAGTGGGCCGTACCATGGTATGATCAACCTTCAGCCTCTGCCAGTGATAGGACTTAATTAAATTCCTAAAGTCTAACTTTTTCTGATGCATTTTGGATGACACATACTGTCCATGTGACACATACTGGAAATGTACAGTATTGCATGCATGTGACGCGTCTCTTTGTCCATGCGTGTGTATGGCAGGTGTTCCTCCGTGAAAGAGAGCGTCAGCGGCTACAAGACCTGCTCCATCAGGAGGTGCTGCGTAGAATCATTAATCTTCAGCGACGTTTCAGAGCTCTTCTGGAGAGAAGGAACTTCCTCAGAATGAGACAGGCTGCTTCCCAGATACAGGTACCTCTAAGATTAATTTTTAATGCTTTGTGACAATAATATTTTCTAAACCTGGAAATATCAATACATTTTACAATTGCCATTTTAAAATTCAAAATAAACTGAATCTTAAGTTATATATATATATATATATATATATATATATATATATATTTTTTTCAATTGGGATTGAGAAAATAAAAGTTTCAGTGAAATTATTTAATCAAATTTTTCTTTTTTAAAACAGTTTTGTTTTTTAATGGTTTTATATATAAAAAAAATTGTAAATAAAATAGATTGATTAAAATGTAATGATTTAAAAATATATTTTCCAATGTCCATCTTGAATGACTGAAAATGAATGGAAGTTCTGGGAACCGTGTCTGTGGTATTTGGGTTAGGCTTTTGACATGTAAACAGTGGAAGCACTTACATAAATAAAGGCTTTTGTATTAAATAAATATTATTTTAACTCTAAAGGTGAATTATTTGTTCCGTCAAATACTCAAGGATGTTTAAATATGTGGATAGACTGATTGCAGTTAAGTATTGGTCCTTTTTTGAAATATTACAAATATTTCCATGTTTTGACCAAAGTATTCTTATTTAATAAGATTACAATTTAGTATAATTTTTTACTAATAAGACTGTTTTGTACATTTGAAAAAGTATATTCCTGTATATTCTAAAGCATAAGTTTTTACCCCAAATATTTTGGAGTAAATCTTTTATTAAATCCCCTCTGTGGTGTTGTCTGTCTCTGTAGAACTGGTGGAGGAGCTGTCAGGCTTCACTGGAGGACAGCAGGCTTGTGCATGTCCAGCAGGGGGCAGCCGTTTGTATCCAGTCTTCCTGGAGAGGCTTTAAAGAGAGGCGTAGACTCCTGCTGTGGAGAGAGGCAGCCGTGGTGATCCAGAGAAACTGGAGGCAGTATTGGCGGGGGCGGGCAGCCCTCCGGATCCAGACTGCATGGAGAAGACACAGGGCCAGAGAGCTCTACCTCCGGCAGCGGGATATCACCATCCGCCTGCAAGCAGCGGGCAGAGGCTATCTGGCAAGGCAAAGGTATGATGCATCCCTTTCTACAGAGGTACAGCTCTGATGAAATAAATTGCCTAATAATATAGGGAGAACTCTATAATGGTCCTGGTTACACCAATCAACAGTCAAATGTTTTTTATACAGGGTTCATAGTGGTAACCTGCCAAGCAAAAATCTGGTTTGTTCAACATTGGAATTGCATAAGAACTTAGAAAAGTTTAGACGGATGTTTACTAACCTTTATGGTTTTTGTTTTCATTTTTATGGTTTATATTATTGCAAAATGTAAACAATATTATTATCCAGCGATGAATTAAGTTGTATTTACTGTAGTACATCCAACGGAACACTTACATAAAGCAACATGTACTATATATCAAATATCAGCTGTGTGATATCTTATATCATTGCAAAGTGTAAACTATATTATTGCACAGCCCTTTCTATAAAGTTGGAAATGCAGTACATCCAACTGTATATAGCAATTAGCATACTTAATGTGATCTATACTAATATATATAGCCAATCTCAAATTCTAGAATGCGTATATAGTTGCAAAATGTAAACTATATAATCGGCCGTCTCTAATCAGTGAAGTGTGATAAGCTATTATAGACATTAGCATCATGATTTTCTGCAAAGCTAATGAGAATTATGAAAAGCAATTTACGATTTTTTATTTTTTTAGCCATGTATCCTGTGTTCCTACTCAGAAGTGGTCTGTTGAAATTTTCAGATTAAGAGAACTTCAAGAGCAGAGATTAAAATCCACTCAGCTGCCAAATGGAAAAACCAGTCTGTTACCCGAAGAGGGCAAGCTGAGAGACATGGGTTTGGATCAAAGCATATGGGAAGACTCCAGCGAGGTGCAGGACGGGAGCAAACAGACCCTCATCGGTGCAGTAGTGGTGCCTGGAGGAGATGTTTTGGAAGAGATGGCACCAGAAATGACAGAGTGTACGGCAACAGTACAACAGACATCTGAAGTGACAATCCGAGAAAGACCGCAGACTCTAGAGGATCCTAACCAGAGGACCCGGGCCAAACGGGAGAGCAGGCGGATGCGAGAGTTGGAGCAGGCTGAATTCAGCTTGGAGCTTCTTAAGGTGCGCTCCACTGGAGGCACGTCTCCTTCAGATGAAAGGCGCTGGTCAATGGAGCTGGTCAGCGAGATCCCTCAATCTCCTCAGGGTACTCCAGACAGCCAGAGCTCCAAGGGCAGCTTTGAGCTACTCAATATAGATGACGATTTCAAAGACAAGGCACCTTGTGCCGAACCAGAGGACCTTGGTTCTCCTTCTGCACCTGACAAGCACGATGTGTTCTCCAACATTCCCGAGTTCGCTTTACCCTCTGACACTCCAGCACCTGATATATTGTCAAAACATCTGGCCAACCTGAACCTCCCAAAATGCAGAACTCGCTGCCAACTTTCTACTCCCCTCCACCAGAAAGCAGCTCTCTAATTGTAAAGCCCACCATGAATTCTGCCACCCCCTGCCCTGATGGCCCCAGCAAACCATTGAAAGACAAGAAGGAGTCCACTCGGAGACCCATGATCGTGGTTATTAGTATGCAGAAGGAAAGCCTTTTAAATGAAGCAGATGTGAAGCCTCCTGAGATCAAAGACAGTGCAGCCCAGACCAGCGAGCCGCCAAGCCCAGCACAGCCTAGCAGCGAAAGCCTTTATGTTCTGGAAAGGCTAGAGAAGCTTAATGAGGCAAAGGAAGAGCGTCAGAAACATCAGCAGCAGCAAAATGAAAAAAAGCTGATGGAGAAGATCCGTCAGCAGAAGCACATCCTGAAACAAGAACGTGAGCATAACGCCCAACATGAGAAGGAGAGGTATGAGAAGCAGAGGGTTGAAGCTCTGCAAAGGATCGAGCAGAGTAGACAAGAAGGTGCAGGAGGAAAGCAAGATCGATTTTTCACAGACAGAGGCCCTGCTCCCTTAGCTCAGCCAGATTCTGACCTCAGCTCTCAGCCACTGGTCCCGGAAAAGGAAACGGCTCCTTCCATTTTCAGAGGCCAACCAAAAGACAGTCGTAATGTAACAGAAGGGTGGGCACCGAAGTTAACCCTGGAATCCAGAGGGGATGAGGCCAGAAGGAGAATAAATGCCAAACCGTCCACTCAGAATGTCAACATGAACATGTCCGAGAGGTCTGGAAACATGTTCTTTTCTCCGAAGGCCAAGGTTTCAAAGTAAGTGATGAGCTTGACGTCAGGGGGAAAAATTGAAATGATCATTATTTCATTCTCACCTTGTTTACGTGATGGATACTTGAGGCTGTCAGACTTCAAAAATAAAAAGTCCATATGACTTTACACTATTATCCGATTCTTCGGAAATCAGACATTAACTTTGTGTGAGGAACAGACCACTTTAAACTGTTGTTAACATTAAACCTATCATGAAACTTCCTAAGATACAATCTTTAAATATGCTTAATGATAAGATATTCAGTGAATAATCACTTTAAATTCCAGTCTATGCTGCACACAAAGCTAAAGAAAGGAATTCATATGGTTTTGGATATATATAAAGGTGAGTAAATGATGACATCATTTTTGATTAATCTAAACCTTGAACTTCTTGAATTTGTTTTAGGTTGGATAAGGACTTAGCCAATCAAGAGAAAACAACAGGAGTCAAGAATGAATTGAGCCTCTTGGGTTACAAATCCGCTAAGAGTGAGGTGAGAGATGTAGCAATTGACACTCTAGGTCATGACAAATTTAAGGAGCTTTTCACAAACCTCAAGATTTTTTTCCTCATTATTAAATATATTTGTCTTTGAACTCTTTCTGCCTCACGAGACCTTGGTGGGGTCACCTGACCGTGACGTACGGGGGAGTATCTTCATTTGTTTTATCATTTGGTTGATTAGGTTGGCCGACCAGGTCATAAAAAAGCCCGAATGGCACGGACACGTTCAGACTTCTTGACCCGCGGTTCAAACGCCATGGGAGAGGGGGAGTCAGAGGAGGAGGAGTATGATGAGACCCCTCTGTCTCCTGGCACACCCCTCCCCAAGCAGGACTCAGAGGAGAGCGCACTAGAGGCTTGTCACAGTGACTCCGAAATGGTAATTTAACGGTCTGTGCTAGCGCAAGCAGGCCCAGCAGCAAGATCTCTCTCTACAGCTAACTCCTCCAGAAGAACCTGATAGATCGCCTTACTGACCACCTGAAACGCTTCTACTCTCCCTATCCAGTTGAAAGACATAGTCTTCAATCACAGATGCCGTAACACCTTTTGAAAGCTATTCTCATCTGTGATGGCAGGTGTTTTCTGTATCCACATAGAAATACACAAATTAAATTTAATCTCATAAGTTTTTACATTAACTTTGACAGGCCTAATTTTAATGCATTTTCAACCAGCACAAAAATATAGTAGGTCTAATTCTTTGTCACACTTGAACCAGAACTTCTGTTTTCTTCAGTACATTGGTTCATGAATTTCTTTCCTGATGTAAAAAGGCATCTTGCGTAAAGTTTAACCCACGGCACTCTTCACAATCTGATCACGCTGCTTGTCTAGGACATAACAGCTGTGCTAGTTTTAGGTTGCTCCTTCCTGAACAACCAAGACCTTCTGACCTTCAAAATTCTGCTTTCTACACTGCCACCTTGGATAAAGAGTACTGCATGCTTTAACATCTAGCTCTGTCTTCTCTTCTGCAACAATTCACCAAGGCTAAAGCCATGGAACTGTCATGGCGCATATTCTATGTTTTTTATTCTGTTGCTCTCTTTCCATTAATCACTTTTCCATTCTTATTGGTTAACAATGCAGTAGATTTCAGTCATCTGGGTCATTGTATGAAACCGGTGCCTCTTTTTTATATATAAAAATATATATATATATTTCTCTCTCTCTCTCTCTCTCTCTCTCCCCTCTCTCTCTCTCTCACTCTCTCTCTCTCCCCTCTCTCTCTCTCTCTCTCTCTCTCCCCCCTCTCTCTCTCCCCCCTATCTCTCTCCCCCTCTCTCTCTCCCCCTCTCTCTCTCCCCCTCTCTCTCTCTCCCTCTCTCTCTCTCTCCTCTCTCCTCTCCCTCTCCCTCTCCCTCTCCCTCTCTCTCTCTCTCTCTCTATATATAGGAGAGAGAGAGAGAGTTAATTGAAAAATAAAGTTTGTTTTGTTAGATAAAGATGTTTCGAAAAATGGCTATAATACAAAATGTTATTTATCTTTTAATATAAGTTACTGTATTTATTATTTAAATTGTGCAAAAGGTACCTGTTTTGTAGGATGACCCATCTAGTTTCGGTTAAATACTATTGTTGTTTATTTGTTTATTTTTTGTTTTAAAAAGTTAAGAGATTTACTTTTATGTCCTAGTCATATGCTATCTTTAAAGTGCACTTTCATTGTGTGCCACTGGTTAGTTTTAGTGCATTAGTGTTGTAGAAGAAATTGATTTAACCACTTAGTGCTTTCAGACTATGTTAAGGAGCAACTCGTGTTCTTACTCTTTGTTGCCCATTGTAAATGTTTTAAACTGACTCTACCTACCGGAAAATAGTAGCTGAAGTGAAAGGAAAAGACCGTGTCCATTTAATGGCTTATATTGTGATAAAGAAGGTTTTGACAGACAAACCATGCCAATAACTGTCAGTCCGAGACCTTTGTTCTTACATACTATATGTAATGATCTCTTTCAGCTGGCCACAGCCAATGAAGAGCAGAAGAACATTTATAAAACCATGTCATCTGGAGAGCTGTGCAAAAGTGATGCGAGGAAAAACTCTCATGGAGATGGAAGGTGCTTGTTTTTTGACAAACAGTTGAGATTAAAATATTTTCATTTTACTCCCCTCCCATGAAACCGATATTACAGAATGTCCCAATTGTTTTTCAAAAAAGTGGATTTAAAATGTATTGATATATATATATATATATTTTTTTTTAAGGACAAAAAAAGTACCCTATAGTGTGAGTCAAGAGTCAATAAGGCACATTCAGAATCATTACTGCTAGTTTTTCAGGCTGGTTTTCACTCAGAATTTTTGTGTCTAAGAAAGAAACTGTGGGTCTGGAGCATAAAGTAAATGAAATCAGATGCAAGTTTTAGGACAATCTGTTCCTTTAAAATGATTGCTGTCCTTGTCAACATGTATTGTCTGCAGGGTTCGCACTAAAATGCGTTTTTGGGCAAAGGCAAGGCATGGAGAGAAGAAAACCTCCCGAGAACGGCTGCTATGTGGAAGTGAGACTTTGGAAGGAGACTATGCTGAAACGCCACTTCTAATGGAAGGAGGCGAGTGTAACGGATGTATGCTAGTAAGGGCTGTGTGTAAACGACTGACGCTAGAGGCTGTAGCCTTTAGCCTCCTTGGTAGAGCGCCCGCCTCCTGCGCCGACGTCCCGGGTTCGAGACCCGCTTGGTGTGATGGTGCGGACCTGGGGGGGTTACATTGGTGCCGTGACCCGGACGGGAGTGAGGTTTAGGGGGGTGTAATGGATGTATGCCAGTAAGAGCTGTGTGTAAACCTCACTCCCCTGACCTCAAAAAGAGGCGCTCTAGCGATTGACGCTGTAGCCTTTAGCCTCCTTGGTAGAGCGCCCGCCTCCCGTGCCAGCATCCCGGGTTCAAGACCCGCTCGGTGTGATGGTGCGGACCCGGGGGTTTACACGAGTTGACCAAAAAACCCTGCAATTAAAAATATTTCATGTATATTGAGATTTGAAGAACTCTTTTGGTTATGAAAACAATGCCATTCTGTTTATTCAGGGGTAGAGCACCTGACCCCTCCTCAAAGTCCAGACCTAACGTTACAGAGGGAGTTTAAGGAGAATAAAGACCCGTCCCCTAAAGTGAGGCGCAGACGGAGTGTGAAGATCAGCAGTGTGGCTCTGGAGTCCATCCAGTGGCAGAACGATGCCATGCAGATACTCACATGTGCCAGTGACTACAAGAGCATGAATGACTTCCTCATGAAGAAGGTGATGACTGTTTTCTACTTGAATTTACTACAGTTGTATTTACTTATTGAGGAGAAGAATCTTCACAAACTTGTTTTAATCTCACAGATTACTGATTTAGACACAGAAGATGGTAAGAAAGACACAATGGTGGATGTTGTCTTCAAAAAGGCCCTTAAGGAGTTCCGCTTGAATATCTTCAACTCATACTCCACAGCTTTAGCTGTAAGTACCTTTATAAAGCATTTGTTTTACTGTTATCACCTGAAAAATTATTAATTTTGCCATCAAAAACTTAGGATGTTTGATTTTGTCTTTGCAAAAGAATGTGAGTGTGATCGTCCCGTCCCTTAAGAGATGTGATATATTGCTTGTTGTTACATTGTGCCTGGTTAGGACATTATGTCAGAAACAGATATATTGTTTTTACTCTGTGTGCAGATGGATGATGGGAAAAGCATTCGCTATAAGGATCTCTATGCCCTCTTTGAGCAAATCCTGGAGAAAAACATGCGTCAGGAGCAGAGGGACTGGAACGAGTCACCGGTGAAAGTTTGGGTCAACACCTTCAAAGTCTTCCTGGATGCGTTCATGATCGAGCACAAACCTCTGGACAGCAGTATGAGCAGGGTACAGGTGTTAACACAGTCAATGGCACTTTTCATGAACAGAATACACAATAGGGCTTCCAGAAAGTAGCAGGGTGGAACAGGATGCGAGTGAATTTTTAGATATGGGTCTGAAATAGAAAATGAGGTAAATGTAATATTTGAATAAAATGTATAAAAATTCACTAGAAAGTAATTGTTAAAAGAATATGTGAGGTAATATAGAATACTTCTCTCTCTAAAGAGAATTTACAGCTAAAAAATATATTAAAAGATTGTTAATTATTAGACGTTAAAGAGTTAAAATTCGAAGATAGAGAGCGAGATTGATTTGATTGATTGATTGATTGTAGATTTTAAAAAGATTCTCTGATTTTAAATTTGCTGAAATATGCTTTTAATGCATAGGTTTAATGTTTCTGTTCCTCATAACAACCAAATATCATGTATTTTGGCAATTATCTCAATATTTTATATATATAGTTTTATTCAATAATATAAGATTATATAGTACATTTTATATGACTATATTTTTGTATGCATTTATATATATATGTGTGTGTGTGTGTGTGTGTGTGTGTGTGGAGAGAGAGAGAGTATATTTTATAAAACTATTTTATTGCTTTTTTCTTCCCACAGGCACCCAAACCAGACCGCAAGAAAAGAAGGAAAAAGGATACTGATATAGTGAGTGCAATCATAGTCAGCGGTTTTGCTAACTGAATTAGCATTTATGTTTTTCATTGAAATCAACTGACACTCTGCCTTTGTTTGTTTCAGGTGGAGGAACACAACGGCCACATATTCAAGTCAACTCAATACAGTATTCCCACCTACTGCGAGTACTGCTCCTCCCTCATCTGGATGATGGACAAGGCGTGTGTCTGCAAACGTGAGTTTCATGTCCACAGTCTCGGCATCAGAGTGACCCTGAACTCAATTCAACATAATCAGATTGTTTACCAACAACAAGCCTGTGGCCTCGAACAGAGAACAGTCTGGCTTTGTAGTGCAGGATGTTTTCCGCCATCTTACAGTGAGCGAAGAATGTTTACTTGAATTGAGTTTATTTTAGGTGGCGGTGCTTTAAAAAAAAAAGAATCTGTCGTATTCTTGAACGAGAATGAATGAGATGTCTGTGTCTTGTGTAGTGTGCCGCTATGCGTGTCACAGAAAGTGCTGTCAGAAGATGACCACCAAATGCAGCAAGAAGGTAAGGATTTTTTTATGCTAAGTGCGTTCATGTGATTTGGACTGTAATAAAGCATGTTTCCTTTCTTTTCATGTGCAGTATGATCCTGAACTTTCGTCAAGGCAATTTGGTGTGGAATTGTCCCGTCTGACCAACGATGAGCGAGCGGTGCCTTTAGTAGTCGATAAACTTATCAATTACATTGAAATGCATGGCCTGTACACGGAAGGAATCTACAGGAAGTCTGGATCCACCAATAAGATTAAGGAGCTGAAACAGGGTCTGGACACAGGTATGACACACAAGAGCACAATAGGGCTTTTCACTCTGTGCTTAATCCTGGGTCATCATTGTTCTTAGCCCAGCTTTTAAACCCTGGCTAAAAATACGTTTCACACTTGTACTTTAGAAGTGGGATTAGCATCACTTTTATTTCCCAGTTATACAATCTTGCTCCAGAGCCAGGTTATGGTTATTAAACTTATCAAACATTTTAGTTTTTAAATGACAGTGAAAAATGACATGGCGTTACAGTGCTAGACGCTTAGCAACCAACCAATCATGTGTCTCATATTCAAGTGTTTTGGACAGTTACGGAAACACAGTATGTTGTATAAACAGTCTGTTCACTGTTTGAGTATAAAATGTCTCATGAGGAAGGCCAAAGGTGTGAATTGGAGAGAAGACAGTTTTAGTCTTTCTAGATCTAAAAGTTAATTCAAGAAAAACTTTGTATAGTCTGCAATATATAATATAAGGATGCACAATGCTAGATTCTATATGTAAACAGATTGTGTGCTGTGTTTTTCCAGTGAATTTGACACAGCAAATATACAGCAAAGAATGTTAATCCGGGGTTTAGGAATGTTAGCATTAATTATTCACCCTGGGTAAATTTTGAGCAGGGTAAAATGTGAAGAAAACAAACCCATGATTACATTTACCCTCGGTTTAGAATGGCCCAGGGTTAACTATTTCAAGTGTGAAAAGCCTTAATGATATCTGGCTACAAGACACTGAAGTTAGTGAGGTTTTTTATTATTGTTTAATAACTGTTTCTGGAGCCTTTCCAGCACTGCACTTATTGCACTCCAGTTTTTCTTATTGGTCACATCTGCTCAGGTCATAGTAATAACCTGAAGTTATATTGAACTTATTTATCTTGTAATATATTCTTGTGGATAACTCATAATAAACTCTGGAAACATCTTACACAATTTATCTTACATTTATTCATTTAGCAGATGCTTTTATCCAAAGCAATTTACAAATGAGGAATACAATAAGCAATACATTATAAAGAGGCAAACAGACACAGGAAGTGCTTGTAACAAATGTCTAGGCATTGTTCAGAGCAAATTCTAGCCAGACAGTGAGAGGTTAAGGGAAAGAGAGCAAAGTTAAGGAAAGAGAGTTTTCAGCTGTCGCTTGAAGATTGTCAGGGATTCAGCGTTCGGATGGGGTGGGAAGTTCATTCCACCAGCCAGGAACGGTGAATGAAAATGTTCCAGAGAGTGATTTTGTGACTTTCTGTGATGGCACCACGAGGTGACGCTCGCCGCAGATCTCAGACTTCTTGAGGGGATGTAGATTGTTATAAGTGAGTGGAAGTAGGAGGATGCTGAGCCTGTGGTTGTTCATCAGTGTCTTGAACTTGATGCGAGCTGCAACCGGGAGTCAGTGCAGTGTGAGAGAAGGAGAAGTTGTTAGAGAACTTGACACAAGATTTTGATACCTTGTCCACAGTACTATCTATAATACTATATATACTACATCTACAGTAACTATACTATAAGTTATAAGTTATCTTATAAGTTTGACATCTGTTATTTTCTGCCCTCAGATATAAACGGGATGAATCTGGACGACTATAATATTAATGTCATTGCCAGCGTTTTCAAGCAGTGGTTACGTGACTTGCCTAATCCTCTGGTGACGTTTGAACTGTATGAGGAATTCCTGCGGGCCATGGGTAAGCAGATGTGCCTGTCCAAGCATGAGCTATCACACTTATTGCATTAGCATTCAGTATACCAAATACAGTTTTGGTGTTTTTTTTGTGACACATTGAAATTGTGGCATATGATTTATGAGTTTATATTAGGGGTTGTCAACCTTTTTAATAAAAGAATATCGAACACACAGGTTTAAAACTAAATTTTTTAATATATAAAAAAAATTGTACATTTTAAATGCCTGCAGATGCAGTACTATTATAGATCCCCTATTGAAACCCTGTGTTGAAATAAATTAGACATTTATGGAGGCATAATGTTTGAACATAGATGGTAATATCTCTTTAGGTCTCCAGGACAAAAAAGAAGTGATTCGAGGGGTTTACTCGATAATCGACCAGCTCAGCAGAACTCATCTGAACACGCTGGAGCGCCTCATTTTCCATTTGGTCAGGTGAGATGGCAACTGCAACTTCCCATGTCACCAAAAAATGTATGCAAGTTTACAGAGGTGGTGATACAGGTATTATCGTTATAGGTAGTCATGTCCACAGAGAAATCCCATTGATCTAACATTGCAGATTATTGCTAATAATGATGAAATAATAATCTATGTATTTCCACATAGATGTTTTTCCACATACATATTTCCATATGTATTTTTTGTGCAGAATGTTGGCCTTTACTGAGAACAGTAAAACGATGTCCTGACTATGTCATTCATAGTTAGAACTCAGTCTTGTGCAGTTCTGAGCCTTGTTTTTGCTGTCTACAGGATTGCCCTGCAGGAGGAAACAAACCGCATGTCCGCTAATGCGCTGGCTATCGTGTTTGCCCCATGCATCCTGCGCTGCCCTGACACTACCGACCCTCTGCGGAGCGTTCAGGACATTGGGAAAACCACAGCGTAATGGCAACTCTTACTTCATACAGTTTGATAAGACTAGTTCAGTTTAGTTAGTGATTAAAATACTTCTGTTTTTTCTTTGAAAGGTGTGTCGAGCTGATCATTTGTGAGCAGATGAATAAATATAAAGCCAGACTGAAGGACATCAGCACTCTGGAATTTGCAGAGAACAAAGCCAAGAGCCGATTAACATTCATCCGCAGGTCCATGGTAAGAGCTAAGAGTGAATTTCATATTTTCACAAATATCCACATAACCCAGATGTCCAAAACCTATTTCTAGATCAACATCCTTGTTGGACCTGAAACAACATTATTATCAACCTTTTATTTCCCCTCCTATTTTATAGGTAGTTAATGATTAGAGTTAGGACAGTTTGACAGGAATATTGTTCCTTAACTTACATTACAACATTAAAAGATGTTGATCCAGGAAGTTGTATAAGTGTTGGTTCTAGAACAACATTCTTATCTCACAATCACACATTTATACCAAACCTACCACTAAAATTAGAGGGACGTGACAGGTTGATAAGCATAAAGCTCCAACCCCAGTTACAAGCTCAACTTTAACCCTAAAATCTGACAGATACATTGCTTCAAGACCAAGAAGTATGTTGTTCCAAGATCATGTCCTACTTGAGTAAATCACCCACATTAGCTCTGTCTTGACACTAACCCGTCTCTCCTCTCCCTCCCCTTTCCTCTCGAATCCAGAAACCCGTAATAATTGCTGTTAGATTTATGAGCATAACCCGCAGTGCTGCGGCGGTAGGTATTTATGTACTCGCTGTTACCGTAAGTGTCATCACGTATGCCGCGTCCCAGCACTGTGTGGTCTGTCTGTCTTCATGATCATGACATACAGACGCTTGAGCGAGAATGTTAGTCACTTAACACTTTATTAATCTAGACAAAACCACCTTGTTAGATGTTCATAATGTTGCACTGCATGACTTGGGAATTTTTAAGATAAATGTTTCTGTTGCATTCACTCCGCGCCTAATATTGTATTTTTTGTGTTTGTTGTTTTTTACTTGCTTTCTCTGGCTGGTAATTTGCAGTCAAACTCATTCAGAAAGGTAACAGCTTTGGGCTGAAGTGAGTCTGTGTTGTCCATCCAGGGTTCAAAATGAACACTTGCAAGAGCCAAATGGCTACTTGTCCACTTTAAATGAAAAAACAACACACACACTCAATTGATTTAGCTGTGTAAGAAAACATTTCTGACCATCACTGACATGAGCAAATCAGATGACAAAATAATAATTGACCAATGAGTCATTTGCCATTGGGACTAAAATGTTCATTTTGGCCCCTGTATTCATGTTTTGTTTCTGTAGCCTGAATGAGTTTTGAGAATGAAACTAGGAAACGCTTTGTTTGATCGTAGCAGTGTTTATAGCAAAGCCTGATCTATCTCATGTTCCTCCACTCATAGTGTTGTCTTGTTTTGTTTGACAGGGTAAGGGCCAGGTGCACAGGGTGAGGTATCACACACCGTCTCCTCCAGTGAGTCCTCGGTCTCCAGCCGCCCCGGAGGTGATGCAGGAGAGCGAAGATGAGGAAGCCAGCAGAGATCCAGAAGTCTCTGATCAGCAACAAGTCGCCATGCAGCAGGAAGAGAAAGTCCTGACTGAACAAATCGAGAGTCTGCAGAAAGAGAAGTAAGAGAACCAGGGGATTGGTTGCATTAACGTATTAATTCAACTTATTCATATTAATACTCAAAGGGTATTTTTGGAATAGCATATCATCGTACTACTATGCTCCTTGTACAGAACTAAATACCCAGAGGACCTGCTATATATAATGGGTAGTATACAGCCAGAGCACGCTGCATTGGGTATCCCACAATGCAAAGTACTAGACTTGACCACCTGTGTCAGTTGTAATTAATAGAAGGAAGCAATATGAACTGTTATTTTACCATATAGTGTTTGATGATACTGCTGAGACAAGTTTACTTAAAATGAATTAATAAAAAAAATGAAAAATGCTGTTTGTTTGTTTTTTAAGTATGTAGATTTACAGTTATTCTGGTCTGTACACAACCAAAGCTTGAGATTTGTTTGATCCTCACCTCATAGGGAGGAGTTGACGTTTGAGATGCTTGCTTTGGAGCCGCGGGCGTCCGATGATGAAACTCTGGAGTCAGAGGCCTCTATAGGCACAGCAGACAGCTCTGAAAACCTGAATGTGGACTCCGAGGGAGCCGCTTCGGACTTCTCTGGTGAGTAACTACTGCAAGCTCATATTAAATGTGAAACGATTTTAAAACATTATCTTTTCCAATTACATAATGCATTTCTGAGTACAACGGGAAACGCAACAAGAATAGATGTACAGTAGGTTTGATTTTGGAATTAATTAGATGATGTAAAATGATCAGTACAATACATAAATAGCCGTGTTGGCTTTTGGTTATATTATTCAATAACTCGTGCAGCCCAATGATTGATGTCAGTGTAGACATTTCAGACAGAGGAAGAGAAAGTGATTACAACTAAAGTTTTGGGAGTTAACATGCAATGATAAATTGTTCTAAAAAAAACCTGGAATGTTCATTAAAGTAATGAACAATCATTAACGAAGTTCACCCCAAAATAACATTTCATCATTTACTTATTCTCATGTCGTTCCAAACCCAGAAAACTTTTGTTCATCTTAATTTGTTTTGAAGATATATTTTTGTATTCTCTCATAATGTTTGTCCATCCATTGAATGCCCTGCATTTTCACATGACAACATTAAAAAGTAATTCATATTAATTGAGTTTTAATCCAAGTCTTCGAGACACTGTTGCTTTAGGCCTATATCACACATCATTTAAGTGTTTATTTACATATAAACACGGATCAACACACAAAGAGAGCTATCAAAGAGAGTATATCAAATATGGTAAATGGGTTTTGAACAACATGACAGTTTTAGTTTTAGATTTAATGTAGATTTCAAAATAGTTCAGACAAGTAAAATATATATACAGTGCTGTAGCTACAGAAAAACCTGTACTGCTACTGCAATTTATTTTAAAATGATTTGTTTTAATTTACTGAATCAACTGGACATACAGATTCATTTCAAATGAATCAGACGTCCAATACTATACACGAGAGTATTTTAGAAGAATGTGTTTTACTTGACTGTGTGAAGTTGTGTACCAAACAATGACATAAAAACCAGCAATGCAGTGTTTTATCACATTAAAACGGGAAAAGCTACTCTAGCTTAAATGCCAGTGCCCTGCTGTCACACTAATGGAAAACCAAATTAAGTACTTTACTCCCCAGCATTAGTGCTTAATGATTCTCCAGCGCACCTCTCATTGCTGTTCTCTTTGTCTCTCAACAGAGCGAGGCCCAGCGCTGGCCGCCTTGAGGCCCAAGACGTCAGAGGGGAAGAGCAGGAGGGTACTGCGAAGGCAGCCTGAATCCCTAGACTCCATAGACTCCAGTTCTACCGTCTCGTCTGTGTCGTCTTCCTATATGCAACCACCTGCACGAACCCATAAATTACATTTGCGCTCCAAATCACCTTCTACACAATTATATCCATCCAGTCCCCCGACAGCCTGGACCAGCCCGAGCAGGATGGAGAGGAGAGACCGCAGTTCACCAGCCGTGGCACCTTCAACCCTGACAAAGGCAAACAGCGCCTGCAGGGTGCCAAGAGCTCACCTCAGAGGAACCGTGACCCTTCAATGGGCGGAGGGCAGAAGAGAGATCCAGACTTGCCCCCCCAGCAGGTGGTGGTGTACGGCAGCAACGAGTTCATGGTATGAAGGCCACAAGGTTCCACGTCCATCCACAGAAAAGAGCTCATCCCTCCCTGCTAGCTCACCAGAGTTCACGTTTGCTGCATTATAGTCCTTAAGTGCCATGTTGACAAGAAAAGCAGGAGAGAGCTGGGCAGCTTTCAGATCTGCATGTGAGAAATCGGCTCTGTTGGGAATGTGTGGTGAAGAGAAGCAGGGCAAAGGGAATGCTGAACCATTCCGATCCGGAAGGTTCTCCTTTGGGCTCCGTGACTGATCGGGCTCCAAAGGCGGTAGACGAAGCCATTGATGAACTCCACCAATCCAAGCTAAACCATGGGCTGCTTTCACGTTTACAGCATTCTCTCAGATGTATTTGCCCCCAAGCCTATTTAATAAATTGTATTTACATGGAATATATAAATCTATATAAATATCTTATGTGATATAACGTGTACAAAGCCAGAGCACCAGTGATTGCTGGGTTGTTGAATTCATATTATATCGTGTATCGGTCATGAATGAGTTGGAGAGAGGAGAAGTGAGGATGTTGGGTTTGTGTGGATGTGTGTAAGGCTCCTCCGGATGTGTGAGAGTGTGTCTTAAGAGAAAACCTCTGGATATGTTTGTGCTGCTTTTTGTGTTGTGCTTGGAGGGAAATGATGCCATTAAAGGGACCAAGAAACTGGTGTTACAATGCCAGAGGATCCCTCACTAAATGAAGACTCCAAAGTCTTCCAAATCACCACATCGTGTATTATGTCAACAGCCATCCATCAGTTGTTTGAATTCGTTTGGATTTTCATTCCTGTTGTTTTTTTGTGTGTGCTTATCTGCCTCGATCTTGTTTTAAGAAACCAGTGTTAAAACACATAAATGCAGAGTTACTGGATTACTATTAAGGTATTCTGAATGGAATCATTCGGGATCATTCACTCCCTCCAAACATGAGATTCCTCTTGCTAGAAAATGACTTAAATATGACTTAATATATTACCAAATGGTCTCTTCTGCCTGTATATATACTGAAATGCGATTTTTCCCTTTTTGTCCCTAAATGTTTAATTATTAAATTGCTGTAAAATTCCACGCAAGTGCATTTTGGAGGGCTATGCTCCGATTCGATTCACAGCTGTAATTCAACTGCTGTATTAGCAGTGTTGCCCTCAGAGAGTTTCTGATATATCCCCATCATTAGTTATTGATATCAGTAAGCTGAGAACAAAATCAGTTATTTTACTTGTGCCACCAGCAAAATATTTCTGTGTAGACCATTTGTCATTTCTTTGTCACTGTGGACATAAACACGTGACATCAATCTCAGAATTAATTTATATTGTGTTGTTTAGATCTCATGCATTGCTGACGCAGGTCACACCGCCTGCAGGATTGAGCAAACAGCTGTATGGCCTCAGATTTGTCTTATGTTATGTGGAGTCGTGTTGAACAAATGGTTGTAAAATAAATCACACATTTTGAACAAATAAGAACTGTTTTGGAATGAAAGGTTTGAATTATTGTGCAGCTATTACGGCTACCTTGTTACAGCCACATTCAGTTTTGTATATTGATTGATTTGAGCTCCTGGAGGAAAGCTTGAATTACCGGTTTGTCCTGAAAACCTGAAAGAGGTGCTGTAGTCCCTTCTCACTTTGCAAATGGGTGCATCCGGCCTAAGGGATTTTTAATTGTGTGAGAGCTGTTTAACTTGTCTTACTGCTGGCAAGATGTGCAGATTACACACACAACACACACCACACAAAAACCAGTCTTAAGTCGCTAGGGTATATTTGTAGCAATAGCCAACAATACATTGTATAGGTCATAATTATAGATTTTTTTATGCCAAAAATCATTAGGTAGAGATCATGTTCCATGAAGATATTTTGTAAATTTCCTATCGTACATATATTGAAACTTAATTTTTTATTAGTAATATGCATTAAGGCCTTTGTTTGGACAACTATAAAGGCAAGTATTGTATGTCCTAACAAAAACCATACATCAACGGAAAGCTTATTAATTTAGCTTTCAGATGATGTATAAATCTCAATTTAAAAAAAATATGACTGGGTTAGTGGTCCATAGTCACATATATGTATAAACTGCCAGTCAAAAGTTTTTGGACAATAAAAATGTAAAAAGTTTTTTTTTTTATAATTCTCTTCTGCTCCACAAGCCTGCGTTTTTTTTATCCAAAGTACAGCAAAAGCAGTATATTGTGAAATATTTTTACTATTTAAACTAATTAAATGTAATTTATTGCTGTGATGACAAAGCGAAATTTTCAGCATCATTCCTTCAGAATCATTTTCAGTGTCACGTGATCCTTCAGAAAGTCATTTATAATGTTACAAAAGATTTCTATTTCAGATAAACGCTTTTCTTCTGAACTTTCTATTCATTAAAGAAACCTGAAAAAAATCTACTCCGCTGTTTTCAAAAACAACAACATATGTTTGTTCTTTTTTTGAGCAGCAAATCAGAATATTCTAATGATTTCTGAAGGATCATGTGACTGGAGTAATGGTGCTGAAATTCAGCTTTGAAAATTAAACAAAAAAAATGGTAATGTACCATGTTCTGTACCAAGTAAAATCCTATTATTAAAATGGTACGTTTCTATGGTATACCTGTAGCAGGGTAACTCCACATTAGAACTCGAGTAGTATTCATTTCCAGCAGTGTAAGCAGAGCTGGAACATGAGCTCAAACTAACCCCGCAGTGACGTGACGTCTGACTCCATCACGCATGCGCAGCGAGGTGCGCTCGGAGTTGCGCTGGCAGGTACACAGAGCACCAGTACACCTGTGCTGCTTACCGCTAGACAAAATGTCTGGATTCGAAAACAACCCCTTTGCCGAGCCAGTTGATGTCAATCCTTTTCAGGTGAATATCTACTTATTTATTATGTCTTCAGTAATATGTAAAATGTTAAAAGTAGTATGCGCTGCAAACCTGTTTGATCGGTTTGTTTGGTTCTCAGTCACTGGAGTAATGAGGTTAGATTGACAGGCGTTCGACCAATCAAGATTCACTGTAAGACTGGCAAGCCAATCAGCATCTGATGACGTTAGAGGAAGTGTTACTTTGTTAAATTGAATCGTGTTGTTTTTAAATATAACAACTATATTTCTGCAGCGGTGGTTACCATCATAAATCTGTTTATCATTCTGTAAAGCACGTAAAACATTTTACAAACATAAAAACTTCCCAGCAGCGACCCTTCACCTCACGCGAGGTTTAGGCTACGAAACCCATGTACACATCCAACAGGCGCATCTCATTTAATTTCGTCGGAGTTTTTGAATTATAATGACACAGTATATATACTTTTGAGATACAAACATTTAAAAATAAAACTAATAGTTGGCAATACGATATGGTACATTCAGTGATGTTATGGTACTATAATTGTAATATTCATGTATTCACTCCAAACTACTTTAAATAATGCTATGGCGCATGTCCAGAAACTGTGCATAAGATGTAAGATGTTACGTGAACAGACAAGTTATATTTCATGTGCCTGACAGGATCCATCAGTCACTCAGGTGACCAACACTGCTGCTGATGGCATTGGAGAGTTTAACCCATTTACAGCCGGTGCTCTGGTAAGCATGACAACAATTTCCCATTTCTCGATTCCTCAGTGGGCTTTGTATTTAGTCAAAAAAGCATAATGAAAAATTAAATTAAATAAAAATCTACATTCCTGGGATTCGGTAATATTTCAGTTCCCCCAGTTTCTTAAGTGTTTTTTCAACTAAATTCATTGTTAGAAGTTTTTCACAAAACTTTGGGATGGCCATTATTATGAATAAAAAAATATTGCATTTTAATATTTTTTATCACAACATAATGTCTTATATCTATCTTAAACCAAGCATTTTGTAATGTCCCCGAGGCACATCTCTGAGTTTGTACTTAGAAAATTAACCAAATTTGCAGTGTCTATGATTTTTGGCAACAATGTAAGCATTTATTTCTGTTCCTTGTAAAAAAAAATATTTTTCTAAAAATATTTAATAAAAACAGACTTTAAAGTTATGTCCCTCAGTCTGAACTCAACCCCGTTACATTAACCATTATACGCCCATAATAATTTAGTCTCCTTTCAAATGTGACATAATTTACCAGAAATGACATCATTCAGGTCTCTTTAATAGTGGTGCAGATAATGGTTAGTAGTATCATGCTTTTTTATTTATATTTTTGTGGCATGTTATAGTCAGTGAGGGTACTGTTAATGTTAAGCTTAACAACTCAACCCCGTCACATAAAATTAAGGTGGAAAATTCTTACTTTTTCAACCTTTTATTTTAATCCATAAGTATATACAATGTACTTATTTATTGCTGCCATATATGGTCTACTCTCCTGCACTACATGAGGAGCAGTGGCCATTTTGAGTGAAAACCACGACCCACGTCACACTCAACCCTGTTACAAATATATGTATTTCTCATTGTTACAGGGTTGTAAACTTGTGACAGTTATTTGCTTCATGTTCAAATAATTTTAATGAAAAATTATATAAAAATTATTATTGATTTCAGTAAATATATACACTCCAAAAACATGACAACTTGTAGTTTTCTTTTAAATATAATTTTTGATGTAATATGTCCACTTAAATGTTGAAAAGCATCATACATCAGAAAATGCACCCACATTTGCAGCAGAAAGACAATGTTGCCATGCAGATATGCTGACCTAGACACAAGGGGAAAATATGATAGAGAAACAAAACCAAAAATGTAAATTTAAGGCAATGCATCCCTTCAAATGTGTTACAGTCTTCAACCCCGTCACACCTTGTCACATTAATATTTCTAGAAAAATATAAGGAAGACAATAAAGAACAAAAGTATTTCTTGCTGATTACAATCTGCCATGTGAAGGACTAAAACAATAACATTGTGCTTTTAGTTGAAATGTATTTATTAGTTGAAAAATATTTTTTTACAAAAATAAAGAGATTTTAGATACACAATTTGTGTATTTTTAGCTTCAGTCCTATAAAAATGTGAAAAAGATGATACTTTTTAAATTTGTTATTATTAAAGTTGCTATGAAGGACACATGAGCAGTAGGTACATGTTTGTTTTATAACAATTTCTGTGTAAAATCCTTTAAGGTGTCTAAAACTGAAAATAATCAAAGGTTTTTAATGCCTGAGGTGGGAAAATATGATCTATTTTTGGAGGTATGAAGTGTGCCTAATGATTTTTAGAAGTTGAATCACATGTAGTTTAAAAAAAATATATTCCAAGTTGAAATGTTACCGAATCCCAGGAATGACCCAGAAATGCTATTGGATCAAAATAAGTAAGCAAATAAAAACAAATACAGTCAAATATTGTAATTAATAAACTGAAATCCTATTTTAATTAAAATTGTATTTATTCAGAATTTAAGTGTATGTCTTAAGTTATAATAGATTTTCTTTTATCAAACCTTGCCAAGTAAATAAAGTAAAATAAATGCAAAATCTTAGTTTTTGTAAAAGTTAGTTTTTGAGTTTTGATAAAAACTTCTTCCTTTTTGGTGTTTATTTTAAAAAGCTGTTGTGCTCTAAAAATGTAAAAGTTTAAAGACTCTGCCCAACTCTCATTTAAGGACGGGCGCACCATTCCCATAACATCTGCCTCTCAACCAGCAGTCCTGCAGACCTCAGTGGAGCCCAGTCCACAAGTTAGTACAGTGTTTATGCTGAACTATGCTTAGCACATGATATTTATATACCAATGCATGCTGTATTTATCGTAGTACATGATGAAATAAGGTAAGCTACTCATATCCTCCTAAAGACAACCAAACAGATGTTATGTTCATGCACACACCTCAGTGCAGTAAAGCAGCATGTCTCTTTTTCCTCCATCAGGCCAGTGTCGCTGCAGGACAGGCTGAGCTCATCCGTCAGCAAGCGGAGCTGGAGAAGAAGGCTGCTGAGCTGGAGCGCAAAGAGCAGGAGCTTCGGGATCGAAATACAGCATTAGGTGAACCACACTAATACTGATCTTATTCTGTACAAACTTTCTTCTGTGGTCTCTGTGGTCTCTTGACATGAAGAAAACCGTTTGCTTGCAGGTAAAGAAAACAACTGGCCACCTTTGCCCAAGTTTTTACCCATAAAACCTTGCTTCTATCAGGATTTTACTGAAGAAATTCCCGTGGGATATCAGAGGGTTTGCAAGATGATGTACTACCTCTGGATATGTAAGTGAATGCAGGGTCCATAGACATGTAACGAATAAAGAATGTTCAAAATTAAATAGTTTGCTATAATTATACTGCAGTGGGATTATTACATATGTTAAGATAAAAAATGTAACTGTTAAAAAACAAGCATTTTTGTTACTTGGAATAAATAAAACTTAACCTAAAGTAATACAATTACTAAAACTAATAAATACAAACTATATAGACATTTCAGATATGAAAATGCTAAAGTACAACAAAATTAATAAAATAAATAAGTAACTGATTTCAAAGTGTAAACAAAATCTAATTTAAATTAACAAACTATAATAGTATGGCGATGAAACTAAAATGGCACTGTACTGCAGTATTTTGTGTTTGTGTGAAATCTGTTACATTTGTGTGGTGTTAGATTGCAAATTCCTATGGTTTGAGCTTCATTGATCACACTGGAAATTTAGTATCACATAGTATTTCATGCAGTGTTTTCTGTTGTATACTACTAATTTTGCCTGTTGTAAGTCATCGGAGTATTCCATTCCACTCTGCCTACTATACATATTACATACTACTAAATATTTTGAGAAGTATGGTTATATGGTTTAGCAAACATTTTAGGAAATGTTCATGCTCTATGTAAGCTTAGATAACGGACCACATCTTCTTTTTTAACAGATCACAGTGTGACGCTGTTTCTGAACCTGCTGGCCTGTCTGGTGTATTTTACTGTCTCTATTCAGAATGGAGTGGACTTCGGACTCTCAATCCTTTGGTTTATTTTGTTCACTCCTGTCTCTTTCCTCTGCTGGTACAGACCTGTATACAAAGCCTTTAAGTGAGTTCAGTGTTGATATTTTGAATTGTATCATACTTTCCATGACATAGTTTTTTATACCAGCCTCATTACAGTAATGACAAAAGTCACAACAGGTGAATGGAGAATTGAACTAATACTGTAGATATCACCAGGGCCGGCCCAGGCTCTGTTGGTGCCCAAGGCGAGATTTTAGATTTCTGCCCCCCACTAAAACAATTTCAGAAAATGCATAAGTATTAACATAAGTAGTAAATAAATTGTGATAATAAATAACAAACAAAAATTGACTGACAGTCACTTGAAGAATCACACAAAATAAAACCGTGCAAATCAGTGGAAAATGACACTTAAACTTAAATTATTTCATTTTATGAATGCTAGATTATATTCCTATAGTCATGGTCTTTTCCAAAAGACAATTAGACACTCTTGGTGATTTAAAAGCAAGCAGTAAATAACTGAAAATAAAACAACATTACAGATAATTAAATGTATTTTAAAATAAAGTAAAATAAAGTAAAAATAAATAAGCAGTTAACTCAAGCAAAACCGTCCCACAGTGTCAGTATTGCCAGTTAAGATGTTCTAATGGGGCTTTTTTTAAATACTAGGTTATGTAAACATCACGGGCGTTAACTTGCGATTTTTACCTCAATATTGCTCTTTTTTTCTGCTCCTCTTCTTTGTGTCTTTTCTGCCTTTGCCCTGATCGTTTTCTTTTTTCACTCATTAAGAGCACATAAATTGCAAAACTATTTTAACTGTGTGCCCCATGCTGGTGTATTATAATTACATCATTATGCAGAAAGTGCTTAAATTATGACATGTTGTTAAATTTTATAATTTTTAATTAATTTAAATTGATTTTATTCTAACATTATTTTAATAAGTTCGATGATCGATCAGTACTAAAATTGTTAACTGTCAAATTATTTCGAGTGAGAGATGAGAGGAGTGCAAAAATAAAATCCCGCCCTCTATTCAATATTCCGTTTCAGTTGGAAATACGTCACCATACTGAAATAAAATCGGCAGCAACTTCCGGTTCACACAGACTTTGATTGATATATGAGTGTAGGAGAGCACGATGGTCACTTCCGGAAAAAAAGCTTTTGTGCGGCGCCCCCCAGTCATTTTGTGCCCTAGTCAACTGCCTATGCCACGGGCCGGCCCTGGATATCACTATACTTCCCCAGTAGATTAATCACAGTACATTAAGACAACTGTTTTGCCTTACAATTTTTCTAAAATGCTGTTTAAAGGGACAGTTCACCCAAAAACATGAATTACTCACCCTCATGTCATTCCAAACCCGTAAGACCTTCGTTCATCTTCAAAACCAAAATTAAGATATTGTTGATGAAATCCAAGAACTTTTTTTAACGGCAATGTTCAAGGCCCAAATAAAGGTTGTAAGGAATTGTTAAAATAGTCCATGTGACTGACATCAGTGGTTCAACCATAATTTTATGAAGCTATAAGAATACTTTTTGTGTGCAAAGATTTTTTACAAATATCTTAACGACACGAGGGTGAGTAATTAATGACCGAATTTTCATTTTTGGTTGAACTATCTCTTTAAAGATTCAAACAAGGTATTATCCAATTAAATATGCACTCATTTTAATATTTAGCTGAACATTGGATAAAGCTAATATCGGCAATTTTTTTCTTATTAGCACTTTTTTTCTGGCTGTTGGCAGTATTTTTGTATATTTTGTATTAAGGAGGTATAAAAGTGATAAAATGTATCCAAATTTAATTTGATATATTTTTATCACTTTTATACCTCCTTAATACAAAATATACAAAAATACTGCCATATCATATTCTATGATTAAATATTATATAAATCTGTTGAAAATAGCATTCTGTAAAACCTTCAGGATGTTTAGGAATGAAACAGCAAAGTTTTGTGTAAGTGTAACTTAAGTAGAAATTTCTGGTTCAATGCAGAAAAAAAAACTCTTTGAGAGAACAGCCTTTAAAGATATGCATTGAAATCTACAGATGCAAATAGATATGTACGTGTAATGAAATCTCTTAATTGTGTATTTTGGATGCTTTCTTTCCACTGGTCTGAAAGATGACATGTTTTGGAATCAGCATGAAAACCAACAGTAGTTTTTCATGTAGTGTCTTAGCTTTATTGTAATTAAAAAACAACAAGTAATGGTACAGTGTAATCTTTGTAGTCCTGAAAGGTGCTTCGATTATATATAGAGAGAGGTTTATTCATCTGATTTAAAACACATCTGATTATCGTCATCTCCTCTGTAACTTTTCTTTTGTTTGCATTGCAGATCTGACAGCTCCTTCAGTTTCTTCTCTTTCTTCTTCATTTTCTCATTCCAAGTAATAGTGTACATCATTCAGAGTGTGGGGATCCCCGGCTGGGGAAACAGGTGAGCTCTCCATCACTGGCGCTCTTTTAAGTGTTATTTGAGTCAGATCTCCACTTCATTATCTGCCGGTGTGTATTTTCCCGGGCTCTCTCTGTGAGTGTGGGCTCTCTTCTCTGTTTTCCCTGAACTTTCCATGAAACTCAGCAATGTGCTTTTTACTGTAAAGTTTCATACTGTTAATATTCTACACAACTCTAACCCATTATTAAACTTTGACAGTCCCATCCAGCACTGTTTGTGGTAAGAGCATGAATAATAGCTCAAATCTGCTTGTTGAGGAGAGGTGTGGGGTTACTTCCTAAACTACTTTACTCTCTACTTTTCAAAGTTTAGTATATTTGAGTTTTGTTGTGTTTGTGAGATTGTATGTAATGTGATGTAATGATTGTTTCGCAGTGGCTGGATCACGGCCATCTCTGTGCTCAAGGTTAACATAGCTGCGTCAGTCTTCATGATGGTGGTGGCTGCATTCTTCTCTACCAATGCTGTGCTGTCTGTTATCTTACTGAAAATGGTAAGTTGGCCGCAGCTGTAAGTGTGCATATGTGAACACGTGCTTGTTCTTGCACGTACATCACTGTGTGAAATCAGCAGTGTTGTGCTAGTTACATCCAAACTCTAATACATTAGGCTATAGATTATTTTTTACTGTTATTTAAAAGTAATTTGTTACCTTACAATATTACCGTCTCAGAATAGTAATGCGTAACATGATTCCTGTATTACTTTTACCAAAATAAAACTCTTAACATTCTAAAATGACTAAATGTACTAGAGCCCTACACGGGTCTCAAATTTAGGCCCGGCCCTGGCCCGAGACGCTCAGGCCCTAGTCTGGCCCTTGTCCTACAGCTTATCACAACTATCCGAATTGAGTCCGACCCTAGCCCAACAATTTCAACAAAATGTTGTGCTTTTATCTTGAAATGGAGCGCTTCACAAAAATGAACCGAAAGACAGCGAATACATGCCTCACAGACATGATAAATGTATCTATAGAAAGCTTTAAATTACTATTTAATGAAATAAATATAAACAAAAACTCTTTAAAATAATCCTTATTCGTGAAGATGCACTTCTCTCTAAAGGCGCGTCTAATGAAGAGATATCGAATCCTTACTATTTCTCCCGGACACATTCATGGTAATTACTTTTGCTGGGGCTTTATGGTAAGTTTTATTGTGTGTATTTGAACACAGAACTCTTCCGCTGTGCTGACGACTCGCTGCTGCTGCGGGACACTAAACACCGTCGAGCTGCTCTTCACAGTCACGGCACGGTCTCGTGTTGTTTCCACCAGCGCCGCAATTTTTTCATCAATAATTGATGGATATCTAAAATATAAGAATAAGGAGAAGCCTAAAACAGGCCTGAGGCCCAGCCCGCGTCTGAACTATGATGTGAATATTGGCCGGAAGCCCAGCCCTATAGGGACGTAAAAAAGTCGGAGCCCGACTTTAAATTAAATATTTACTCAATTAAATTGTGGGCTAAAAGTGTGTTGTAACGCAGCGTTACTGAACATGTACTGCATAAAATATTACTGACAATTGATTAGTAATGCCTTACACTACTGCGTTACAGCAAAAAGTAATCCGTTACTGTAATGAATTACTTTTGTAACGCGTTACTCCCAACACTGGAAATCAGTCTATTTTTATCTGTCTGTTTCTCTTTATCTGTCTGTCTTTACAAATATTGAAAGTAATAATTTGGAACTAATATGTGAGTCAAAGATGAAAATGAGTATTCAAGCATTAAAACAATACAAGTTTAATACAGCTTTTTGTACATTAGTGTCCTGCTTAATTTTATTTTTGCAGAGGAAAAAAATAATGATTATCATATGTTTAGATCACGATTTGCAGAAAACACCCACTAAAATGTCATTCCGGGTAACAATCTTATCAGACACGTTTAAAGCCAGGATCATTAGTTGTCATTAAAAGACTGTTTTGTGCAGATCACAAATACTAATTAAGTGTGATTTTAAGTCTTTGCCATTGTCCTTCAAACCACTAGGTCTTACTCATTTGTCAACAATTTTTTTATTATTTAAAATATAATAAAACTTAGTGTAATATTTTAATAAGTATGGGTCAGAATAAATATATTGTTTAATTTTAACAAAAATAACTGTTATACTCAATGATATTGGAATATCATTTCACCCGTATTTTGACGTTTTATTTGCATAGAAGTTATTTGAAACAGATATTAGACATTTTGAAATAGACATTTTACTTTCATTAATATGGTTTATGTATATCAAATATTTTTGTAATTCTATGTAGGCACCGAAATGGAATATCTCATCTATGAGCCATATAGGAACTAGTATGTACCTAGTTTGTACTTTAGGAACTAGTACGTACCTTTAGGGGTAAATAAGGTACAAAGATACCTTTTGAAAGGGAGACCGCTCCAGTCACAGCTTTTAAACCTTTTTTTTCTGAGAGTGTATTGTTTACATTTTTCATTACTAATAATGTTGTTTAAAACTTCAATTTGGGATTGTGCACTGACCTCCAATGTGTTTTCAGGTTCACTCCATGTACAGACACACAGGCGCGAGCTTCCAGAAGGCGCAGGAAGAGTTTTCTCAGGGAGTTGTCACTAACCGAACCTTCCAGTCCGCTGCCGCCACAGCTGCGTCTTCAGCCGTACAGGGAGCCTTTCATTAACAGCACTGTTAAAGACTGTCTCATAAACTTCCGTCAAACAACCCAAACCTCTTATGGAAAGGACAATTTGTATTTGAGGCTTCTCATAGCGCATGTTTTTTTTCCTTGTGCAATTCATTCATGTGGTTACTGAAAATATTTTGAGGTGAAAAGTTACCTGTCTGTTTGGCTGTTGATCGGTGAGGCACTTTAGATAATGGCATGGGTTCTGTCCAAATACAGGATGTCTTTTCTTTCTGTATTCCTCATGTTATGAAGGCAATATTTAGTGATGGTTTTATGAAAAGTTATAGTAAGTTAAAGTGTTTCGGTGGCACTTTTTAATTGGTTTATGTAATGTTACAACATTGTTACAGTATAGTCCAAATTCCAGTCAATTCAAATGATCTAGTTGTCTAGTTTTGTCTCTGCTATATGTATTTAGAAACCTTTTGTGAAATATATGGTTACATGTAGAATTATTCTACACTTTGATTTAGATTTTATACTCCAACTAAATGTTATATCAGCTGATGTCAACATTTGAACAATCATCAATGGACTGTCTTTAGAGTGAACTGTTGTGAAACAAATGTGCTGTTATGTTTGTTACAGTCTTGTTACATTCTCACACTGAAGTGATGATTTTGCAGTGTTCTCAATTACGATCAAAATATGTATATATTTATAAATTAAGCAGATATTTTACTGTGGTTGATTTGCGTGGGCTGCTAAAATATTTTATGAGTTATTGTTAAATAAACATATTCTGATTAATGTTTTGTTGCTATTAGTCTATATATGATTATTTAAGTGAGGTCTATATTTCTTCTGATGAACCTGATACAAAGTAACTTTAATACTACGGAGAAAAAACTATATAGATGTAGGAGTACTTGTAGTAGCTTTGGAATTCACTGTATAGCGTTAGATTTGAGGTCAAAACAATGGAAAACAAAGCATCCAGCATCAGATATGATGACAGGAATATTTCATCACAAATGTTTTAATTACATGTATAAGAAGTATACAGATGTGGCTATTTTGTATTAAAATGTAAGAGCTTTAAAGACCAAACAATACAAAAGAGCTGTCTGATGAAGAAAACATGACACTGACTGAAAATTGCTCGGATACAACAAATACTTTTTGATATTAGTTGTCATTTGTTTAGTTTATAATTATATATATGTAACTATAAAGACAACTATTTTTTTCCCACTGCATTGAAGTAAATATCAAATCAGAATAGTGGCCAAATTTTTTTATGTACAATGTATTTTAGAATGATTATGTTTTGTTTTGTATAACGAATTTCTGTGGCTTCTCAAAAAACAAACAGTTGTTTTCAAACCTGTCCTGCAAGCACCTCTGCCCTGCACACAGTGTATGTCTCTCTAATCAGAATCACCCGATTCAGGTCTTACAGTGTCTGTTAACGAGCTGATGAGTTGAACCAGTGTCTGATAGGAGAGACATGGAAAATGCGTAGGGCAGGGGTTCTTACAGGAAAGGTTTGAACCAAACATTTTGTAACTTGGTGATCTTGCCTGTTACATTGAATGTCTAATACTAATATTCCTCCTATTACAGAACGCGATGTATTCGCCAGCACTAGTTTCGTTTCTTATGATCACGTGATCGCGTCGTTCCAAGAACGCCAATCACATGTCTACAGTCGGTCAAAAAGCCAATCGTAGCTTTCTTTGGGCGGATTGTTTAAAGACAAGTGTAGTTCACAACTTCCGAGTCTGTGCAAAGTTTATTACTGAAACAAAATGCTGGAAAGCAAAATAATAAATTTGACAGTGCGCGACGTACGGTTCCCGACGTCACTGGAACAACATGGATCGGATGCAATGGTGCGTAGCATACTTACAGTTCACTTCTATATAGTGTTTATCTCGGTGATTTCAGAGGTATTGGATGCATGCCTTACATTGAGTGTAAATGTGATTGATTGCAGCACACCGATCCAGATTACTCTGTCGCATATGTTGTTCTCGAGACGGACTCGGCTGCTGCACTGAAGGGTTATGGGTTGACTTTTACTGTAGGAAGAGGGACGGAAATCGGTGAGATTCACAAATCTAACAATTCTACAAATATGTCATATGACCATGTCGTGCGAGTGGATCCTAGGAGTCCTGTGATTTCAATAACAATACAAGACTGACACCTTGTGGTGAAATATATTTATATTCTTTGAAATTCCATAGTAACTTGTGGAAATCTTTTTTTTTAAGCATTAAAAAATAAAGAAATTGCTATTTTTCCCTCATAGCTTAGTTTATTTATTTATTAAGATTTAATTCATTCATTACTTATTGGAAATAAGCTTCTAAAATAATAAGATAAAATAATTTTGTTGGTGATAGTATAGCAAGATTTTCCAAATCTTTTCCAAATATTTACTACATTTCTATTTATTACTGGCACCCTTGCTAAATATGAGCAAAAGCAGCTGTAAAAATATCATGTGTAGTTTATCTTCATGATGTTTCATTCAGAATCTGTGTATGGTGGTGTGGGGCAGTTTGTCTTCTTGTCAGGATACATGGTGCATGGACTGCACAAGAAGCAGCTGACATTAAACACCTGACTGCATCTGCTAGAACGCGTAAACTTGACCGCAGTTAGACAATGATTCATAGTGCACATTAAAATCAACACAAAAATGATTCACTGACCACAGAATCAAGGTTTAGCTTTGGTAACCACAGTATGCTGGCCACAGTCCCTTTAGAAATATTGTACAAGAGTATTATTAGACTGTTTTGATTAAAAGTTAGATTTATGTGAATATTTTGAAAGAAATGCTCATATTTAACAAGTGTGTCGATATTAGTGGAAGGTGCTGTGCTACCTCTGAATTATATAAGCTTTGGTAGTTAAGAGTATCGGCCATTTAAAAGCATGTTGGTCAGTTATTATCAAATCTCTACTTGTACTGATATATATATATATATATATATATATTTACATTTATGTATTTAGCAGATGCTTTTATCCAAAGCGACTTACAGGCCATACATTTTTTTGTCAGTATGTATGTTCCCTGGGAATCGAACCCACAACTTTTGCGCTGCTAATGCAATACTCTAACCACTGAGCCACAGGAACATATATATATATATATATATATATATATTTATATTTTCCCAGATAAAGCAGTTACATAACCAGAATGAACCACTTGGTTGAGTGATGTGTTGTTATTGCACAAGGAAGATTAAATCTTGGAATATATTTTGTAGTTCTTTTTCTGCAGGAGTGTAACAATAAAAGCGTTTGTGTTTGCTGAAGTATCTCATGTTTGTATACTATTCCCATTAGAATTCATCAGTTCCAAATTATGAAAGAAATTCCAATACAATTTTTTTTTTGACTAGTTGTGGTCTGTTTATGTCTAGTGGTATGTGCAGTTAAAGCCTTATCTACTTTGGTGGTCGGGAAGACTCTGAAGGAGATAGTCAGTGACTTCAGAGGCTTCTACAGACTCCTGAGCAGTGATGGTCAGATGAGATGGGTAAGAATCACAAGTACTTCAGTCCTCGCTCCCAGACGTCACTAACAGTTTAATGAACAGATGAACTTACTAATAGATTGGACCAGAGAAAGGAGTAATTCAGCTGGCGACAGCAGCTATTCTGAATGCTGTTTGGGATTTATGGGCACGAGTGGAGGGCAAGGTGAGAAACAAATCCTTGAAGACAAATTATTTTGCATGCTATCAATTTTAATACATATCATAAGAATGAATGAGTATGGGATATCATTAAAAGCCATAGTGAATATGTTTTGCAGCCCCTATGGAAACTACTTGTTGACATGGTGAGTATAAATCATCTCTTAGGTGCTTATATGAACGTAATTAAGATGCAAAACAAAGCAATATTACTTAAAGTAGACATGAAACAAATATTGAGGCTTATCAAACAAAATTAACAAAAAATATGTATTCGTTGGTTGTATATAAGATTGTAGTTATGACATTTTGATAAAAGATTATGAGGTTAAAAAAGTATAAACAAATATGGATTATTTGTTTAAAATTAGACCAGTAACGTATTAAGAAAACAAATCAGTTTTGATTTCATGCTGACTTTAAATCAGTGGATCACCGTAAATCAAGAAAACCTTTAAATGCTTTTAAACGTGTTGACTGTTTAGCATTATTCTTATTTTTGTGTGTATGTATGAATCCTCTCTTAGGATCCTGCAGAGTTGGTCAGCTGTATTGATTTCAGATATATCACCGATGCACTGACTGAGCAGGAAGCTTTAGGTGAAGTCGTTAAGGATTGATTGGTATTGTCATTTAATGGGCTATTGCATTCATATACAGTAGTACATTTCTTCACTTATTTTTCTTTTAGATATATTGGTAAAAGCAAAAACGGGACAGAAAAGTAGAGGTAAGATTCATAAAGACTGTTGCAGATTTATATCTTTCGTAAAGTGCTTTTTGAGCACAGATGAACACTACAATTCAAAAGCTCGGGTCAGTAAGATTTTTTTCAGAAACCGTTTTATTCAGCAAAAAAGTCTTTAACACATAAAAATTATTTAACTTTATTTTGATGGTCTTTTAACTCATTCTGTTGACTATACAGTAAGTAACATTGCATCTACATATCTGTTAACTAGAGTGTTTGTAGAGTATTAGTACACTGGTAGGGTTAGGGTTAGAATAAGTTGACATGTACTTGCAAAGTTACTAATAAAGAGTTGGCAGATATTGAGATGTCTACGAACACTCTAATGAGAGTTAGTTGGCAATAGGTGCAATGTTACTTATTGTTCAAAAGGTATTTGTTTTGTGTAGATTTTTTTGCTCACTAAATGAGCAATCACAGGAATACATTACATTTAAAAAAAATCTACATAGAAAACTGTTCTTCTAAATCGTAACAATACTTTATAATATTACTGTTTTACTGTATTATTAATCAAATAACCACACTGTAAAAAAAAGGTTGTGCAAACTTACAAATTTAAGGCAACCAGCTTCAGTAGATTTTTGAGTTTTCTCAACTTATTTTTTAGGAGATTGTTGACCTTTCTCAAAGTTTTTGTTGTATAAACTTAAAACAACAAGTTGAGAAAACTGACAAAGTGCTGTAAAAAATCTAAAGTTGAGAGAGCTTAAAAATCCCCTACAAAAATAAGTTGAGAACTCAAAAATCTTCTGAAACGGGTTGCCTTAAACGTTTAAGCTTGCCCAACTTTTAATTTTTTTATTACAGTGCAGAATTAGGCTCATGTACAGGACAACAAAACAAACCAATACAGATGACCATGACCAAACACTGAAATGACCCATACATTCTTAAATAAACTTTTTGGAGCTGAATTTCAGTGTGCGTAGAACCATCTTTCTTCACAAATAACTTTAAATCTCTACAGAGGAGCAGATGTTAAAGGAAGGTTATCCTGCCTACACCACTTCCTGTGCCTGGCTGGGATACACTGACCAACAACTAACCCAGGTATATCTGTTTATGGTTTCTATTGTAGTCATACTCAGACAAGGATCCTTTACTTGACATGTTTTGCTTTGTGTAGCTCTGCTCTGAAGCTCTTGCCCAAGGATGGACTAAATTTAAAGTGAAGGTTGGGGCTGATTTGCAGGATGACATCCGTAGATGCAGCCTTATCCGGAAGCTGATTGGACCAAACAACACCCTGGTGATTCAAAGTCAAACACTATTCAATGCTAAACACATACAACAATTTTTTAGTTTTATATACTTCAACCTTGTCCTATTTCACTTCAGTTAAACATTAAACTGGTCTAAACTAAGAATATAAGGCTATGTTTGACAGGAGAGTTTACAAGTCCTCTTATGTGTCAGATGATTGATGCCAACCAGCGATGGGATGTTCAAGAAGCAATTACTTGGGTAACCAAGCTGGCAGAGTTTCAACCGCTATGGATTGAGGAACCCACATGTCCTGATGATATTTTAGGTCATGCTTCCATCTCTAAGGTAAACAGGTTCATTATGTTCCTTATTAAAGGGATAGTTCACCCAAACATTTAAATTCTGTCATTACTTACTCACCCTCATGACGTTCCAAACCCGTAAGACCTCCGTTCATCTTTGGAACACTAATTCAGATATTTCTGAGGAAATCCCAGAGCTTTCTGACCTTAGACAGTCATGAGGGTGAGTAGAATTTTCATTTTTGGGTAAACTATCCCTTTAAACCACGTTATTCAGGTTTTGAGGGTTTTTGTCTTGTTTTAGGCACTTGCACCCTTGGGTATTGGAGTCGCCTCTGGAGAGCAGGTGAGAATAAAATGTGCAAATGCTAAACATTGCATTATAAGAGGGCCTATATGTGTCCCACTATTTTAGCTGTTTAACTGTTATTAAACTCTGTTATGTTCTGCTATCTGTCAATGCTGTTTTAAAGCGAGTTCATTCAAACTGAAAAGTCACCCTGATGTCATTCCAAACTTGTATGACTTTCTTTCTTCAGCGAACACAAAAGACAATACCGAAGGAAGTATGGGTCTAAAAACTATTTTTCATTGTATGGGGAAAAAGTATATTTTTCAGATATCTTTTTGTGTGTGTGTGTTTCATAGAAAAAAAGTCATACAGGTTTGGAACGACATGAGGATAAGTAAATGATAACAGGATATAGCTATCACTTTTTGTGTATTTTCAAATACATACTGTATCTGTAGTACTTATTTGTGTGCTTGTTTACAGTGCCATAACAGGGTGATGTTTAAGCAGTTTCTCCAGGCCTCAGCTCTACAGTTTGTTCAGATTGACAGTTGTAGGGTGGGCAGTGTGAACGAAAACCTTGCCATCATACTCATGGCTGCCAAGTTTAATGGTAAATCAAATGTTGATATTATCAGCAAATTTGAAAAAAAATATATATATTTTAATGATTATCTACCCATCTATATTTCTGTAAAATTCAAAATTGTGTATGTTGGTTTTCTTTGCAGTTCCTGTGTGTCCTCATGCCGGGGGCGTGGGGCTGTGTGAGCTTGTTCAGCACCTTATTTTATTTGACTACATTTCAGTGTCTGCTAGTTTAAAGAATAGGTAAAGTATGTGTTTTGAATTTTTTTTATTTTGATGCGTCCTAAAAGAAATTGGTTCACCTGAAACTGATGTTTTCATTTACACACCCTCATCATAAACTTGCAAGTCCCTGTATTATTTTATTTTATTGTGGAATATAAGATTTGACTTAAAAACTAAAATCAATGGGTACTAGGGATGTTGAGCTTCAAAAGGCACCATCAAATTACTATATAAGTGCTCTACAAAAGCACATGACTTGTGTTCTATATTCCAAGTCTGGGTAATAGGCAGAGACAAAACTACATACTATTAAATCTGACTAGTTTGTGGTTTGGGCCTAAACTAGCTGACTGTCAGCCTTAAGGAGGCCCTGTATAATTTGTCTGGCTTTGAGTTCAGCTCATCCCAATATTTTTTATATAGAAAAGTTTAGAAACTAGTGAACATCACTAATCAACTAATTAGCTAAGTCCCTTCACTATAAAAAGTCATATTCATAACCCCCCTCAGCAATATTTGCCTGTGGTATTTGCCAATATTTGCCAATATTTGACTTCAACATGAACAAAGAACATAAAAGACAGATATCTGTGATTTGTTGAAATTGTGTGTATGTATATAAATGTATATAAAATATTTTTTTAAGTGACGTGATCGAATCCGTGCTCTGCATTTAACCCATCCAAAGTGCGCACACACACACGCGCACACACACACCGTGAACACACACCCGGAGCAGCGGGCAGCCATTTATGCAGTTGCGGGTTCAGTGCCTTGCTCAAGGGCACCTCAGTCGTCGTATTGAGGGTAGAAGAGAGCGCTGGACATTCACTCCCCCCACCTACAATTCCTACTGGCCCGAGACTCGAACTATTGCAACCTTTCGATTACGAGTCCGACTCTAGCCATTAGATCAAGACTTCTCCCGACACACACACTCACTCACTCACTCACCGGCCAGTTTATTAGGTAGTTGAGCGGCAGTTGTGTGGACGAAAATGCCTTGTTGATGTGAGAGGAGAAACGGGCAGACTGGTTAGAAATGATAGAAAGGCAACAGTAACTCAAATAACCACTCGTTACAACCTATGCAGAATACCATCTCTGAACGCACAACATGTCGAACCCAGAAGCAGATGGGCTACAGCAGCAGAAGACCACACGGATGCCGCTCCTGTCAGCTAAGAACAGGAAAGCAGGCTACAATTCATACAGGCTCACCAAAATTGGACAATAGAAGATTGGAAACGTTGCCTGGTCTGATGAGTCGATTTCTGCTGCGAAATTCACATGGTAGGGTCAGAATTTGGCGTAAGAACATGAAAGCATGGATCCATCCTGCCTTGTCTCAAGTTCAGGCTGGTGGTGGGGGTGTAATGGTGTGGGGATATTTTCTTGGCACACTTTGGGCCTTTTAGTACCAATTGAGCATCGTTTAACGCCATACAGCCTCCCTGAGTATTGTTGCTGACCATGTCCATCCCTTTATGACTACAGTGTACCCATCTTCTTATGGCTACTTCCAGCAGAATAATGCACCATTTCACAAAGCTCAAATCATCTTAGACTGGTTTCTTGAACATGACAATGACTTCACTTTACTCAAAAGATGTCTGAGCGTGGTGACTCTTGATGCACTGACTCCAGCTTCAGTCCACTCCTTGTGAAACTATCCCAAGGGTTTGAATCGGCTTTGCTTGACGGTATTCTCAAGCTTGCGGTTATCCCTGTTTCTTGTGCATCTTTTTCTACCCAATTTCTTCCTTTCAGTCAACTTTGCATTTAATATGCTTTGATACAGCACTCTGTAAACAGCCACCTATTTCAGTAATGACCCTCTGTGACTTACCCTCTTTGTGGAGGGTGTCAATATCTGCATTTCCGTCCACCTATTTTTATGCACATTTTATAATATTGCATAAAAATATCTGGATAAAAACATATCAAGTAGGATAAACTTTTCATCCGGTAAGAAATAATGGAAACTACGATGGAAACACAAAAAAGTTTTTTTCAAAAAAGGCATGTGACTTTTGCGCCAAAAGACGGGATAACATGACTAACCAACGGATGGATCTCGTTCACAGCATCTATATGTTGTTATGGTCATTCTGAAATGCCTGAGGAAAGTCTGTTATCAAAGTATTTCTGTGTAATTGTCTTAAATGACCGCGTTCCCATACAGCAGCATCCACCTCTGAAAGCAATGACATAAAATTATTATATTCAGTGGCTTCTCCAATATTTTAGTGATATTTAGTGCCACAGTTTACCAGGAAGTGACCATTTTGTTCTCTCTGACTCATTGGATGGAAACGATGCTTTATTCGCATATGTCTTATGCAATATTCCAGTTTTCCACATAAGTTAAACCCGAATCTTTGGATGGCAACATAGCTAATGATTGCCTTCTGGACCATTGGCAAGTCAGCATTCTTCTCCATTATTGTGGTTTCAAAGAGATACCCGGAATTTGTACTGTAGAGATGGTCATTTAATGAAGACACTGGATTTTTGAGACACTGGATTTTTATGTAGCTCTAATCATCAAAAAAAAAAAACTTTTGAAATGTTTTACTTTACATGTAATGAATCTAGAATATATGAAAGTGTAACTTTTTGAGAAGTTACAATTCAATAGTTACACATTTTCACGATATTCAAATTTTGGAGATGCACATTTATACATATATATGTATATATATGTGTGTGTGTGTGTGTGTGTGTGTATATATATATATATATATAAAGGATAAATGGCTAATTAAATGTTTGCTTTAAGAGTGCAAAATTTGTATGATTCCTTTTTAAAATCTGATCAATTAATATTTTAATGATTTTAAAATATATGTACTGTGCAGCTAAATGGGGAAAGGGAACAAGTGTATGCTGAAACTACTGTCTTGATTTACAAATTAACAATGGGAAATATTGATTTGCTTATTACAGTTTTTTTAAATCGCTTAGTTGATCAATTGTGCATACTTACTGTATATGCACTGCATATACCATATTATGCAGTGTATGTTTGCATACATGTATGTGTGAGTGCTATGATAAACTTCTGTGCACTTCACTGCTCACTGAACAAGCAAATGACACTTGTTAGTAGTGTTTTACATTTGTCATAGTTTGGCATGTATATGGCCAATCATTTAATGTTTAAACAGTTACTATGCAAAACATGTTTTTTTTCTAAGAGTTGAAATAGTTTTGAAAGAAGTGTTTGCCATAGTTTAGGAGCCATAGTTTCAGAAAGCACATGTGTAAGCAATAAAATAAAAACTGTAATAGGCCGTATATTCTTGGTAGAGTGGTGTGCGTAAACAATAACTGGTTATTTTTCAATCTTGATCCTTCTTGATCTCAGTGCTGCTTTTGACACTGTAGATCATTTGGTTTTAATTACTCGACTAGAAACTGACTTTGGGGTCTCTGATATTGCACTTAATTGGTTTAGGTCCTACCTCTCTGATCGTAAGCAATTTGTTTCCATGGGTGGATTTAGGTCTAAAATTGGTGTTGTGCAATCTGGAGTCCCTCAGGGATCAATTTTGGGCCCCTTGCTTTTTAACATCTATATTTTTACACTTGGTCAGCTTTTGAGATCTCTTGGTCTAAAATTTCACCTTTATGCAGATGATACTCAGATTTACATACATACTAAACCAAATGATACTGTGTCTGTTGATTTTCTTTCCACATGTATTTCTAAGATAAAAGAATGGATGTCACAAAATTTTCTTTGTCTTAACAGTGAAAAAACTGAGGTTATGCTCATTGGTTCACCCCACCAATTACGTAAAGCTGGGTCGATTACTTTGTCCGTTGATGGTTCAATTATGAAGTTTAAAACAAAATTAAAGAATTTGGGGGTTATTTTCGACACCAATCTAACTTTTGAGCCACATGTTCAAGGCACTGTTAAAACATCTTTTTTTCATCTTAGAAATATTGCCAGACTACGTCCAATGCTGTCCTTTCCTGTTGCTGAGAGGTTGATTAACACTTTTGTATTTACCCGGATTGATTATTGTAATGCCTTATTGGCTGGGGCGTCAAAAGCTACCCTAAACAAATTGCAGGTAGTGCAAAACTCGGCTGCTAGAATCCTTACTAGAACTAGGATGAGAGATCATATTACGCCGGTCTTGGAGTCTTTACATTGGCTTCCTGTTAGTTTTAGGGTTGACTTTAAAATTTTGATGCTTACTTACAAGGCTTTACATGGGCTGGCACCTCAATATTTGTCTGAGCTTTTAATTCCTTATACTCCAACACGTGACCTTCGCTCATCTGAAACTGGCCTTCTAACTGTTCCTTTAACCCGTTTAAGATCGATGGGCGACAGGGCTTTTTCTTCATTAGCTCCAAAACTGTGGAATTCTTTACCGATTGAGATAAGGCAAGCTAAAACTCTTAGCACTTTTAAATCTCGCCTTAAAACTCATTTTTTTAGGGTAGCTTTTAATTAAACATTTGTTTTATTTTTATATTGTTTTATTTGTAGTGTTTTTGATTGTTATTGTGTATGGTTTTATTTGTTGTTGTAAAGCGCTTTGAGATCTTCATTTAAGGGCGCTATAGAAAATAAAGTTTATTATTATTATTATTATAAATCTGAAGAAAACATGTAGCATTTCTAATTTTATGTTTCTTAAATATTTGTGTATTTTTTCTTGTTCTTTTCATAATAGGGGACCTACTTTTATACAGTGTTTGAACACAGTTGTGCTTGTGTGAAAACAACCAGCCTGTAATGGTAAAAATCCACCCACTCATTTTTTTTTTATAATCTAAAATATCATAAACAGTCTATCAGAATGAGCAGTTTCAGATTCTCCCTCTGTTCACGTCACTGAGGGGGAAAAGTCCCGCCCATGTGTGACGCTGTCCTGTAGACACAGCCCTGAGTGAGACGCTGTGGTCCGCCTCCATTACTGATTACTTGCTGTAGCTTCTGGAGATATACAATGTTAGAGCCAAAGAGGCAAGTGTTGTGTTTTGGGATGCACTAATAAACATAGGAGTCCCCATAGACTCCCTCCATCTGAGCAGAGGACACTGTGGTTAAGTTTCATTGTCTAAGGAAATGTCCCAGAAAAAATCTGTAAAGTCCCCAAATACGTGTAGGAATCAACACCAACGCTTCGTGCATAAACGTCAGCTCCAGACAAAGTATGTGTCACACATTTCTGTTTTACAAATTGCCCTTCTGAAGAGCTGCTTGTCACTCTGTAAGGCTAATGATGCTAAAGCTACCATTGTCTATGCTGTCACTGGTGATGTAATCATGAATAGGACTGTGGTAGTTAAAAGTTGCATATGGAAGAAATGTGAGTCGATCGCTTGAGTTTGTTGAGCTCATAATCACGAGTGGGACTTATAAAGTTTGTGATAGCATAAGACCAGCTATTTTGTAATTTTTATCCTGTGCTCCTTGTCTGTGTAATTCATAAACGTGAATGTATTATTCACAGTACAATCAGATGACTGGACTTTGAAACGGAGTACGTTTTCTGTAAAGATAACCGGCTTGTACTAATAGCAGAATGTTTATTTGCAAAGGCTAGCACTGCTATTGCTGGAGCTTGAGCACAGTTGCCAACTCTCACGAGACAAATAAGCAACCACAGCTTCAAAAACCTAAAACAAGCCATATATTTTTTATGATTTATTATCATCAATATTATTTATTATCAATTATTTATTACCAATAAATGAGCCTGCAACATATTAAACAGAAACGCAAAAACAGAAGCTATTTTCCAAAAATGTGCAACCTGCAACAAAAGTGGGAACAAAACTCATCTCCAATCACCTGTGAGCAGAATATGATTGTAGAGATAGAAAATGAGAAAAGCACAAGAGCTTAAAATGGGAGCAGTAACATAGCCACATATTTATAGCCTAAAATATATAGGGGTCATTTTACGGAAATGTCAATTTTTCTGTCCCTAGTCTTTACATAAATATTACACTTGAAAAACACTTGGTTAAATGTTGTATGTATTTTAAAATGAAACCATGTTATTTGAACAATTTCACCTTCTTGAGCCATCAATGTGGCAGTATTTGTTTTTAATTAATTATTAAGAATTCCAAGCACCACAAAACTTCTCGTCCCCACAGCCAGAAAGTGCTTTATTTTGAGGTCAAAACAGGTTTTTCTACCATTTAAAATAAACAATGTATATATTACTATCAAATAAATGACATAAAAAACGAAATGGCAAATAAATATTATAGAAAAAATATTAAATTATAATATATATTATACAAAAAAGAAAATGTGTATTATTATTTATGTGTACTCGTGAAGTCAAAAGGAAATCTAATAATGTGGTCTAAGTTTAAATTTTAAAGAAAGAAATACATCTTACATCTTGCCATACCAGGCTATTCAAACCAAATGTATTTACTCAGTATTAGGATATGACTACTTGCTTTTTATTACAGCCCGTGATCATTAATACATTACAAAAATATTGTAAAAACTAGGCTAAAAGAAAGTCATCCCACTTCTCTACGTCTACTTCTATCATCGCTTGGATTATAGTGTTACACGTCTTCTTTCTGAATGTGATTTTTCTCCAATGAGGGGGCGGAACATTTGGCAAACTATGCTACAGCACTTATATTATTGCACTGGTTGGCTATTAATTGCGACCAGAGAGTGCCAATCAATGCATAATACGGCGAACATAAATAAAGAAAAGAATTTGCTTGTCAGATTTCCTAACAACAAGCTATGCCCAAATTTTCTTTTTTTTTATTAAAAGAAGCCTCCAGAAACTCCACATACACACTCTGGGGCTTTTGCCCAATTTTATTTTCAATTAAAAAAGTCTGACTGTCAATCTTCAAGCAACAACTGAAAACTCATCTCTTTCAACATTACTTGTCTTCATCCTAAAAAAAAATACTTTCCCTTTGTCAAAATCTTCATCTTTCTCTTTCTCTCCTTCTCTTGCTAGCTTGTATTTATTTGAACAATGCCTGAGACTTGGTGTTACGAGCACTTCCTCTGTCTGTTTGCCTCTTCAAGATTAATCACTTTATGTATTCCCCAATAATACATAATTTGCTAAGTCGCATTTAATATGCGGACTTAGCAAAGGTGAGCTTGAGCTCGTGAAGCTCCGGGAGCACCAGGTCATTTGCATTAAAGCAACACACTCAAACACAGAGCGTTTTGGCTCATACCCTAAAAGCGGCAATTTTAACAAGCTATACAAATTTTCTGTCGGGTATTTTAAGCTAAAACGTCACATACACACTCTGGGGACATCAGATACTTATTTTACATCTTGTAAAAAGGAGCATAATAGGTAATAGGGTTAATAAACATTAAAGAAAATAGAAAGTCATGTCTGTTAATGTTGTGCAATAATAAGAGAAGCACGATGGTGGTGGTGGTTTTCATCCCAACACTTTACTGGGATATAGTATTTATATTAATTAGTAATAGTCTGATAATATATATATATTTTTAATGAGAATTTCTGTGACAAGTCATACGGATACTGGAATTCACTTGTACAGATTACATGCATCCCCTTGCCCCTTTGGAGGGACATCTTACAGGTAAGTGCTGGAACGTCTCTTCCATGGACTAGGAGAATTGTGTCAAATTCACACTCAGATTCAAGAGCTGCTTGTAGACACCTTGTTGCCACCCTGGGGTTCTTCAAAACTTCCTGAAGCATGTTGTGCTCTTAAATGAATTTGGTGGAATGGCCTGGCTGGATATTAATGGAATGGTAGATTTTAAATGGCTTAAATCCCAGACTTCTAAGACGCTCTTAGATCTTAACATGATTGCTCCATGTATTTCACTGCTGCAAAGACAATTTTATTGAAAATGTATTTATGTTTATACAGTATAAGGTGTGGATTTAATGAAGTTCTGCCAATTTGCAGTTGATTCTAATAATAATTGGTGCACCTCCTTCTAATGTTAGGCATGTGATATATTTCCTTTACCACACAAGAAATGGACATAACACGAGTCATTTGATCCATTATATTGGCAGTAAATCTATTAATGTTGGTGAAATGCTAATCCAATATGATATAACCGTATAGTTACTCAATTGTTTGACGTAAATAAAACAATGATTAATGGAGTTTACATGAAAATACTATTTGTGACCCTGGACCACAAAACCAGTCTTAAGTGTCAATTTTTCGAAATTGAGATTTATAATAAATAAAATTGAATAAATGTTGAATAAAAAAAAAGCTGAATAAATAAGCTTCTCATTGATACATGGTTTCTTATATATATATATATATATTGTTTGATTGGACAATATTTGGCCAAGATACAACAATTTAGAAAATCTGGAATCTGAGCTTGCAATCTAAATATTGAGAAAATTTCCTTTAAAGTCCAAATGAAGTTCTTAGCAGTGCATATTACTAATCAAAAACTAAATTTGATATATTTATGGTAATTTTTTACAAGATATCCTCATAGAACATGACCTTTACTTAATATCCTAATGTTTTTTTGCATAAAAGAAAAATCGATAATTTTGACCATACAATGTATTTTTGGCTATTTCTACAAATATACCCCAGCGACTTAAGACTGGTTTTGTGGTCCAGGGTCACATTTAATCTTTCTACTTCAAAATTTACATTTAATTAAATGTGTTCACTTTCAGTTTCATTGTAATTATTTGTGAAATTTCAAGCAATTTCTGAGCTCAAATTGTTTTAACCCCACTTTTTTATCCCCTCAGTGTAGTTTATGACAAACTGATGCCTTTTACCCTATTTATTCATTTCAATAATACGGTATACTGAAAATAAAATTGTCATAATTCAGTGCACCATTGTGCATCAGAATGCAAGACCATTTGATTTGTGTACAATACAGTTTAATTTAATAAACAATGTCTTACACTACCTTTGCTTAAATTATTCTTTAAAGTATATGGTTTATTTTTACATTTCCAATTAAAACTCCTAACATGAGCAGGTATTGAATTTTCATAAGAATAAACAGAATGGATTATTTAACCATGGAGAGGCACTGTTTCTCTTTCAGAAAGAATGCTCTGCAATTCAATGTTTCCTTTGAAGACTAAAAGGGCATTCGATGCAAGGAAATGCATAAACTCTTGGCAAGCCTTTTAATGATGAAGAATCAAAGCTTTGTGCTCAGACAGACCTCTTCATTTCACAAGCTACTTTGGGCACAAGAGAATGGAATCACATGCATAATTACTATCGTTACTGCCATCCATCAGATCTAGACTGAAGAGGTTGTAATGGGCTAGTTGGACTGAAGCACTGATCAAACGAAATAACCGAACAATATGAAAACAAACAAGCAAACACAGCATTCTCAGTTACTGCCGTGTGTCCAGCCATCTTCAGGAGCAGTATTAACCAATAGCTGTGTAAAAGGCCTCGAGGTCTCTAATGATAACCTGTACCCTGAAACATCCCATTCCTTTCTTCTTAAATTGGATTTTTAAGTAGCTCACAATGCCCAGGGACAGATTAAATGAAAACTCACTCTTTTATATTCAAACTATATACTTACAATTAAATCATAGCCTACTCAGTGCTCAAATAATGGATTTCATTTGATATTTGATCAAAGTTCACTTTAGTGAAACAGCCTCAAACCAGTCCAAATGCTAAGCAACATGACCTTTAATAGAATGAGTCCAAAATGAGATGACATGCTGTAGTTTGCTATAGTGCATCACAGATGCTTAGTCAGACACATAAAATGAGATTGTTTTACATTAATTGTATTTATTTATTGGTTTTCTAGCCTCAAGACTAAAGACATTATTTAATGTCTTCAATTGCATTTTTTTTGTCTGTGTGTGTTGGGTTAAAAAGTTACCCACATCATTTCCTTTACAAAAAAACTATTTAATAAAGTACAAAACAATACAGGTGTTACAGAGGTGCAATATGAATAATATTTAATATGACAATGACACATTCTCCAAATGAACCAATGTTTAAAAAAATCCTATATGTAAACCAGAAAACATCTAGGTAACACTTTACAATAAGGTTCCATTTGTTATCATTAACTGATAATGAAAAATACTTCTAATGAATTTAGTAATCTCAGTTAATGTTAATTTCAATATTTCTTAAAATCATAAATTGTATCTGTTACTATTATTTAATGGACCTGAGCTAAGATAACAAACAATGAACAGTGGTATTTTTGTTAACATTAACACAGATTAATAAATAGTGTAACAAATGTATTTACCAATGTCTAAAAGGACCCTTATTTGTAAAGTATTACCCATGTCTACATACTGGACAGTCCTGAAGCATCAGCTAAGCACAGAATTACAATCCTAAACAAACACTAAAAGAAATTAACATTATTACAAATGAATTACATGTCTCAGTGCAACTTCACAAACTCAATATGTTGCATTTGCTGTTTGATGTTGATCAGTTGTTAGTAATGCAGCGCAGGTCTCTTATCTGAATCATTAGAGCAAAACAACATGAACAAATGATGAACACTGCAGCTACATCACATGGTCCTTGGATGAACGAGTGATGGAAGTAAAGTAAGTGTCATGCAGAAAATGTTTTAATGAAAATGTGCTACCAGCTTTCCTTTTTTCAGAGAATCTGTTTTTTCCACATAAATCAAAATGATACCTGAACTGGGATAAAGCTAAATATATAATTTAGTTTTGGTTTGGTTAGAGAGAATATGCAGCACCGTTTATACAACATAGGCTACAACTCAAGGTGCAGTCACATGTGCTGTTATTTGGCTAATTTTCATGGTAAATGGGCAATAATTTACTTGTAAATGGCAATCTGCACAATCTGGAGTTTCGCATGGAAGGCGAAACTGTTCCTTAAATGGATTTCACTCATTTTCAAGTAGGTACACTGAAGTTTCTGTGATGACCAACAGAAATATAACCAAGAGAAAGCTTGTTTTGAAAGTAATTTTTGTGTTAGCATGTGCTTGAATACAAATGACATAAAAAAATGATGATTCTTCAATAAGGGACATTTTTTTTACGGGAGTAAGATATCCTCATGCGATCTGCATGAAATTTGCAGCATTGACCAACATAAAGCTGCTTGGTTTAAAACTGACCTCTGTGTGAACTGAGCTTCATACATCATTTTTGTCCACGAAACTTTGCAGAAATGTCGCAGATGTGACCGCATCTTAAGACTGAATGCACAGAAAAGGCAAAAACAACCATACTAAACATTTACTTAGTGTAATATTTCATGCACCTGACGAACATCTTGACAGTTTCTCTCTAAACTGATGTCTCTAACGGTTGTATCTCATATTATACACTAGAGGAATACAATGACTACATTAAAAGAAATCCTTTATATTTTATGAAAGCAGACATTAAGCTATGTTGTATACATTTTGAAAAGTGGTACACTGAACTATTATTCTGTGTATATGTTTATTAATCCAAAGGGTAATACAGACATATAAAATGGTAAAGGTACTATAAATAGTGTGTACAGAATTCAAGTACCAGCCAACACTAAACTGAGTGAGGAGCTTAGCGCTCGCTACCGTTAGCACCGGTTTATGTTGTAGCACCAGGTACTTCATTACTGGTTTTACATCTGATCTGCCATCAGCTTCAATAAATAGAATAGCTTTGTGGCTATCTGTGGTCAAGACAAAATTATTGTTTTGAACTGTTGAACTGCATTCCTAAATTCCAGAGTTAAAAAGATTAATATAGCCAAATTATGAATACATTTGTTCCGTCAATTGCTAATCAGAAATCAATGTTTAATTACTATAGTAGTCAATGCACTGTATTTTTGTATGTTAACCTGCAAATTATCATTTCCCTTGAGAAAAAAGCGTTTTGTTCTCTCTTTGTTAGAAAAAAAATTATATAGGCAAAAAAAAAAACTATTTTGCAGTCACATGACTTCGGCATCACCACTGAGCTTCTGACAACTCTTTAAAAGAAATCCCTGAAAGCAGAACAGATCACAAGAGCGCAATTAAACATGACAAGGTTTTGAAAGCGGTTTGTAAATGAGTAAATGAGGTTTTTTGTTCGGTGTGATGACATTTAATGCAGTCCCATTTAGCCTTTTGTAAGTAACCTACCTTTTCAAGACAAGTAGAAGTAAAATCACAAGTGGGTTTTACTCATGCATTTATGCCATTGAAAAAAGATGAAAATATAATGTGCTTATGTGAACCACAGACCTTATGTTAGGCATTTCCCAAAAACCCATTCAATAAACCCACTGACTTCAGGACAATGGAAACGGAAATGCTAAAATGCTAACTCTACATGCTAAAAATACACCATGCCTGCATTAGTCTATAGTGAGATGGCAAGATGGTCAACTTTACCTGTTTTAGTACCACTTATCTGAGATGATGAGTGGAAATAAACACCTCTTACTGTATGTGTTAAAGGACGTAGGGATAAAGTAGCTCCCTGATTAACTGTTGGTCAATGGTAACAGCTTGACCAGACCAGTCTGTCCAACAATAGATTGGCCCATAGCTGCTTTGAATATTTGTGTAATCTTTTGCTCCCTGGCTTACAACATTCATTCTTCAATCCCCCTGCACCTCAGCGACTTGCAATGCGATCATTGCCCCGTGGTGGCAGTCCGCAGGTCTTGCAGCACTTTGCACGGACTGAAGGCACTTGACATCGCCCGAGCCACTGGAGGGTCTGACAGAAGCGTAATGTCAAATGGTCCCGTAAACACAACTGACCTGAAAACACAGACAGAGAACAAACATGAGCGACACTGCTGGTAGGACGGCTCTAGAGGGGTGAGACTGCTTCACCACCTGCGTGAGATACATGCACTAGTGCATTCACACATTTGCCCTCAAGCCAGGCGACACATTACAGCAACACAGACACCTCTGCGATAACAAGTCACACTGCTGTGAACGCCTGGAATAAGATCAAGTTGACTACATATATGTACCATAAAACATGAAATGTATAATGGCTGCACATCAAAACATAATTAAGGGTCATTTTCAATAAGGATCCTTTTCTCACTTCCAGGGTTCTCAGAAGTGGAAGTGATCATTAGTTCACAACATCAATGGTTAACAGAAACTACAACAAATATCATTTTTGCTTTCCCATTTGACCCAATAGCAAAAGGGAAAAAAATCCACAATATAATTTATATGACTTTTCAAAAGAGGAAAAAAATGAGAGATTGATTACATTGGTCAGAAGAGAGAAAGATGTCAAATGTGCCTTCACTCCCTCAGCTGTTGTATTAGAAACACTCATGCAGCAACAATAACCATTTTCTTGAAATTTAATGCCAAGGTATTAAACCACAAAGTATAGTGTTATAAATGTATATTAAATAAAAAAATGTCAATTTAAAAATATTTATAGATGCAGTCTGTGAAAAGGGACGAGATGGCACGAGGGTGAGCATGCTCTGGATTTGGATCCCTTGAGCACTAGAGGTCCTGCAAACTGATAAATCATTTACACGTTATATGAATTCACTCCTGTTTTTCAAGCCTTTCCATAACAAGGACTCTAACAGCAAGTCCTGAAATGAACCTCAGTCCTATTTTGAATAGTCCTGCAATGCTAAGTGTGTGTGAAGAAAACCACAGGGCAATTCGTTATATTGATCTAGAAATCATGTCTGTACCTCACAAAGTCTCAAAACAGCTGTTATGTTTAAGCCTTTATATCTATGAAAAAAATTGAAATAAGAAATTCTTCAAAATATAAAAGATTAAATATTGCTTGGAATATGAAAATGCCATATTTTGTCACGTTAGCCACAAAATATCTCTGGTGTACCAATTTACCTTTGTTGGGCATGTTTTTAAAAGCATTCAGCAAGACGAGAAATATTTTCTCTCTGAACAACATTTACAAGACATCATGTGTGCCAGTCGAAGTCTGATTAAAAGCATACTCTAAATGCCTCAAATCTAGCCTTGTCTGGAATACTGATAAGACCAAAAGCCATTAAAGCAAAGACCAAAAACCAAGAAGGGTTTACAACACAAATGTACAGAAGCAAAGTGTTGCACTACTAAATGAATGAATGATGCATTTATATAGCCCTACTAAATGAATTTTCTGGGCATTTCCACTGGATAGACCTCAAACAGAAGGAGTCATTCACGTCTTAGCACGACGCCATCTCCTCATGCTGCTAGATCACACAGTGTGTTGACATCAGTGGGGTCAAGGGCCCCAGCTGCAGTGGGATCACACGCTGCACCCCCTCATCAAAACCCCAGCAGACCCTTTCCTTCCCACACTGCCACTCTGTTCACAGGCACGTAGTGGGACGAGTGATGCTGTGTGACCCATGTCCCAATTACGTTTCTACTTTATCAGAAATATCAAAAAATCTGATGTATAAACAACACAGACTTCTCACAAAACACACACTAAAAGCTTGTTCATATGCACATTGTGGATTTTTTTTTAAATGCAATTGCACATAAGTATTTATATTTATAAGAAGTGGTCTTTGTCTGCTTTGAGTAAAGTAACAAAAGTCAGTAAGTAACACTTTACAATAAGGTTCCATTTGTTAACATGAACTAACAATTAAAAATACTTCTACAGCATTTATTAATCTTAGTTAATGTTGATTCCAACATTTACTAATACTAATACATAATGGAGCTAACATGGACTAACAATGAACATCTGTATTTGTATTAAACGTTAAAAATAAATACTGTAATAAATGTATTGTTCATCGTTACTTAATGCATTAAATATAGTTAAATGTAACCTTGAAATGTTGGCATCAAGTCTGCTTTTAATAACTTGAATGGATTATAAAACACTTGTTTTTTTTAATAAGGCATTATGCATGCATTAAAATGCATTAAGAATAACGCATTATAAATGCAGGCTTCATCTGGTGTTAGAATTCATCATGCTCTTAAAGGTTATAACCACAAATAGGTAATTATTATAATAGATTGTAATGATTATTAGACTAGGACTGTAAACGCATTTATACAGAGCTTTAGCTTTTCAGAACACTACAGAATTCACCAGCTGCTTCAGAAAAGAACATTTATTGCAAGCATACAATCATTTTCTGCCAGTAAGACCTTCGGTGTGTAATTCAATGCATATTCTGCAGTTCATAAATAGTTGTGCAGTAAAATAAAAGATTAGGTTCTAACATACCTGCAAAGCATTTTCACTACATGTCCTATTTGTTGCTTTTTCTCTGCTCACAAACACCTCATTACCAGCCTGTGAAAGCTGTCATGTCCTGTCAGCTCAATGAAAGTCAAAGCCCACTACACTTCACAGTCTGCTCATCCGTGACCCTGTCATTCAGAGTTCATTCAGTCACTGGTTATGTGTGATTCATAGCACACTTACCATATTAACAATGAATGTGAGTGCCAGTGCCATGTGAGGGTGCTACTAAAAATCAGAGAATGAATGGCCTGAACATTAACTAGAAAGGGCCTAATGATGCTTCATTTTATGAGTCACTTCATCATAAAGTAAGCATCTTGATCGCATTGGACGTGTATTACCCTATTACACTTAGCCTCATGAATGCATGCAAATATACAATAATAGTTAATTGCCGTGATGATGCAAATGCCAGCTAGGCAGTGAAATTTGGCTAAAATTGTTTTTATGATGGCTTTAGAAAAGGCAATAGACAAAAAGGCTATTTTTTATAATATTTTTTTGGGTGCTCCCAAACTACTGTATGATGATGTAATTCTGCTTTGGGTGAGTTATGAATATATATGTGGCCCAAATCACCAGAAGCAAATGTGCATTTATAATTGATATTTGGAGGGCATTTACAAATAGTCTTTTCATGACTAAATAGCTATCCAATCAGTTAAAATGTATGGGGTCCTATTTTGAAAGAGGTACAGTAGTTCTTAAATGTTACAGCACATGTGCAAAGTTATTGGACAGGGTTAAAAAGGTTTAGGGATGCGTGATTAATCATTTACTTTAACACTGTGATCACTATTGTTAATTTTCTAATAATATAAGCAGTATTAAAATACAAATTTTAACTGTAAGTCATGCTGTCCAATATTTTCAACTATACAATATTTTAATTATGGCTTTTAATAATTTTTTCAGATATAATCAGAGTGTTGTTAAGTTTTCATAAGCATGAATGAACATTAACCTCTAATTACAACTCAATCATTTAAAAGCACAGTGTGTGAGAGATAATGAAAGACTTGCACATTCAATCACAAACATGCACGCTTCCTGTATTTACATGATTTATTCAGACAGAGCAGCAGACCAAATCCCGTGACACACAGTGGCCTTCGGCTGGGAGAGGGCTCATTAATCCGGTCTGAACTCACCCCACCTCCCCAACATCCTGTAAGAGCAGTTTTAAACAATGTTGAGGAGCCTGAGTGATACAGGAAATGTAGTTTGTGTTTATTTTTGTTCTCTCATTCAGCACTCAAGCCAAGTGAGCAACCAGTAGGCAATGAAACCTCAGAAGACATGAGGCTGTTCTCATGGCAACTAAATACTACAAAAACCACAATTTTTCAGTCAGAGATTTTCCCCAACCTTTAACATGAACTAACAATTGGTTTATTTACATAAATATAAGTTCCTCAATGCTATTAGGTTAATTTATAGGAACATATGCATGCCTTTCCAATCTTCCATCAAAATATTAATAATTTGCTCTGCTGCTGAAACTATTTTTATTTTTGTCTGACATTACCTATCACCTTAAAGCGTAAAATGCTTGTATATAGACAGAACAAGCTATACTTTAACACTAAAATTTAATGTGTTTAATGTCAATGAGATTTAACAGAAAGCACACATCATACATTTTATTATGAACTCAAACTTCCTCTATACAATTATTCCAGGAACAAATAATCTAAACCATGTTTTACACATTCATTTTAGAGATTTATACTCTCTCTGTATGTCAACAATAGTCTAATTTGTTATATTTTTTTCCTGAGAAGTTATGGGAATAAATCTGGAAAATATTTGGGGACTTAATGGAAACACATTGAAACATTGAGCCTTTGAGACCTTTAGAGAAATACTGTACATTCACATATGTTTATCATAATGCTTACTGTATGTTATACATACACAATGCTTTAAGATGTACAGTTACACAGGGTTAATTTGTTATACAACAGTATTAAACTTTGCAAGTAGGTAACAGCTGACTTTAGTTGAAGTGGCATGTAAATCCACTTGTGATCTATTTGGACAACGCCAAAATAATTCATTCCAAACAGTTACGCAAGACCTCTCTCAACATCCAAAACACTGTCAGGAGTGACGGGATTGGAGCTGCAGCATGCCTTGCCAAAAGAGGTTATTATCTGAGGCTATAGGAAAAACAATACTATTAATAGCCCTCTGGGATATTATGATTTACAAATCTAGAGTGGGAAAGTCCACACTCAGAAACCAATTCTTAATCAGAAAGCACCCAGGATGGAAAATCAGTGAAACTTCCTTTTATGTCACAAAAGATTGTGAGACACTGCAGCTGACACAATGACCGTCTGAGCCAAAAGAACCAGGCTTTTGGCAGTTGATCAAGTAGCTGATTGATTCACACTCCAGCGCCAACAAACAAACTGAAACAAAGTGCTGCTAATAAACGAGAGCCTCTTCAGAATACTGTTGATGTCATGTATTGACTGAGAAAAGCCAGGAGCTTGGATCAAACCCAGTGTCAACCAACCAAAATGATTAAATAATGAGGACAACGTGAAGATGAGGCAACCTCGCATAACCAGTAGTAGTCAGTTCTTGCCATTTTTGTCAAGTGCTAACCAACTGTCTTTGTGACATGTGTGTGTGAATAGTGAAGATTGTCACCTAGGTCCTATTTACCTGGTGATACTCATAACTCGATGGTATAAACACTAACTGCAGGTGTAAATGGGTCTAAAATGTTTTAAATTAGTCAAGAACACACCTAACCAACTGTCTTTGTGACATGTGTAATGGCCGATATTAGATGCTGTTTTGTTTGGGCTGATACGTTTGGCCGATTTTCTTTTTTTCCCTTTATCTCATAAAAGAGAATTTGAGTAAATGTTTATTGCAGCGCAGAAGAAAAAACTTAAAAGCACCTTTATCAAAAACAGTTTCAAGTAAAAGTGGCTGAATTTTGTTTGCAATAGACAGACACCAGTGTTTCCACAGACTTTCAAATCAAATTAAGCTGTCTGATCTGCCAGCACTCATGGATTTGAGTAAATGTTTATTGCAAGTTTGTTTAACAGCTGTGATCAAAGTAATGTGCTCAAACACTACTTTGTTTATTCAGGACATTACAGAAAACGAAATGAAAATTGACATCAAGCTTTTCAGAAGATCCTCGGTTCTTTTCAAAATGCATTCATGTAACACCCGCACTGATCAAAGTAATTTCAATTCTTTGAAATGTGCAGTACAGGATTAAAATGACATCAAGCTTTTCAGAAGATCCTTTTGGAAAATCTATGTCGGTCACTGTTTTGATATTGTGATGGGCGCCACAAATAAATATAATGAATGGAAACACTGGACACTGTTATATGTCAAATGGCCATAATCTAAGTGATAACAATAATAATAAAATACTCATATTTGCAGTGAAATGCCACCCGATTATCAAACGTCATAAACTTACTGGATGTAATGACAACAGATGTCATGAAGGAAAAGTTTCATCGCCTGCGCTTTCACTTCGGACGATCTCCAAATAGACATTTAAAAACTAAACAAATGATTTACAAGATTAACATGCGTTTATCAAAGTAGGAAATATAATTAGTGCTCTTGAAATACGAAATGGAGGCAGGTCCGACTGAATTCCCTCTGGGTCCGGATGTGGACCGGAGTCCGGACTTTGTAGATACTCATGTGGTTGAATGAGTTCGAACATTCACTAAAGACTGCCTACTCGCCACCCACTGACCTAGCATTTAATCACTGTGGGACGTTTTGTTAGAAAATGGACTAACAACTTTACTGTGTTGTACCAAAATATGCAGATTACTGTTTAAATTACAGCCGTTTTATCCTATTCATTTAGCTTCCTTTCCCAATTACTAATAATCTGTTAAACTTGATTTTTAGTCAATAGTATTCATGCAACACACTCAGTGCTACAGTAAGCACGTATTCGCCTCCGAAAGCAAAGACCGATTTATTGTTTCGTCTGCTCTCTCTGAGGCGCAAGTAATATATTATATATGAACATTATTATATAAGAGTAGCTTCTCCTACTCTTCTTAGCGATATTTAGTGCCAGTTTATCAGGAAGTGACTATTTAGTTCTCTTTGACGTGTTGGATGGAAACAGTGCTTTATATGCAATTGTTTTTTGCCATATTCAAATTTTGTGCATATGTTAAATTCACAGCTTTGGATGGAAACATAGCTACTGAAAATAAAAAAATACGAAAATCTTAGAAAATGATACTGCCGAGATACTAAACAAATTATGAAATTCTACACACTATGAATGGTAAAATGCAAGGTATGACAAAGAACATCACACATCATCTGAAGTGTGTATGGATTAAAATGAATAATATAACAAACGTTTAGGTATTTTACCTAGAAAACGTTTAACATGGTGGCATTATTAAAGTTTAACATGGTTTTAACATAACATGGTGGCATAATTATTTTTTAGAAATAAAATCATTGCACCCCAGTTAATAATCATGAAGTGTCCTTTAGTGAACTCCACCAGGGTAAAATAATTATAAGCAAACATTTCCCCAAACTAATCAAACGTGGGTGGATTTCCTGGATAATTCCTTTTAAAAAGTAAGGAATTAAACACATGCACCACCAAACTGCTCATCATGAATCACATTTTAATTAGCAGACTGAGCTAAAGCAATATTCTCAGAACTAGCACATGACAGGCCTAGCGGTACATTTCAAAGTGATGATGATGGTAATTAAAGGCTGTGAGCCAGGTGAGCTGCATTACTTGAAGAAAAAAAAGCAGTGGCTGGAATTCTTCACAGGAATAAGGAGGAGTACTGGTTAAGGTAAGGGGCATGACATTTTCCAATTTGGTGATAACTGCTATCTGTGAACCTCAAATTAAGGACAATATTTGAATAATATATGACTCTTGTAAACTTGACTGAAAACTCAACAACACTTGTAGGTTTATAGTAAATTCGGGTTTCTTTCATTCTTTGTGTATTCTACTTCATTGTATTCTGTCTCATTACAGTATACAAGTAGAATGGGCTGTAAATGTCATTTTTAATGTTGACTTTTAAGCTAAGATTCTTTAAGCTATAATTTTTTATCTTCTTATTTTGCCAGAGACTATAACTCTGGTTCCTGTGAAACTCTTGTTTCAAATGAAATACCTGTGTTGTGTGCCATTCTCTTTATATATCAGAATAATCACTGTCTGGTGTTACACTGTGCACACAGATTTCTTCTATCCCCAGTGACCCATGACAAAAGAGCAGCAATGAAGGAGGATTCAGAGATCCGTAAATGGCACACACACACACATCCTCACAAACACACACACAATCAACACACACACACACACACACACAAACTTTATGGAAATTTCAATATCAAACACAGAGTACAAATTGTTTTTTTTCCTCTCTCTCTTAGTATTGCTGATAAATGGAAGGCAATTTCTTTAAACCTATAAAATGTCATTATTATTCATGCTACCAGGTAATTGCAGTTCACAATAACACACACCATATTTACCAAAGCATACTGAGTGCACAGATTTGTCCTATAAAGGGTAAAAAAAGCCCTTTTGGCTATGGCAACTCAATTTTTTTTTTTATTAAAAAAATCACCTTTTGAAAAATAATATGCAATAATTATAGACAAACAATTTAAAATACAAGTTTACCTAAACCATTCATAAGATTATTTTCTCAAAGAGTGAAAACAATATACAATTGGACCCTGAAGTCAGGGGCATTAAGAGGGATACAAAGTATGCAAAGGCATATGTGCCTAGGCCGCCCCCAAATCACAGCTTTGGTTATTAATTTATTTAAGTGCATCTTCTTGCGCTTTAACGGACAAATACACCTTGACAGTTTTTTTGTATGGATGTTTATAATATATTTTTTACAATGTGGCCAAATATCAAATGAGGAGCTAAGCATGGCATGGAGCGTTAGACCAACTGCAACAATTAATAATTTTAGGATGATTTTACCCAACATTTTTAATTTTAGTTGTCACTTTTGACAAATAGGTGGCACTGTTGTAAAATCGATGTGGTATTTTCTGTGTGAGATGACAATGGCATAATTAGTAAATGTGGTCTAAGCATGACCCAAGGACTATTTTGAGACCAGCATCATTACAACGGGCTAATTTAATCAAAAGTTACTGTATAAGCATTTTTTTGAAATGTCATCATTAGTGGTTAATGAATGGTTTATCACTTTTGACCAAATAGGTGGGGCTGTTACCAAATTGATGTGGTGAGGTCAGTGTGAGGTGACAATGGCACATGCGAAGTCTGGTGTCAATATGTCAAAGCTTTGCTGAGATGCAGCCTCCTATGTATACTGAACAAAATTATAAATGCAACACTTTTGTTTTTGCCCCCATTTTTCATGAGTTGAACTCAAAGTCCGAAAACCAGTCAGTATCTGGTGTGACCACCATTTGCCTCACGCAGTGCAACACATCACCTTTGCATAGAGTTGATCAGGTTGTTGATTTTGGCCTGTTGAATGTTGGTCCACTCCTCTTCAATGGCTGTGCGAAGTTGCTGGTTATTGGCAGGAACTAGAACACGCTGTCGTATACGCCGATCCAGAGCATCCCAAACATGCTCAATGGGTGACATGTCCGGTAAGTATGCTGAACATGCAAGAACTGGGATGTTTTCAGCTTCCAGGAATTGTGTACAGATCCGTGCAACATTGGACCATGCATTATCATGCTGCAACATGAGGTGATGGTCGTGGATGAATGGCACAACAATGGGCCTCAGGATCTCGTCACGGTATCTCTGTGCATTCAAAATGTCATCAATGTCCATAATATACACCTGCCCATACCATAACCATGGGCCACTCGATCCACAACGTTGACATCAGCAAAACGCTCACTCACACGACGCCATTCAAGCTGTCTGCCATCTACCCTGTACAGTGAAAACCGGGATTCATCCGTGAAGAGAACACCTCTCCAAAGTGCCATACACCATCGAATGTGAGCATTTACCCACTAAAGTCAGTTACGACGATGAACTGCAGTCAGGTCGAGACCCAGATGAGGACAACGAGCATGCAGATGAGCTTCCCTGAGACGGTTCTGACAGTTTGTGCAGACATTCTTTGGTTATGCAAACCGATTGTTGCAGCAGCTGTCCGGATGACTGGTCTCAGACAATCTTGGAGGTGAAGATGCTGGATGTGGAGGCCCTGGGCTGGTGTGGTTACATGTGATCTGCGGTTGTGAGGCCGGTTGGATGTACTGCCAAATTCTCTGAAAAGCATTTGAAGATGGCTTATGGTAGAGAAAAGAACATTCAATTCATGGGCAACAGCTCTGGTGGACATTCCTGCAGTCAGCATGACAATTGCACGCTCCCTCAAAACTTGCAACATCTGTGGCATTGTGCTGTGTGATAAAACTGCACATTTTAGAGTGGCCTTATATTGTGGCCAGCCTAAGGCACACCTGTGCAATAATCATGCTGTCTAATCAGCATCTTGATATGCCACACCTGTGAGGTGGATGGATTATCTCGGCAAAAGAGAAGTGCTCACTAACACAGATTTAGACAGATTTGTGAACAATATGTGAGAGAAATAAGCCTTTGTGTGCATTGAAAAATTCTTAGATCTTTGAGTTCAGCTCATGGAAAATGGGTGCAAAAACAAATGAGTTGCGTTTATAATTTTGTTCATTGTAGTTTGGCATCGCAGCAGCAAATTCGTTAACGTGTTAAATGATAATCGTTTTTTATACAGACATGAAATCCTTAACTTTTTGCCAGCATGGTCTGAGCATGATCTGAGTCACAATTGGTGAAAAATGGACCAATGGTCTAGGAGGAGCTTGAAAAGGTAGGATTTCAACATGAATTAAAAATGGCGGACAGGAAATTCGGCTGACAATGGCAAAATTGGTCTCTATGTTCTTAGCAAAACCCAAAGACTATATTTAGACCAGTTTCATTACAATAGGCTAATAAACATAAAGTTATTGCCATTTTTTAAATTCAATTGTAAATTTAAATTCTGTTTGAGTTTGAGTTATTTTCAGAACATGGTGCCGAAGACACATACTGAGTTTCGTAACAATTCACTAATGCGTTTATAAAATATAGCATTTTACGACAAAATTCAAACTGGCCGAAACTCCCAAAATGGCTGACATGACTGGAAATGATTCGACTCGCCATGCTGCGCCAAACCTAAAGAGACAAGTATTGTCATGTTTGGCCAAACCATTCAGAAGCTATTAGCAAAAAGAGCCATTTTTCATATCTCCTGACCACTAGGTGGCGCTGCACCAAAACTGTGCAGGCAGCTTTAAGTCATGGCTATTATAACAAACACCAAGTTTGGTCTCAATACTCCAAACTGTTGTGGAGATATAGCCTCACATACATTTTTGAGTGCTCTTCATCGAATCCGTTCATATGTTATTTGAGAACGGTTTGGCAAATCAACTTGAATTGTATAACTTTTTGCCAGCATGGTCTAAAGATAATCTGAGCAAATTTTATGAGGAGAAAGAGAGCAAAGTTTTTTAAGTATTTACATTATGACCCCTTAAGTTTAGCTTGTAGAGTTGTCACTTTAATACTACTGAGGCTGAGAGAGCTCAAAGTGCAACAAATAGAAAAACCCTGCAAATTAAGAAAACAACTTCATCAGTTTGACAACACACGTGCTGCAAATGCTTACAACACAACCAAATAAAAAATGCATTGAAAATAAAAAAACACTTGCAAATTAAGAAAACAACTTCATAAAATTGACAAAACATGCTCAACAAATGCTCACAACACACACAAATAAAGAAACGCATGGCAAATAGAAACAAAAAAACCCGCAAATTAAGATAACTTCATCAAATCGACAACACATGCGCTACAAATGCTCACAAGACAACCAAATAAATAAACATTATTGTTAATTCTAATTCTTTATTTGGTTGTGTTGTGAGCATTTGCTGCACCTGCTGTCAAACTGATGAAGATGTTTTCTTGATGCTTTTTCTATCTGCATGTGTTGTCTGAAGTTGCAGGGCGGTGAGCTCTGTCGGCCACCATATAATACACTGTAAAACAACACCACTGTCTCTCCCCTGACTACCTTCAGCAAATTTCTGTCATGTTCAACAAGTGACCAAAGAACTACTTATGTATTATCTTTGAAGTGACTCCTGACAGAGTGGAATACAAAATTATGTCAAAACACCCATCTTGGTGAGTATTCTTAAAAACAGGCATGTCTTACATGAACATAAACATTTAAGAAAGAAATCAAATGTGTATCATTTTAGACCTATGAGTTGTTTAAAGTGACCTCGCCTAATTTACAAGCTGCTGTCAGTGTCAATGTTATTCCAATGAATAAATGAAGTTTAGAAACGTAGTTTATAAACTAGGTTCGGGAGGAGCACGTCAGATACTCAGCCTAATTAACACAGGTGGTACACAATCTAGGTAATCAACCCTCGGACATAAATACAGCTGTCTTACCTCCATCTAGTTGACGGTTAAGCAGCATTCGGTGGCACCATTTGCCATTGCATCACAGACCCAACATTTCTGTCCAAACAACGAGACCCATGCTGGGGATTTTTGTAGCCTCCGGTCAATCTGCCGGCCCCAGGATCGTCTATTTTTATTTTTATTTATTTTTACCAGACATGGCCGCCGAGCTCCGGGCTTCGTCACGACCGCTGACTTTCGCTCAACCAGTCACACGCTCTCCTCCGCCGGCCGGAGGCCGCAGCAGCAGGCCTTCAACGAGCCTGGGCCACGCCCCAGTTTTCACCGCAGCAAAGCACCACTCGCTTCCCGCTTCGGCTCCTCAGCCTTCACCGCGACTCTCCCAGCTGCAGCGCAAGTATGCAGCCGGGCCTCTAGCTTCTAGTTTCAGATGTTAACGCGAGGCGGCCTCCGTTAGCATGCAACCACCAATGTTGCCAATAATTCTCAGGGAAGCTCCAAAGGCAGGTATGCGTTGATAAAAGTCGTTAAAAGACCTCGCAAAGACATCGGATGTTAATGCCACCATGTAACCACGACACCATGCCCAGAATACACACCGGCTTAAACCCCGTATTTTTACCAGCATCCAATTGGCATAAAATTCCTTAGATAAGCTGGATGAGACAAATGCGTTTCGCAAATATACTCTTGATCACCGCGGACCAACAGTAAATATGAACGTGCACGAGTTATTCTTATTCGACCCGTGTTATATTAATGTTTTTGACCTAAATCATAGAGACGCTGACATTGATTTGCATATGCATTTCAGAGGGCTAAATAGATCCCCTTCACAACAGATTTAGTTCCCAAACAACTGTCAGTTTTGACCCAAATATGATTTTCAGTTACACAATTAATCCAAATTTCGACAGTAATAAATTATCCGGCAGCATCAGTTGCACAGGCACCTCCAAGATCTCACAGTTCTCTCTTGTGTATTTCAGTTCACTGGAGACATCACTCTAAATCGATCATTTGAATCAGTGAGTTGTCAACTCGAGAACAGCTGCTATCGGATCATTTCAACTCGCGAAGGAAGCGTTGGAGCAATTTGCGAACCAATTGTACAGGTTCATTTAAAAAATAAAAAAAAAAAAGCTTGTTCATAAATCAGACACCGCTCCCGCGTCCCAGAGTACATTATAAGGAGTAACGGTACGTTTCACGATACGTAGCGAAGCAAAAAGTACAATCTTTGGAACACAGTAAATTTACTAAATAAAGTAAGTACAGATATTCGAAAAATGTATTTTAGTACGGTAGTGAACTAAAGCTACTTAGTTACTGACCACCACCGGCCTTGTTAAATGTCACAACCATTTTGCCATGGCCTACAGCTACAGCCACAGGCGCAGCTCGAAGCTGCCTCCGCTTGCAACACAGCCCCACACATCTCAGTCTTTTTCCTTCTGCTATGAATAACCCTCTTGTTCCTTTACAGTGGCTTCCAGCTCCCGTAGCAGGCACTAGCGTGAGGCTACCTCCATTAGCAGAGCAGGCTACGATAGCTCTTCAGGACCCCCTTCCTGTGGCTTATAGCTACGGCAGTCAAAGCAAGCGCAACGCTGCCTTCGCTCACAACACAGACCCACACATCTCTTTTCTCGTTCTGCTTTCTCTCTTGCGATTCTATCAATTTCCCACTCCAAGATCCAGAGGCCGTCGTTCAGCGTGATACTGCCTCCGCTCTCTACTTTATTTAACATCACCATATTCTCTTTTACAGCAACATCACTGCTCGTCCGACCAAATGCTGTTGCCTCGGTGCCACCGCTAGGGGCATACAACATCCGAGCACTGATCCGGCAGGTGCAGACATAGACTCCTACCCCCCATCTAAGGCCGTCACCAAGGACCAATTGGGTAACGGATGTATTGCAGGCCATCATAATCGTTTAAAATATGAAAAGTAACACATGGTTAAGTAAAAAAATAAAAATAAATAAATAAAAAAAAAATCTTGTACGTAATGGTATAACACAATAGTAACTTGCAATGCAAGCAAATAGCAGATGATAAAAGGAACAGAGAAACATAACAAACAAGAGTGCTTTCAGTATTTAAGATCATCCGAACGCTTTCCATTCAAGAACCGTGAGTGATTTTTCTCCATCTTTACCGTCATTTTTACCATGACACCATGGACAGTGGGAGATCTATTAAGCCGCATCTACGCACGGATCTCTGTTGAAATGGAAGTTACGTGGTTATCACGTCCATATTTAATCCGTTAAGACGTAACTGCCTGTGTTTACATTAATTTTGCGTCATAAAACCATTTTGAGACGCAAGAACATTAAACCCCTTGCACGGAGTCGCGCCAGCCGCATGCGCGAGCAGTCTACACAATCAAGCGCGCATCAGCATTTTAAATAAGAGCAGCCTTCCGTTAGTAAGGTTCATATCTTGCATGTATAATTCCACCGCATTCCAAACCACAGGCATTATGACTCCGCAGAGCATTTGTAAGGAAAACACAGACTGGCAAGACCGCACACTTCAAGCGTACATCAAACAAATGCGTGTCTCTCTCAGCACTCCTGCGCAATAAAGCCAGCGAATCTCCTTGTTACTTGCTCCAACCTTTTCAAACCTTACGAAGATTATTTTACAGAAGGTTCAAGGGGCGCATGCACGTGAGGAATTGGAAGCAAGCAGCATATGGGTGTTTCTAAAGCAACTCTGCATCATCGCTCATCCGGTTAAAATCTAAGCCCAGAATTGATTCTGAAATTCTCAGAATCGTTTGAGAGAGAATCGCGATGTATTTCCAATTCAATGTCCACTTAATCTCTAACCCTTGGCCATCTCTCCATGACAGAAGCGCCGCAACAATCGCAAATATTTGAATATGGACGTCAAGTTGCCATTTACCAAATTGAGTTCAGCCGTTTCCCGAAATAACCTGTGCAGCTTTCCCTATAAGCGGCGCAAATTAAACGAGGGTTCATGACCAGATTTTTCGCTGACCGCCATTTCAGCACTAGTCATCAGAGTGGCTACCAGGACATTGTGAGGTAAGAAAACCTTTGTAATCTATTGTCAGCTCCGCATAACTCCCCGTTCAAGCATAAACACCTTGATTCATTTGACTGTTCTCTCCTAATATTAGAACATTGCCAGATGCCGCGTAAGCCTTCCCGGTTGAGTGAATACGTCGAACAAACGCCTTAAAATCGGTGCGAGCTTTCCTGGCTTCTACTTAACCTTTCTAACCCCACGCTTGGCGAGGCTCTCCCTTCTGACACCTTGTCTAACTCTGGCCAGAGCCTCCCAGCAAAATACTTGCCTTTTCCACCCTACGGACGGAGAGTCTCACCCATCCAGGCTGCGAGCTTCCATCTCCAGTCAGGTGACGGCGAGTGCCTCCCGGCCACCCAACTTTACCTTTCCGTCTTCACCTGTCCGACAGCGAGTCTTAATCTCCCGTTGGACGCCGGCGAGAGCCTCCCGGCCAGACAACCTTACCTTTTCCACCCCACGGCCAACTTACCTTTCCGTCTTTACCTGTCCGACACAGCGAGCCTGGTCCCCCCTTCGGACGCTGGCGAGAGCCTCCCGGCCAGACAACTTTACCTTTTCAAACCTGTTGCTCAACGAGGCTCACCCGTCCGACACGGTGATCTCGAAACCAGTCAGGACGTCGACAAGAGCCCACAGCCAGACAATCTTACCTTCCATGTCCCACGCTCGTGAGGCTTACCCGTCCGACCAGGCGATTATCAAGCCAACGCCGGCGAGAGCCTCCCAGCCAGACAACTCATCTTTCCGTCAGCTCGCACCACCATTCGAACCCGCGACGCTACACACTCGACCGCTCAAACAACCTTAGCTTTCAGTCCACCACCGGCGAGGTTCCACCATCCGACCCACAGTATCAATCTCACGCCGGAAGTCGTAAGAGCCTCCCGGCTGGACAACCTCACCTTTTCCTCCTCGCCAGCGGTTAGCCCATCAAACAGGTGGGCACGCCCACCGGTTGGATGTCGGCTATGCATCCCGACCATACTTTACCTTTCCGTCTTCACCTGTCCGACACAGTGAGCATCGATCTCCCGTCGGTCGCCGGCGAGAGCCTCCCGGCCAGACAACCTTGCCTTTTCTAGTCCCACGCTGGCGACGCTTATCCGTCCAACACAGCGGGTATGTGCCCCCGTTGGGCGTCGGCGAGAGCCTCACAGCTAGACGACTTACCGCTTCCCCCTTGGTCATCGAGACCGACCCGCTAGACTCAGTGACTTCGGCCTCACCGTAGAGCATCGGCGTTGGTCTCAGTAACCCACCTATTTTTCCGTCCGACGGACGACGAGGCCCAGCCGTCGCTGCGGTCCTCGTCCGCCCGCCGAACTCCATCCAACTATCTCTGCTGTCCCCACACCTTTTCCCCCCGCCTGGCGAGGCTTACCCGTTCGATGTCCTAATCTCAATCTCCATCGAATGCAGCGAGAGCCCTCCCAGTTCCGGGTTTTCTCTTCTCCCTACCCGTCGGCGAGGCTATCCGTCTGGCAGCGTAGCATGGTCTCATGTCAAGACGTCGACGCAGGCCTCCGGTGGGCTCCTATGCTTGCCGTTCACATGCGACGCTCATCCATTCGATGCCGTGAGTCTCGATCTCCTCAAAGAGTCCCAAACTCTTTTTACCTGCCAGCCGATAGGACCCACTTGTCCGATGAAGGGGTATTGCGCCCTAGTAGGAGGCTTCATGGGCCCTCTCGGCCAGATACCGCCCTCTGTCCTCCGATTAGCGGGGACTGACGGCCAGTAGGGCCGGTACGCCGACTCCGTGACCTATCCCACTGCAGGCAACTCGGGTCCTCCTGGCCAGGGCTTTAACCACGCTGCTCCTCCATCGGCGGACAGGGCTCACCCGTCCCAAGCGGTGAGCCATCGCTGGGCCTCGGTTGAGCCCTCCCCAACTGGTCGCCCTAAAACCATGAAATTCACTCCGGCAGTCGGTGGGGCCCACTCATGCATGCCAAACCGCTCCCTCAGAGCACGTAGACCCCCCCGGCCTGCCACACAAGTTACTCCTCGGAACTAGCTCCCGCCAGATCTCAAACGCGTATTTGGGGGGGAATCTTAGTCTGGCGGCTGTCCTACATTATATTGTTTTTGGGGGTACTCTGGGTTCGGGCCCTTCCCGAGCTCAGAGCCCTCCCCCAGGACAGCACGCCTACAACGTATTACCATACTCGCCAAATACGCATTACGTTTATCGTGCTAGTAGATGTAAGTGTGAAATCGTGAAATTAAGTTTAGAAACGTAGTTTATAAACTAGGTTCGGGAGGAGCACGTCAGATACTCAGCCTAATTAACACAGGTGGTACACAATCTAGGTAATCAACCCTTGGACATAAATACAGCTGTCTTACCTCCATCTAGTTGACGGTTAAGCAGCATCCCAATTATGTCAAAACACCCATCTTGGCGAGTATTCTTAAAAACAGGCATGTCTTACATGAACATAAACATTTAAGAAAGAAATCAAATGTGTATCATTTTAGACCTATGAGTTGTTTAAAGTGACCTCGCCTAATTTACAAGCTGCTGTCAGTGTCAATGTTATTCCAATGAATAAATACATATCTATGTAAATAAAAAAGAGAAAATTTCTCACTGCTCTTTTTCATCTATACATTGAGTCTATACATATGCAATGTTATTTTACATTTTATTATTTAATTTCTGTACTTGAACACCTACAAATCTAAAAACCCAAAGCATCTTTAACTTTATCTGTATGTTTGTTCTATTTATGTATTTGTGCTATTGCTTGTAATTGGTTTATTGCTCTCAATTACTGACTGTTCACTTGTCTTTAATAATATTTGAACTTTATTTATATTTGTTAGGCTAGTAGTTTGAAATTGGAATCGAGAATTGTAAATTGTACTGGTTTATTATTTTGTTGTGTAAGCTTATTTATTATAATACAAGATAACATGGGTCAAAAATTGACAACATTTTTTACAACAAAGTTACTTGAAATACTATAAATGTTAACTAAAACATTATTTACATTTCTTATACTTATATATTTTTTTTCAATTTCCCATATTTCTGTCTTGCACAACCCCTTTAAATGCTTCATACCTTAAGTTTCAAGTATCAATTTAATTGATTTAAATTTTACTATCTTCACATTTGAATTCAACTTCATTTCATGGTAATTTTATAAGGCAACCTAATTTTAACTGTCTAAATACAGTACGTATTCTTTGTCTCTAGCTAGCAAAGCTCCACTTACCAGAGGGGGAGCTGTCACAGTCATGAATGTTACACTTCTTTGTGTTCTTTGGTCGAGGTTCGTGATCACAATCAACATGCTCATTTTCATCCTCGAGCTCGGCCTTAGAGTTGACACATTTCACCAGTCTGTGCTGAACACCTCCTCCACAGGACACCGAACACTGCAAACACACAATAGACAACCCTGTTAAACACCCAGTATGAGCAACGACCTATTGCAAAGCTTTGACAACAGAGGACTGTCTTGAAAGGAGTTATATCCTAACATATATCTAAAATTGTATCCCCGCCCACTTTGATGTTTTTACATTCTGAAAAATCAATTTTCATGACCAGTTCATGTTTTTGAATCTGTAAGAGAAAATTGTTGAATTTAAGTCTTTACATGCTTAATTTTTTCCCTGTTATATAGATTTCAGGTCAATCAAAATTTAATTCAGATTAAGTTCAGTCAGACTGATTAGGGTATTTATGGGTGTTTCGGTATAAACTGAGACATCAGTCCGATTATGAATTCATTATTTGGGTGTATCTAAACATAGCATTGTTAGCCCATGTTTCCTAATTCAAAAGCAGTTTTACAAGACCATGTGTCCTTGTGTCCAGCCAAGGTTTGAAGAACTTTTATATATCATCATAGGAATCCCATTAACAAACCAGCCTTATTTTGCAAAAGCAACACTAAGCACTGCTGAGTGAATAAGGAATAAGGAAACCACAATTTAGGTATTGCAAGGTGGTTTACACAACATGATTACATACTCTGGTCCACATGTGCCTTTAACATGGTTTTCACATGATTTGACAGCACTGGTATGGAGAAGGTGTATCAGAGGCAGGTTCAAATGCTGATGTACCCAAAGGGGTAGATCACATTAGCAACTTAATTGCAGGATGAGCATTGCGAGTTCATATGAGCACACTATGATTTAACTTCACTGTTTGTCCAATTATGTTACTTCCTACATTCAGGTCTGACATTCTGCACACACAGACTGTGGATAATACATTAAATCTCTTTATCTTTTAATATCTATAAAGAAAAACCAAATGAGAGATAATTACAAATGAATCAATCTTCTGTCAATTTCTCTCACTCAATTTTTTTTTCTGCTTTGCAATGTTTTGTTGGCTGTTTTGATTCCATCTAATACAAGCAAAATATACTGGCCAAATTTCTTGTGGGTGGGGGATTTGGGAAGCACAGTGGTTCTCAAAGTGTGGGGTGGTATTGTAAGGGATTGTGAGAGTCTTCTTATGTTCTCAAATATTTTCACTTTTAAACACTTTTATAAATTCAAATCATGAGAAGCAATGAGGTTTGTCTGCAGTTTCTTATTCTCTACCACCTTCTAGTTTCATGGAGCAGATTTCACTCCCTGAGCTGTTCTTATATAACCAAGCAGATGTTTTGTGTGAGAGACAGATCTTAATTGGGCAGGGTGAAAGGTTACGCAAATTACAGCCTGTTTTTCAGTGTCACTGATCATATGGACTACTTTATTTGTACCGTAAAGTGTGAAAGAAAGAATGTAGTTGTACTTACAAAATGTCCATTCAAATTAACTTGAATAATGAAAAGTTTCAATATTGACAATATTGTAAGAAAATGTATTTTCGTTTTTTTTTTTTAAGAATGAAAGACAAAGCTAATAATTAAGATTTATAAATAAATACTAAATTATAAATAAACAGAGACATATAGTTAAGCTGGCCTACTTAAAATCAAAACAAACATTTCCTTAAATTTTATGTTACTCACCTGACCCCAGGATCCAGTAATCCACTGGTGGCATGGATGGACATTACAAGTCTGAATGTTGTTGGGCTGTAGGTCGTCATCACATTTCCCAGTTTCAGGGCAAGTGACCAGCCTCTGCTGCTCCCCACCTCCACACAGCTCTGAACACTGTGGGCATATATGGTGATAGAATCAAACACATTGAGCAGAAGACAGTAGCGTGAAGACCAAGAAACAGACACAGAGCTTAGGAGAGAAAAGTGAAGCTTCTGAATGCTAAATCTCTTTACCTGCCCCCAAGAAGATGTGTACCACTCTAAACAGTTGTGGATGTTACAAGGAATTCGGACAGGAGGTCTAGAGGAGGTGGCCTGGCAATGAAATGGCCTCAGCAACCTCTGATCTCGTGTGTCAAAACACTGAATCTCTCTGACCTTCACTCCTACACCACAATTTTTCGTGCACTGCCAAAAGAGAAATCACGAGAAGCAACTCCCATTTGGGTTCTCATTCATTGAAAATTAGTTGAATTTATGATGTTTGGCTGCATGCATGCAGACTTACTTTACTCCACTCTCCAATTTTCCATGCAGAGCATGGACGAAGGTAGCAGCGGCGCGCTGGCACTGGCCTAGTAGCTAAGTCACAGTCTGATTCATCACCAGTGCTGCAGGACACTGACCTCCAAATGGCACCAAGCCCGCAACTTGTTGAGCACTATACAATCATTTGTAGTATATAAAGTACTGTTCACATTGAAAAAGGCATGAAAACCCTGCTTAAAGTGATTTATTCAAGTGGGACATGTTCCTGGATAAACATTCTCATTAACTACTCAAATTGTAGAGTTATGTTAGAAGTTAGAGGTTATGGGCTCCAACAACATTCTTATAAACGTATACACTCATAGTGTATTCCATACTACATAATGGATAGTGGTGCAATGCCATCCCTTATTTCCATTTTTGTTGCTAGAATAAAATGAAACAAATGTCATAACCTGAATGTTAAAGTTTCTGTTGAAATCTAATGCTGTGGTGTCAGCATAATTCAAGGACTTTTATCTTTGTGGCCGACTGCTGTTTCTCAGTCCATGCTGGTTTCGTATTTAGGGAATGTTAGGAATGCATAATTAACTACTCACAGCACTCCAGTTGCCTTTTTTCCAGTGTGCAGGGGAGGCTGATGAGGAAAAAGAAGGCATGGCCAGCCCAGTGGGCATCGGAGGGCTAGAAGAATGCACTGAATGCTCACTGCTAGAGTCCTGAGATGGCTGCTCAGTAGGAGTAGATAGAGAGGGATTTAGCCCAGCAGGTCTCAGCTTTCGGGCAATAATAATCTCATTTTTGTCAATCTCTGTCCAGCGAGGTATGGGGATCGGAGTTCTCAAGGCTCTATTCTTGGCCCATTAGTTTTGGGTGGTGCATTGGCTCTAGAATACCATTTTTGAGACTCTGTAGTAATTGTAGTGTCCGGAATATCACTTGGAGTGAAGAGCGGGGGCTCAAAATCACTTTCCAATTCTGTAGGAGGTAGAGCTGTTGTTCCAGCTGCTGAGGTCATGCTACTGTAATGTTTGGCTGGGACAGAGGAAGTTGGAGAAGAAACATACTCTTGAGAAAGGCTATCTGAGGTCGTAGTGAACTCACTTACAGTGAATTCACTCTCCTTAGTGTTAAATGATGGTTCCGTCAGAACTTTGAAAGTCATGGCAAAGTCATCACTGGAAGCACTGATGAGAAGCTCCAATGGTTGAGAAGTTGTACTGAGTGAGACTGTTGGTGAGGCCGTACTCCACTGCAATGGAGTAGTGGGATTATGAATATGTCTGTTCTCATTAGTTTCAAACTTAAACACATATTCTAAAGGAGGTTCATAATTGTGAGTGCCATGGTGTGGTTCACTTTCACCTCCAGGGACATCTTCACCAAACTCTTCCTCATTCTCATCTTCAGTTTTTGCCGTAATGGTTTTATCTTTTTGATTGCCTTTGTAATTGTCATGGCTATTTGAGTCTCTGTTCAAATTTATATGTGGTTCAGGAGTCAAAAATATGTTTGGCTTATTTTCATAGGATAATGTCTGCTTGTCCTGAGTGGACACATCTGCAGTTGATGGAGGTTTCTTGTAATACTGAAGTCACTATCATTGTCCTTCCATTTGCTAAATAACCTGGTAACTGCAGAGGACGATTCAGTTGTTGTAGTGACAGGCAGGAAGTAATCCTCAGCAAATAGCTCATCATTATTTTCATCCAGTACGTCTTTCTTTTGAGGTTCATGATCTTCAGTACCCGTGTTTGTAATGCTGTCAGAGCGCATAGTGGTGGTACTCTGTTGGTCTGCAGTGGTGGATGGCGATGAGGTAGTTATAGGGACATCTTTCCCTGTCAGAGGAACGTCTCCATGTTTTATTCCTGAGTTATCAAACATATCATTTTCCTCTTTATCAAAGTCATACGACAGATCCTCATGGAATCTTATAAAATTGTAGTCATAATAAAAATCATCAACTTGAAGATTTTTCACAATAGAATTTTCAGAGGACTTTTCAACATGACTATAATGTGAGAAATCATCTTCTATAATGTCATTGAGGTCAGCATTGCCCCTGGGCTGATTTTTAGTTATACTAAAGTGGGGTATAACTTTTATCTCATTGAAATATTCTTTGCTGGATGCTCCACTTCCTGACCAGTCATTGCCAATAGTGTCCGATTTAAGGGAGCAATCATCAAGATAGCATGGCATAGTTGAATTAGGCTTGGCTTTCGGATCGCAGTCCATACCAGTATTCCAGCTACAGCTCACGTCACGTATCTGGAAACCAGCTGCACAGCTCACTGAACACTGTGGAAGAAGCAGTGTGTAAGAGCTGTCAAAGTCAGAAAATTGTGTCACAATGATTTAAAAGTAAAATGAGACCGTTTTGTATAACAATGAGTCATCAAAACATTTTTGTATATTTTTGTCCAATAAAATAAAATCTGAACTTTATTAACTCTGAAGGCAAGGAATAATCATTAAGCATGTGTAGTGTTTGCAGTATTGACAGAATGAATGTGAAGATGAAGGTTTTATCCAAAGCGACTTACAGTGCATTCAGGTTATATATTTTTTTCATATAAAGATCATGCAATAATCAATACAGTAATCAATTCCATATACAGTTGCATATTTTAATGTTACATAAAGTACATAAATCAATACATATATAGGCTTTTTTACAATTTAATTTCACCATAGACAAAAGCTAAATTGGCTATAATAATTTAAGATAAATATAAAAACATTACTAGTCAAAGTTTAAAGTAGCTGACTTACTACAAATGAATACAACTTTAAATGGGTTTTATTGTTTACTCTGTTGTGATATGCAAATTTTCTGCTATATACAAAAAAATAAATAAATGATAAAACTTTTGGCTGATATATGCTTACCTCTGACCAGCTTCCAGTGGTCCAGTCAGCAGGACAGGACACATGTGTGTTACACCGAACAATTGACTCAGGCTTAGGCAAGTGTTGACATTCAGCTGGCTGAAGTGCTCGTTGCTCATCCAGCCCAAGGCTCCGAATACACAGCACAGTTCTCTTACTAAGCCCAATGTCTCCACAGCTAGATGAGCACTTCTGCCACTCTCCAACCCACCATCTGTTGACACAAAACATCACAGGAATTTACAAAACTCTTACTGCACGAATGATTGCCTTTAAAAGCAATCTAGTGGACTGCTGCTGATGGGTGTGTAAACTAAAGGACTGTCCAGCAGTAAAACTCACATGGCAGGACATGCCCCCTTATTGCAGTTACTTTGCTTGTCATCCGGCCTAGTAGATGGATCACAGTAATGTTCCTCAACGATTCCAGATGTTCTCTCCACACAGTGCACAACTTGCCTCTGCACACCTGAAAAAAAAGACAAATTGAAGAGCAGTTGTTTACAAAAAATTACATATTTGCCAGTGCAAACAAGTATGCACTCAACATCTGGCAATCGCATATAATTCAATTACAGAATTGTAAACAGTTTTTAAACTAGGCATTTAAACAGAGAGAGAGCTGACAACTGTACCATAGCCTGCCCTTCTTCATAGGAAAAAGACAAATTCTCCAAAAAATGACAAATAAATGTAAACTACACAAAATAAATGTCAAACAAATAAATGAATAAACTGTATTTACATGTTCATACAATTTAGTAAAAAGAAAGAAAGAAAAATAAATTCTGGTACTAAAGTTTACTGTTAGTGGCATTTCAATCTATTTTTCACACAACGATATGTGAAAGAGAGAGTCATATCATATGCCACTAACTCTAGTAATTGTCCTTCAAGATTAGTAATATATCTTCACATTTTAATTTGGCTGGGATTTAGAGAGTGGCAGTGTATTTAATAATACAGTTTTCCCTAAGAACCCAAGTACCAGCCAATTGATCTTTTTCACATTGTCCTATTTAATCAACTCTAGAAATGAATACGAGAAGATGACTATGCTGGATGTAATAATACAAAAATCTTAATCTCAGCAGTCCCGTAGTTCTAAAACATAGATAGCAGCCAATCTACCTTAATTACTCGTTGCTACTTTCCCCTAGGAAATGAATTGACTCCAGAAGGAGGAGGGATAGCCCTTCTTGTGTACTCTCCTCTGTTAGAGTCACGTCCTCAGGCTGATTTTGACCTTTATTTGACAGCTTTGAGAATCAGAGTCTCCAACAGAGAGATGAAGGGATCCACAGTCCAGAGGCTTCACAGACTTCACAGGTGTTTGAAGAATGTTATCAGATAAACCCTCAAACAGGTGGGATAAAGGGCCCTGGGGCCAAGGTGTCAATCTGCACTGATTGGTGTGACCCTCAAAAGATGTACATGGACATTAGGTGGCAAGTCCCACAGCTCAAATTTGCAGAACACTGGCGTATGTTTGTTTATGTGTAGATAAATATGTACCATTATTATCAGAGTCAACAAAAAAGTTTTTGTTTATTATTATTATTATTATTATTACTTTATGATTTGAACATAAATACATAGCTTAATTAATTTTACAAAACGCTATTTGATATAGCGAGAGTCCTTAATTTGAATTCTGCTGTTATGATATAGAATAATTGATTTACCTGCTGTGGCGGACCAATTAAATGATGTCATTTGTGTGAGCACTTCAGTCAAATTAAAGATGAGTAGCGGGTAATTGCATCTAAAAATAATCATACTGAAACTCTTCAACACTATTGAGACTGGTGCACTTGTAGAATGATTTGGTTATCTGTAGAAAATACTCCTGTATCGAAGCGAATCGTATAATTTTTGAGGTACAACAACAACAAACAAATTAAGCTCAGATGAGCTTTATTTGTCACATACACAATTATACAGAGTATAATGAGGAGTGAAATGTGTTCTCTGCATTTAACCCATCCAAGTGTACACACTTGGAGCAGTGGGCAGCCGACTGTGCAGCGCCCGGGGAGCAGTCGTGGACTTCCTGTCGGAACCGGGATTCGAACCCACAACCTTGGGTTACCTCGGGCTTCAAGTCCAACGCTCTATCCATTAGGCCAACGACTGCCCAACAAGGTATCGACAAATATCATATTGCTGGGTATAATATTTTAAACTGGCCTTTGAACTTAGCTTTACTGCATGGCAAAAAAAAAAGCGCTAGCTTGCCAAAGTACTGACAGAGCCCATTGATCTAATCGCGTTGATGAGCGCTCCAAATGCAAGCATGCAACAATAAGGCAGCAAGAACAGCGCTCTGATCCAATGGCATACAGGCATTGTCAGATTGACAGCGCTGTGTTCCAATGGCATACAGGCATCATCAGATTAACATTACTCTAGCCCAATTATGTTGGGGATCCAGTGGGGCAGCAGTCATATTTCAGGGTGAAAAATATCCGCTGGGGCTGGATGCTATGCTACAGACTTGGCCGAGGCTTCATCTATACGCCTTTCGCCGATCGCTCTGCTCACAGGAGTTCTAGAGAGAGTGCGCCGTGATGGGGTCCATCTATTGCTAAAACCCCGTTCTGGCCAGGCCGAGTATAGTTTTCTGACCTGATTTCTCTTATCGACGGCTCTCCATGGGGGATTCCCATTACGAGGGATCTCCTCTCGGAGCTTTCACCCCTGCTCGGAGTTGTGGAAGCTGTGGGTGTGGTTCCTGAGGGGGAACAACTCATAGCCTCTGGTCTCTCAACTGAGGTTGCTGAGACCATCCTCCAATCTAGAGCTCCCTCAATGAGGAAACTGTACACCCTGAAGTTGAGACTCAGGTTGCGGAGACCGCCATTTTGATCCAGTTAACTGCCTGTTTGATACAGTGCTGGAGTTCTCGCAGGCCCGTTTCTCCGCAGGGTTAGCCCACTCTACCCTGAAGGTCTACGTGGCGGCTATAGCGGCCTACCACGCCCCTCTTGGTGGCCTTTCAGTAGGCAAAACCCTCTAGTTACACGTTTCCTCCGGTGCTGAGGCCAGGGAGCTTATGCTAAGTGGTGGATCAGGATGCTATCCTATAACCTCGAGTCCTCTGATCTCCCCTCGCCTTTGGGAGTCAAGCCTCACTCAACTCAAGGTATGGCGGCCTCCAAGGCCTTTCTGACAGGTGTACATATACAGGACATCTGTGACGCTGCTGGGTGGTCTACGCCCCTAACTTTCATCAGGTTCTACGACCTGGATCTGCGAGCCAGTCCTGACTCGTCTGTTCTCTTGCCATAGCTGTGCCTTCCACCCACTAAGCAGGGATTTGGAAGTCTGGCAGCGTGGACATCTCGTTCCCCATAGCGTTCGATGCAGCTCGTGTTCCCGAAGGGGAACGTCCCAGTTTACGTATGTAACCACGGTTCCCTGAATGAATGAGATGCTGCTATCTTCTTCATTCCTAGAAGCTGGCGCCGGCTACACCACACTTGCTTTTAAGCTTCCTGGTCATGACGTCATCCGCACCTGACATCTCGCCTTCAATTTGACTGATTACACATATGATTCAGAGCTGGATATCGCTGATGGCGTTCCCCATAGCATTCGACGCAGCCGGGAACCATGCTTACATACGTAACCTGGGACGTTTTTGTCACACGTGGTGCTTTGGTTTAGCATTACTTCATCTTATTGAAAGGCAATCATGTTTAAAGCCTGCTATTCTGGATGTTAACTTGAATGAATTTTTAGTCTGATCTTATTTGTGTACATTTTTCACAAGCTCTGAGAGAAAGTCCGCAGGAGCGGGCGGGAGTGGACACATACATTGCATGTGCGGGCGGGAGTGGAACACACAAAGACATAATGTAATATATATTATTAACAGAGTTGCACACAAGTTGGACGCAGGTACATATACCTGAACAAAATAAAAAATATGCTTTGTAAATAAGTTCAGACCGTTAATTTGTGTGACTACATGGTTTACAGCTGTTAATGCACTATTACCATTTTAGATTGACAAAAGGTAATAGTCTAATATTTCTGTTTAAACTGAATGCATACATCTAAGCTATCTGCTGCCATTTTCAAAGCACAATGCAAAACGAAACATTTAATTCCCTGACACGCTTCAATTAGCTTCACGTGCTCATCTTCAATATGCAGCGTTAAACCCAGCAAAGCATTGTATTTACTTGCCGGCAAGCCACCAAAATAAAAGAAAGCTATATACACTGACCAAAATTATAAACGCAACACTTGTTTTTGCCCCCATTTTTCATGAGCTGAACTCAAAGATCTAAGACTTTTTCTATGTACACAAAAGTCCTATTTCGCTCAAATATTGTTCACAAATCTGTCTAAATCTGTGTTAGTGAGCACTTCTCCTTTGCCGAGATAATTCATCCACGTCACAGGTGTGGCATATCAAGATGCTGATTAGACAGCATGATTATTGCACAGGTGTGCCTTAGGCTGGCCACAATAAAATACCACTCTAAAATGTGCAGTTTTATCACACAGCACAATGCCACAGATGCGACCAGGATGAAAAACTTATGTGCACCCCGATTATTAAGATATATTTAACATATATTCTTATATTACTAAAGCATCCAATGTTGATGTGAAATGAGTATGTTTACATGTCTAAAGCAAATAAAATAAATCTCAACCTTTTTACATAAATAAAGAGAAACCATAAAGACCATAAAAAAGTTATGTTATCTATGTTCTATTGTGAATGAAATATTGGCTCATGTGATTTGAAATGCTATTAGTTTTCATTTTATTCTAATTTTAAAAATGTCCCAACATTTATAGAATTCGGGTTGTACACATTTTACTAGTTAAGACTTTTTCCAAACCATAATTCCTGACTAAATGTAAACTAGCTATACAGCTAGACGGAACAAACAGATCAACTCAGCTAATTCCTGCACTTTTCACCATTTCTTGTATAATATGAAACTATAACAAAACAGTTATCTAAAGTAAATAGGCAAATCAGTCCGGATTGGCTCAATTTGTGCATGTGCGTAGGTTGAAAGCAGAAGTGTGCAATAAGACAACTCCTTACCAGTTCCACATGTGGTACTGCATTCAGTCCAAGCCCCATAAATCCACTGGAAATAAGAGACAGCAGTGCCATTGTTGGAGTCCACAAGAGTGTCTCTGCTTATGGTGTACTCATACCTCACCCCTGGATTGGTTTCTTGAAAAAGCAGCTGGAGAACATTGAGGGTAGATTAAAGAGAATTCTTGACACATCAACATACAAACAACATACAAACTCATAAATCACAGACTTGGAATCTAAGGATATGGCCATATAATCAGATATCAATATGTCAGGATTCTATTGTTGTTTTGGTTCTTTTAATCAAAAAGGTCAAATTAATGAAGTAGCAGTATCTACAAATAAGCAATAAGATTTGAAAAGTTGTGAAAAAATGTCATAAAACTTTGAGTCAAATGCTATATATTAAGTAACAGGAAAGTCTGTGGTTAATTTTCTTGTTTAATTTAATAATATGATCAATGAATAATAAGTATGTCATTATATATTGCACACTAGAAAGTATGCAATATCTCATATACTATTATTATTTTTAGCACACAGTTTAATTACAATATTGTGACTTGCTAGCCCATAATGTAAGGTTTTACATATTTTGGTGTTGAGAAGAGCAACTTTTGTAAAAGCTTTGAAAATGTGAAATCTGATTGGTGGTACAAAGTAGTACAATATTTTTCCCTAAAAGTTGAACCGACAAAATTATGAGTATAACATATAACTAAAAAATGTTTTTGTCTTTGCACAGCAGAACAGTAAATCCCCAAAAGTGAGGTTGTAAGCTAATCTCTTCCACAAGGCATTTAAGAATACGGAGAGTGATAAGAGAGTATTTCATTTGTCTACCTCCTGCTGCTGTAGACATCCTTCTTTTTCCACCCGCGCAAAGGCTGAGAGCCAAAGGCCTCAAATCGCTCTGTGGGAGGAGTTCCTTTATCTAGAAGGCCCCTCTGCTACACATACTATCCTAAATCCCTAATAAATAGTATCTGGTGCTACAACATGAAAACCTCGTGGCTACTGTGATCATAAAACTTAGTCCGCTAATGATTACAATTGGGAATAAGCCTTTTATCCAATAAATTCAATCATTAAATCCACAAAATCTTAAAATATTTTTTGTTTTTTAAACAAGGAATGGAATAAAATCATACATTAATCTTTTGTTATTGAAAAAGATATTAAAGCTACTTCCTGCTGAGTAGAATTTTATGCAAATCCATTAGGTAAAGCCTTTGATTTCACTTTCCCTGTCAGATAAAGCTGTTCTGTTTTCTCAGTTTAAATATTTACTCTTGAAGGAGATTTTAAAAAAGAAAAAAAATAGCAGGATGCCAAACACATATGCACTTAAATCTCTGTGCTCAGAGAAATTTGCAGATTTTATTATTCATAAAGGATAGGCCATTGATAGGCCATTCATCCATTATAGTGTTTGAAGCTGTACATTTTCCCCTGGATAATATAAAATAAGTTGTTTGTATATCTTTCCATGCAACACATGTGAGACGTTAAATTATAATGTATACAATGTTAGGTCTCTATTTAAACTCTAAACCACATTTCAGGCACAGATTCACTAAACTGTGACCTAGTTTAGCAGAGCACTTTAGCAGGTGCCTGTGAAAAGAGACAGGCCACAAACATCACATGCTAGATTCTGCTCATAAGCAGTATGTGAGACTTCAGCATGGGACTGAGTACCTGGATCCACACTGGCTCCATAGTCGGTCCGGGGGAAGATAGGTTTTCCAGCTGCCCAGTCCTTTCGTAAGTAAATACTGTTCCTGCTGCTTTATACTCGCCATTCCACTGGATCGTCCAGCCACCGTTCAGGAAATATTTTTCAGGGTCATTACTGCGTAATGCCAAGTAGTTCCCAGCCTCTGCGACTTCCTCAATACGGATGTCCCGTGCTCCTTCCGGAATTAGACCTATGTCTACATAGCCTGGGAGACAAAAAAAATTACCTCAGCTTATTCAAACAAATAAAGTAGAAAGAAAACAAACATGCAATGTTATATTTATCAAATGAATGCTGCTTTGAGTAAAATATAAACTGAAACTCATTTTACAAACCGAGTCCTTCGCTGTCCTCAAAGGTCTTCCTCACTGTTTCACATGTAGATCCATTTCCATGGCACACTCCACACTGATCTTCAACAGCATCTGAGTCAATCTCATAATCACAGCCTAAGTACTGACATGAAGAGACAGATCATAAATTTAACTCCACAATTAAACTAGATTGATATGAATTATTGTGATGTTTTTCTCAGTGTGAACTCTCATTCTGACAGCACCCACTGCAGTAGATCCTTTGGTGAGAAAGTAATATAATGTTAAATTGCTCCAAATCTGTTCAAACGAAGGAACAAAACCAGCTACATCTTGGGTGGCCTGAGGGTGAGTACATTTTTAGCTAATTTTAATTTGTATATATACTGTATATACAGTGTAGCACTGTGCAAAAGTCTTAGGCCACCATCAGCAAGTTAATATACAAACAGAAAATAAAGGACATATGTACAGTAAATAAAAAAATTTAAAACTTTTCATAAAATGTCTTCTTCAAGCTGAAGTCAGTATTCAGTGTGACCTTCCTTCCTGAAGTTTTCTGGAGTAATTTTGATATATTATTTCAGGCTTCTTTCAGCCCTTCCCAGAGTTCTTAAGATTTAAGCTATCTTTTATTTTTTTCTCCGTCCTGGTGATCTCATACTGCCTCTATAATATTCAGGTCTGGATTCTTTGACCGGTCCATGACAGTCAGTGTTTTATCAGCTGTTTTTATCTCCAAATATGATTTCACTGCATTAGCAGTGTGCTTGGGATTATCATTGGGATTATTATTCCCAATCAGGCACTTTCCAGAAGGAATGGCATGACAAATTAATACCTGTCTGTACTGTTCAACATTCATGATCACATTCTTTTGAACAATATCAAAGCACTGGCAGAAATGCAACCCCAAACCATGAAAGACCATCCACCATGTTTTATAGAAGGTGGCGAGCACTCATTCTTCCATCTCTCTCCAAGTCTTCTTCTCACATATTGTTGATGATTGGATCCAAAAATTTCAAACTGGGATTTGTCACTCCATAATACTTTTTTCCACTGATCTTCATTCCAACCTTTGTGAGTTTTAGCATATCGTAGTCTTTTGACCTGTTCCCCTTCCAAAAAAGTGGTTTCATGGCTGCTACCCATCCACAAAGACCACTCCTGATCAAACATTTCTTCAGACTGTACAAGGGTCAACTTGGCATCTCAATGAAGCTGCCAGATGCTCAGCCAGGTCCTTGCTGGGCCTCTTCCAGCCTCTCAAGGAATAAACTGAGAAACTTATCTTCAGATTTTTGAAGTTTTCTTGGCCTTCCAGTTCTTCTTCTTCAAGACATTCTTCAAATGTCTTGAAAACCAACTCTTGTTTATCCAGTTTGTTGCTGATTTCCCTTTGAGAGTGGCCTTGCTGATGCAAAATTAAAATTTTATGTCTGTCAAATTCTGTGATCTTTGGCATTTTAAATGGAATGATGTTACAGAGTGTTGGAATTATACATATTAGCAGACAGCCAACTCATACAACATGTGTAATTCTCAAGCATGTCTTGAAAAAACTGGTATAAAACACCTTTTGACATGAGGTAGCAGGTGTTAGTAATGACATTAATTAGGGAGGTCACACTAAACACTTGGTACTTACGTCTATAGTTCTTTTTTATACTGCATACAAATATCCTGTATTTTATGATTGTATTCTAATAAAGAGACTGAGAAATAATTATGTATGGTCATCATTATACTATTGCTATAACAAAAAATCACAATTTTAGATCGACCAACTGTAATACCGTATAAGATTTACATTTGAACTGTAAGCATAAATCTAGGCTATGTGTTGACTGTTTCAGAGCAAACACAACACTGTAACATTTCATTCACTGACAAACTTCACTCAAACATCTGCTAAGAGTTCATTTAAAGTACTTCTAAGTGTTAAGAAAAGTAACAACTATCCTCAGTAAATTTCCACAGTTTTACTGTCTACAGCAGTTTCACAGTGCTATGGGTTGGTTCAGTGAAACTGAAAATGTTTGCAGTCTACTAAATATTTAACTCCTTTATTGTATAAAATAACAATAAACCGCACTGGAAACAATAGGTTCCTTCTCAGAATTTTCACTTCAGCCATACAAGGACACATTCAAATATTTATTTGAATTAAGTTTGAGTGGAAGATAGTTTGCTGACATGTTCTCATGATTTCACATCTCACTGTTTTTGTGAGACTCTTGTGGTATTATTTCACAATAGACTGACACTCAAGCTGACAGATCATCAATGGTTTACAATGAAAATGACAAGCATACATTTACATTAAATATCTGAGACTGAGAAAAGAGGTCAAAGCCATTACCAACCTTACAAATGCCATTAATGCATATGTCACGGCTCTGACTGCCTTCATAGCACTGTGTTCCGTCTATGACAGTGTCCAGCATCCTCTCGGAAAAGTGCTCATTCACAGGTCTACAGTGCAGCTCACACGAATGAACTGGAATCACACAAACACATCCCATCTGAGAAATCTATTTAAAGAGTGCTGCAACATGAAAACTCTGATTCTTTCCCCAGCACATGTCTGCACATAAAGTGCCATAATGCGCACCTCTGTTATTTACATGTATCCATTTATAAAATTTCCCCTTATATGGGATTGTGTTAAAGCGGCTGCACTGGATGTGTCTAAAGCTGGGCTGGTCTTCAGGGCAGGGGTCACGGTTACAGGTTCGATGTCTGCGGCGCTCTCCAAGACAGTATTTACCCCCATACTTGGGTCTGAAAAACAAATGCATTTAAAATGTAATTTAATCAAATCAAATGTCAAGTCATTTAAAATCTGTATACAACATGTTTATGTATACATGTATAATTATTTGAGATTTCTGATTTACTTTTACAATACTGTTATGTCCTTGGAGTTTGTGAACCCCAAAAATGAAATAAATGCATAATGAAATAATTCCTCTGGATTTGTGTGATGGTGATTAAATGGTAGGTTGTTTTTGGGGGCTACATAGTTGCTATAGGTTTCTGTTAGGTGGTTACTTAGCAAAGTCAAAAGAGCCCAACTCCATGCATTTATCACTAATGATTGTGACCAAACAGGTATCCCAATAAGATTTTTCTTTTTTTTTATTCTGACATGCTGGTGAGAAACAAATGCAATCATTTCCTTATCAACCATAAACACGCTAGTCATTTTCTATATAGTCAAAGATACAAAATAGTTTCTCATGGTTGTGTGGGTTTCTGGTGGTTCCCTAGCATACTCAAAAGAGCCCACCATCACAAGCTGATTGTGTCCAAACAGGTATACCGGTAATAATGCCCACCCTAATGTATCCTTGTTCAGGTAAACGCAATTCTGCACCAAACTAACATCATTTATTGAGTTTAAAATGTATGTGTTTTAGAAGCATGACATACTTACACTCTTGGTGAAGTGCACCTACAAATGGCTTCTACTCATAGTTGTACCTGTACATTAAACTAGGATAGGAAAAAGTATTTTAGCATCAAATCACATGCTTAAGGGTGATGTTTGTAAGAGTATTTATGCCAAAGTGCATTTAGTTAATCCAGATAATTGTTCATTGATTACTAGAAGTACACTATGCATGAGTTTATCTTCCCCAAAATTGTAAACATGAAGCCTCCCAGACACCATCAAAACATTTACTGTAGAGTGGTTCAAACAGATCCAGCAATCTTTTCAAGCAATAGCGAGAACTTCTATTTCAGTGAGTGTCTACTGTAGTAGGCTGAGCCAGAAGGTGTTGGGATCATGGCTGCATCAATGCATCATTACATGGGAAAACAATTCTGATTCGTTACAGAGGTGCTAACCAAAATTTGAATACAGCCAAGTATGGTGACCCATACTCGGAATTTGTGCTCTACATTTACCCATCCAAGTGCACACACAAAGCAGTGAACACACACACCGTGAACACACACCCAGAGCTGGGGGCAGCCATTTATGCTGCGTCACCCGGGGGAGCAGTTGGGGGTTTCGGTGCCTTGCTCAAGGGCACCCCGTCGTGGTATTAAAGGTGGAGAGAGCTGGACATTCACTCCCCCACTGACAATCCCTGCCGGCCCGAGACTCGAACGCGCAACCTTTCGATTATGAGTCCAACTCTCTACTATTAGGCCACGAAAACAGGGTAAAGCAAAAGTAAACAACTTGGTGCTTTTACAAGATGTAGAAATATTATGTAACATTTGGGTTTCAATTGAGACACCAAACTTGCAGAATTTCTTCTTGATAGGTAAGCTAAACTCTAAATGTTTTTTTCTGCAGATGCTAGCTTTTTGTTATAAAGCCCCAAATAAAATTATAAGAATAATGTAAGGGCATGATGAGTGTATGGGGACTTTGCAAAGGTTGTTTGAAAGATGCACAGAAGCACACTTCATCTTTAACTGTTTATTTTTTTTTCCCAGAATTTTTTTTTTTTTACTGTAATAAATACACAGAGGAAGTGGTGACAAATAGTAGAAAATCCTTTTCCCATATCCTTAAAAGTTCTTCTGAAATACGATGCAGATGTTGCACATGCTTTCCATCAACTACAACATCCTAGAGATGCATTTAGAAGTGGGCCACAACTTGGTTCTATAACCATTTCCATCCTTGAAAACTTGCTTGGGGTGCAAATCATCTGCCAATATAGAGAATCCAGTCCAAGCCAAATATAATGAAATGGTTATACTTCATAAACTCTGAACCTTTGGACCAGAGACAGTGACTGTTTTATTGGTCGAGTGAGGCTCTCTGACACCATATGGGATCTGAATTTCTCACCATTTAACAATTTGTTGGAACCGCAGACACCCAAGAATGCCATTTAAGATTGAAAATATAAATTGTATTATGATTAAATGTATGAAACACCAAACACATTATGCTGATGTGGTGGTGAGAAATAAATGCAGTCCTTTCCTTATAAGATGTTAGCCTGTTCCCATACAATCTATGGTTTGTGGTTTTTCAGAGTGAACCAGATTAAGCTGCTGTAGCTTTAAGGATTACTTTTGCACTACCTTGGAGTTGGTGAATTTGTCAACACCACTGACTTAATTGTATTGACAAAACATTCTTCAAAATATCCAACGCTATCTCACGGCAATTCGTACATATTTTACGAGGTGGCTAATTCATACAAATTCGTACGACCTCACTTGTACAATTTAGTATGATTTGTTTAAACCACAGTGACGGGTAGGTTTAGGGGCGGGGTTTGGTGTAGGTCATTCGTACAAATTCAGACGAATTGGAAACTTGTAAGATACGTACAATTTAGCAAAACATTTATGAATTTGTACGAGTGAGGTCATACGAATTCGTACGATTTAGCCACCTCATAAAATATGTATAAATTTCCGTGAGAAATATCTGTTCCACAGAAGAAATTCAAAAATCAAAAAGAGCTGTGTGACCGTTAGTGAATTATCTAAGTAAATGAAGGCACAATTCATTCATCCATCCATCCATCCATCCATCCATTCCTTCATTTATTTTCTTTCTTATATGTAGTTTCTAGAGGTTTCTGAATGTTTGCTAGTCAAGAGAGCCCAATGCCATGCATTAACCAGTGATGATTGTGTTCGGAGAGATTTTTTTATTCTGACATGCTAGTGAAAAAATAAATGCATTAATTTGCTTATCAGCCATAAAACATGCTAGTCTTTTCCCACACCATTTATGATAAAATGTTGTGTGTTTTATCCTAGTAAAGTGAGTGTGCACAAATTGTGTGTGTGTTTAGGAAACTCACACAGGGTTGACACACTCCCTCTGGGCATTCTGAACGCCTGTACCGCATGTCCTGGTGCATCTGGACCACTCGCTCCATGAATCCCAGCCACCATTCACGCTTTTAGGCTGGAGGGTTACACACTGCCCGTCAAAGCACCACTGACCAAAAAAAAAAACATTATCAAGACTTAGTCAGAGGAATTTAAAAGGAGAACTACTGACATACTGACAATACAAATGTATAACCTAAATGCACTGTAAGTCGCATTGGATAAAAGCGTCTGCTAAATGCATAAATGTAAATGTAAATGTAAACTACAGGGTGAACTTCATGCAGGGAAATGAAAAGCCCACAGAAAGCCTGGCTTGCCTTGCCCTCTCCGCACTTGGTCCCATCCACAGCTCCATCCAGTCTGGAGTGGCAGGTTGAGCCCACTGTGCACCACAGGGTGCTGCAGATATTCTGAAGGGTACAATAATTTAAGATTAATTTAGAATAGTTCAAAGAGCTACATAAAATGTTATTACAAATGATGTAGAAGTGTCTTTATTCCTTATTAGTGGATTAGTAGCCATTTTGCCACTGAATTAATAAATAAATAAATAAACACAATAAATTCTAATATTATTTTTATTTATATTATTTATTCTAATTTACCTTTATATTTCATAGTTTGGATTTTTTAAGAGAAGAAAACTATATAGAAACTCACAATTCTGAGTAAAAAATTTTCCGAATAGCAAAATATAAACCAAGAATTCTTTCATGCAATTGTGAGTTCATATCTCACAATTCTGACTTTTTTTCTCAGAAATGCAAGATAAAAGTCTGAAATGTAAGTCTTGCCGTCTTCAATGGAGGGGCTCCAGGAAGCAGCTTCAACTTGAGTTCTGATACCCCAAGCGACTACTAGTGCTTGGAAGATAAGTTTGGATGGATACTTAAATTATGTTGGTGGCGTTGAGGAGGCAGCAGGATGCTGAAACAGCTGATGCTGGTGCAAGGTGAGTGCTGCTCAAGCTCCAGCAGTTAATTAAAAGATTAGAATTAAATTTCAATTTCAAATTGCATTTAGGAATTCATATGAAAAAAATGACCAATTAATAAAACGTGAAAAATATCATTGATAAACAAAAATGATAGAAGACAACCATATAGTAATTGTTTACTTAATATATGTCTGCAAGTATAATATTTTTTCGAGAATTTTAGCCATTTTTAAATGCTGTCCAAAAATGGAAAATATTCTCATAAAAGAACATGTAATTTTCAGTAAAAATTGTATTATTATTTGTTATGTGCTTTTTTAATAGATCTAGACATAACAAATGAGTTTCACATCCCTGCCATTTTAAATGTCACATCGAAAAATTATGAAACCACATATGCTTAATTTGAGAATCCTGGAATGCACGGAGTTATGTAATGTACATTTTTTTATGTTTTCTTAAAATTTGGGGAAATGATAAACCTTGTGTGTTGTGCACCAAACACAAACATTCATTGTATTTCTAAATCTCTGCAATTTCCTTTGGCGTCATTTCTTGAACTGTAACAGCCCTGATAAAGAAATTGAAGTCTGGCTTTATCGGTGTCCGAACGACAGAGTGACAACTCTTTTGCTGTGTCTGTGACATTTCACCAATAATTGAAAGATGCCCAGTATCTGCCAACAGAAAAAAGCACAGAGCACATCACTGATGTGATTTGACATCACGGACAATAATTCTACAATCAGATGCCCTTTTCCCTATTTTAATTCTGCTGGCTGCCAAATTCAGATGAGCTATGCTGGCTTTCCCCCTCATTGTTCAGCTAGCTTAGGTGATTTTTTTTAAATTCAAGGTAAAGAGCTCTTTATGTTAAACTGTTTACAAAGTAGTTCTCCTAGTTGGAACATAAGCCCTGCTGAACTAATAATGTGCTTTTTCCCACTAAAACAGCTGTGAATCAGATGGTCCTGATGTAAGTAGAAACTGAGACTTCCTCTGTGATGGAAAAGTGTGTGTGTGGTCTATGCCTTACCTTGAACTAATAGAGGTTTTTGTTGAACTGTTCACAATTTAATAGTGATAAATCTAAAGCAGCCCATGGGCCTGGAAGCACATCAGTTGCTTAATTAAATAGTTTCCTAATGAGATACAATTCAGAACAGATCTCTTTGTTGAAAGGACCAGCATGGCTGGCTATTGTGTTTTGGGTGCTGGTATTCCAAATCAAATATATTAAGTACACTGAAAAAAAGGGAAAACACAAATTGTATTATAGTAAAAGTGTAGTAACCTTGTTTATTTCCCTTTCAAGAGAACTCCGTTGCCTCAGAGACGCTATGGGGAACGCTTTGCGTGATAGGTCTTAAAGCACATGTGAAATCAATCCAAGGTGCAATTGGGACGTCAGAGCGGGTGACATCATGAACCAGGAAGCTATAAAGCCTGCCCAAGCGAAGCTGTCACTAGCTTTTTGTGTCTTCACAAGCGATCTGTGTGAAACTGTCCTTGTCTTATTTGGTGTTGTCTTTCAGTATTCATTAATAGCAATATAGCAACAAGGTTTTAGGATGTGCGGTCATCCCTGCCCGTGTTATCTAACGGGTGGGGATACACACATTCTTTGTGATGCCTGTTTTGGGAGAGGAGTGCTTCCCCTGCAGACACTCCGATCCTGTCTGGCGTTCTTTCGTGAGGATGCTCAGGCTCGCGTTTCCCAGGGCTCTGGTCCCGCTGCTGCCGAGGCACAGCGAAGGCTGCGCTCCTGAGGTTCGCAAAGGGATCTGTCAGCAGAGTTAGAGACAGGCACTGCCTTTTCTCTGCCTTCACATGACAGATTCAGTGCCTCATCTCAGGGTTGGGAAGCACGTGCTGCAGTTTTTTCCGCCCCGATCAAGGCACAGACACTGCAGCTATCTGATTCTGAGGAATTAGATGTTGTAAGTGCCAATGCAAAGTATACTGAGGACTCACCACCTCAGTCTCATGCTTATGAGGAGCTAGTTGAGGTTGTGACAAGAGCGGTTGAGAGATTGAGTATCTATTGGCCAGCAGAGAGGGAGGACGTTCGTTCAAAAAGCAGACTTGACGAACGCTTCTTGCCTTCTCGCGCACAACCTCAATGCCGGGGATTGACATTTTTTCCTGATCTCCACACCAAGGTGTGGAGATCATGAGAGAAACCGGTTTCTTATAGAGTCTATAGTACACAAACATCACACTATACAGAGAGATGCCGAAGGTGGAAGAGACGCTCGTGAGCTATCACTCCCCTGAATCATCTTCATCCTCTAGATCCCCGGTATTACACACTAAGCCAGTGAGAACTACATCAGCACTGGTGGGAAAGGCTTATTCAGCGGTTGGTCAGGCTGCAGCATGTTTACACACCATGTCACTGTTGCAAGCCTACCAGGGTGAATTATTAGCAGATCTCGATGAGGGCGAGGGTATTGGTCCGGACGCAGTTTGCAAACTGGCAACGGCTAGAGCAATCGGCCGGTCTATGGTAGCCCTTGTGGCCACGGAGAGACATTTATGGTTAAATTTGAACAATATTAAAGGAATGGAGAAAAACTTCCTTATGGATGCCCCTTTCTCCCTCTGGCCTCTTTGGTGATGCTGTGAATTCAGATGTTGAGAGATTTCAAGAATCAGCTAAGCAAGCAGCTGCATTCCAGAAACTCCTCTGCCGCTGTATTCATATCTCCGGGGCTGCTGAGGCAGCCCCAAACATCTAAATCCAGCTCCTTATAGCGTGCCGCACAAAAACAGAGCGCGGCTTATCATGTTCCCCACCTAAAGACTGGGGACACGGTAAGCGCACTCAACCGCAGTCTTCAAAGGGTAAAGCGGATCTGAGGACCGTTATTAACTCTAAGAAGGCTGCGGGAAAGAGGTCCTGATGCCCGAGGGCTCAGGCCATTGAGGACTTCCCCCCTCGAAGTAGAGCGGTTAACACTTCATTTTACGGTGCCCGTCTCCCTTCGATGTCCTCAGGGGACCGGTCTGCCAACCCTGCCATCTCGTGTGCTTCATGGCGCAGTGGTCTCCGGCGAGCGCATATCTCAAGGTCCACCCAGAAACTTAGTGGCCTTGGGATGCCCGCCCCCCTCTGAGGAGGGTTTCAGAGCGGTCAGTTCAGATGCATCCTGCCGGTTCACCATTTCAGGACGTTGTTCTGACCACACAAATACATGTAAATCCAGAAATCAGTCTGGAGAGGCTGGCAACTTCTGCCAAATATATCTCGTTGGGTCCTGCAGACTATAGAAAAAGGGTATCAAATACAGTTCGGGCCTCGCCCCCTCCCAGGTTCATGGGGGTGTTGTCCACCGAGGTGATCCCCCGGCAGTTTCTGGTAATGGAACAATAAGTGAAAGCTCTGTTAGAGAAAGGGGCCATAGAATATGTACCTCACTCCAACAGGGAAACCGGGTTTTACAGCCGGTACTTCATAGTTCCAAAGAAGGATGGGAGGTTGCGTCCCATTTTAGATCTTCGAGTTCTGAATGACTCCGTCATGCAGCTCAAGTTCAAAATGTTAACTTTGAGACAAATCGTGCCACAGATCAGATCCGAGGACTGGTTTGTCACGATAGATCTCAAGGACGCATACTTCCACATATCCATCCTTCTGTGTCACAGGAGGTTCCTGAGGTTCGCTTTTGGGGGCAAAGCATACCAGTATCGGGTTCTTCCGTTCGGGCCTAGCATTATCACCATGCACTTTTTACGAAATGCGTAGATGCAGCCCTGGTACCTCTTTGGCTTCAGGGTATTCGCATTATGGACTACATCGACGATTGGTTGATTCTAGCTCAGTCACATCAGTTGGCAGTGCGGCATCGAGATGTTGTGCTGGCCCACATGAAAGAGTTGGGGTTATGGCTAAACGCCAAAAAGAGTGTGCTTTCTCCACTACAGAGGACCACCTTCCTTGGCAAGGTATGGGACTCAACATCGATGCAGGCGCGCCTGTCACCGGCACATATAGAGTCCATCCTGTCGGCTGTAAAAATTATAAGGCTAGTCACTCACTGTCAAACAGTTTCAGAGACTGTTAGGTCTTATGGCAGCAGCATCCAACGTGATACCTTTTGGACTGCTGTACATGAGACCTCTACAGTGGTATGGAATGGAGGCACCACCCTGAGGTGGTGAAGCTGATATAGAGGAGATTTCGGCCAGGCACAAGTGGATCTGTTTGTGTCTCGAGAGACGTCTCACTGTCCACTCTGGTTCTCTCTCACATATCCAGCTCCTCTCGCGATGGACGCGATGGCGCAGACGTGGCCGAGGCTTCATCTGTATGCTTTTCCCCCGATCGCTTTGCTCCCGGGAGTCCTGGAGAGAGTTCGCCAGGACCGGGTTCTACTACTTCTCATTGCCCCGCGGTGGCCAGGCAGAGTATGGTTCCCAGATTTAATATCCCTTCTTGACGGGCCTCCTCTGGTGCTCCCCATCAGGAAGGATCTTCTGTCCCAAGCAGGGGGCTCGATATTTCACCCCCAACCAGAACTGTGGAAACTGTGGGTTTGGCCTCTGAGGGGGCCCAGCTCATGGACTCAGGTCTCTCAACCGAGGTTGTTGAGACCATTCTCCACTTCAGAGCTCCCTCCACGAGGAAAATGTATGCCTTGAAGTGGAAAGTTTTTACTTTCCAGTTAACTGCCCAGTCGGTACAGTGCTGGAGTTCCTGCAAGATTGGTTCACTGCAGGGATAACCCCGTCCACTTTGAAGGTTTATGTGGCGGCCATAAGTGCTTAGCACATTCCTTTGGGTGGGTGGAATGTCATTGGGGAGAGACACCCTGGTATCTCGTTTCCTCCGTGGTACTTTGAGGCTGAGGCCTGCAGCCCGCACCAGGGTGCCGACAAGGGATCTGGCCATTGTCCTGCAAGGCCTTTCCTGGCTCCCTTCGAGCCTTTAGAGGAGGTGCAGGCCAAGTTTTTGACCTTAAAAGCGTTGTTCCTCCTTGCTATCTCATAAGAGGATAGCAGATTTACAAGCACTGTTGGTTGCACCCTTGTGCCTGGAATTTGCACCCGGCATGGTTAATGCATTCCTTCATCCTAGACCAGGTTACGTTCCTAAAGTCCCCGCTAATGAGGTGAGGTCGATTATGCTGCAAGCCTTCTGTCCTACTCCTTTTCAAAATGTGGACCAGGAAAGGCACAATTTGCTTTGCCCAGTACGGGCATTAGATGCTTACGTCCACAGAGCTGCCCTCAACCAGGAGTATGGCGGCCTCCAAGGCCCTGATATCAGGAGTTGCTCTCAAAGAGGTTTGTGATGTGGCAGGCTGGTCCTCACCGCACACATTCATCAGATTTTAGTCTTTGGACCTGGTCTCTACCCCAGGTTCCCAAGTGCTCTCATCCTAGTGCTGCTCGTTTGATTTCACACAGGACAGGTACTCGTCGCTATGGTGGTGTTGTATTAATGTTCCTCATAGCGTCTCTGACATGCAACGGAGTTCCCTTGAAAGGGAACGTTCGGTTACGACTGTAACCTCGGTTCCCTGAAGAGGGAACGAACGTTGCGTCCCTGGCCATATCTCCGTCATGCCTGTAGGCGACTTGCTCAGAGTTTTAAGCTAGTGACAGCTTCGTTTGGGCAGGCTTTATAGCTTCCTGGTTCGTGACGTCACCCGCTCTGACGTCCCAATTACACCTTGGATTGATTTCACATGTGCTTCAAAACCTATCACGCAAAACGTTCCCCATAGCGTCTCTGACGCAACAGTAACAGATTTCTGAGAATACAGTCGTCAACGAATGTATTTTTTTTGGCATATTCATTACCATTTGCATGACCACATTTTTACTACAAGTACCACGGTTAAACTATGGTTTGTAAAGCAAAACCATGGTTAATTTGTGGTTACCGTGCTTGGTTATTTGGTTTACTGTGTAGTAAAATGGTTATTTTCTAAGGGATATGCTATTGCTCGCTAAAAGCTTGCTAGCTAGCTGGCGAGTACCATCTTCTAAACAGTGATGTAACAATACATTGTAAAATTCATTTTTGAACATAACATTTTATTTATTAAATCCTGTCAGGAAACCATGTAAAATCACTTTTACACTTAATTTGTTCACTTCCAAATAACTTCATTAAATGATGTTGAATGATTAAATAATTAAATTAAGCAAATCCCCCAAAAAAATCAGTTTATAATCATTATAATGAATTGTCTTTTTACTTTGAGTGAATGTTTTTGTAAATATTTTGTAAACAAAATAGATGTTTTTTTAAATCAAAATTTAAGGTTTGAAACAAAACTTGTTTCAAACTTGTGTTTTTTTTATGGGTCCAAAGTATACTTTTTTCCGGTGTACTTTTAGGATAAGTTGCCTCTGTGTTCCTTTGAAGCTTGAAATCTCCAGTTTTTATTCTTTGTAACTGAATAAAAAAAGCGACCATTTTTCTTTCTTTCTTTTGTGTGTATGTAACAAAAGAAAGTCATACACAGAAACTACAGTATCTGAACGTTGTCTTCACTGTCAGAAGCACTTATATATTTTTATTAGGTTACATTATAGCCTACAATTTATTTACAGTTCCTAGCAGATGTGTGGTTCAGAATGTCTTGCTCCATTTGTATTTCATAAAGCCCTCAGTCTGCACTTGTGTACACTTCTGACCCATTTTTCTTAGCAGTTTGGCATCAAACAGCTGTCTGCAGGGGGAATCAGAGGTAGTCGTGGGTTCGAGGAAAAATCTTACATCTACATCGTCACAGAGCAGTGAGCTGGATCCGTACTGGAGCTTGCACTGATGAGCAGCGCTGTACAGGACGCCAGGGGAAGCAGAGTGCATCTCCAGATCGTTTCTGACAGGAGGGTCATCCAGACACCAGCCCCAGCCTCGACTGTGAGGAACATGACAAAAACACACCACATGCAGAAATTACTCAGGCAAAGGTTTCTGGTTTTGATTAAATTAATTCTCAGATTAGTGCTTCTATAGATTGCATTCTACATTCTACTACATTCTCTTAACTGAAAAACCTCTTAGATATTGTTGTATTTCAATGTTATTTAATACACCAAGGGCCATATTTACTGCTTGCGCCAGCACAAACCTTCCTTTAAAAAAAAAACTTTCAGGATTTAATAAAGACACATAATGAAAATTGTATGATGAAAGAGCACTGAGACTGTAATTTTTGTGGCTTTTTGCATATGCTTTGAAGGAGTTCCCCTTTTAGATGCAAAATGTATGGGAGGAGAGTATTTAAATAAATCAGCTTGACTTTCTAAGGTTTGAGGTAATCAATGTACAATTTTGTGGCCCCCAAAAAAAGCATTTTGCACCTGACATGGTGAAAATAGCTGCTATCTTTGCTGCTCTTGGTAGATTGTGTTGGTCATTATGGAAATGAGCTGGCCGCATCTGTGTTCTTTAATTTGTTCATTTTCAGTATATCATCTGCAGAACTTTTCTCTCCCATCGGCACTTTTGCAGTCTCATGCTAATTTGCCCTGTTTAGTAAATCTGGCCCAAAAACAGTAATCTGGATTTGTTGTCCCCCTGTAATGCAACTGCAAATCACCTGTGCTAGTATTCTAGTTAAAAACTAATGAAGTTTATTTTTTAAACAACAATGTCAGAAGACATACACAAGTCCATATTCTAGGATGACTAGAATGATGCAATAATTAAACTGTTTTTGCCACCACAGAGTCCTGAGCTTTACCCTATTGAAAGTCTTTGGGATGTGCTGGAGTCGATTTGACATTGTCTGTCCAAAAACAAGTCACAAACTCTGATATTTAGTTGGACAACATTTAGCACTGACAACAATATGCTTTCATTTATTTCCATCAAGAGTTGCGTTCATTTTGGCCGAGATCTTGTAGTTATAATGGGAGCATTGAACCACTCTGTAAAGTCGACTCCAGCACATCCTAAATATTTTCAATAGCGTTAAATTCAGGACTCTTTGGTGGCCAATTCCTGCATTAAAATTATTCCTCATGCTAACTGAACCCCTATTTTACAAATTAAGCCTGGTGAATCTTGACATTGTCATCCTAAAATATGTTCATGGGCACATCTTCTGACATGCTTAACAAATAAAAAGCTCTGCAATTCATTAGTTAAAAGAATGGTTGCAATAAATAAAATATGCGAGAATTAATCACTGCAACAATGATCAAATACTAGATTCTTCAGTATATGATAATTAAAATCAGAATGGCAAATTCTTTTGGCCAGGCAGGGTACATAATGTGTATTCTAAAGACAAATTTAGGACCCTCAAAAACACATTATTGTAAGGACTTCCCCAATAATAAAAGAACCTGCATTATAGAAAAGATACCCATCAGGAACTTCCTGAAGAGCACTTAGCAAACAGTTTTCCTTTGATGACAATATTTCTTTGTTGTTCTAATTCCATGGTGCCTCTGGTCCACACTTTTATAAAATAGTGAATTAATAAATAAATAAAAGTAATTTCACAGTGTGGATAGAAACATACTTTTTTAACATTATTTGGAGTTCTAAGTGCTTTGTGTCAAATTAGTTTGGTACACACAGCCAAAGTTTGTCCAATGATATCACTTTCAGGTTTAAAGACTAAACTTGATTCTCTTCAGGTAGAATCACTGCTTGAACTAACTGAACTGCAATAACACTATCTGCTTGTTGAGTCTGACATTATGCATCGCTGTTTCCGTGTCCAAGAGATTTATCCGATCCCAAAAGCAGACTACAAACAGTGCTCATCTACACTCACTGTGTGCTGAAATACAATGAAAACTCAACATGTATCTCCATATCGAAATCTCAGTTGGCCAGACAGTGATATTTTGATATTGCTTAATTTTATTGCAGGCCTGTTCAACAGCTGGCACACAAAAGTAAAACATTGTCCACATCAATATGCATAGGTTTGCAAATGTAATAGTGAAAAACTCCACCTAAGAAACAGAGTGCCATTTGACTAAACTGAAAATATTACACAAGCCCTCAAAACCTGCAGTGCAGATTGCTGAAAATGCTCACAAAAAAAATATTTCCATTTAGGGAAGGTTGGCAATACTAAATATGTCTTTAGTTTTATTTTTGTCATTCGGGGGCCATTCTATGAAAAAAAACTAAACTATACAGGAAATGTTTCAGCCAAAATATAACCATGCAATTGTGGTGCAATATGGACTTAAAATTCTAAGCAACAATCTCCAAGTCAAAGAAGACAGCATTTCAGCCTTTAATTCAGTTTTTGCAATGTAGCTTAAATAATCCAACTGAAAAACACTCAGCAGCTATAACTGACACTGAGGGAAATTGGATGCATACAGCTGCAAATATCTCTTTAAAAGCCCACAATTGTTTTGTTCCACTTGAGTAAGACTAAACTGTTCAGACAAAAGGAAAGGTCCTTTCTGGACACATGCCATATGCCTCCCAAACCACATGGTCCTTCTCTCAAATTCTCTGTAACACAGTCCATATTTAAAAAACAACCAGGCTGAGTAGCAGTGTCTATAGTGATTTTTACACCTAAAAGTCAATAACATTTACATACCCTTCAAAAACTCTGAAGACATTAACTGAAAGGGACTAAAAGATGCAGGAATTGAATGGGAATGACAAGGGGAATTTACTGACTTTATCAAAGGTAATGACATTCTGGCAAACAAAGTGTTTATACAGTTCTGAATCTATGTGTGAATGCAAAGTGTATATATAAAATGAATAAGGCCTACGAATTTTCTAAAAAATATGTATTTTTAATAATTTTAATTAGTTTTAATTCTAATTTAATACGTTTAATTTAAGTCTAATTGTTATTAATTTAACAAATATGTGACCCTGTATCACAAAAGCAGTCATATGGGTACAGTTTCTTCCAAATTGAGATGTATCTGAATAAATAAGCTTTCCATTGATGTATGGTTTGTTAGGATAGGACAATATTTGGCCGAGATACAACTATTTGAAAAACTGGAATCTGAGGGTGCAACAAAAAAAATCTAAATATTGAGAAAATCGCCTTTAATGTTGTCCAAATTAAGTTCTTAACAATGTATATTACTAATCAAAAATTAAGTTTTGATATATTTACAGTAGGAAATTTACAACAAAAAATCCTAATGGAACATGATCTTTACTTAATATCCTAATTATTTTTGGCATACAATGTATTTTTGGCTATTGCTACAAATATACCCCAGCGACTTAAGCTGGTTTTGTGGTCCAGGGTCACATATTTATTTTCTAGTTAAAAATTACAGTTATATTCATTCATTTGAATTCTACTTCTTTGAATTCAGGTCACATTTATGCATCCGGTTTGCTGCCTTGAAAAAAAAAAAAAAAAGAAAAACTGATTATGATTTTAAAAGGCATTTACCACTGATTTGGGCACATTGCACAATCTTGTAGGCAAAGAGAAGTGCAATTATAACCATGAATGACTATTTGCAGATGATACTACTGTATCTGCAAACTGTCTTATACAAATAATATTATTGATTTGTTTTCTTCAGTGTATTGCAACTGTCAAAATGCAATAAACTGGCATATTTAGCTGATAACATTCAGTAGTTTTAAATCAGACATATACAAAGAAATGGCTCTCATCTGCCCAAGAGTTTAAAACACAGATAGAATAATGGTGTAACTGTAGGCCTAAACATGCGAAACCTCAAAGGGATTAAGATAAACTACTCAGTTCCTGGTGGATCCGCTTGGCCTAGATATCGTAACACAGCTCCATCCTGTGTTTGGGCACTGCCAGTTGTGTTAAACATTTTCCCCCATTTCAGGCCAAGCTGCAGCAGGCAAGCCTTGTCTAATGTGCTCCATATGGCAGGCAGCAAAACTAGTGTAACTATGACAGAAGACTCAACATAGCCTTGTTCCTTCTTGGGAAATCTCAGCCGTTCACATTGCCTTTGGCAACACACACATGCAAAGGTCAAGAAGGACAGAGCCATCTTGTTGAGAGGGTAAAATACTGATAAAGCGCCCAGTGGCAATTGCTGCCAAGAAGCTTTCCAATGAACTCCATTAACTTCCCTTAAAGGGATAGTTCACCTAAAAATGAAAATTCTGTCATCATTTACTCACCTTCAAGTAATTCCAAACCTGTATGAATTTCTTTGTTCTGCCGAACACAAAATAAAATATTTTGAAGAAAGTTTGTAAACAGGCTGTTTTGGGGCACCATTGACTTCAATAGAAGAAAAACAAAATACTATGGAAGTCAATGGTGCCCCAGAACTGCTCTGTTTCCCACATTCTACAGAATATCTTCCTGTGTGTTCAGCACAGAGGTGAAAAGAGTACAAAAATATTGTACTCAAGTAAAAGTACCATTACATTACTGAAATTTTACTTAAGTACAAGTAAAAGTACCAGTCTAAAAATATACTCAAGTAAAAGTAAAAAGTAGCTCATTTAAAATTTACTCAGAGTAAAAATTACTTGGTTACATTTTAACAATGAGAGGGAGGAAAAAATGGGATTGACCAAAGGTGTCAAACTCAGCCCTACACAGTGTAGATATTACCCTAATTAAACACATCTGATACAGCTAAACTAATCATTTAGGCTTATTTGAAAACTACATGGTGTGTGTGTTGGTGCAGGGTTGGAACTAAACTCTTTAGGGCTGTGGCCCTCCAGTAACACCCTCCAGAGTTTGACACACCTGGGATATGGGCCAATAAATCTCAAACTTGGTGTTTTTAATTAAATGAATCAGTTATTTAGAATAATAACACATTTAGGCTGTTACCAGGGAAATTAAATCAGTATCAACAAAATTCATCTTTGCAATGCAGAGGAAACGCAGAAGCTTCATCTGAAGTGGCGTAGATGTATTTACACTGACATGAATGCATTTAGCCTGCAGTTACTAATGCAGAAATAATGTTTTGATAAATAGGACATAAAATGTGACCCTGAACCACAAAACCATAAGGGTCCATTTTCCTAAATTGCGATTTATACATCATCTGAAAGCTGAATAAATCATATTTCCATTGATGTTATATGGTTTGTTATGATCGGACAATATTTTAAAATCTGGAATCTGAGGGTGCAAAAAATCCAAATATTGAGAAAATCTCCTTTAAAGTTGTTCAAATTAAGCTCTTAGTTTTGATATATTTACAGTAGGAAATTTACAAAATATATTAATGGAACATGATCTTTACTTAATATGCTAATGGTTAATGGAACAATTTTTGGCATAAAAGAAAAATGTATAATTTTGACCCATACAATGTATTGTTGGCTATTGCTACAAATATACCCCAGCGACTTAAGACTGGTTTTGTGCTCCAGGCCAGGGTCACAAATGTTAAATAGTCATTTGAAATAAAAAAATCAAAAGATACGTTAAATGTTAAATTAGAACCACCAGTAGGTGTCAGCAAGTCACTGATAAGTGAATCATTGCGATTGAACAGAATCATTTAAACGGTTAATTCATTCAGGAACAAAACACGTCATTGCTCAGAGTCAGAGACGCAAAACTGTGTATGATGGCTGTGTTTGGTATTATTTTTGTTGTCGAAATAGAGCAAAAACAGGCAATATGGTGTCTAAAACGCAAGTCTCTTAATTAACTTCTTGTTTTTTGAACTGTTGTAAAAAGAAAAACTACAGGCCTATGTAATCATTGTGATTTTTTTGAGAAAAACGGCATTCTTCATGTGATGTTGACTTACTATATTAAATTATATAAATGTATACATTTTCTGCTTCTATATCTTCAATTTTGTGATCATTCTAAACGCATTTTAACAGACTGAATCACGCAGTGAAAGAAAGCACTCCATATGCTCGCGAATTAGTCTAATCTAACGTTACTAGATTTCACGGCACACTGTTTAGAGTGATTTGTTTGATTTTTGGCTAAATACTGATAATGTCAAATCGCTGGGTCTGCACCATTAACGCCTGTCTTGTTCGTCTGCATCTTTCTTGTGATTTTAGCGCCAGTTTCTTCTTCTGCCCATTATTTACTGCAGTTGTTTCCACGGAGCGATTTTTTTTTTTTTTTACTCAGTAACGAATGTGTTTTAAAATGTAGCGAAGTACAATACTTAACACAAAATATACTTAAGTAAAAGTAAAATTACAGATTAAAAATTACTTAAAAAGTACAAGTACACAAAAAGCTACTCAATTACAGTAACGCGAGTAAATGTAATTCGTTACTTTCCACCTCTGGTTCAGCAGAACAAAGACATTCGTGCAGGTTAGGAACTACTTGAGGCTGAGTAAATTATGACAGAATTTTCATTTTTGGGTGAATTATCCCTTTAAGCAAAATTGTAATCCCCCAATTGTAAGTCGCTTTGGATAAAAGCATCTGCTAAATGACTAAATGTAAATGTAAATGTAAGCATAAAACAATCACAGAGTACACCAATTTGTGCCATCAGAGAAAATTGGCCATCAGTCCATTTTATGCAAAATTTATTCATTCCACAATTTAAAATGACTGAGTATTAAGAAAGGCTTTCATAATAACATAAATATTATAAAAAATAAAGCTGATAAATGAGAGCTGTGGCTTAGTAGTTAGTACATGTGCCGTGACATATTGAGCCATGGTGTTCAATTCAGTCAACTCAAATTTGAATCTGACATTGGCCAAATCTAATCCTCCTTGACCAATTATATAAGGATGTGTATATATATATATATAAATATTGATTATATTAATTATACGCTTGATTGTAAAGCGCTTTGGGTGTACAGCAATACAAAATGAAAGCGCTATATAAATGCATCCTTCATTCATTCATGTATATACATATATATATATATATTAGGGCTGTGACGATAACCGCATTACCGCTTCACCGCGGTAATGAGATGCGACCGCGGTGTTGAGGTCATCACCGTCATCACCGCACTGTTTTTAGCGGGATCCGACCAAATTTCTTGCAACGCGGGAATAAAACACGGTAACGGTCGGTAACTCTGGTGTGATTTGAACGAGAGTGGGCGGTCTAACAATATCCCGTTCCCGACATCCTTTCAGAAAACCATATCTGTGTGTTTTTACTCCCTCTTCTCGCTCACGCGCTGCACGCACGCACCAGTGCTTCTGCGTCATGTGTTTTATTGCGCACAGTGCGCAGCATGTGCATAACCGCACCCTGACAGAACAGGCGATCTGCATGTGCATATAGGCGAACAAGGCAGTCGCCTCGGCAGCAACACGGTCAGGGGGGCAAAGGGACAGATATTTGTAGTTTATCTTTTGGGCATTCGTTATCACCGCTTAGTTATTCTACATCTAAATTAACTTTGCTTCATAGTAATGCCGCTCCCGCGCCGCCCCCCAACTGAGCGTCATCAATAGGCTACTCTACATGCAAAACATTATACTGTTCATTCATAAATGTCATCAAATCGAATAAAACTATCCAGACATGAATTCCTTTTGCTGCTGGTGCTGTCTGATGAGTTTTAAAGCCAGACACGCGCTTCTGAAAGGTAAGATTATAGCCTAATGTATGTGTGTGAGAGAGAAAGCACAGGGGAGATAACACAAGTGTAATATTATCTATTAAATAGGCTTATGTACACCCAAAACCGTGTTTTGCTGTGTTTTAGCCAAGTGGAATACTCAATATTTAGCGTTTATCATATACAGTGTTTAATTTGTGTAATAAAGCGGGGTGATCGATCCGACATCAGAGGATGGAGAGGTAACGGATCATTCGCGCAATCACTCCGTTGACCCACTTAAGTGATTACCAGCTTGCATTAGTTGCTTTTATTGTGTGCATATACTAAAAATCACGGTTATTTTATTAAACATTTTTTTGTAATGTTTGGGTAGTTTTTGTGTAACCCATATCCTATATGACAGTCCAGAGTCTGCGTTTGCTTTGAGTGCACGCAGATATTTTGCCTTCTCTTCGGGTGAAATTAGTTCTCAGTGCCACTTACTTTATTTTTGTCAAATATAGGTTTGTTTCATGTAATCTATAAAACAGTAAACTATTTTATTTTATGCAAAACAAACCAAGTCACCTAAACGAGCATCTGGTTTTTGCGACTATGAAAGTTTCATTTTACTTCTAAAATGCTTGTTAAACGAATTTAAAAATAAGAAATGTTGTATACATGGTTAAGCGGAAATATTTTGTATTAAGAACTGTATTTGACAAAAATAAAGGCATTAAGACAAGAAAGAAAGAATAATAAAAACAATGACAAGCTCAAACAAAACGAAACCAATAGTGACTATACAAAATAATAAAATTAATAATTTTCTAATCAGCATGCTTTAATTTAGTGTCGCTAGTGGTTTGCGTCAATACGTTTAAATTAAAATGTCTTTGGTCTGTGCTCTGGAAGTGTTCTGTTAATTCTTCTAAACTTGAATTACTAAAACTCAAATTAAAACCGAAACTAACCTGTATAGGGTAGAAAACTTCACAAAATAAAAAATAAAATAAAATAAAAAATGAAACTTACATTTTAGCTAAAAAAAAATTGAAAGCAATATTAAAATAAAAACGCATTTAAAAATGCAAAACTATATAACCCTGACACAAACGTATTTCTCTGGAGGAAGAGGATCCGTCAGATGAGATGATTGGAGTTCGGAGGTGACGATCCTGACCGGGTTTGTTCAGATTAAGCCCTGACTGCTAATAGCACATGCCCGTGCTTGCTTTTATTTTAATGTAGTTGTTAATAAACAAATTATCCAATCTTTCACATGCATCTTTAAAATCGTATTTGAGTGAAGTGGGGCGTACGCGGCAGGGGTTTTGCCCAGAGCCCTGTCGATGAGTGACAGAGCAGAATAAGGATGAAGCACAGTGTGGATGCTGAAAATGGTCAGTTTACTGCGAAGAAACCCATGACAGGCACTCGAGACATTCTTCTCAGGGAAGTTAAATTGTTTGGTTTCATGAAAAGAGATTTAATTTTGCAATGTAAGCCAACGGTTTTGTTCATATTTTACATATAATTTTAAATGACAGATGTCTTTTTTTCTGCGACACTTTTCCGTGATTGACAGCAAAAGGTTAAACAAATTTAGTATTTTGACAAGACGAATAAAAATAACAAACATGCTATTTTTACATTTTTGTACAAACTGGCATACATTATTATTATTTTTTTCTCTTTGCGACACATTATTACGTTGACAACAAAATGTAAAACTAATTTGATTCTGGACAAGACGAATAAAATAAATAGCCTACAATAAAATCAATTTTGTGCAGACTACATTTTTATTTGTTATCTCTCTCTCTCTCTCTTTCAGTAGAGGAAATGTAATTGTGAGATTCTGGAAACGAGATATATTTCGCGGGGACGGTCGGGTCAGGAAGAAGAAAAAGACTATTTTATTTTGCACTTTAAAAAGGTTGTTATTGTAAATGTAGCCTAACGAATAGTCAAATAATATTAATTACATCCTAATTTGCTGTTACAACCTATCCGTTTCAACAAACACAGTTTTCAACAAGTTGTGTTTGGACTAGTGCGTTCATCACGGACTCTTACCCGAAAAACAATGTCTAAAGAAATAGGAATCGAAGTTTAGCACAAATCACCAGAACAAAGCACGGGGCATGTTAAGCTCGCTTGTTGTTTCTGCAGCTTGCTCAGGTTGTTATTCTTTTAATAATTAGTTGTACAAAGAATGGGTTACGAACGATGACAAAGACTGTTCCATAATTCCTATTAAACTCAGAATATATATATAAAAAAAAAGTTATAGAGATTAATATTATTTTGATATTATTGTTAATTTAATTTGCTGTTTTAAGAATAAAGACGACGACTTTATTATTATTCATTTCCATGTTCATTTACAAGCTGCATGCGTTCTTGATCAAGTCATTCAGGGCTCTACTCATTCTTCCCACTGGTCGCAACTTTCTCTTTTTGATACAACATTATGATAAAAGTTAATCAGCATGCATTGATTAATCTAGTTTATAGCTATATGGTAACGAAAGTGTTCAACATTCAACCCGTTCTTTTTCATCAGTGTTATTTGTGTCACCTTCTCTGGTTTAAGAAGCAGTCTTTTACGTTAGTTTGAAAACCAAATCCTCCCGTTGCTCAGTCTGCTGCGTGCACCTTCGTGCTCGTGCTGTGTAGGCTCTACCCACCAAGCGCTAGCTCTGAAAGTACATCTCTTCATGTGATCAGTGAAATCGCAGACGCTTTGGAGCAGCAGACCATGCACTTGCACAAGTGCGACCATGTCAATTTTTACTGGGGGGGGGGGGGTCGTGCGATTAACCGCCAAACCGCGATATTTGTTGCTGCATCACCGCGGTAAGGAAAAATCCAATACCGTCACAGCCCTAATATATATATATACAGTGGGGTAAAAAAGTATTTAGTCAGCCACCAATTGTGCAAGTTCTCCCACTTAAAAGATGAGAGAGGCCTGTAATTTTCATCATAGGTTTACCTCAACTATGAGAGACAAGAAGAAAAAAAATCCAGAAAATCACATTGTAGGATTTTTAAAGCATTTATTTGCAAATTATGGTGGAAAATAAGTATTTGGTCAATAACTAAATTTAATCTCAATACTTTGTTATATACCCTTTGTTGGCAATGACAGAGGTCAAACGTTTTCTGGAAGTCTTCACAAGGTTTTCACACACTGTTGCTGGTATTTTGGCCCATTCCTCCATGCAGATCTCCTCTAGAGCAGTGATGTTTTGGGGCTGTCGCTGGGCAACACGGACTTTCAACTCCTCAAAGATTTTCTATGGGGTTGAGATCTGGAGACTGGCTAGGCCACTCCAGGACCTTGAAATGCTTCTTATGAAGCCACTCCTTCGTTGCCCGGGCGGTGTGTTTGGGATCATTGTCATGCTGTAAGACCCAGCCACGTTTCATCTTCAATGCCCTTGCTGATGGAAGGAGGTTTTCACTCAAAATCTCACGATACATGGCCCCATTCATTCTTTCCTTTACACAGATCAGTCGTTCTGGTCCCTTTGCAGAAAAACAGCCCCAAAGCATGTTTCCACCCCCATGCTTCACAGTAGGTATGGTGTTCTTTGGATGCAACTCAGCATTCTTTCTCCTCCAAACACGACAAGTTGAGTTTTTACCAAAAAGTAATATTTTGGTTTCATCTGACATTCTCCCAATCCTCTTCTGGATCATCCAAATGCTCTCTAGCAAACTTCAGACAGGCCTGGACATGTACTGGCTTAAGCAGGGGACACGTCTGGCACTGCAGGATTTGAGTCCCTGGCGGCGCAGTGTGTTACTGATGGTAGCCTTTGTTACTTTGGTCCCAGCTCTCTGCAGGTCATTCACTAGGTCCCCGTGTGGTTCTGGGATTTTGCTCACAGTTCTTGTGATCATTTTGACCCCACGGGTGAGATCTTGCATGGAGCCCCAGATCGAGGGAGATTATCAGTGGTCTTGTATGTCTTCCATTTTCTAATAATTGCTCCCACATTTGATTTCTTCACACCAAGCTGCTTACCTATTGCAGATTCAGTCTTCCCAGCCTGGTACAGGTCTACAATTTTGTTTCTGGTGTCCTTTGACAGCTCTTTGGTCTTGGCCATAGTGGAGTTTGGAGTGTGACTGTTTGAGGTTGTGGACAGGTGTCTTTTATACTGATAACGAGTTCAAACAGATGCCATTAATACAGGTAACGAGTGGAGGACAGAGGAGCCTCTTAAAGAAGAAGTTACAGGTCTGTGAGAGCCAGCAATCTTGCTTGTTTGTAGGTGACAAATACTTATTTTCCACCATAATTTGCAAATAAATTCTTTAAAAATCCTACAATGTGATTTTCTGGATTTTTTTTCTTATTTTGTCTCTCATAGTTGAGGTATACCTATGATGGAAATGACAGGCCTCTCTCATCTTTTTAAGTGGGAGAACTTGCACAATTGGTGGCTGACTAAATACTTTTTTGCCCCACTGTATATACATACACACACACACACACACACACACACACACACACACACACACACACACACACACACACACACACACATATATATATATCCACTAGGGGGCAATCTGATCAGTGCTGCAGCTAATCAGGTGACCAAGAGCTACACTTGGCTCTGTGAAGAAGTATTTTCTATATACTTACATCAAAAGCAAGTATTGCTCGAGTGTCCTAAAAGATTGAAAACCCCTGGTTTAGCTGGTTGCAACTAAACTCTGCAGGACGTTGGCCTTCAAGGAGCAGGACTCTACACCTTTTTCTGTCATCTCTGTACTTTGAATAAAAAAGGGCAAAAAGAAAAATTATAGTGACAAGTTTAAAAAAGATGTTTTTTACTCACTCTAGGAAGCGGGTGATGTATTCACGGCTGCAGCGTGACCAGTTGGGTGGAGAGGTTCCATACAAGAGCTGTGGAGACATGATGAAAGGTCTTTTCCCAATGGGCTCACAGTCATTGCCGTTCCCATCATGCTGAATCCCAAAGCTGTGGCATAGAAGCAAACCATACAGAGAGAGAGAGGGTGAGAAGACACTGCTGGACTGGCTTTCAGCCATATTTTACATTGGCTCAAAAGCTGTTAATTCAATCTGTGGCTAAAAAATAAACAAATTAGGGAAGGAGTAGTGGTTCAGCAAAGAGAGTAAAATGTTTTTACATTTAGCTTAACTTAATATAATAGTTTAATATCACATTTTCATCCCCATAGTCTCCAGTGTTGTCAGTGTAGTTTAAATGTATTCATTATTGTAAGTGTATTGAAACTGTTCTGATAAAATGTAGTCATGCCTGCAAACCAGAAAGTGGCCATTGTATACAATGAAGAATGGGTTTGTTATTTATAAGTCATTTGTAACGGACATGGTTGCTTGGTTACTAAAGTACAGTTAAATACTATAAAAAAACTCATATGGGGAAAACAAGAATATGTCTATGGAAAGCATGTACAGTATGTACTTTATAATATCAGTATTCTGTTGTTTACTATTATACTAATGCTAAAATTGCTAATATATAGCGTTTACTATAATAGGTGGCAAGACATTGCACCATGGTAAATGCATTGACTGAGCTTGTCTGTGCAAATTTATATGAACTCTTGCAACTGTTACAACAAAGCCAGTAAACCCTAGCTTTTGCAGAGAACAGTCTGTGGAACGGGTGGCTGGAGTCGTTGATGATCTTCAATGCTGGAAGATTGCGCTTTAGGTCAGTGGCACTGGTTCTCATGGCGCTGTGTTAATACAGACTGAACGGTGGCTCAAAACAGCTGTATGAGCACATGATACGCTAACTACAGCTCTTGCGTGGATAAAAGAAGCCAGTGTCACACTAGTAGCCTAAAGTTTTGATGGGCGACTATTGTAATCAAGGTAAAGCTGATATCGGAGTAAAGGGAGTTTACCCTAGCGTCTTAAATAAGATGCAGTACTCGTTCTGTATCTCAGGGAACCGAGGTTACATTAGTAACCGAGTATGTTTTTTGTTTTTATTTGCTATGTGGTGTGACCACAAACATTTATAAAAGGCATGTGCGGCAGACTAAATGGAACAAGATCAAACAAACTCTAAGTCTAAGTAAGACTCTAATATGGCTTCTAACAAACAGACTGTCATTTAAGACGACGCTCGTGTGAAGAAAAAAAACCCTATTTCTGCACCACTGGGCATCCATTAGACTTCACAAGTCACATTCAGACCACCTTCATTTACATAATGGTCTGGAACAAACAATGACTTCTTAAAAACAATTTAATATTATCTTGAAGGGAACTATACACAATGAATCACACAGATCTGAATGAAATGCTGGCAAAAAACGTTATAGTCATAATTAGTACCAAAAGAGTCCCCTTCTCCACAACTCTCGTGTCAAAAAAGCAGCCGGTTCAGCTTTCTACTGAAGAATAACGAGAGAGAATATTCAGTGTGTGATTGCCTTATACTGCCTCCAGTAAAGAGTGTGTTACTGGACTGTTAACTCCACAGAACTAATGCATGTTTCATCAAAGGCACCTTGGCTTTGAGAGCAACACAAAATGAGCAATTTGCATATGCAACACTGTGTAGTTTTAGCTGAGGAAGGAATCTGTATTTCTTTCCAAATATGATTAAGGATAAACGCAGAGGTGTCAGTTTTGTTGTGTATTATTTCTAAACCAGTGATGAATACGTAGGGTACAATGGGGCTAAAGGCCCACCTTAAGAAAAAAATATTTCTATTCACGAGCCTAAAATGTATAATTGCAGAAACATATATATACGTTGTATTTACATTAATGGAGCAACAGATTTTGTGTGAAAATAAATTATTCAAGTTGTTTATTTTGTTTAAAAATCGTATAAATGTATGAGGTGGCAAGGGAGGCATTTTACCCCACATACGGGGTAAAAGGCCCACCAGCATGGGGTAAAAGGCACACAGTATTGATACAAATACTTCAGCTAAAATAATAATGTCCAAGTTAATACTTTACAATTACTTTAGCAAAGTTTGTACTATTTTCTGCTTATTTAAAAAAAAAAAAATGTTTTTGTTCAATAAATATACTGTCATTAAAATATGTTAATATAAAAATATATTTTAAAATACAGACACAAAATCATTTTAATAAGTAAAGATTCTCAAATCATTGAAGGCGATCCAATAATAATTTTATATATATTTAAAGTAGTAACAACAAATTATATTTTACTATATGATATGATTAATATCATGTTTGTTAATATGATGGTTTCATTCTAAACATGGTGATTATCTCTAATAGGAACGCCCAATATAATATATGATATTTACCATTTGAATTTAACCATGTTATGTCAACAAATGGAAAAGTCAGCGATTTATTAATTATCATTTTAATTACTGTGGACCTTTAGCCCCAACAGCAGGGGCGCTTTTACCCCAAATATCATACAGTTATTTAAAAACTCTCTCTTTAATTATCTTAAATAAAACAGAAAATCATAAAGAAGACATTTGTCATATATATTTAAAGTAGTAACAACAAATTATATTTTACTATATGATATGATTAATATCATGTTTGTTAATATGATGGTTTCATTCTAAACATGGTGATTATCTCTAATAGGAACGCCCAATATAATATATAATATTTACCATTTGAATTTAACCATGTTATGTCAACAAATGGAAAAGTCAGTGATTTATTAATTATCATTTTAATTACTGTGGACCTTTAGCACCAAAAGCAGGGGCGCTTGTTACACCAAATACCATACAGTTATTTCAAAACTGTCGCTTTAATTATCTTAAATAAAACTGAAAATCATAAAGAAGACATTTGTCTCAAAATATATGCATTCATTTTAGCGATTCTCATTTGATACTTAAATCTACAACGTTTAAAAAATGATATATATATTAGATCAAGTAAGCACAGTATAAACTTTGCGCTACTGCGCACGATCACATCAAAGATCAGACAGATATACATGTGCATCTTGAAAAGCGGATGTTTTGGAATGTACTAAGTCATGTTTTTTTCCATCTAGTGGTTTAAAGGAAAATAATATCAAAGGCGCCTTTTACTCCGGGGTGCCTTTAGCCCTGTTGTACCCTACACTTTGCTTTTTAAGCATTACATTATTCAGAGCCGATCCTCCCTAAACGCAGAATATGCAAGCTGCGTAGACCTCCGAAAGACCAGGGGCCCCTTGCTCTCAAAGATGTTGGTCAACGGTTATGAAAACATGAAGGGTCAATTATATTAATGCAGTGCACTCTCACCCTCTCTACGTAAAAAGTCAGTCAAATTATGTAACGTGTACATTGTACAGTCTCTTGCATGAAACAAAAAAAAAAAAAAAAACAAGTGTACGCAGCCACGGAAGAGAACACAGACAAATAAGTTTCATCCATTCTTTCATCCCAACAACAACCCCCCTCCGGCAACACAGTTTTGCGTCAGGGCCACCAGAAGTTTAGGATCAGCACTGACATTACTACCATGCGAAAGTTTTTTTTTTTTTAAATAAATTAATATCTTTATTCAGAAAGATGAATTCAATTGATCAAAAGTATCAAGAAAGACTTTGACATATTTACAAAAAAGTTTGATTTCAATTAAATTATTTTATTTATTATTTATTTTTTTACTCATCAAAAATTCTGAAAAAAATGTAGCAAGGTGTTATAGAATGATTTCTGTAGGATCATGTGACACTGATAACTGGAGTAGGTAATGACTGCAAATTCAGCTTTGCCATCACAGAAATAAATACAATGTTAAGATATATATTGATATTATATATATTTATAATATATATTTAAAAACAACAAAACATTTTACTAACCCCAAACATTTGAATTGAACATTTCAAACATAGCTATTTAAAATATATATATATATATATATATATATATATATATATATATATATATATATATATATATATATATATATATATATATATATATATATATTTACTGAATACCAAATAATACGATTAATACTGGAGCTGAGATGCCTCACATAGTGTTATGAAATGGCTCTACCACTCAAGAGTAATTCACAACAATGTTCAATACAACTACAAAGACAGTGGATGCTGCACATTGGTGGTGGATGAGGAGATAGCCCCCTTACTATGTAAAGCGCTTTGAGTGTCTAGAAAAGCACTATATAAATGTAACAAATTATTATTATTAACCAAATGTTTTGATAATTGAGTTCATTTTGCTTCCTATGGTCTTAAAAACCTCTTGATCTAAAGGTGTATAAAGGCATATACACATAAATTCCATTAATAATCTTAAAAATCTACACATTACATTTCCATCAATAATCTTTCAAAAGTACACCTAACTTGTAACTATAATTGTATACAGTATGTAATGTATGTTATAGGACTTACTTGTGGCCGAGCTCATGTGCGATTGTAAATGCCAGGGTCAGGCCTGTGTCTTCATTGATGCTGCAGCTGCGGTGAGGTTGGCACATTCCAGCCACATGAGACAGTCCCAATGTCTCACAAGGCTTATTGATGGCGGCACAAATGTCTTTTCTGTGTCATAGAGAATGGTTAACACATGTATTTTATATATGTAAAGCAATGCAATTTTGGTTATGATTAGGCCACGTGTACCTAGTAATGAGAACAGCCACATCATGATGGACTGGATGATCATCATCCTTCATATTAATGCCTTTCTGCCACTTACAGAAGCTGTTCAGGCTGTTGTCTGCATGATGGGTAATTTTCAAATCCTCCTAATAACATATAAAATGATTAAATACATAAAATGGGGAAATTGTATATGTAACATTTGTGTGTATGAAGTATGACAGAATGATTGAGTTTAAAGAAGTATTACTTCTTTATTATTAATATGAAAGGCAAATAAAATTGATTTATTGGAGCTTATTGAAGGTATCATGTTGAGGGATGAGAATTTATGAAAGTAATGATACAACTCTAAAATGCATTAACTTTTAGATGGTGGCAAACAGTGTTGGGGAGTAACTAGTTACATGTAACGGAATTACGGAATTTAATTAGAAAATAAAAGTAATTTTAATCAGTTACAGTTACTGAGATATAAAAAAAAATTAATTACAGTTACTTATGAAAATGTTAAGGATTACAAAGGATACATCTGATTTTCTTCACACACGTGTACATATTTAATTGATTTATTTTATAAATTGCAGTGAATGCTCTAAAATATGAAACACCAATGTTTCAGACGTTTATAACATGCTTATTAAATTGTCCAAATTTATTCAAAGTAATTTTTCTCTACTTGAAATATACAACAGTACATATACAGTATAGCCTGAATGCACCGTAAGTCACTTTGGATAAAAGCGTCTGCTAAATGCGTAAATGTAAACTAAAGACAGGATAAAATAACAAAACATAAAAACAACTGTAGACAATGCCACCTAGGCTGCCATCAGCGGCGGAATCGTGACTTAACTTGATTTATAGTGCTTCTTGAGGGGGAATAATGAGGTTTGACTGACAGTTTGAGGGGCCAATGGCGTTATGAGGTTTAGTGGCGGTGGCGTCACTTACTGATCCAGGATAAGTGATCCTTATCTGTTTCATTTCTGATTTGAGCTAGAGTTTCAGAAATGCTTTGGAAAATGTTACATTAGCTTTTGTTGATGCTACCGCGCTACTTGATATAAAATAGAGCTTCACTACTGAAAAGCTATTTGATTCAGAAAACAGCAACGCTACCACCATGCTACTGAGAAATGTAGTTAAACTATTAGCGCCACTAATTGTTGCTAGGCTACTGCACAACACTGGTAACCACAAGCTCAACTGTGCTTGCATGAAACCTTATTGCTTTTCACACATCAAGCAAGCACAGCTGAGCTTTTATATTTTGTGTTCTGTGCATAATAAGTGTTGATATTGGAATAAATAAAACCCAAATCGTATGTTTTTATAACTACATGAGCGCAAATAATTTTAATTGATGTAATTTATGACAGAATTTTCATTATTGGGTGAACTAATCTGCAGGGGTTCTCAACTCTGGCCCTCAAGGTCCACTTTCCAGTGGAGTTTAGCTGAACAAGCTAATCTAGGTCTTCGGGATTACTAGAAAGCTACAGGCAGGAGAGCTTGATCAAGGTTAGAGCCAAGCTCAGGAAAGTACGGGGAAGTGGACCTTTAGGGCCAGAGTTGAGAAGTCCTGCTTTAATGCATAAATCACTGTGAGAAAACACCTCAAAAATGACCCCTGGCCCCAGACTTTCAGATTTAAACAAGTTTTAAAGTAATTTAGTACAAAACATTTTTTGTAATTCATGGCAAAATGAGCTTCTCTGTACTTGAAAGGGTTAAGAGGGTTTAAGTTAATAACCCAAACTACAACCTTGATCAAATTATTGTAACAAGATTCACATTGAACAGCTAAAATACTGTTGTCACTCTTCTTCTGAGTGCTTAATCCTACTTTGCACACACAGAATTTGGTTATTTACAGGAGTAACAACATATTTACACAAAGTCTGAAACAAACAAACTGAACAACTAGTTTTAATGACGTATTTAAAAGTTCATCAGACATGTGTCTCTTCTCCAGATGTGGAGGAAGAAAATCACAATGATGGCTTGACATAGTTTGATAGTTTTTCCAAGTCTGTATTTTTTTCAGTGAATGTATCTCTGTTACTCAAACCAGTGGTTCAGTGTTCTCACCAGTGTTGTCCAGTGGTTAATATTAAAAGTAAGAAATATTGAGAATAATATTGAGAAATATTATTTAACTGCAAAGTATTGCTAAATAATAATAATAATAATAATAATAATGTTTTATAACAGCTACAGCTCCACCAATTTACCATCAATATACCAAATTTAAAATGTGCTTTTTTGATAGTATTTTCTATTTCTCTTCAGAAACACACATGGTGACACATTTGGGGAATATTAAAAGTAAGAAATATTGAGAATAATATTGAGAAATATTATTTAACTGCAAAGTATTGCTAAATAATAATAATAATAATAATAATGTTTTATAACAGCTACAACTCCACCAATTTACCATCAATATACCAAATTTAAAATGTGCTTTTTTGATAGTATTTTCTATTTCTCATCAGAAACACACATGGTGACACATTTGGGGAATATTCCTCAGATTAAGCAACCAAAGCAAAAAGTGACAAACCAAACCAAGTGATTACCAACATAAATCAAAAACAGTAGCAGACCCCTGAATTAGATGATTCATTCCCAGACATTTAAACGCAGTTAACACCTACCAAAACCGTGCGCTGTGTATGTGGTCATAGTGCACCTAGTCTGTTTTAAAGCAACGATATTGACTCAGACTGTCTGCCATGTATTTTTAGAGCAAGAGTTTGCATCACTGCTTTGTCATTTCACTTACCTCATCCTTTTCCAGCAGAATGAGACGCACGACAGCGATGTTGATGGCATTTCCAATGCTGGCATCCCGAAATAACCCTGCCACCTATAAAACACAACATTCTCACATATGAAATTGTAAATAATTGTAATATTATCTGAAATGTCATGTCGATTTGAAGCTAATCTAACATCACAACCCTTCTACTGCAGTGGTTTATTCATTTTGGATCAAAATATTTGGACAGTAATGGCAGTTTATTTTGATTCCCCTGGAATGCACAGCATCTGGATGAAAGCTAGAGAAATGAATAGAATAGAGTATCTGTGACAGCTGTGTGTGCAGTCTTATGTTGGCTAGGATCTGGCCATTGACAAGAGGGAATGATAATACTTAATGTTGTAACATTTTTAATGATTGGTAGGAGAAGGATTTAGAGTGAAGTAACCTCAGACAGCTTACTGCAACCGCTGTTTTCAGCAAGCCTGATGAGAGATCACATAATGACAGATTTTTAGGAGCAATGACAGACAAGTTAATCGCAGATCTTTACAGGGGCTTATATGAAAGACAGTGGAGATGAAGCCCCCCCTAAATTGGGTCTAGGAATTTCAATGCAGAGAAGTAAAAAAAATAAGTCACAGAAAGAACTCAAGAACACTTGATGTGACTGACATACTGATATTGAACTAAGGACTTTAGCACAAACCGACTCTCTCTTGGTGAGCTGCTTAAAAGTTCTGCTCTCATATCAAAGCTCTCCTTGAGATAAATGTGGTCTGGAATGTGATGAGGTATTTTCTATGCTTCTGTGGTGCTCATTACAAAATGTTCCAGTGAATTAATGATGCACCTTTGAAGCCGTTCTGTCTTTTTCAGGTGAAGCTACTTCTGCTGACATTAATCTGATCTTTGATGAGTCTATGGCACACTCAAATTCTAGTTAACTTTATTATAATACCTTGATTTTTCAGGTCGCAGGTACTAATGTTCCAGTTCTCTGCATTGATCAAGCTTGCATGGAATATGTTGTCAAATATATTTAGCAAGGTGAGAGATGTAAAGCAAATTAATAAAAAACTTGTGATCATTAGTCATTGCAATTAATTAATGAATTTCTGGGCATAATTTATCCTTGCTTAAGCTACAGACATGAATTAAATCTAATGCACTGAGGTGTGATTTTACTTTTTTAAAGTGAAAGTGAAAGTGACGTGATATACAGCCAAGTATGGTGACCCATACTCGGAATTCGGGCTCTGCATTTACCCATCCAAAGTGCACACACACAACAGTGAATATACACACAGCATGAACAAACACCCGGAGCAGTGGGCAGCCATTTATGCTGCGATGCCCGGGGAGCAGTTGGGGGTTTGGTGCCTTGCTCAAGGGCACCTCATCATGGTATTGAGGGTGAAGAGAGCACTCCACCCACCTATAATTCCTGCCAGTCCTGAGACTCAAACCCGCAACCTTTGGGTTACGAGTCCGAATCTCTAACCATTAGGCCACGACTTCCCCGACTTAAGTAATCTGGCAAACAATTTTTGCCTGACAGATAAAACACATGAAAGTTGTTAAGATTTACATGCATTAAGAGACACAAGCCATATCTAGAGACCAGAATATCATAGAGACTTGGGGTTGGGCCCTTTTGACTTGAACCAGTAAGTAGCCATCTAGTAACCACCCAGAACACCCTAGCGCCCAATAAGCAATTGCTTGCCAACCATCAGAACACCCAACCAATTTCATAGCAATGAAATAACAACCACTCAGAACACCTTAGGAATTGCATAACAAAACCTATTATGTTCAGAAAATGTAAACCACTACTTGTAATTGTCACAAATCAGGACTCTGTGGCTCCCTCCGATCACCACCAGAGGAATCCATCACCAGAGTACAAAGCGGTTCTTTCGGACTTCATTCTTTAACCCCAAGGCCTACCTGGACCGTTGATCTACTCTGATCATTTGCTGCCTGCCTTTGACCCAGCCTGCCTAGTGTATTTACTCTGCTACCTGTCTGTCGCCTGCCTCGACCCCTTGCATCCATTCAGTTTACGATTCTGCTAAATTCTGATTTAGTCTACGTTGTCCCTGACGCTGTTATCTGAACTTTGCCTGTTTTACTCATTGTGTTTTGAATAAAGCTGCATATGGATCCCAAAGCCACTGACTCTTTGTTACAGTAATTCTGTAATAGTCATATTTATAATGACATATTTAGTAAAAAGGCACTGTGAATACATATCAGCACTGGTGCAGTATGTTTGCTGGAGAAAGAATTTCAGGAGCTCAATGGTGCCTGAAGCCCAAATAATTCTTCCTCTCAACTGATTATTTAAACTACAAACAAGAGTTACAGTAAGTTTTCAGTATTTCCTTTTTAAAAAGCACTTCAGATTAACATGTTGGACCACTTTCTATCAATTTTTCCCAAGAGAATACCAAAATATTGTCAGCAGCCATATCACCCTGTAGCCCAAGACCGGTTTCCCACTGAAGCTAAGCAGGATTGAGCCTGGTCAGTACCTGGATGGGAGACCTCCTGGGAAAACTAGGTTGCTGCTGGAAGAGGTGTTAGTGAGAACAGCAGGGGGTTTTCACCCTGTGATCTGTGTGGGTCCTAATGCCCCAGTATAGTGACAGGGACACTATACTGTAAAAAGCACCATCCTTCAGATGAGACGTTAAACCGAGGTCCTGACTCTCTGTGGTCATTAAAAATCCCAGGATGTCCTTCGAAAAATAGTAGGGGTGTAACCCGGCATATCCTGGCCAAATTCGCCCACTGACCTCTGACCATCATGGCCTCCAAATCATCCCCATACACTGATTGGCTTCATCCCTCTGTCTCCTCTCCACCAGTAAGCTGGTGTGTGGTGGGCGTTCTGGTGCAATATGGCTGCCGTCGCATCATCCAGGTGGATGCTGCACACTGGTGGTGGATGAGGAGATATCCCCATACTATGTAAAGCGCTATATTAATGTAACGAATTATCATTATTATTAAAAAAACTATATCAACGATTCAACTCCATGTGATCAACTTGAGAAATATTTCACCCTCACATGAAATATCTAATTCACATCGATTGAAATGACTATATTACACCCAAGGAGATTTGCAGAGCAATGGTAAATGTGACCGCACTTTTAAAATATTCCTTCTTACGTCAGCAGTAGACAACAAGGTAGCTTATTAAAATGTGGAACCTATTTTACTTACTGTAGCTCTGTATTACTCACTTTGATTCTGAATTGGTTTATTGCCCTCTTTAGCCTGGTCAACAGTGCCGCCGCTCCCTATACGCAGAGTACGCAGCTTGCATAGTGCACCAACTCCCAGGGGGATGGGGGCACCATCCCAATTAATAATAATAAAAAAAAAACGTGATTCACCATTCCCACATCCGTGCCCACTTGCCGCTAGCCTCTATGCCCGTGAAAAGACATCAGAAATCCGGTGCCAAGAAAATGATACAAAATAAAATATAAATTAAAACGAAACACGTGCGTGGCGGTAGGCTACATTCATAATCCTGTGAAAAAAAATTGGGTGTTGAGGTTAATAACGTTTTAATGTCGGTAATAATTGCACCACCACCAACGCATCTAACAGTCTCTCTGAGTTTCCATGTTCCCTTACGAAAGTTAGCCATGGTTTTAACACGAATCCAAAAAAAAAATCATGCTTCTTTTAGCCATGGTAACGGCAAATTAACCATGGTTTTGTTTCTTCAAATAATAATGTACAAAGAAGTATTAAGATAATATTTTTGTAGTTATAAAAACAAGCCTAAGCCAACAATAGCCTTTAAAAGGACTTGAAATGCATTAAAACAATGAGGTAACCCTGCAGAAAAAAACAATAGAACCATCACAGAAAATTCTAACACCATCACAAATGTATCACAAATACCATTACAAATATTACAAACCATCAACTTTTAACATAAAAAAGTTAACAAAAAAGGGTTTTCTGTAGTGTGTTTTGGGACATATTCCATTAGGATTTATTGGTTTTTACAAGCCACCAATAGAAGGTTACCATTTACCAGTAGAGACCAACAGGGTCCATTATGTTTCCATTAAAACCAATACAAGTTCCATTATAACCAGTAAAACTATTACAAATGTTGTGATGGTGTCTATTGTTTTTTTTTTTTTTTTACATTACATGTTATAAATGCTTATAAAGGTCATTGCTACTGTTATACTTACATGACGATCATATCCTTGTTTAATAGGCTATTGACCAATCATTTAATTCAAATATCCACTTAATCTATCATTTTTGGCCACCTTTTTGCTATAGATGACACAGTCTCTATAATTTCTCAAAAAAATACCTTGTGGATATCACAACCCTTACAAAAATTAACTATTGTTTTATCGTAGTAAAACTGCTTAATTTTCTTTTGCTTGATTTCTGAATACTTGAGACCATAAAATCAATCAGACAACTGTATTAATAAAATAAGAGCCATAGGTAACTGTCTAGAACTACAATTGTAATTAGTAAATAATACAATTTAATTACAATTAATTTATTTATTTACTTAAAGTATTCAAAGTTATTATTTAAAGTTCTATTTTGACCCCTGTAGTAGTTTTTTTTGTACTTCCATAATATTTGAGGGAGGGGGCACAACAATACAATCCTGCTTAGGGCACCCATTTGGGCAGCAGTGGCCCTGCTGGTCAACAATACACAAAAACAAGTAAAATAGAGCAGCAATGAGTCTATATTGCCAGACCTAAACTCCTGCCAACTCTTGTTGTACATAAGTAGCAGGACAAACCTACAAGAGAAGCAGCCTGGCAGGAAACTGAGGATAATGGAATGTTTCCCCTTTCAAGAAGGTTCTTCAATACCAACCAAGTGTCTGGAATGGAAAACGTTTTTCCCTGAAGGCTTTTCCCTCCACAAAAACAGAAACCAGACAAAGAATACAGAGGATATTTTGGAAAATGTACCTAACAGACTGGATCAGTAACATGGTCAGCTGACTTGGATCCAGCTCAGGAGCAACTAGCAGAATGAGTGCTGCCTAAAGGCACGCTGTAGCTATTTGAGGAGACGAGAGTCAGCGAGGTGAAAGCTGAAGGGATGAAATGAGGATAGTTTGAAACAACACGTCAGAGTTAAGAATGAACAAAATAAAAATGTGGATTTGAAAACTTTTTGAACTCTTTCCATGGGTGTCCCTGACAACGTGGAGACTAAGATGGAAGACGGTTGACACTTTGTTCACCTTAGAAACAAGTCTAATCATACTTTGGATCTTATAAATAGAAGTAGAGCAGTATATATAAGAAAATGTGAGAAGTGGAACCTGTCACCACAATTCCAGGTGGTTACTAGGATTTTAAGGTTGTTAATGAATACAAGTGAATGTTTTGATCATGGGATTATTTTCAACTACCTAACCATTCCCCAGATTAAATTCATAAATCTGATCGCTTTGAAAAGTAATAGAACACCATGGCAGAAGTATAGAAGATTATACTGAAAATAACTATTATTGACAAGTACATTTAAAAATCAGTGCAAACATCACATTCATCTGTGCTAAATAACTTGTGTAATTACCAAAAAAAAGAAAAAATACTATTGAAAACCTGTTTTTCCTCAGAATAAAAATAAAGGTAATTGTGACTTGATTTCACACAATCTAATTGTGAGTTTATATCTCCCAAATTAAGACTTACAAACTCAGTTGCAATTACCTTTTTTTTCCTTGGAAAGCTTAGGGAACAGTTCTCAGTTCTTTAAAGCTTAGGGAACAGTTCTCCCAAAAAATTCAATTAAAACTGAATCACCCTAATGTCATTCCAAACCTTATGACTTTCTTCTGTTTAAGATAAAACTGTTTTGCTTTTGTTTTACTGTTTTTGTTTATATAGTGAAAGTCAGAGAGGTTCAAAACAGCACTGAACCCCATTGACTTTCAGTGTAGAAAAAAACACAATTTCAATAAATACACATTCGGTACAGGTTTGGAATGACGTGAGGGTTCGTAAATGATGACAGGACAGTGATCTCTTTAAGGGTTTAGAATAAGTATGAGCAAAAGTAATAGTGGTGCTTGCCTTGGAAAACACCATGAATTATTTATAGAAAGGATTGTTACTCACAATATTCATGACAGAGAGCACATAGCTCGAAACTCCTTTGCTCCCATGATACTCCACCATTTTAGGGTCAGCCACTACCAGAGTCTCTACCCACTTCTCAGTGCTTATGGAGCGCTGTCTTATCCGTCTGCGATGTTGCCGTCTCTCCCAGCGCTCTCTTTGCCTCTCCACCTGCTTTGCCCCTCCTAAAGGATCTAAAGATGATTAAAAATGACCTTGGATCATTAATGCATGACTTGCTTTAATCATGAAAGACATCTGTTCATAAATGATTTAGCCCTTTGAATCCTATGCCCCAAAGTCTTACCTCTGACCCCACAGGTCGCGTTAGCTGTGCGCTCCCCAAACAGAGGCTGCACCAGCTGGTGTTCTGATTGGACAGCATGTCGCTTATAGACTGCATGAGCCTGTGGGGCTGACTTTTCTTGTGCAGACTCCAGCGGACTAATGAAGAATTCCTCTTCAGAGAGCATGAACAGCCCTGTCTAGAGAGAATAAAAGGTCGAAGTAACGTGACATCAAATTAAACAGCTGATACCCATGCAATTTATGGGTATATATCATCACTGCGGTCGAATGTTTTGCGTCAGGGCACCTACTATTTATTATTCCTATTAAACAGAGTTTCACACAGATTGGTAACAACTTTAACTTTTTCCAGCAGTGAGAGTCAGTGATCAACCACACAAAGAAAAATTAAATCTTTAAAAATATTTGTAATAAGGTTTTAAATAGATTGTTTATGGTAAACGGTTTTTAAATTATAAATTATAAATATTCTAATATGTTATGGGAGCAACATTACATTCATTTTCATAACATGAAACAACTTTACCTTTGTAAAAAACAAATCTGATGTTTCCGACCTTGCGAAAATAGTTTTCCCCTGCATGTGTTTGTATTCTAGGTGAACCATGTGACATTTCTGACAAATGTTTATTTTTTATATATTTCTTTATATTGGAAAGCAGATATTTATATTGGTAACAATTAGGCCACACTGCTAATAGTTTTCTTTTCCAAAATGTCATTCTTTTAAAGGGGCTTTTTTCATCATCATCGGTAAAGTTGCATCACCTTGACATATTTTTATTTTATGCAACAACGACCCTCCTACCCCTCGAGGCTGTAGAATTTAGGGATGCTACGAGCCTGTCCCATCAATATCCAGCGACTACTGAACTGTCCCTTTTAACAATTTTTATAAAACAATTAAAATATATTAATACATAGAGACTGCTGTCTGTCAGTCTCTTGTGGGTTTTATTTAAAAAAAAATGCATTTAACAAGGATTGTCTCACTGAGTTTAAGAATCTCTGGGCTCTGTTAGCCCTGGCCCAGATTCTCTACTCTCGACCCCACTCCCCCAAATAATTTAAGGCTATAAAGACTTGGCAGTACCTGAGAAGGTAAAGTAAATATGCTAGAAAACCCTGCTTAATACAGGGCACTGATTTATTGCATGAAGAGAACATAACATTTAAACAGCATGTGCACAGTTCAGCTAAATTATAAAGTTTACAATTTTAACATAATGCTGTTAAACTAAACATATGAAACAAACCATTTGCTTAAATATCCACACAATGAACAATAGCAAAATAGCAGTGTGTGGTTAGTTTGTTAATCAGATGCATGTGAAACTTGTGTTTGTCACTGAATCAACTCATTTTAACATGAAATGATGTATGCATCTTTACGAGCATATACTGTATCATGAAATACAGAAATTTAATTATAATAATATGTCATTATTGTCTGAGGAACATACTGACATAAACTCCCTTTGTGAGTGTTTTGACTATGTATCTGTTAATAAAGGCTTTAGATGACAAGTTCCAGAGGTTAGGGGAGGGTGAAAGAGGGTTACGGGTTTACTACTTTATGTGCCCTCACCAATGTCAAAATCAAACCCACACCCTTACCACTCCTCCACCATAATTTATGAATTGAATACAAAAAAGTAATGCTTATTATACAAGAAATTAATTTATGTAATAAAATAAATTGACCATGAAAACAAGTGTTATGCCAATGACCCTAAATCAGTTTGCTCTCTATTTATATCAAAAGACAGGGTCAGCTGTTTGTTTAAGTGGCTTGATGGGTTTTAACCAAGTGAGCCATTTTCTCGATTGTATGGTTCACCTGTATCAACATCCTTTGTTTGGCTTTAAACAATGTTCCTTCTAAACATTCCTAACCTTAGCCCTTGCTCTAACCTCTAACCTTAACCTATCTACAAAGCTGTCATCAAGAGAGACTTCTGGGAATGTTGCCAAGGCCCTGTTATGAAGGGGTCACTAAGGACCTCTAGGGGAGCCCACAGATTCATCACTGGGTGTCCACCAACAAAAAACAAATGCCACAGGCTTGAATTTAATCAAATGTCTTTATATCCCTAAAATATAAGGTAAATTATAAGTAGAAAAGAATGTTGATCAGTGTCAATAGGAAATATTATTAGCATTGTTTGATCAATTATTTCCGGATTTATATACTTCTACATGAGAACATCAAAATACAAACATGCTTATTGACTCACCAGGCCATTGCAAGTGCTCAGAGCTGCATGACCCCACTTCAATGTACTGCTCCAGACATCTCCCAGGAAGTAGCAGAGAGAGTGGCCATGGCTATCTAATGTAGACCCTTGCAGACCACCGTATCTCCACTCTGTGAGGAATCCAGGCGCTAGTAGATGAGGGTTTAGGGTGAGGTTAAAGTGCAGGTCCTGACCACCATACTGCAGATGGTAAAAAACCTGGGCCAGGCTCTCTTTGTTTTTTGATGTCTCTCTCCTTTGAATTCGACTCACACGGTGGGACACATGATTGGACAATAAATGTCCCGATGAATCTACTCTGATAGGATGAACAACTTCGTAGTTAGGAAATCCATTAGGAGAACTATCTGCAAAAACACCAGGGTAATAACTATTAGGATAAAAAGCCACCACACGTTAATTGGTAAAATAGTATGGTGCTATAACACAAAACAGATGAAAAAAAAAACTGATGTTGCATATGCCGTTCTTACTTAACATCGAATTTCAAGTTCACACTTTGGGCCTAGTAACTACTACTTTAGCTATACATTTGGTTACCTCAAATAGATTTGTAAACTCTCTGTAAAGTAATTAGTAGTTACCATTATTGATCCAACAGCCTTCAACTTATTCTGCCTTACACAATTGTCAGTGGTAAGATAAATAAAAACTAATACAACAACCCGGGGAACAAAGACATTTATTTTCAATGTTTTTAGTAAAAAAAATTAAACCTTGCATGCATAAATGGCATACACAGGAAAGTGCATTGTTCAAATTGGTATTATGCTCAAATAACTCAGATATTCACATAATGTTCTCTCAAATGTAAATGAATCAAATAATTAATGTATGCAAGGCAAGACATCTGCTCATTATTCCAGCCATTACTGCTGTTTGCAGGCTTCTGTAAATATTTTGTTATACATAATGTCATGATTCAACTAAGTTTAACAGCTTATGTAACAGCCTTACTAGAATATCATTGAGATGGATGGGCTCTTTGGTGTAATCTAGCAAGTAAACTAAACATCAACTATCAAGCTCATGCTAGCAACTTAGCATACTAGCTAACAACCACTCTGAACATCTTAGAAATCAGAAAGCAACACTCTGCCCTGATAATCCCTCCCCCCAAGACCATGTCAAAATCTATGAAATCTAGATTTATATTTATTATCATCTAAACATATGACCAAACAACACAGACAATATATCATAGTTTAGACTTTAAAAAGTTCCTGAAAGATTTTACTATGCACAGAGTTTTCAGGATTGTGTGACTGCAATTTTCCAACCGGAACATTGTAACCTTTTGCTCTTTATTTTTCACTTGCATAAGTTTTAATAAGCAAATCATTTAAATTCGTGTGAGTTACAAAGTAATAGAACTGTACATTGAATAATTCATGAAACAAATCCATGAATTATCATAATAACAACAGGCTGAAGTCTGTCATTCTATTCAAATAACACACTTACAGAAGGATGTATAGCAATTATGAGGTAGAGTAAAGACTAAAATAACTTCTCAGGTCTGCATTCTCCATATTCCATGGTTTCTCTAGAGACTCTGTAGTACAAACATTTGAACAGTCTTTGTTACATGACTTCAGTCTGTTCATTGGCAGCCCTGTTGCTTTGACCTACATGATTGTGGAAGCAGAGGGGCTTCCACGAGAGAGCAGCAACAGGGGTAGAGTCCGCCAAGAAATGGGATATGGGGTGGGGGATGTATAAGCCATCAGGGAAAACAAAAGTCAAAAGGACACAAAAGCCAAACGAAAGTGGTGTGATGCTGATATTTAGAAATAATTCACATTACAATATCCTTTTACCTTACACTTTAATCTAGTTATTCACAATAGCATTAAAAATTACAATTAAAACGTTTTATTACAGAGAGTTCTGAAGTTTTATTGTTGTTTCTTATTATCCAGCAGCATTTGATACTGTGATGTGAACTGTGACCTAAAATTCTAATTTACATAAAAATAACCTAATCAAGAAAGATTAATAGTGTTCATTGAGTGCCAGTAGAAAAATTTTACAAAATGTACCATGTGCCATCACAAATCATGGCCTGAATAAATAGTTAAAAGAGAAACCTGGGAACAGGACATAACTAGGGTAGTATTTGGCGAGAGCATAAAGTCATAAACTGGACCAAATATTTTACTTCCACTTTTTTCAGGTTGACAGTGTCAGAAGTAATATCATCCCCAAAGTATGGGCACTTAAAAACTCTACAAGTGTATGAATGTCAACGCAATTGATGGCAAAATATGACAAGTGGCACTTGTAGACAAAATAGGGCTTTTTCCAGAACTACGTCTGAGCCCTTTTTGCATCTACCGGTTTTGCAGTGGTTTTAAGTGGATGCATGAAGTCCTCAAGATAACCACATGTTTATTTCATCACATTATATGAGCATGTTTCACTCCACTTAACATTTTGCAGCCCCAAAGTGTCACAAAACGTTTTGTCTTAATAAACATAATAGGTTATATGCCGTTTTCAAATCAGAAGGCAAGCAAAATTATCTTATATTATTATTATTAATTATATTATCTATATAAACTATTCTGCATGCAATGTGTGCTTTCACTACATTTCTTTAAAATAAAGCCATATTTTAAAAACAAACAAGTGCCTAATATACTTTTTGGGCCACTGTTTGCAAACACAAATGTGCGCACACGCGCACACCATCTGACAAAGAAACAAACAATGCTAAAAATCACAGCGTGGGACTATGAGACACAAGCTCAATCCACTCACCCGTATCTTGATTATATCCGCTAGGTGTTGTGCTCTCGAACATGGACAGGAGCCCAGCTGTTATCACAAAGTACAGAGAGAAACTTGCTGGTCCCAAAACTTTAATGCCGCAGTCCAGCTGAACCATCTTGTCAAACTGCACAGAGGCGAAGACAGATCACTCCTGGTACATCTACAGTCCATTTAAATAATGATAGTTTGAATAGTAACTTCTGCCTCAGCCTTATGCATCGGTAGTTTGGACCCATCACACAAAAGAAAGCTAGTGCATTTATTTAGCCAGAGATCTGCGATGCAGGGGCGGATCTAGGGGTGGGGCCAGAGGGGCACCGGCCCCTGTTGAAATCTGATTGGCCCCTGAAGTGCCCCTGTCCTGTCAGTCATCGCTGATTTACATCAAGCTCTCTATTGGCTGCGTCGGTTCGTCGTTTGAAAATCAACCTGCTCAACGGTTTCTGTCTACAACTGCTAGTGCTGTGTTTTCAGTCACGGTCTTCGTCCCCTTTACGGGAAGTACCTATTCAAAACTTTAAAGTAAAAAAGCATATTATGGTTGATGTCATTTAAGTTCTCTTTCTCTAATGTTAGAAAGCTAATCAGCTCAGGACTCGACGAGTGCTCGATAGCCAACGTGAAAGCCACTCGGCCAGAGCTGCCAACTCTCACGTTTTCGCCGTGTGACACACGATTTTGCCTATTTTCACTCGCACTTACGCCACGCCACATATCCAATTAATCACGCAAAAAAAAAAAAAAACACGATCTTGGGCCAAGTTCGTTCCTTTTCAAACTCCTAGATGGCGTCTATGGCTGGCTGCGCCCCGAAGTTAGCGACAGAAGAAGAGATACCCCGAAAGACAACGAGAGAAACGACCACCTCGAGAAGTCTGATGATGAATCTGAGCTGAGACTACGTATGTAACAATGAAATCTCGTCCAATTGAGTACTCACTCTCTTAAACGTTAAATCTTGAAATAAATAATTTGTTTGTGTTTGTGCGTGTGTCTGTGAACATGATTTAGTGTGGTGAATGTAAACTTAGCTGTCATAACAGGCAGCAGGAGAGCACCCTTTTAACTTCGTGGTATACAGCATGCTCAAAACATCAGTTCATAGCATTTTTATTTACTCATGCCATTTATCTTTTTATTAACAGGCCAAAGAAAAGGACTCACTGTGGATGAAGACTTTTTCTGTAGGACTAAAACAGCACTTCGAACAGGTAAGATGTATTCCAAAGAATTTAACATAAATACAGGAAATTTGTGCAATAGAAGTAGGCATGTTTTGTAACTGAGAGTAGAGTTATTAAACCAACATGACCATAAATTATTTAAGGTTTCAAAGATGTCCCGTGAGACCTTTGCCAGGACAAAAGCGAAACCTTTTATTTAAACAACCAGCCAAGTGAGAAAAGACAGATGGATCAACTTACAGTATTAATCAATCACAAATCAAGGTATGTTTTCCATTGTGTTCTTGGTGCATTTTCCATAGGTGACAGGAGCCAAAGAATTCGAGAGGCTTGCTGCCATCGCCAAACAGGTCCTGGTGTTGCCCCATGCAAAACGCAGATGCTGAGAGGGTGTTTTCAGTGTGGGATTGAACAAAACCAAGAGAAGAAACAGCCTAGCATTGGATGGCACCTTGTCATCAATAATGACCATAAAGATGGCCAATCTGAAGCCCTGCTTCAAATGGGAGCCCCTCAGATATCATCAAGACCTCCAAGAAGGCCACAGGCCAGTATAACCATGCCCACAGATCATAGACAAGGACTTTACCCAGCTTCTGATCTGCATCTGATACTGATTATGCCTCATTTTTTTGTTATTTTTGTAATGCATCTGTATTATTGCTTGGAAAAGGTGTACTGTTTATGCACTTTATTTGTTGCACTTTATTTGTTTCTGATGGACCATGTGGTGGGAGGCTTTGAATGAAGAATAATGTCTCTCCTAACTAATCTTGTGTCGTTTTGGCTGAACATTAATCATCAAGTGCCCTTAAGAATACAAATATTCACAACATAGGCTAGGTTTCAGTTAAGAATTAGTTTAATACCATTCTAATCAAAATATCAATCAACCTACCTAGGTCAAATCTTAAACACTGGTCTATGAATAAGGCTTTATTGTGGTACATAGGCAGTCATTTAGGCACAAGAATAGTTTTCTGGTTGAATGCTCAGCTCAAGTCTAGAAGGCCCTACAAATCATTATGCGAACATTATGCACATCTTTATCAGACCACCCTAAAATCCACTAGAATGCAGGAAGTCAAATCTACTTAATCCAAAATTTCCTGGGGTGGACCTTCAGCTATGTGCTTCACAGAATGTAACCAATATTGTCCATCTCAGTAGGCTGCCCCTATCAACGTCTTTGGGCCTCCCACAAACCACCAGAATGCAGGGTACAACATCAAATTAATTCCAGTTCTCTGATATCTGAGCCACCAACTTGTGAGGCTGCATGTGCGCATAATTTTGATCACCCTGACAAAATCTCACTCCAAGTTTTTGTGAAAAGTTGGCAGGTATGCTCGGGACAGTTCGACAGATTTTACCTAAGCTTTTGATTTGTTTGCAGCTAAGTTAGATTTAATATAGGATTCACATATTAGTTAACACAGTTGCACAGTTCAGGGTCAGGAAGTAATACGGATAATGGTGTCTGACACTTACATCCCTATTCGGTCATACCAAACAGCCAGACATTAATTGTTGTAAATAAATGTAATGCAAAGTGTACAGGTGCACGTGCGTGACGTAACACGTCATTAAACGCATGCGCATACTTAACAACAGAATACTCTAATAAAATGTAAAAGTATGAAAGCTAAGGTGGAAAATAAGACGGGAAAAAAAAATGTAAAATGTAACACATAGCCATGATTTTAACCATGTTTCATCTGAGGTAAAATTATATGGAATTACAGTTTATTCTGTAATATCTGTGTAGTATTTTATTTACAATTTATTAGCATTCTGTTGCACTTTACTTCACCGTGTATATTGTAATATTACACTTTAATGGCACCTTATATATCTCTAACTGTGATAGTCAACACTACAAAAGATAGAGTAATCATCAGCTCTAATGGCGCAGATGGTAAAAGTGACGCGATCGACCCGTGTTCGAATCTGCCTTTTGGCGAATTATTTCTTTCCTTTTCATAATTTCAAAACACATCAGAAAAGCATTTATTTTCATTAAAACAATGATGGGTGAGAAATAAAAAAGTATGACAGCATTTCAGTGCCACGTAACAAAATAATCTAAAAAAATTGCATTATACTCGGCCCCCTCTGTAAACTGTGGCCCCACTGTGGCCCCTGCCTTTAAAAAATCCTAGATCCGCCACTGCTGCGATGGTCATCAGTCCGAGACAAATGATGTAGCATGATAAAGTCTGAGAATCCGGTGCATGGGCGAGTTTGGGCTCCGTTAATTCAACTGGGACGGCTGCAGTTACTGATGCCGCACACAGACGAGCAGCGAACTGTGTTTCAATAAAACTTTGTAAAAGTTCCGCCCTCTCGCTCTTTTAGTAGGAGGACCGTCTTTGTGTTCAGTGTGTTAGACTGAACCCACTCCAGTCTTTTGTTTAAGGCGTTCCGTGCTTATACTCAAATCGAATAACTCCCATCTCATAATTTTAACCGTTTGTAAATGAACACAGGGCACGTTATTGAGTTTAATCTGTGCAATTAATAAATGTTTTTTGTATATGAACACAACACTCGGTCGTCTTTGGCTGTTGCGCCGCGTCTCGCCTCAAGAGCGTTCATTCCTTATTACAGCTATAAACTCGATTTGCATTCTGTTCCGTTTATTTTAGTTCCGGGTAGCTATTTTTGAATGCAAGAACGCATGTTGATGTATCCATGTTGATCCCATTAATAATCATACATTTTCTATAATGCATTTAATTAATAATAGCCTATTTGTCATAAGCCCATACAGCCTTTGACCATCATCGTTATCGTCATTGTCATAAATATGTTCTGCAGGAGAAAGTCATACAAATGAAGAACAACATCAAGGTAAATTATGATAGAATTTTCATTTTTGGGTGAATTTGGGTTATCCCTTTAACAACTACTAAACAATTTATCCACTTATCCCACCATCGTCCACTCTACCATTCCTTCCATCAATTGAAAGGCTGAAAACTGAAAATGCTAACTGTTTTTAAGGGAGAGACAAACTGTGCTGCTTATATTTCTGAGTGTCCATCAAGTGCCCCCTCTGGTGGAAACAGTAGTAAGGAAAAATATCTCAAGTCATTCCCTCTTCTTGCATTGTGAATTGCAGAAGCTTAAGATGACATGATCAGATGATACATGATACAGCTATCAACAGGAACTAAAAAAGGCAAACTGACATAACACAAAACCCATGAACATAATAGGCTATTAAATTGTGCTATAATTTAATTATAAACCATTTTATATTGCATTTAAATAACTATGACTAATAAATGTAACAATAAGCTACTATAGGCACTGTAGATATATGGGCTAGCCTACAAACAACTCTTGCCTAAATTGCTGATTTGTTATCCGTTTGGTTTCCGTTTATTTTTCAATTTTTGTTTATTAAATTATTAAGTAAGAGGTCTATTTTGGAATCCTGTGTTATTTGGTCATCTTCCCTCAAATCTGTATGACATGACATGACATGACGTAAAGAGTACGGCAGCGGTGTTATCCAGTGCGCGCGCTTCACAGGCGGGCGCTCCCCATGCGCTTCTGCATAAAACGCTGGCTGTCAGGTGCACTGCGTGTTCAAAACACGTCGCTTACACCTATGGGAACCCACTCCCATCTAAAACCGTTTAGGTTCTGTGTGAAGCAATGTCAGAGTAATTGATATGGGGTCAGTAGACACCCTTGTCCACCAGGCACCTGTTGGAGAGTTTCCTTCGGAAACAATGGGTGACATTCTCAACCAAAGCGGATGGGGAACTTTAAACAGAAGTTTAACGGATAAACACAAGTTCAGCAGTCTGGAAGACATCGATGTGACTGCTGACGGCAGCCCCGTCCTGCGGATTATCATCTCGGTGGTTTATTCCGCGGTGTGCGCCATGGGTTTGGTCGGAAACCTTTTGGTGTTTTTTCTTATGAAGATAAGACAAGGTCGAAAGAAATCCATCATTAATTTCTTTGTCATCAATTTAGCTGTCACCGACTTTCAGTTTGTGTTGACCTTGCCTTTTTGGGCTGTGGATACGGTGTTGGATTTCAGCTGGCCGTTTGGTAACGCCATGTGCAAGATAATTTTATCAGTCACTGTGATGAACATGTACGCCAGTGTCTTTTTCCTCACCGCAATGAGCATTACGCGCTACTGGTCTGTCGCATCTGCTTTAAAGATCCCTTCTAGAAAGAAGTCCGTATCTGTGAAGTGGGTCTGTGCTGTATTGTGGATCTTGGCGACTGTGGTAACAGCTCCAACTTTAATTTTCTCCACCGTGACAGAAGTGGCAGGTGAAAAACTCTGTCTCCTCAAGTTCCCAGATGGCCAGGATTGGCTCGCTCTGTATCACCTTCAGAAAATTGTCATTGCGTTTATATTGCCCATGTTTATTCTCTCAGTGTGTTATCTGTTACTGCTCAGGTTTATCCGAAAGAGGGGCATTAATACCCATCAAAGGAGACGATCTAAAGTAACAAAGTCTGTAACGGTGGTGGTACTCTCTTTTTTCATTTGCTGGATGCCAAACCATGCGATCACCCTCTGGGGCGTGCTGGTGAAATTGAACGCGGTGCACTGGGACAAAACATACTACATGGTGCATACTTATGTTTTTCCCGTGACTGTTTGTCTTGCTCATACTAATAGTTGTTTAAACCCAGTTTTGTATTGTCTAATGCGACGGGAGTTTAGAAAAATATTACATAGTTTCTTTAGGCGCATCTCCGCGCCTGTTATGTCGAAGGCTGGAAAAATACATGGATACAGTCGAGGCAGCAATCAAAACCTGGATGACGTACACACTGGAATTCATTTACACGTGATTGACGCACAACGCTCCCAACAATCCAGACAACCGACCTTATACTGACAGTATTCATACCCCAAAAGGTTAATACTATTATTTGAGAACGATACTGAGAACGACGAACAACTGTAGCCGTTGTTTGTGACTTGAACAGGTGTTTTATATGTTGTCCCATACATAGTATGTATGTATACATGTCAAAGTTAGACCTAATGACAAAACAAAAACAAAAAATATATATATTCACATGTACATTTGGAAAAAAAATACACTGAAATGTAAAGATATTCTGGGAACTGAATTGATGCTTGCAAAACTGTATTTATACTGTACATGACATAAAGTAATTTATTGATATGAATTGTGTATTACATTTTTTTCAGTATAATTCTTAAAGGGATACTCCACCTAAAACTGATTTTTTTTTAATATAGTAAAAAACTGATTTGTGAACGTGTAAAATGTATACATAATGGGTAAATAATTTTCGGAATTTTCTGAAATCAGAATTTTCCCATGCAAAAGAATCATGTAAATCTCTGGGCTGAAGATAAATTATTAAATTAAGTTTATCTGATTAAATGACAGCTGTTCATTAAAGTGTATGAGATGCTTAATCCTAAGCTGTGTCAGTGATTCAACTAATAGTGACAGAAAGCTTTGTATCCAAGTGCAGGAAATATTATCACAGTATACTATAATTTCATTGAGAAACCTGCTAAAATATCTTTGAATATCACGAGGGAGCACTGGCAAAGAAAAGTCCAAAAATCATTTCCCTATATGTAATTAAGAAGCTGCAAGGAGAATCATACCTTTGTTTTTTGGGTTAATAAATAATATTTTTGTAAATATATATTTTTCCCACTGTAAGAAAAAAAGATCTGTTAAAAAAGGGAAAAGGAACTGGTAGATTTCAGGATGTTATTCGTAAAGATACAGACATTTACTTTAACCCTAAAACACATAGCAATGCAATGCATAATTTATATTAGGCAGCGGCTATTTGCATGAAGTAGTAATAGAGGCTATTTACACTGTGTAAATAGCAATTAGACGCTATTTACACTGTGAAAATAGCATATTTTCTTAGCGATAGATGTTATTTACACTAAGTGCAAATAGCAATATATACCATTTACACTGTGCAAATAGCACTTGCTTCTATTTCGAGGGGTAAGAATCAGAAAGGTGTAAGTGGCGTTTCACCAACTTTACAGGAGAGCCAAAACAAAACAAATTACCATAGTTTGATCTGACATCGTTTAATGATTTCAATTATTTATAATAAAAATGTGTACACTCATGGAAGACAGTACTTTTGCCAGTACAAAAAGCTCAATAAGAGCTTTCATTTGATATATATAAATCTACATTTCACCAAAAATGTCACTAACGCACTTCTGGTTCTCACCCCTTGATTTACACAAATGAAAGTAGAATTATTGCTAACGATATGCTATTTACACTAAGTGCAAATAGATATATTCTATTTACACTATGGTAAAATTGCAGGACATTTTTATACTAGGCCTACTTGTTGCAAATAGTGGCAATTATCTGCACTTCAGCATTGTATTACATTATAAAACAAATTATTAAATGGATGCCACATTATTGGTACAATTAAACCCTCACTACACCTACCCTAAAATTTATGTTCTACTTTTTGGTTATTTCCTTAATTTTTATTGAAAATGAATGCATTTACGATGTGATATGAGATTTGAAAATGGAGTGAAAAAAGTTCTGCAAAAGGCGGTGTAACATATATAGCGGCAGGAATTCAACTCTACAAGTCACCAGAAGGGGGCAGCTAAAGAATCAGCAGCCCTCTAAAAGCCCCTCCTCCGCCTCAGCGCAAAAGCGCGCGTTTTCTTCCTGTTGTGGAACAAAAGGAATGTGCGGGAACGCTTCTCAAAGACATTCGTTCATTTCATGACTTGCAAAGCATCCCCAAAAAATATATGGATATTAATATGTACTCTTTCCCTCATAGGCTTGATGTGATGATTTTGAATATGAATTACATAAGAAATGTGGGATGACTTTCCTTTGTGCCTTCAACTGCATAAACTGTAGTGTGTAGGTTGTGCCCAATTGCAATGTTTAGTCTCTAAAAGAAGCTAGTGTCGTAAGTCAGAAATGTGTGGATGACCGTTAAGCTTTGGCATCCTAATGTATGTTTACAACAGACATAAAAGATCTGTACGTTATCTTTCACGTTGAATTAAATATCAGATGACGAGTGGGCATGGCCCCAGAAAACCATGGACATGGGTGGAGCTCCGCCCCATGCGGACAATCTGATTCGATCAGCCGCCGGTGGGCGGCGTCCAAACCGGACAGTTGAAAAGATGACGCGCGAGCGGCGCGCTCTCTCTCTTCTCTTCCCTCTTGCAACTCTCGGGCGCTCCTGAACTCGGCGCTCAAAGCGCGCAAGGCTGACCTGGAAGCCGGCCCGCTAGACTCACAACCAAACCAACCATCGGAGGGTCTAAGGCTGTGCCAAAGCCGTAACGGAGCCACGAATCAACGTTGTGAGGAGAGCTTTCCCGGTGGCGTCACGCGAGCCAAGCCACAAGTCTCCAGCAGAGTTTCCAGAGCAACGCCGAGCTGAACACGTGGCGCCCGAAACAAAGAACTGAACTCACGGGAAAAGCGAAACAACTCCAAACCTGCTTTAAACCCATCCAAGCAAGTACAAACTGAATTCCTAATCCTGACTAAACCGTTAAAATTCGATCTGAATGCAGTAACGAAACATACGTATTCGTTCGTGATCTTTTGGCTGGCTGGTTAAGTTATGAAATAGTAAAGAATGTCATTCTTTAAACCTTAACCTCAAAACTCGTATGCCTATGTGTGTGTATGTCTATGTCTTATCAGTTAATCCATTTATGTTAGAATAGCAATATCACGAATAAATCGTTTTCATTTCATAAAGAATTGTCTCTGGAATGTGATTTTAAGTATTTTTATCCTTACTTGCCCTAAAGATAACGCAGCCTAGCTCAAACTTAACGAAATTATCAATCTCGTTTATCTACCGGGCCACGGAATGGAAGCGAGATTGTAATTGAGAGTAACAGAATGTACCTTTTAGTGATTGCTGGACAAGCACTTAATAAGGTGTAAACTGTAGGTTAAATATTAATATGACTTTAATCAAGCCATATTAAATATTTAATAACTAATTCGGAGCTGAAACAATAGCTCCATATTAAACTGGTATTTTACTACATAAATGGTGGAGGACAAAAGCGGGCATTAAAGATTTAGATCTGATGAATCAAACCAGAGACAACATACATATTTCTCACTTTTATCCGGAAAGAATTGAGTAAATATAGAGAAACAAACGGTTATTGGTGATATTGCATGCTTGTTTGCGAAACACAGTGAGGTTGAATGAAAGAGTGTAACTGTTAACTCGAGTTCGAGAAGAAATTAAACTGCAGTAAATAATTAATAAAAGTCGCTCTAAAGCGCATGAGAGGCAACAAGCGTGTCCCTTGTTGCCCCTCTCTTAAGGCCTTCGTGGTAATGCTTTGTTAGTGCGTGTTCCACTGCAAACCCAGCCACGTGACTCTCCGCTGTAGAATATTAAAGTAGCTATTTAAGTAATTCTCAGCCAATTTTTGATTTCACGAGTGAAATTCAGGCGCACAGCGCTCAAAGGAGTGGCCAGTCGTTTTTGAGAAAGGAGACATTTTGCAAATCGATTTAATTGTTTGTTTTGTTATATGTGCGGTCTAAACAGACAAATATTCACATAATAGCCCGCTGAGGCTTTGTTGGGTTATAAGTAACCCGTAGATAAATGTATCTCGTCCTAAATGAGTGAGATTATATGTGCTATAGAAAATTCAAGTCTGAAGCGTGAAGCACATTTTCCTCCGACCAGTTTAACCACGTGGAGCTTAGCCACGTGTAAATAACGATTAGCGCTAAGCTAACAAAGAAACTGTAGCATTGTAGCAAAAGCCATGCTGGTAGCATTACGGCTAGCGATTAGCACATAGCATTTACAGCTTGAATGCAGTGTGTTTGGAAATGTGGTTCACAGCTAACACTAATTCCTTCTCTCTCTTTCCTCTCTCATTTAAAAGACTAACTATGTTTTGAGTTGGCTGTGTTAATGTTCATCAGTGTTAACAATTTCACAGGTTGGTTTAATATACTGTTGATTAGATGGTGAGTTTGATCTCATTCAATTATAATGGCTTTTATGATTTTTAAAACACATCAATGGATAAGCGCTATTGTTAGGAATTTTAATTGTTAGTTGAATGTCACAATTGATTACAAATTAATTTTGAATTAATTTCATTTAATAAAATTTTCAATTCCTGCTTCCAACAACAGCATCCATTTACGAACCATAAACGCTTATAATTTGACCACTACAATAAAACCTTAAGTTATCTAGAGGGCCAGAAATTTTTAATTTCATTTACAAGTAGGATACCGATTAATTATTATTATTATTTTTTTTTTTGGTGTTAAGGACAATGAGAGGAATGCTTAAGTTTGGAAATTATTTTAATTACTATTATGGGAATCCAAAACTAGTGATTTAGAAGCTGTAAATTAATTTAATAATTAATTATGAATTCGAACATTCTAATTACATTTAATAATTAATTACACTTCCTGTCTACATTTTGCAACAATATTGGTTTGTCAACTCAATTGCAGATTGCATTTGTAAATTCTAATCCTAAGTGAATCCTATTAATTTTAATTATAACATCATAAATTTTAATTAGAAACCAAATTCTAATTTTAATTATAATTTCAGACTTAAATACAAGTCCTGGCTCTATCTGTAGGCCATACTTCATTTCCTTAGGTGATCTGATTAACTCAAGTAAAATTAATAATAATTTTATTAAAATAATTTTATTAAATTAAAATTAGTCCTTTTACTTAGGCCTGAGAGTAGATAGTGCTCCCCTAGTGCTGTGTTAGAAGTGACAGTGACACCATACAGGTCATTTCTCACCAATCTGGAGCATAAACGTAACCTTAGCATAGCGACTCAACAGCACCACCTTGTGCCAACGTATTAGTTTTAAATCTTGGGAATAAATCTTAATTTCTCTTTTCTTTTCTCCCTGTTACTAACTTCTAATTTGACTTGTTTGCTTAAAGCTGACCAGGGAAGATCACGAATAGAGCGAAATGTCACAATTGAACATATGTATGAAACTTGAGAACCACATTCAAACTGTTTATCATTTACCCTCTATTGTGAAATCCTATTCCCCAGGTTAAAGCAGGCGCAATGAGAAGATAGACATCGGCAAAAGTTTTAACACGTGACACACGCTGACCAGCGTTGTGTAAAATCCTGCCATTCAGGGACAAGTACTGTCATTGCTGTTGTTTTCCTCCATCAAGGAGAAAATTGGAATAGCAATACCAGTCTTGTTACAAAAGAAAACTCGCCTACAATCCTCTGATTAGAAGCGTCCTTCTAAATCAGACTTAACAAAGCGAAGAGAGAATCTGCTATTAAAAAGAGATCGGTCTAGTGTTATTGTCCCTGTGTACTCATTCTGTTAGTGTGCTTTTCTTTCTGTTTCCCAACAGTGCTGCCTCTACGTGGGCGCAATTTCTACGCAGAAGCTGCAAATTACACGCACCCCATCACAGAGGACCACAGAAACAGAATCACACTCAACACTAGCATACACTACACTGTGCACATTCACACCCCTGTTGTTTTGTTTGTGTTTTGTTTTGCTTTGTTTCCCATCCAAGGTCTGTGTCAGTTCGGTCCAAGATCCCATCACCGCCAGAACATGTATCACCAGCCAGAACATGTCGGTCACTGGGAAGGACTGGAAATGTGGCTAAGTGCTACAACAAACAGCATCCTCCCTAAAGCTGCTGAAGCACTCCAACATCAGACACAGGACCAACTAGATGACAACATCACAAGCATCATGAGACAAGACCCAAGTCAAAACTACAATCACAAAGAATTAGCCAAGATCACCTCAAGCTTAAGTCACACACTCGCCACCCTCAAACTGAGCGACAAGTCGCCGCTAGCGCCAGCAGGAGCTGACAAGCGCACAACGACGCATAGAGCAGCTGGAACGTGAAGCTCAGGTACGACGGAAGGGACCGATGAGGTGGAGCAAGGCGCCGATGAGGAAATCAACAGGCTAAAAGAAACTCTAGAAGCTACCAGACACGAAATGCAGCAACTCAAAGAGGACCTCGCTGATTGTGCAGACAAGCTACAGTATGCAGAGAAGCTACTAGAAGGCAAAGACTGACTTCAGGGACAAAACAGCAGAATCAAGGCCCTCGAAGCTCATTTGGCTGAATCAAGAAAGCGAGATCAGCCGCCTAACACAACAGCTCGACCGTCACAGAGGAGTCTGAAAGTTTCCAAGAGGAACTCAAGCACGCTTACGAACTCGCCATGAGCCGTCAAGGACAGGCGTGCACCAACCGCACCTGCCAAGCAGGACCAAGTCACCTGTGCCTGGACTGACACGTGAACATAAGACAGAGGGGTGATGTTAAAACAGTCACCAGCGCCGTCTGAAGAACTTTATATCACGACAGAACCAGAAGAATCTGCTGCAGCCAGCCGCAGATCGTCGCACAGCTTGGACCTAAAAGACCTTGACAAGCTCGCCCGAAACGTTAGCAAATTCAACCCAGCGTGCCAAACAGCCAAACGGTCCAGGCGTATCTGCAAGATATTGATTTCCATCTGGAAATGCGACCTAACGTTACGGACAAAGATAAACTCTATTTACTCCGACATCCAGCCCTGAAGACGCAGCTTCCTGGACCGGCAGCCTGTTAACACAAAGACTGATTACCAACGGCTGCGAAAAGCCCTTATTAAAGAGTTCACGACCCTGAGTCCGATCAAGGCTTAGTGGCTGCCCTGGAGACGAGACAAGGGCGTCACGACACTCCTCAAGCTTACTATAGTCGACTCAGACAAGCATATTTTGGAACTCAATGATTCTGACATGGAAGATGAACTGAACTTTAAAACTCTCTTCCTCAGGAATCTTCATCCTGGCATAAGCCACCATCTTGGCGTTCTCGCATGTCCACGAACGATGAACACTCAGCAGTTGCGAGACTTGGTGCAAAAGGCCTACTACAAACAGAAGATGGCCTCAGAAAAGAGCGCAAAAACCCCAGCAGTTCTTGATTTCAACACGCAACACCATGAACTGGCTCTAGAGGGCACCCAACGCCAAGACAGCGCTAAGCCACCACACAGAGAATGGAATGCACCCCGTCCAACAGAGAACGAGACTCACACGCTGACACCCGACCTGAACAGAGGTATGACCGATGGGATGGACCGCGTGGGCGTCAACGCTCACCTGGGCGACACTGGGAGAAGTGGTCTCATGAGAATCAGTGGGAAAAGGAAGGCGAACCAGAGTCAGCCTGACTAGCTGTCAGGACGGAACGGCAGTGACAAGCTGAACAAATCAGCCCAGAAAACAGCACCGCTTCACCTTGCTCTCAGAGAACAGTAAACACCCTAACTTCAGATGGACATGAAACCCCACCTGAAAACCCAGCAACAGAGTTAAACACTAACTCAACACCCAATACTCCAAATCACAGCAGCGTCCAACAAACACCTGCTGATGAAACTCCAAGTTCCTGAAAGTGCTGTCTCAGTCACCTGCCATTCCTCCGGAGAACACCAGATCAGGTCTGACATCCTAAACGTTTCCTCCCAAACTCCAGCCCCTCAAATGACCAAAACGATGCCCTCACCATAGCAGGTGCATCACATGAAGAGTCCTGGACCTTTCATGCCCTCCCACCCAACCCTACAGTGGCAGCAGTAACCCGCCGCCAGCACGCCACTGGCGAGCACACCCCTGCCCTCCTGCATTACCATACCACCTCAGTTCGCTGCTGACGATCTCCTCACCCTCACATGCGGATTCGTCACTACGAACCATGACATCTCACATGTCAAAACCATGATAACACATCCTCCGAGCTCCATAGCTCCACTCTGTCGACTACATGCTGCATCTGCAAGGCGGTGTCCACACGTATGTCCCTGAGCCACTCACTGCGCCACAGCTCGTAGTTCCTCACGGCCAGAGGGGGAGTACATGGACACACGCACACGATGCACCATGATGGGTTGCCAGTGCCAACCGGCAAATCCAAACCACCGACAGGAAAAGGGGGAGGATCCGACCCACTGACACAGACCGACAACCATATGCACCACACAAGCATAATTATTGTCATTTTAGGAAAACATATAGCAACCATGCTTAGACACAACCCATATTCTCTCCTCCGCAGCACTGCTAGGACCAATCTAGTAGAGAGGAGTTACTCTCAATTTTTTTTTTTTTTTTCCATTATTATATAATTTTTTTTATTAATTTTTTTTAATTTTTTTATGTTATTTTTAGTTTAAAACTATTTTTTTTTTTTTTTTATTTACTTTATCGTTTGGGTTCTTTATCGCGTGTCTCACTTTGTGTTTCCTTTCCTCTTTTCACTTTGAACCCCTTAACCAAACCTTGAATCCAGGTCCTGAAATTGAGATCGACTTCCGTCAGTAAAGTTGTTGTAATTCGCTGTGAGAACCGCTGTCGACCGATCGAGGCCACCCGCCAAAATCATGACGACATGATACACGATGTAAGTTCCTCGATTGACAACGTAGCCATGAATAGGATTCCGTGCTACGATACCTCTTAGCCTTGTTCAAAGCGTTGTAACCCGGCCACCGGGCCCCGCTAGTCTCATCAAACCCATCTCGCCCCTTTCGGTGGCGCTATTCCCATATCGCAAACCCGGAAACAGGTGATTTAGTGGCCTTTTCAGTTTGCCCATTATCGGCGTTAATAATGTTTACCGGCTCAAAGGCGTTGTGAATGCGGGATTACGGCAAGGAAAACCTATGTAAAATCCAAACTCCTAAAGTCGCTGCGTATTACGAGAACAACGAACGGTTGTATCTGGCCCCAAACTCAAAGATGGGCACGCTCACTTAGGACATTCACTTCCCCTACCGAGTAAACTCTGCGTACGCGATAATACCAAGGGCATCTGCGGTTTAGAATCCATTAAACCCGACACTAGCTGCCCCGCCGAAACAACACCACGTTCTCAAGTTGAGGTAACGCAAGCCGAAATCATCAGAAACCGTTGGCTGGTCAGTACCCCAGCACGACCAGCCACCCTCACATGCGATTAACACGACGCCACGCGCATTAATTTGCCCAACCAAATGTTATGGATCACTGTCCCGAAGGGCGTGATCCTCCATATTGACGAGTTAGCATTGTATCACCTCACCGACGATGAATATCAGGTTGAAATCGAAATCTCTTAGTGAATTGACACCGGCTGACAGCGCTAGAAGCTATCGCTCGCCTTCCGCCCGCCGGCGCACCAATTATTCGGTCTCTGCCGCTGACACGGCGCTTTGTATCTCTACTATCGTAGGATATGTTATGAATTTGACACTGGCCTTCCTCCTACACAAGCGAGTGAGCGTCGTCCAAGAGTCTCTCAACAAATGCACGTCAGGCGTCCCTCGCCTTTTTCGGACGTGGTAATCCCGACCGAGACCCCGAACCCGAGAATTTGAACAACCTGACTGAGATCATGCCTATACCGTCGAGCCCCTGACAATTAAAAGTCAAAATGACCCAATTGTCAATAATGATAAACAATGCATCCCTATGTCTTCTCAAGTTTCTAACCTGTTCCTTCCCAAATTACCCTGCACCAGGTTTTAGTCAGTGATAGGAATGATGTTTGTGTCTTGTATGTGCCTGTTCTTCCTGCCTCTTGTTCCAGGGCCTGACAATGTTCCATCAGGGGAACATCACCAAGCCCAAGGGGGATATGTAACATATATAGCGGCAGGAATTCAACTCTACAAGTCACCAGAAGGGGGCAGCTAAAGAATCAGCAGCCCTCTAAAAGCCCCTCCTCCGCCTCAGCGCAAAAGCGCGCGTTTTCTTCCTGTTGTGGAACAAAAGGAATGTGCGGGAACGCTTCTCAAAGACATTCGTTCATTTCATGACTTGCAAAGCATCCACAAAAATATATGGATATTAATATGTACTCTTTCCCTCATAGGCTTGATGTGATGATTTTGAATATGAATTACATAAGAAATGTGGGATGACTTTCCTTTGTGCCTTCAACTGCATAAACTGTAGTGTGTAGGTTGTGCCCAATTGCAATGTTTAGTCTCTAAAAGAAGCTAGTGTCGTAAGTCAGAAATGTGTGGATGACCGTTAAGCTTTGGCATCCTAATGTATGTTTACAACAGACATAAAAGATCTGTACGTTATCTTTCACGTTGAATTAAATATCAGATGACAGTGGGCATGGCCCCAGAAAACCATGGACATGGGTGGAGCTCCGCCCATACGGACAATCTGATTCGATCAGCCGCCGGTGGGCGGCGTCAAACCGGACAGTTGAAAAGATGACGCGCGGCGGCGCGCTCTCTTCTCTTCCCTCTTGCAACTCTCGGGCGCTCCTGAACTCGGCGCTCAAGCGCGCAAGGCTGACCTGGAAGCCGGCCCGCTGAACTCTCACAACCAAACCAACCATCGGAGGGTCTAAGGCTGTGCCAAAGCCGTAACGGAGCCACAGTCAACGGTTGTGAGGAGAGCTTTCCGGTGGCGTCACGCGACAGCGAAGCAAGCCAGCAGAGTTTCCAGAGCAACGCCGAGCTGAACACGTGGCCCGAAACAAAGAACTGAACTCACGCTGGAAAACGAAACAACTCCAAACCTGCTTTAAACCCATCCAAGCAAGTACAAACTGAATTCCTAATCCTGACTAAACCGTTAAAATTTTGATCTGAATGCAGTAACGAAACATACGTATTCGTTGTGATCTTTTGGCTGGCTGGTTAAGTTATGAAATAGTAAAGAATGTCATTCTTTAAACCTTAACCTCAAAACTCGTATGCCTATGTGTGTGTATGTCTATGTCTTATCAGTTAATCCATTTATGTTAGAATAGCAATATCACGAATAAATCGTTTTCATTTCATAAAGAATTGTCTCTGGAATGTGATTTTAAGTATTTTTATCCTTACTTGCCCTAAAGATAACGCAGCCTAGCTCAAACTTAACGAAATTATCAATCTCGTTTATCTACCGGGGCCACGGAATGGGCGAGATTGTAATTGAGAGTAACAGAATGTACCTTTAGTGATTGCTGGACAAGCACTTAATAAGGTGTAAACTGTAGGTTAAATATTAATATGACTTTAATCAAGCCATATTAAATATTTAATAACTAATTCGGAGCTGAAACAATAGCTCCATATTAAACTGGTATTTTTACTACAAGCGGTTCGAAGCCGGTTTGTGCCCAATTCTGACCCCTGCCAGATTACTACCCCCTAGTATTGGTATAGGGTTAGGTGTGGGGGAGGGGTTAGGATTAGGCAATACCATAGCGATTTCAACGAAAGGGAGAAATAATTTGGCAGGGGTCGAAAATGGGCACAACACTGGGTCGATCGCGTCAAAAAGACCACGGCACGCTTACAATATTATGCACCACTGGAGCTGATGATATTTTGCAGTTTTCGGAGTATACATCTTACCAGTTGATGGATTTCCTGCATGTGAATCAAACCTGTGACTTTGACGTTACTGATGTTATGAAAACATTTGCAGAGATATCAGTGTAAAACTGTAAAAATTATCTTCTCTTTTGATAATCACACATGCAAATTCAACCATTAGCAATATTCAGCTATTTGGTCACTAAGAGAATGCTCTGCTGCTATCATACAGCTATCAGTAGCATTGTCAATTGGTTTCTTGGTACATCAGATATAGTCATATATTTAAAATTAAAGTTACATTTATTAAATTAAAACCTGCCATCAGAGCTGGGTAGATTACTTACAAATTGTAGGCCATTACTGATAACAGATTACATGATTAAAACTGTACTGTAAAAACTGTACTGTAAGTCAAGTCAAGTCACATGTATTTATATAGTGCTTTTAACAATATAAATTGTGTCAAAGCAACTGAAAATATCAAAATAGTAAAATAGTGTCAATAATGTAAAATTACTAAACACTCAATTTAAAGGCATTTCATTATTGAATTCAATGATGTCATCGTCCAGCTGATGTTCAGGGCTGTAGAGGTCATCTCTTGGTGCTGATCCACTATCTGATCTGGATACGGACTGGATCGGGTGACAGCAGTTACCATCTGGTCTGGATACGGACTTGATCGGGTGGCTACGGTGACCTCGGAATAAGAAAGAAACAGAATAATATTAGCGTAGTTGTCAATATTCATACGATGTAACAAGTACATTGTGTGTTATGGGAAGTGTTCCCAGTTACAATTTACCTAATTAATGCAGCCTAACAATCCTTTAACGGATTTGAATATTAGAAGTATATTAGTGTGTTATGTGTAAGCCAGGTTAAAGAGATTTTAATCTAGATGTCTTTAATCTAGATTTAAACTCACTGAGTGTGTCTGCCTCCCAAAAAGTGTTAGGTATATTGTTCCAGAGATTGGACACTAAATAAATAAAGGATCTGCCACCCGCTATTGATTTTGATATTCTAGGTATTATCAAATGGCCAGAGTTTTGAGAACACAGTGGATGTGGAGGACTATAATTGTCAGGGTGGGTGGAAGGGATTAGAGGGAGGACTCAATTGCTGGAGAAAAAGGGTTTTATTTAATACAAAAATTAAATAAACAAAAACTACCCCGTAGGGGAAAACAGACTGGCAAGGCAGGACAAGGCTGGGCAGGACAGGAAACCAGGCACAGATAACATTCGACGACGAACTCGCACAGGACTGCAAACACAAGGAGATTATAAAGGGAGCAAATGAGGAGGGTAACGAGCTGACACAGGTGGGGCAAATTAACCAATAATCAGGAAAGAAGATGGGTGGGGTCAAGACAATTGACAAGAGAGCACATGGCAAACAGAAAATATGACAAAAGCCATGTGCTCGCACAAAAAAAAACACAAGCACGTGGCCAGCAAAACAGAATCACTAGCCATGTGCAAAACGGGACATGAAAGCTAATAAGGAGACTCATAAGCCGCATGTTCACACAAAACATGAAAAACATGAAAGCACGCAGCCAGTGAAAAACACAAGCCACATGGCGTCCCTAATGAAGACACCAAAAACAAGACAGGAATATGACACAACACAAGACTAGCACAAACATGAGAACACAAGACAGAAAGGGGTCAAAAACAGACAAGTAAAGTTGGGAGGGGAGCCAAGCCCGTCAGGGGACAAGGAGTCCCGTCAGGAGGCCAGGACAGAGCCAGCAACTTGGCAGGAAGGAAGGGCAGCCCCGGCAGGACAGGAGGCAAGGGCGGAGCAGTCAAAGCAAGGAACTTGAGCGGAGCCGGCAGGGCAAGGAGCTTGAGCTTGTGCGGAGCTGGCAGGGCAAGGAGCTTAGGCGGAGCCGGCAGGGCAAGGAGCTTGAGTGGAGCCGGCACGGCAAGGAACTTGAGCTTTGTCAGAGCTGGCAGGGCAAGGAGCTTGGGCACAGCCAGCAGGGCAAGGAGCTTGAGCGGAGCTCAACTCTGTGGGCTCCCGGACTGGAGTGGGCTCTGGAGCGGACACTGTGTGCTCCCGGACTTGAGCGGGCTCTGGAGCGGGCTCTGGAGCGGACTTTGGAGCGGACTTTGGAGCGGACTCTGTGGGCTCCTGGACTGGTGCAGCCTCTGGAACAGCATCCAGGCCCCGAAGGGTGGAAGAAGCCTTCCTTCTGTTCCTACTCCATCTCCGAGAGCGAGATGCTACAGCTTCGTTGGCTGCCACTGGCAGGGCTGCAGCATCATCGGCCACCCCCGGGGGAGCTGCAGCCTCTTCGGCCGGCACTTCTGGAGGCATTGCAGCAACATTAACCACCACTGGGTGCGCTGTTGCATCATCCGTCACTGGAGGCGCTGCTGCCTCCTTAGCTGGGGAACATGTCAGGAAATCTACAAATCCCCCAAACGTCAGGTGGTCCAGCCCCCTTATCCTTCACCAGTTGAGGGGCTCGTCAAGGGCATAATTAAAAAGGTCCTTGAGGGCCGAATCATTGAACTCCAGTCCATCTGCAGTAATGCTGAACCTCAGCACAAACTCCCCCAGGTCAGCCCCTTGTTGATGGACGGAGCTTAAGGTCTTAAATTGCATTGGTACAGAGGGCATAGTACAGAGAGCATGCATTGGTACAGAGGGCTGGAGAGTGTGGAGGCTGGTGGACGGTGCAAGCCTTTCCTCCGCTGAGTCCTCATGGTGGCAAGTTCGTTCTGTCAGGGTGGGTGGAAGGGATGAGAGTGAGGACTCAATTGCTAGAGGAAAATGGCTTTATTTAATACAAGCAAACAAACACATAGGGGAAAACAGACTGACAAGGCTGGACAGGACACTTGGCACAGATAACATTCAACGACAAACTCGCACAGGACTGCAAACACAAGGAGATTATAAAGGGAGCAAATGAGGAGGGTAACGAGCTGACACAGGTGGGGCAAATTAACCAATAATCAGGAAACAAGATGGGTGGGGTTAAGACAATTGACACGAGAGCACATGGCACACAGAAACTATGACAAAAGCCATGTGCTCACACAAAACAAAAATACAAGCATGGCCAACAAAACAGAATCACTAGCCATGTGCAAAACGGGACATGAACACGCAGCTAATAAGGACTCATAAGCCACAAAACATGACAAACATGAAAGCACGCAGCCAGTGAAAAACACAAGCTGAGTGCCACACAGAACAAATCAAAACAATAGAAAGTACGCAGCCGAAAAACGAGCTGCATGCAAAACAAAACAACAAGTGCACAAGGACAGAGGAGCGTACGGCCCGAGCGAACTCGAGACCGCGCGCTCCCACAGCAAGACCAAACCTGGAGCGTGAGTCTCCGAACCCCGACACGAAACCAGAACAGAGCCTGAAACAAGACAAGAGTGCCGGGATCCGAACACGACGAGCCACGTGGTCTCTTGTCTACGAAGGCAGTGTCAGGGCTCTGTCACAAAACCATGAATAAACTAGACCGAAGTGACAGAACCCTGACAAAAATGCAATAAGAGCTTGCTCAAGTACAGAGGAGCTAAACTATGCAGGGCTTTATAAATAATTAATAAGATGTTTTAATCTATACAATGTTTAATAGGGAACCAGTACAGTGCTGACAGAACTGGGATAATGTGGTCATACTTCCTGGTTTTAGTAAGGACTCTAGATACTGCATTTTGAACCATCTGTAGTTTATTTATTAAGCATGCAGAACATCCACAAAATAAAGCATTGCAATAATCTAACCTTGAGGTCATAAACGCATGAATCAACAATTTCTACATTTGACATTGAGAGTATAGTTCTCAGTTTAGATATTTAAATTTACATTTAGTCATTTTGCAGACGCTTTTGTCCAAAGCAACTTACAATTGGGGAATACATAAAGCGATTAATCTTGAAGAGGCAAACAGACAGAAGAAGTGCTCGTAACACCAAGTCTCAGGCATTGTTCAAATAAGTACAAGCTAGCAAGGGAAGGAGAGAAAGATAAAGAGACAGATGAAGATTTAGAAAAAGGGGAAGTTTTTATTTATTTATTTATTTATTTTTATGATGAAGTCAAGTAGTGTTGAAAGAGATGGGTTTTCAGTTGTTGCTTGAAGATTGACAGGGATCCAGCATTCCGGATGGGGGTGGGAAGATCATTCCACCAGCCAGGAATGGTGAACTAGAATGTTCTGGAGAGTGATTTTGAGCCTCTCTGTGATGGTAACACGAGGCGTCGCTCACTTGCAGATCTCAGACTTCTAGAGGGGATGTATATTCGTAATAGTGAGTGGAAGTAGGCGGGTGCTGAGCCTGTGGTTGTTCTATATGCAAGCATCAGTGTCTTGAACTGGATGTGAGCTGCAACTGGTAGCAGTGCAATGAGACAAAGAGAGGTGTAACATGTGCTCTTTTGGGCTCGTTGAAGACCAGTCGTGCCGCTGCATTCTGAATCATTTGTAGAGATTGGATTGTGTTTGATGGAAGTCCAGCCAGAAGAGCATTGCAGTAGTCAGCCTAGAAATGACAAGGGCCTGGACAAGAATTTCTGACCGAAGCTGATGGGGTAATTGTTGATGAACCTAACTGAATAGTGAAGTCATGCTGTAGAGTTGGAGTGGCAGGGAAGACAAGAAGCTCAGTCTTTGCCAGGTTGAGCTGTAGGTGATGTTCTTTCATCCATGCCGAGATGTCTGCCAGGCAGCCTGAGATCCGTGCAGCTACCGTTGGATCATCTGGTCGAAATGAGAGATAGAACTGTGTGTCATCAGCGTAGAAATGGTAGGAGAAGCCATATCCCTGTATGATGGGACCCAGTGATGTAGTGTATGTGGAGAAAAGGAGGGGTCCAAGAACCGATCCCTGGGGAACCCCAGTGACCAATTGATGTGCTTTGGATACCTCCCCTCCCCAGGCCACCCTGAAAGACCGACCAGTGAGACAGGATTCAAACCAGCGAAGTGGAATCCCAATGATGTCCAGTGATGAGAGGGTGGACAGGAGGATCTGATGATTGACAGTGTCAAAAGCGGCAGATAGATTCGGCAGAATGGGGACTGATGATTTGGAACTGGCTTTTGCAATTCGCAGGGCTTCAGTGACTGAGAGTAGTGCAGTCTCAGTTGAATGGCCACTCCTGAAACCTGACTATTTAGCATCCAGTTTGTTGTTCTGTGAAAGAAACAATGAGACTTGGTTGAAGACAACTCGTTCGAGTGTTTTGGCTATGAATGGAAGGAGAGAGACAGGTGACTTGGAGGCTTTTAACGCTGTTGAGAAAAGAGATAAAATAGGTTATTGAGAGTAGAGAAAATTCAGGGAACGGAATATTATAAGAGAGATGGAACGACTTGAAGCATTTCCATGCTGTCACGTATGTTTGGAGTGTTCTGGGAGAGACAGCCTGGAGGATGGTGTCGAGTGATTTCTCCAGGAGGGGTTTTAGCAGGTGGCTTATGGAAATATTAGTTCTGAATATGGAGGTACTGGGGTTGGGAATTTGTCTGCCTCTGGAGCCAACTTCCTGAATTTCTGAAACAAAAAGCGAGACAGAGAGTCAGCGAATTGGTTTTCAGAACCTGCGATATGTTTGGCAACTATTACGAATTGGTCGCATGCCGAGATCTATTTTAGTCGTCTTAGGAAAGGCGTGAGGGCGGGAGAATGGGAACGGCCTTTGTTGACACACTGGACGACTGCTTCGTTGTCGCAGTGTACTAAGATACATTTTGAGGACCATTCGTTTCCCCATAAGAAGGCTGCTACCACGAGGGGGTAAAGCTCCGCGAGAGCTGAGGATTGTGGCAAATCCAGTAGCTGGGCGGGCCATGGAGATGCAAATCAGCGCCCTTGGTAAAAACCTTAGAAACCGATTGAAGGAGCCGCGTCTGTGAATAGATTGATGTCGATGGAAGACGAAACGAGGTTGTTATGGAAGAGGGAAAGACCGTTCCATTGTTTAAGGAACATGGTCCATAACCTGAGTTTGTTGCGGCATTCTTGGGATAGAGAAATTAGGACCTCGAGCGCGTGGGCAGATGAAGCGAGTACGAGGAGATGTGAGATAAAAGGACGACCTTGGGGGATGATGCGCATAGCGAAATTTAAATGCCCGAGCAGTGACAGGAGTTCGCGTTTGCGACAGCAACAGCTGTTGATGAGGGTAGCGGCGACGAGGATTATCCTATCAATTTTTTTCCTTCGGTAGCGCAACCTGGGATTTAACTGAGTCTAGATTAATGCCGAGAAATTCGATGGATGTGGCTGGACCCAGGGTTTTTTCCTGTGCGATGGGGATTCCTAGCTCGGAAAAAACTTTTTGGACTGTGAGGATGTGGGGATGGCCTCGGGGGGGCGAAATGATTAGAAAATCATCTAAAAGGTGGATGAGATGGGGAATGGCGTAATTGTTAGATAGAATCCAGCAAATGGCTTCTGAAAGCATGTCGAAGATTTTTGGGCTACTTTTGCAACCAAAGGTTAGGCGGATGGCAAAGTAAAAATTTTCCTGCCCATTGTACCCCGAATAATTGCCATGCATCTGGATGGATAAGCATCACTTTGAACGCGGAAGTGATGTCTATTTTCGCAAGCCAGGCTCCTTGCCCCGCAATTTTAATTAATTCGACCGCCTGCTCTATGTCGTGGTATCTAAGAGAAAATTTGTCGAGGGGAATCAGGCTATTAATACTGGGGACTGTGGAATTGTGGGGAGAAGACAAGTCGACGATTAGCCGTTTTTTGCCTGAAGATTTTCTTGTGGCTATGCCAATGGGTCTGACGCGAAAGATTTCGAAGGGGGGTTCGTTGAAAGGTCCGATCATGAAGCCTGATTTGACTTCTTTCTCAATGAGATCGTTTACGACGTCGGGCTCGGATTGAAGATTGTTACAGATGTGACTTTGGGAAAGCGCGCATTCGACGCCGGGGTTGAAACCGTAACTAAGACCGGACAGGAGATATTTGTGGAAATCTTTATCTGGATGGTGGGTGAGCTCGGTGGCTAGACGAGGAATATTCACAGGAGTCGATAGGTAATTTTTATATTTTTTATTCACAGCTTTGGACACCGGGCATACAATGCGAGCATGGGCTCCGCCGCAGAAACTGCAGATATGGAGGTAGCGACATCGATGTCTGATGCACTTCCGGTTATTAAACGCAAAGCATGTCTGCCTGTTGTCTGCCGCGTAAGGAGCTGGTGGTTCGTAGTCTGGGTACGAGTAGGTTGCTGGTCTCGGGACGTAGCTGGTGGACTTCGTGGAGGTGGGTTCTGGGTACGTGGCTGAGGGCTTAATCCATGGGCAATTCGTGGTGGAGTAGGCGACTGACCGGCACACGGCACACGCGATGTTCCTGCAACCTAGGAATACCCTGCTGTGGAGATCTAGATCAAGCGCGCCCCAGTAAGGGCATTGGTTCCACTGTGCAATTCGGACAGGCGCATTTTGCGGAGAACAGTTTGTGGTACGTGAAGAAGTGCCCTCCTCCTTAGGACAACGCGAGTTCGGCTATGATGGCCAGATATTTGTTGAGCTCGCGTCGCCTGTGAGGGAAGACTGAGCAAATGATCTCTGTGAAACGACTGAAGGCTATGGAAAACGAGAGTATGCGAGATGACAGGGGATTGTTTTTTAACGTGACTGAGAAATCCCCGCAATCTATCTGGCGGTTTGAGTCCGATGTGGGCAGGAGGGAAAGGAGTGAGGAGAGATCGACGTCTGCACCTGCTAAAATCTGCGCTGGGACGTTCTGAGCCGTTTGCGGGGTTCTGTGGCAATGACGTTTGCTGGGACGGTCATTGGTGTAGTGGTGAAGAGCGAGTATTGCGGTTTTGCTTGGAGGAGAGTGTGGTAAGCGGCCGGAGGTGCTGTATTTTGCGGGCTGTGTGGCCCGGTGTCTACTTGGGCTATCGCCCCTGAGCTGAGAGGGGTAGGCTGAGAGATTGGCTTGGGAGGCCACTGCAACCATGTGCTTGCTTGGGCTACAGGCCCTGGGCCGGGAGGGGCGGCTTGTGGGGCTACGTAAGCAGGCCACTGCGGCCAAGCGTTTAATTGGGCTGTTGGCTCTGGGCAAAAGGGGGTGGGCTGCGGAGCCGGAACTGGAGGTGGAGGTGGTCAGAAGCCCGTTTGAGTAATGGGCTTCGGTATCGCTGACTGGAAAGCCGTGCCGGACAGCTGAGCTGCAGCCGGATCCTCGGCGGGCCTTGCATCTGCAAAATCGGGGGCGCGGCCTTGGCTTGCCGATGGCCTGGTGCCGCTATTAGGATCCCTTCGGGAGCTGGTCTTCGAGCGAGAGGAAGAAGGAGGAGTCCAGCGAGGTGAGGCCGTATGTTTACGCTTTCGTGTAGCCTTTGGGGAAGTTTTTGGAGAGAGGGTAGTTGGCTTGAGATTCTTATATAATTCTTATATAAGGCACTTGGCTAGTGCCTGCTTCAGACACGCCACGGTCCACTTCTCGATAGCGGAAAAGCGGGCCTGGTGGACCGGTATGAAGAAGCCGGGGAATCGGCTTGTGTTCTCGCCGGAGAAGGCGAACAGATGCCTGGGCGTTTTGGAGGACGCGTGGCTCGGCGAGTCGCGGGCCGTCCGCGAGCAGGAGCCTAGAGCTCGATTGCGTGACTGCGCAAGGACTCAGTGGACTTGGAGCCGGTTGGCTGCGGGGATGTTACCGGAGAGATAGATTCGTCCCCTGACGAGGAAGTATCGATACGCGACATTGTGAAAAGACGAGCGGACCAGATGCTGCTTAACCGTCAACTAGATGGAGGTAAGACAGCTGTATTTATGTCCCAGGGTTGATTACCTAGATTGTGTACCACCTGTGTTAATTAGGCTGAGTATCTGATGTGCTCCTCCCGAACTTAGTTTATAAAACTTAATTTAGTGAAATAAAGACAAGACAGAGATGATTGTTATTTCAACACAGAACTTAATATAAAAGGTAAATGCACTTTGATTAAGTCAAGAATCTTGATATCATTCTGGAATCTGATTTTTGCTTCAGGAGCAACATAACAGCAACAACTAAAAATCAGCAAAAATCTGAAAAACATAGCACAAATTAGATTATTTGTGTCCAAACAAGACCGATACGCTTTTTCATGCATTCTTCACCAGCAGGGTAGATAATAATGGACTTCTTACTGGCCGTCCCAAAAACACTATTAGACAGTTTGAGCTCACACAAAAGGGCCTTAGGGCAAAAAAACTTCCAGATATGCTGGTAGAATATGAACAAATATAGTTCTCAGATGGCTAGCGTCTGTTGTCATGACTTGCAAATCCCACAAAGCGACATTATTGTAATGCATATCTGGTAATTTTACAAACATTCACAGATTATGCAAAAAATGCATACTATATACTGCAAACAAGTGGTGCTAAGAAAAAAAGTAATTTTGCAAGTGAAGTGTCTCCTGTCTTAGACTTCTTATTGTTTCATGACTTCTTAATTATGTGGTCTCTAACTATTTTAACCCTGTGCATCAATAAAAAAAAGTTACACTTAGGTCCATAGTGGACAAAAATGTCCATGTCAAAAAAACAGTCATAAGAATTGGAAGCTTGGGAGCACATACTTAAGTGTGGTCTCATTTTAAAGGAGACCCATGGCAGATTATTGTTGAAGTAAAAAAACTTTCAAAAAGTAAAAAAAAAACTAAAGAAAGTTATACAGGTTTAAGTATATGAAAATTATTTATGAACAATATTTTATATTTTATTTCATGAATATTTTATATATGAATCATGTTGAACTCTAAACCTGCTAGAAAATCAAAGCCATAAATCTAAACAAGTTGTGTTCCAAATTTGAGGTTGATATCTCAAAAAATGAGCTTTCAGTAAGATTTTGTTTGGGCGCAGTACCACATTTTTCCCATTAGATGCCAGCAAAACGTGGTGCACACAGTGGTTGGATTTGTGATTTACAGTAGAGTTTCTCTCTCTTGATTTTTACAAGAACACACACATACACACACATTTTTTTATGACACATACAAAACCCACTCTGACATCCATACCAACACACCCACTGCATTATAGCTGCATTATTTTCCAATTGGCTCTATAATACGCAGAAGCAAACGGACAAAAAATGTATAGCCTGAATGCACTGTAAGTCGCTTTGGATAAAAGTGTCTGCTAAATGCATAGATAAAGCAGAAAACAGGAATAAAGTGAGTATTTGCTTTATATACTCTTTATAGACCAAACCTGAAATTTTTTATTTTTATTTTGAAGCCTTGCCAAAAAAATGAAAGCCTATTAACAAAACTTGCATTATTTTACAGTTAAGCGGCACAGTGATGAAAAATAGCTGTTTTAATGGTTTCAATGGGGACAATTTTGTCCAAAAGGTGCTGAGTGTTTCACTTTGTTGTACTTTGTGTAAAATGGATTTATTAAAGGAAACGAGGGTGGAATAATAAAATTCCAATAAAAATACAAAACTGAGCCAAAATGTATGCCGTTAGCATTAACACAGGCAAAATTGTCACAAAAAACAAAACTAAAATGGACAAAAATTTCCATAAGTGTGCACAAGGGATAAAATAGTAGCCTATATACGGCTCATTAGCAAAATTACATATCTTTCAACCACTGAGGTTTAATATATAGTTAGTTATTTTTTAAGTTAATGAATCTCCCAGATTTGCATGTCGACTGGTAAAAGGTTATGTTCTTATTCTTATCACATTTTAAGCACAAATATTGCAGTGTCTACTAATAGCTTGACAATTAGGCAGGACTTTGGTTGGTTAGCAAGCAGAAAGACACAAGATCACTCTCACAAGTTTTCACGTTCACTGTTACCTGCTGGTTAAATGACCTTCCAACTTTTTAACTTCGTAACATTCTTTAAACATTCTTCAAATGCCTAATGTATCATATTTGATAGATAATTTTTACACGATACAGTCAGTATTCATGCCAATAGAGCCATCAAGTGGTGGGTATTGGTTTGTGCCACATTTTAGTGAATGAACGACAGCTGCCTGTAGAAGGATGTTTCAAAATGTAAGCACTTAGGACACTGTATTATAAGTGCAGCTGAAGCATTTTTTGGTTATTCAGGGTTTGAATCTTAGTCTGACATTTCTCATATGTAAACCTGTCTTACCTCTCAGTGAAGAGTCTTATGTTGGTATTTTACAAAAAAAGGTAAAAATGTCCAGAAAGGGACAACATAATGCTGCAACCAATCCTTTGCATAACAATCCAGAGATAACATCTTCCGTAATCAAAAAGCCTTTTGTGAAATTTGCTCCTGCAGATAAAGGCTATACATATAGCTTTGTATATATATATATATATATATATTTGTGTATTTTTATTCTTTTTTATCAGACACCACATCAAGTCTAGATGCTACTTTCAAATGTGCTTTATTCTAGATGTTGTCCACATAATTTACATAATTATACAAAATACTCTATTTCACAATGTATTATTCATATAGACACAGCATAGACACGGCTGATGTTAAATAAAGCAGCAAGTAGACATTAAATTCTAAGTATTGTTTTCTGAAATTAGACATATTACATCAACACATGTTTGAATATTAGTTTAGCATGTATATCACACAACGTAAAATTGCATATCATAATGGACTCGTAATTTAACACCATTATGAATAAATCTGTCAGTATTTTGCCATTAATTATGTCTGAACGGAACCTGGTTTTGTTTTCACAAATATAAATTATTTCAGCCAAACGGAACATGAGAAAAAAACAATTCAGTCTCTGATGAGCAAAAAGCTCTAGTTTTACTGGGTAGGAGCTTCTGAGATCCTCACTGATCTCTTCTTTCTGTGTTCAGTCCTTCTCTACTATCAGAATTTCCCGTTTCCCTGCTACTCAAGTCCTGTATATTCAGCATTTTCAACTCCCCCAATTCCATCTCACTGTCTTCCGGTGGAGGGGACGCAAAATCCCCTTTGACTTTCTCCATGTCCTCTTCTGGCTTAAGCCCTATAGTGTCAGGGATAATATCCACCTCGATATCTGAAGAATCCTCGCTCTCCTTGAACCAAACGCTCTTTTGTCCGTCATCCTTCCTCCTCTCTTTAGCCAGAATGGATTTGACTTTATGCTTATTCGCCTTTCCTCTGATTTGGACGGCAGGACTGTGGTGTGAATGTTTGGTATGCGTCTGGAGTCCACAGGAGCTGCAGTGCCTCTGTCTCTCGCGAGGTATCACTCGCAGCCCCGCTGCTTGAACTGCATCCAGTCTCCTTTCTCTCAGTTCAGCTCGCCTGGATCTGGATCTCCCTGTGTCCCCTTCATTCAAGAAACCATCATTGGTGAACTGCATGCTATCTCTTGGATTTGGCCTGTTAGGGGGCTGAGTAAACTTCAAGCATGGCCCTAAACACTGAACGAGGGCAGAGGGTTAATCTCAAAATTTTATGAGCTGTATTTAACCTGCTGTAGTACATGATTATGGCGTTCTTATGGAACTTTCTCTTTTAAGCGTCATTTCTTTTACAAAGTGGACACTCAGAGCTGGACTCACTGAGCTTTGATGAGAAGATGCTGACCTCAGACTGGAATGCATCAGGATTCCCCTTCTTGACACGGGATATCAGATAGCCAATCACAATGAGGCAGAGCACCAGTAACGCAGCCATTACAAAGCCCAGCAGAGCCATGTCTCCTGCACGGTACCCCTCGTCGGGCGACTGGACGCCCACCACTGATATGGCAGGTGTAAATAGAAAAATTAGATGAAAACATGATGAAAAAAGTATTAGAACCTTAAAGGATTAGTTTACTTCCAGAGAAAAAATGTCCTGATAATATACTCACTCCCATATCATCCAAGATGCTCATATCTTTCTTTCTTCCTTCAGTCGAAAATAAATTAAGGTTTTTGAGGAAAACATTACAGGATTTTTCCCATATAGTAAACTTTAATGGGACTCAACTGGTTGAAGTTTCAATGCAGCTTCAAAGGACTCTACACGATCCCAGCCGAGGAATAAGTGTTTTATCTTGCGAAATGATTGGTCATTTTTTTAAAGGGCATTTGACTTTCTTTGCATGTTCGCTTTGTAAACACTGGATCGGTACTTCTGCCTACATCACGCGTGACCTTTCCAACGTGTCTACGTAATGCGTAGTCGTAATGCGTGAGTGCTAGACAAACATTTGTGGTAAAAAATAATATAATTATATATTTTAATTTTTTTGAAAATGACAGATCATTTCGGTAGATAACACACTTATTCTTCGGATGGGATCTTGTAGAGCCCTTTGAAGCTGCATTGAAACTGCAGTTTGGACCTTCAACCCATTGGCTCCCATTGAAGTCCACTATATGGAGAAAAGGCCTGGAGTGTTTTCCTCAAAAACATTCATTTATTTTTGACTGAGAACATAAAGAAATTAACATCTTGGATGACATAGGGATGAATAAATTATCAGGAAATATTTATTCTGAAAGTGAACTAAACCTTTAACACATAAATAAAGGGTGTTTAATCAAAGACTATAGAAATACAAAGACGGTTCACTCCTATTACTTATGAATGGGACAAACTGCAACACACAATATGACGGGATAGTCCCACCTTCGAAATTAAAGAGCCAATCGTTGATTGGTAAAGTCATTGCATCACTGCAGCAGCCATTAGAAGCTCCAGTTTCCATAGAAACCTGAGACTGGACCAATCAAGCCCGTTTACCAATAAAGCGCATTGGAACTATGCATTCGCATTGGCTATTCTAGCCTGAAAAATAACCTTTTTGAATGCTATTTGAGCATAAGAAACAACATTCATGGGACAGTTCATTACAGATTTTGTTGCTGATTTGAAATATGTAATTTAATTGAGAGTTTAGCGAGCAGTTTTTGAGATTTCAGGATCTCCCCATTCCTTAAGATAGGACTTGGTCTTGTTTGAGCTAACCGGAGGCATTGCAAATATATCGGCCGAGTGAACAGACTTTCCATGATAGGGACTTTGGTTTAATACTGCTTCTGAAAGGCCACTTTCCAGCAAAGTTTAGCTCTAGCCCCAGCTAAACACACCCGAACCAGCTCATCAAGGTCTTAAGGATCATTAGAAACCTCCAGGTCAGTGTGTTGAGCTGGTTGGAGCTAAACTCTGCAGGAAAGTGGCCCACCAGAAGCAAAATTGGTCACTCCTGGCTTAAACTTTAGAGGAAACTTTTTTTTGTAGTATAACTTACATGGTACTACATTCACAGAGAGAGTAGTTGTTCCTGCCTCACCAGTAGACACATCCACTGCCCGCAGCTGGTAACAAAATAAATCATTTTCAGTCACATTTTACGTTAAGTTGACTTAGTTACAATGCATTTAACCATGTCGTACAATATTCTTATGTACATATATGTTTGTGCATTTGAAGTACTTGAATTAACATTTGTAGTTATACTATTAGCATTACCCCTAACGATAACACAAACCTTACCAAAAAAGACCCAAATCTAACCCCTATAATCTTAACCCTAACCCTAACCTTACTCCTACACCTAACCATACCAAATTAGCAGTAGATGTTGGAATTTTACAGAACAACAAGAATGCAGATGTACAGTAAATCCACAGTCTTGTAGACACTGTATGTTGGTATCTAGTAGTGAAGGCTACCTAATATAAAGTGTGACTGATTTTTTAAAATTCAGATTTAGGTTTTGAAGATTTTAGCCTTAAGACTGACAGCAGTGTCTTCAGTAACAAAGTCTCTTGGACCTACTTTATATTACGTGTTTTTAACTGCTATATAAAAACCTTTCAATAATAATTTGAGACAATGCACTGTGTACATACCTATATTGTACTTTTAATTGTTTAATTGTTCGAGTGCTTATAAAGGAAACTCATTTGTCCGTGTTTCACTCCATCTCGAATTGCGCAGGATTGTTTGACAATAGTTAACATACTGGGAAGTTCTGCCTTCACTCAAATCTCTTATTTCCAAAATCCCTATTATATCTTTATATTAAATATCAAATATATGATATGTGTGTTTTATTGTGCAGTACTTTTTCTTTGACAAATTACTTGCTGGAAACTTGCTCAAAACCAATGCTGTGTCTGGTTAGGACACAATCATAATTGAAGATCATGTAATGGTAAAAATTAGACAGATTTCATGTGCAAACAATTATTATCAACTATGATGTGGTTAAAATATTCTCAAAATAGATGCAACAAAACATATTTACTTGCCTGCACAGCAAAGGAATCAGTCCGAACGGCTTTCTTCAAAAGTATAAACCCATCTGTTGTGATATTAACATAGCTGCTATATTGCACTTCATGTCTTATGTCAGGATTGATTCCCTGAAAAATAAAGGGAAAAACTGGCAATCTCTTATTGATCCTTGGTCAATCTCTTTGTTGGTCCTGGAAAAAAGAAAATTCTCAAACAAATATTATCCCCAAATCTAACCATAAACTAGCTTTAAAATCAGTGGGGAGTGATAAATTGGTATGAATGCCCCAATCCTAACATCAACCCTAAACCCAAAAACCTTTCCAAAACCATCAAGGATGTTGCTCTCAGGTCGCATGGGTAAATCACAATGTGTAAATTACAAATACAATGTCTGCATAATTTAAAAATAAATCACTAACTGATGGTATTAAATTAAGTTTTAAAACTTACATTTGCAAAATCTTCATCCCTTGCTCTGACTCTGATAGGTCTGTTGGATGTCCTATCCCTAAGCACCATGTTTTCAGGTCCTGAAGTACTGTAAACATACCCTTCATATCGGTCCTTCTCAAACCTTGGAGCATTTCTGCTCTTTTTCATTACATCAATAGTGACTGAAGTGGTGGCAAACTGATCTCTATTTAATACTTGGGAAGCCTGGAAAGGACAGATAAAGGAAGGTCGCTATTGTCAAAATTAAGCAGTGAAAATTGTATTTGCTCTCATGTCCAACCAGATATCATGAGGATGCATATGTCACAAACACTTCTCAAAGTCTTCATAATATCCACAAGAAACTCACCAAAACTAAGAGTGATATTGGGCCAGCTATATCTGCTGGTTTCAGCATGGATATGTTTCCAGATTTCTCATCAATTTGAAATATGTTGTCGTCATTTCCTAGGCAATTACAGACATTATTGTGCAGTTCATGTTACCAGTAATTTGTCATGTTGAACACTGAGTGTTATGTCTTATGTGAACAGTTATGTGAGAAAAAATGCTTTAATACCTCTAACAATTTTGTAGCTTATCTCTTCATTTCTGCTTTTATCTCCATCTCTGGCATACACTGGACCTGGCTGCAATTGCAAGGCTCCATCCTGGAAATATCAATTTAGTATGTATAATTTCAAAACACACCATTGCATTCATTAAAAGGATAGTTCACATATTTGCTTAAAAAAAAAATTCAGGCCATCCAAGACTTAAATGAGTTTGTTTGTTCATGGGAACAGATTTGGAGATATTTAGCATTATGTCAATTGCTCACCAATGGAATTGGGTGCCGTAAGAACGAGAGTTTCAAACAGCTGATAAAAACATCACAATGACCCACAAGACTTCATCCAATCAGTTAATGTATTGTGAAGCAAAAAAGCTGCATGTTTATAAAAAAACTAATCCGTCATTAGGGTGTTTTAACTTTAAACTGTCCCTTACAGTATGGTCATATTATAAGTCATATGCATATTTCCCTCCTGATTCAGGCTGCATTGTAACTGGAGAAAGCAATTGTGTGTACTCAAATTTTAGCCTGAAGCAATGACAAAAACTTTGTAATGATAGATTTATGATAAACATGCAGCTTTGCACTTCATGAAATGTTAATTAATGAATTGGAGGTCGTTGATTACTTTATGATGTTTTTATCAGCCGTTTGGACTCTCTTCCTGATGGCACCCATTCACTGCAGATGATCTACTGGTTAGCAAGTGATGTACTAATACATTTCTTCTAATCTGTTCTGACAAAGAAACAAACTCGTTTGCATCTTGGATGGCATAAGTGTTAGCAAATATTCAGCAATTTTTTTTTTTTTTTTTTTTTTTGGTGAACTATTTCAATGGTCATAATATGAATGAAAATGTACCTGTTTCTCTGTTAGATTCACCCTGCCCTTGTAGCCCAGACTCAGGCAGAGTTTGGCATTACCACTGCTTACTCTTGTACATGGTTGAAACCAGGGAGGACGGTTATCAATGTCTATAATATTGACGATTATGGTTGCTGAAGCTGTGAAAGAGCTTTCACCCAGTTGTGATGGAGGTTGAGTATCCTGTAAAAGGCAAGAATTGTTTGTGTTATATGTCAGATCAGGAGAGAATTTCAGAAATGATCACATTCAAATGAAACGGTACAATTTTTACACACCTGCACATACAAGATCAGTTTCACCTGTTGGATGACATCATAATCTAAAATCTTGTTCACAAGGATGCTTGGTATATACATGGTCTCAAGTCTGAAGTATCTATTCTGTAAAGAAATGTTTGTATTAAAGGAATAGTTCAAGCAAATATGCAAACAATGTCATATACTCATACTGTTTCAAACCTATAGCTCTAAATTCTCACAGTTTATTTGATTTCAGTAGTTTTATTGAAAGTCCATTCACTTAAAACGTAGATGCTTCAAAAAGTTAATATAGATTTTATCCATATGCATTGAGTGCTTTAATCCAAGACTTCTGATGAGACAAGGTTGCAAGCATGCTTGTTTGAGTGTGCATTTATCATATTTGATGTGTTCTATGTGTGTTGATTAATGTTTATATGTGAATAAAAGCCTAAATTATTCACCTTATACTGTATGTCCATCAAAAAAAGGGATTGTGTCTATTCAAAAGACATGGACTAAACCAGGGGTCGGCAACCCGTGGCTCGCAAGCCGCATGCGGCTCTTTCATCACTCTGTGGTGACTCCCTGTAGCGTGGGTGTACAATATGCAGTCAACTGTGTTAAAGTAGGGGTTTTCAAGGGCCAATGTGAGTAAATCTAAATTTAAATTAAAAGAGAAAATATATTCACGTCGTTTTGGATACATTTTATTCGTATCCAAAACAATGTTAATATCACGGAGCGTTGAACACTCTCACGCGCTGTATGTTTTATTCATTCTCGCATATGAGAAGTAATAGTAACGTTTCATTCTCAAAGCTAGAGGGCGCTCTCGCGCAGAAAAGTAATAGTAACGTTTCATTCTCGAAGCTAGAGGGCGCTCTCGCGCAGAAAGTCCAAAACGGACTCATATGAGAAGTAATAGTAACGTTTGACAGGCATCCCACCCGCTGTCGCTGTAGCTAAACTGAATAACAAGCATAAAACTTAACTAGTGAAACGTGAAGATGATATGGTTTATGTGTTTTTCAAGTCTTCTCCAGGTAATAAATATGAATGATACAGTGGTAATTGACAGCATTAATTACAGTACAGAAGCTATACAATATGTGACCCTGGACCACAAAATCGGTCTTAAGTGTCAATTTTTCGAAATTGAGATTTATACTTCATCTGAAAGCCGAATAAAGAAGATTTCTATTGATGTATGGTTTGCTATGAGAGGACAATATTTGGCTGAGATACAACTATTTAGAAATCTGGAATCTGAGGGTACAAAAAAATCTAAATCGCTTTTAAAGTTGCCCAAATAAAAGTTCTTAGCAATGCATATTACTAATCATACATTACGTTTTGATATATTTACGGTTCAAAATATCTTCATGGAACATTTTTTGGCATAAAGGATAAATCGATAATTTTGACCCATATAATGTATTGTTGGCTATTGCTATAAATGTACCCCAGCGACTTCAGACTGCTTTTTGCGCTCCAGGGTCACATATCTTTTCTGCCTTATTCTGTGAAACAAAATTGATAAAAATAAAAGTGTTTGTAGTATATATATACTGATTGTACAATCATAACCATATGATGTTATTATTGTCCAGCAGTATATTTTATTTCTTAGCCAATTAAAAAAAGAGATAATTGTTTTGTCAATTATACATACATAAATATTATATTACTTATTATTATTATTATTACTACATTTGACATTTCTGTACCCCTCACTTCTGAAATGATTGCTATTCCTCTGCCCTGAAACATAACTGAATATAAAACTTTAGTTATATGCCGTGCTATCTATATTTGGGCATCAAATATTTTGTGGCTCCACGTGAATTTTATTTGGTAGGGAAGGGGCCAAAATGGCTCTTTTGATGTTCGTTGAAGTTTGCAGACCCCTGGACTAAACCATTAAATTCATGTGAATTATGTTTACCTATGTCATTATGAACTTTTTGAAGCATTTACTCGAGCTAAAGTTTTGGATAAATACCTTTCAATGCAAGTACAGGAACCTCTCATATTTCATTGAAAATATTTAAAATTGTCTTTTTGATGATGTCCCCACCTCCCCACACACACACACGCACACGCACACGCACACGCACACGCACACACACACACACACACACACACAGCTTCTGGTCCCTGGTAGTTTAATTGTATGAAAAAGAGCAGCTTTAACTTTCTGCTCATCTTCTCTTGTTGTGGTCTACAGAACAAGCTCATATGCATTTGGAATAAAATGAGGTGAGAATGATGGCTGACTTATTTTGGGTTTAACAATTCCTAAAACATTTTTGTATCTTTTATTAGAGAAAAGGAATTGATTACTTACCACAGTTGGTTCCATAGAATAATACAGAACCTCAGAATCATCATCTATTGCTTCAATCAGGGCAATGCTGCTATTGACTGGTGTAAGCTGTGCAATACACACAAAACGCAACATTAGAATGGCATTAGAATAGCATTAGAATGGACTAGAACGGCAGCATCCTCGCTTTGACAGGAGATTCAAAAATGATGAGCAAGTTGTCCTACTTCACTTACTATGTATGTAACTGTTATTTTACCAAGAAGAACATGTACCTGGATCAACAATTATTTAAAATATGTCCTGCTGACAAATGTTGAATAACAATATGCTCTCACCTCATTTATGTTAAGTGTATACTCGCTCTTGTCAAATGATGGAGGGTTGTCATTGATATTCACAACACGAACAATCACAGTCAGAGTGATCTGTAGATAAAATGTACAAATGAATATAAAATGCCAAAAATGAATATTAATAATAAAATGACAACTACTATTAATCCTTGATATAACAGTGACCTCCAAACAGACTTGGACACTAGATGTCATATAACATTAAATAAAGTGGCTAATCTCCATTTATACTACATTTATGCATTTAGCAGACGCTTTTATCCAAAGCTACTTACAGTGGATTCAGGTTATACATTTTTGTCAGTATGTGTGTTCCCTGGGAATCGAACCCACAACCTTTGCGCTGCTAATGCAATGCTCTACAACTGAGCCACAGGAACACTTCCTCCAAACAAATGACAAATGATAAATGATCTCCAAACAAAAGATAAATGCTTGAGCTTATCTCACACAAGTCTACACTTTTTTGAGCCATTCTTGCAATTACTTTTAATCAGATGGTTTCAGATGTAATAAGATTGAATTCCCACTAGTGAATATATGACATCCCTTTTCCTCAAGTTTAGTGTCCTAATGCAGCAACCGCAGATGAAGTTCATCATTAAAAACCATTAATCTTTTCTTTTTTTTTTTGATTGATTGATTGTCTTCATTCAGTGCAGTATTTATATTGTTTTGTCAATAAAAACCTTGAAAATAATTTTTTGTGAAATTCTTTGCTTAAAAAATTACATATGTTTTTTTTTTTGCTTGGCATTCATCTGCATGAATGAATAAATTGGAATTGCAGTTCTGAGTAACTTACACTTCTGTATCCAGTTTTATTACATCGGATCTGGACAGTTAGTTCTTCGGGGCCTGAAAGTGTCTGGAAAACATTTTAATATCAGATGAAGTTAGGATTAAACTTTTGTGATCTTTCATTGTGAATTTTCATGAGTAGTCCAGTGCTACATCAAATCAAGTCAAACCAAAGTCATATCAGTTTAAGATGGTCAAGCTTGTATTTGGATGATGGTAGCTGATTTGTTGCTGGTCAAGTTTGGTCTACCGCCGTGTTTAAACCAGGTCCAATGTCTGGTAGTGTGGCTGATTAACTAAATCAACTTGAATCAGATACTGACCATGAATGACCAGCTAGAAACCATGTAAACAACTACCATCTGAAGCTGGTTTTAGCTGGATTTTCTAACAGTGTCATCATAGTCTTTTTACTCAAATTAGCATAAGACATGAAAGTCATGAAATAAACATACGTCAAAGTCCAGGCCTTTCTTTGCTATCAGTTGTGAACCTCTCAGATCGAAGGCATTCCCAGGATTCTCTGTGAGATTCAGCGTTACATCCTTTGTTGTTGTGTTAATATGAACAACGAGTGTGTCAACGGTGTTATTCTCTTTAATTGTTACAGGCTCCAAGGGGGCGGTACAAACTGCGGAGAGAAAACAAATATTACCATTTTCTTACCATATTATAGCAGATGAAACCAAAATGTGTTTTGTCATATAATACAAATATTTTTGTAGAAATTCATATTTTACAGTTAATAAATTAATAAAACATCTTTGTCTGTATTTGTAAATGTGTATGCACAGATATATTCTACTCAATTTTAGCATGTCAATTTAACTTTCTGAATCTGATTCTAATATGTTAATGTTTTAAAATAAATTAAATTGTCGATTTTAATTAGCAGTTATTAGCTCTACAATTTACTCTAGAATTATGTGAACTAGAATTATAGTATATCAATATTTTAAGTCATAATGCTGTTTTTTCGAAATTGTACTATGCAGTTTTTTATTGCACATTAAAGTTTTTGAGGGGCAGTTCATATTCTGTGATGACACAATATGTGTATGAAAGCATTTTGAACAATACTGAAACATATTTTGAAGCTCTACATTCCGGCCGTCTGTAGAGAATGGACAGACATGGCGTCGTTTTATTTCCACCGACTAAACTGAAATTACTTTCATCAAAAAAATAAAAATACAGAGAGACTGACACGTCGTACAGACACAATAGCGTTGTTGACAAAAGTTTAGCAAATCTAAAAACTGAAACAAGAATTACTTACTTTTCTCAGCAAAGCAGGTTTTGTGAAGGAATAATGCAAATAAACAGACAAAGATGGCAGTTATGGATTTACGCTTAAATATCATGTCCATTTCCCAGTTTCTGATGCACACAAATAAGTATGGAGGACTATGAGACCGTGGCACCAGCTGGTACTTCTTCACATAAAGCATTGACTGTGCTGACCGATGAGTGGGAGTTGACTCCAGTCGCAATGTTTGTGACTTCATCTTACGGTCATATATTGCCTAAAGAGCTTGCCAGCAGTGGACTGCTCCCTCCCACCCAAATACTTGCATCTGTTTTTCAGGAGTCATTTTGTATTAGTGAAAGCACTGTGGGATGGGAGGCTGTGAGAAATCTGATCATGTGAAATATGCTAAAATTACTTTGTCAGTCTAACCAGATGAATAAATGAAAACTATATGCAGCACTGGATTCATTAAAAGTGAAATTACAAAATAAATGTGGTGAGAAATAAAAAATTATATTAATAATATTTTGTTAATCTGTCACCACTTAGGAATTCTTGATCAGTGCTTTAGCTGTTATATACTAATAATGAGACACCAACTAAATATTTAGACACAGTTACTGTATTGCAGCTGTTCTCCAGATTTTTAGAATAATAATAAAGTTATGAATATTACAGTATTAGATTAAAAACAATCTTGGGATCTATAGCCAGTATTGGAGGAGTTTAGACACAATTCATATTTGTCTAGGAATTTCAAGTATATTTTATGATAAGCCTTATTTTCAAATTTATTATTTATTAACAATGATTCTTATATTATCAAAGTTGAAAACAGTTTAAAAGTACTGGCCAGGCTGTCTTCTCAAGACTTATAATAATGTGTGCCACTTATCAGCTCTGACCAAGTCAGAGGATGAGTGCAAGAACACACCCTCTTTATGTAGTGTGCTATTTATTTTAGCATATTTGTTGATGGTTCTTAATTAATTTCCTTCAAAATATTTTCCTCCCTCCCAGCCAATCAGAGCTCTTCTCTGCCACATGTATAAAACATGTTTGGAGACAAACAAGAAGAAGCCCCTCTTCCACCCCCACTGCTTCTCTGTGTGGGAACAACGGGAACACAGTGTCACATGAAGCAGACACATTGTGCAGGCATGTAGATGTGTGCTGCTGTCATGGATTCATGGAACAGGCCTTGAATAGCTGAGCTGTAGGCTGCATTGTTATGTAAGGTTTTTGAAAGAAATACAGGCCAATGTAATGCTGCTTTCAAAACAATTCAACCCTCTTTCTACTTTATAAAATATATGGTGACTGATCTATAAAAATAACAAATATTTCAAATAAAAAAGTGTTTAAAATTACAGAAAAGTATTCACTGAAACGAGTTAAAGGCAGCAAAGTTGCAAAAGGAAAACCTTTAGAAGAGAAGTTTAGGGTTCAGTGTTTTGAGATAGATATACATTTTAAGAACAGTGTTACAAAATATAGTATGCAGTAACACAAAATTTGCATTGGTGTTTTTAAACAAAAAACCCATGACCAACCCATGACACATTCATTCGGTGGGCATTTGGTTCATTAATGAATGAATCGGCGGGTTGAACATATCAGTTGATTATATGATTAGCTTTTTAATACTTGCCACAACCTACTGTATTTACATATATCATAGTATCATTTTCCCCTACATTTATTTTTTTTATATTCAAAATGTTATATTTGAAAAAGAAAAAATATTTGAAGTGTAATTTAATATTTTAGTTTGGCACAAGTCCCATTCAAGCAGGGTTTATGACTACACAGCCAGCCACCAGGGGACAATCAAAATGTTTTGGCTTCATTTTTCAGGACATGTGAGGCACACTGGCAAGTGGAACTCACTGCAGAGCCAGCTGACATCCAGCTCCCCCTCTCTGGATACAATGGGCGGAGTTATGTTTAGCTATAAGGTTGTGGTTAGGGTGTGGTTAGGCCGTCTAGCTCCACCCACTGGCTCTGCAGGGAGCAGCCTTTCCACACCTGTTGCAAGGCCCTCCTGATGATCATTTTAAATGCAAGATTTTCTTTCACCAGCAGAGGCCAGTGTTGTGCAGCTTTGAAGTAATGAGTGAGTTGACTCTAGAAGGCCTGATTCTGTAACACCTAGGGAGAAAGCTTGAGCATTCTCATTCATTTTCATGGCAGAGAAAACTCAGCTGGAGGAGGATCTTGTGGAAAAATACAAGTAATCTGAAATCTGTCATCTTTGTTTAAGTGACCACATAACATTCTTAGTGGATACATATTTCCATGGTTCTGTGCTGCACAGATTTATATGGCAATTATGAACATGATGATCCTATGTTCCCAGAGTTAGGGTTATGCTAACATGGGAACATAGGGTTAACTCTGAGAACATACTGAAAGTAGAGCAGACATCTTGATAAAAATATTACACATATGATTCAGATGGATTAGGTGTTCAATTTGAATGAGTACCAGAACATGTGGGTGTAAAATAAAATTAGATAGAAAACAGAAGTGCAAAGAAAGAGATATACAATAAAAGAGATATAAATAGACATAGACATACATTTTAAATATAAGACTGAAATGAAGAACAGTTTTGATTGAGGTTTTATTCAAAAAGATGTAGGGTTGTGTAGATTAGATCACTAAGGAAAAGGGAAAGACGACAGAGAATTTTGAATTGTGAATTTTGTGTTATACTTATTTAGATTTTATTTAGATTTTCCCCTTTAGACATTCTGATGTCTATAAGTAAATTTGCAACACATCAACTGACTCTTATTATAGAGAATTAGATCACACTTTAATTTTGGGACCAATTCGCTATTCATTAATTATATGACTGTCACAATAAACTCCTAATTTGCTGCTTATTAAAGGTTAGTAAGGCAGTTAATTGTTAAATTTAGGTATGGGATAAGATTAATGAATTTAAAATATGGTCATTCAGAATAAGTAATTAATATGTGCTTTATAAGTACTAATAAACAGCCATTATGCTAGTAATAAGCATGCTAGTAAGCAACTAGTTTATAGTGACAATTGGTCCTTAAAGTAAAATAAAGTGTTGCTGAGTATTGCTAAGGTATTGTTCAGATCTGTGAGGATGTGAGCACAGTCTAGACCCTGATAGCACACGTGCATCACAGAGATGTCTATTTGACGTCTGCATTTACATCTGCAAGACGTATTTATTAGAGTGTTTGCCCATCTGCAATACGTCTATAGGAAATATCCTATCAGAGGTCAAATACACATATATTAGACTTTAAGATGTTTATGGTTTAGACTGTATGTAAAACTGACATCTTACAGATGTCTGTCAGATATACACAGCAGATGCTTTCCATATCAAGAGATCTTTAACAGACATCTTGCAGACGTATCTGTATTATCTGGGGAGGTGAGTTCCCTCTGGTGGAGCCCATGGGCTTTCCAGCTGGTGATCGTAACGGGTATTAGTAACTGTTTTTATTAGGTTTTTAATAAAGGCTTTGGGTTATGGTTAGTAGAATAAGTTGACATGTACTTGCATGTACTAGTAGTTGAATGTCTGGTGGGGAACCATCAAAATAAAGTGTGAGCAGATATTACGCAGTCTACTATTACTCTAATAACTAGTAGTTGACATGTAGTAGCAAATTAACAAAATGTACAAAAGACTTGGACATGCAGCATTTAAAGTTTAGCCTCTCGCCTCCTCACCAGTGCATTAGCAATGCTGTTTTGCTAATGTTGGCAACTCCTGTAGGGATTATGACAGAACATACATTAATCATAACCCGCCAAATTGGCTAGTGAGTTGATAGCGTTAACTGCCACGGTCGATTTTCACCCACACTTGGTAGGTATTAATCTCAAACCATGATTATAATAATCTGGAATGTTTGCAATTGAATGGTTTTTGCAAAACAGTTTATTAAGTCAGAATGTTTTGAAAAACTTTCAAACCAGACGGTGTAGTTACAGCATCTACCATCAGAGGCTAACTGCTCATGCTAACCAGCTAAACCTTGAATATGAGATGAGTAGATTCAATCAGCATAGTTTATAATTTATGAGCATGCAAGATTTATGAATTTTCAAGAATCTGGCAATGTGTAAATGTGCAATGTGTAATACCTGTTTTAGAAATACTGTGATCAATTGCAATCTAGAGGAATGCAAAGTGCTTAAATACAAATGCCAACATGTGTTAATCTTCTCAAAACAGCATGCTCCATTTCACAAGTCCTTCTGTAGAAAGGATAAGGTAAATCCCATTTCCTTCAAACCATGCCAACTTGGCTTGACAACTAGGACAGGGTTTGACCAAACAGGTTTTAGCATTGATGTCACAAATTCTTGCTATTTTAAAGTAACTGGGTGCATGTAATGTGCTGTCAAGATAAGCTGTAAAAATACTGGTTGGCAACATTAATCTTTCAAAACAAGCCCTAAGCTAACCATTAAAGGAAACAGAGTTTATGAGCATTTCAGCGACTATAATAGTTCAGTATACAATCAGTAGTGGATTAATTTATTGTATGCTATAATTTGTTATGTCACATAATCTGCTAAATGACTTGTAGCCTAACGGGATGCCAGTAACAACACAGATATTATTTGGAGTTGCAAACTGAGGTAGTGACAGATCTTGTTTTCCGTGTTGTGACATTCGTTTGAGTCTGGTTATTGCAAGAGATGTGCTTGCTCCAGTCTAAAGCAGAGCAAGCTTGCTGGAATTTAGTTTAAGCAAGACAAAATGATTGGAGCAGTCCTGCATACATCACCAGAGAGAAGTATGTCATTTTTACAAAAAGATCCAGATGTGACATTGAACTTTCACCCTAAACTGTCAATGGGTTGTAATCAGATTTTACAACAACTTATGAATTTGTACAAATTCATTCTAAATAAGTCACCACTTTGAGAATTTCAATCTTAGTTTTGGGGGTTACTCATTCTTAAAATGGAACCTGCAAACTTTGTTAGCAATCAGTATTTTAAAACATTAGGTTACCATCGCCCATAGTAATTATTTTTACTGCAGAAATGGCACAGTTGAGACACAGCACAGATTTTTCAGGCCAGCGAACATCTATCCATTTTCAAAGCTTCAGAAGGGGTTTTCAACTAGTGTTTTTAAGTAAATGATTACATTTTTAATGTGTTCTTCACACACATGTCTCCTGATTTCATAAGACTTTAAATATCTACTGTGTCTCATTAGGAAGGCTGCTTAGGAAGGTACTTCTGAAAGTATGAGCAAAGTTACAATAACTTATGCCTCATGATGAATAACAGTCAAGTTTATAATGGGTCATTTTCTGAAATCAGACAACCTCATTGATTTATGCTGCCAAGAAATTGTAAAAATGTACTTCAAAATGAGACAGCTATAAAGCACAATTAATATAGACCATTTTAAATGGTCCTTTTTGAAGTTTGACAGACATGTTCACGATGAACCATTGTTGTATTATTCTTTAAATTCAAATGTTTTGTCTTACAAATAATAACCATAATAATAATAATATGTTTGAACATAAATGTGTGTTGGCACACAACCACCGTATAATAATAAAATCCACCCGCTCCTTTTTTTAAATCCCCATAAATCATAAGCAGTGTCTCAGAACAAGCTGTTCTCAGACTCCGTAAACTGTGACACAACATTTACGCCCATGCCCATGACTCTTGACGGACACTGCTGAATTAGCAGAGACCCCACCCTGAGTGAGCCGTACACAATAAATCCGCTAGACTAGAGCATTTAAAAGCAGCATTCAAGTAAGAAATGTCTTCTTATTAAAGCTGTAGATATTATTCAGTCCAGAGCAGTGAGTGATTTTCTGCTTTTATTGTATTGTTTGGATCATATTTACAGCGTAGACAGCATTCGGTGCTGTATGTTACACTGCAATCATACACACTGAATATAAACATCCAATTTCTTTCCCAGCTGTTTACCTTCACAGATATAACGACAGTGTTTTTGTAACTCATGTGTGTTTTACACATAAACTTGAGTGTACTTGAAAGTTTAGGTGCAATAAGACATGAAATAGAGCTTAGTTTAGTACTCACATGCCCTTGACAGTCGCTTTCTGTGTACGTGCTTCGAATGTGTGCCCTCAGAAAACCATATATCAGAAGTTTAAACTGATATGGCTTTAAAACGTATGATTTTAACGCAATAGACAGGATAATCAAAAGCTATTTTATTTTATTTTTTGCAGAGATCTGAGTTCTGGAAATGGTGATGGGGAGCTGCAGCTCATTTGCATTTAAAGATACATGCATAATAACTGTGTGTACCTGAACACTCAAAATATTTTCAAATTTAAAAATGATCAATTTAAAAATGATATAATGATCTGTGGGGTATTTTGAGCTGAAACTTAACAGACACATTCTGGGGACACCTGTGACTAAAAAGGGGGCATAATACAGTTGCCCTTTAATAACTCAATTATTTCTCCTAAACTGCCATTTAGCTTAAGTTTCATATTTTCAGTCTAAAGTATCATATGAGATCATAAGTGAGAATTAAGTTTTCTGTTCTATGAATGATCAATGATTTTTTTTTTTTTTGCAGTCTGTATTTATCTGCATCCTATCTTACATACACATTTCAGGAAACTCAGGTCTGTTTTGGTTCTGTTCCATGTTCTTGTTTTTCATGTCTTTTATTTTGAAGTTAGTCATGGTTATCGTTTGTGTCTTGCATCCCTTTCCCTCATATCTTCATGATATTGGTTTCCCTGTTCAATGTGTCATGTTCTGATTGGTTGTCATGTTCATTGTGTCATGTTCTGATTGGTTGTCATGGTCCCCATTGGTTTGTTCTTGTCATGTGTTTGTTATAAGTAGCCATGTCCTTGCATTTAGTTCTTGTCGTGTATTAATGTTGTAACCTGCTGTTGGTGAGTCTAGTCCGTTCATGCCATGCAAAGTCTGTTTCATGTCAAGCCTGTTCAAGTCAAGTCTGTCTATGTTTGGATGTTTGGATTTCACATTGTAAATAAACTGCACTTGGGTTCATCACTACGCTCGCCTTCAGTGGACGTTCATTACAGAATACACGACCCTCATCATGAACCTAGCAGTATCTCTCCTTCGCCTTCGCCAAGGCAATGGGGCCATTGAGGACTATGTTGTTGAGTTTCTTGAACTTTCCAACCAAGTGGACTTTAATGAAGTGGCACTTAAAGACATTTTTCGAGTGGGTCTGAATGAACCCATTCGCTCTGGATTGCCAGGAGGTAAGATCAATTTTTCCCTGGCTGAGTACATTGATTATGCCCTGTTAATCTGTGGATCATCTTTCAATGTGGGTGTCGTGGAGGAGGAACATGACACTTCCTCTAAGCCTGCTCAGCTCATGCCTGCCAAGCCACAGCCTGCTCATGTCACGACGTCCATGCCAGAGCCTGCTCACGCCACGCCTACTGCCCCAAGGCCTGCTATCATCACGCCCGCCACCCCAAGGCCTGCTATCATCACGCCCGCCGCTCCAGGGCCTGCTATCATCACGCCTGCCGCTCCAGGGCCTGCTATCGTCACGACGCCTGCCGCTCCAGGGCCTGCTCACGTCGTCCACGCCAGAGCCTGTTCACATCACGCCGTCCTCGCCAGAGCCTGCTCACGCCAGAGCCCCCTGCGCTGCCTGCTCCGCCATGGCCCCATGCTCCAGGTCCTGTTCCCCTTCATGGGCCTGGCCCTCCATCCCGCCCCCTGGACTATGTCTGTTCCGCCTCCACTCCACCACCCTCCTGGACTTTTTGGGTTCTGTTTTTGTTTTGTTTGGCGTCAGGAGCCACCCTTAGAGGGGGGAATATGTAAGGTCTGTTTTTGGTTCTGTTCCATGTTCTTGTTTTTCATGTCTTTTATTTTGAAGTTAGTCATGGTTATCGTTTGTGTCTTGCTTCCCTTTCCCTCATGTCTTCATGCTATTGGTTCCCCTGTTCAATGTGTCATGTTCTGATTGGTTGTCATGGTCCCCATTGGTTTGTTCTTGTCATGTGTTTGTTATAAGTAGCCATGTCCTTGCATTTAGTTCTTGTCGTGTATTAATGTTGTAACCTGCTGTTGGTGAGTCTTGTCCGTTCATGCCATGCAAAGTCTGTTTCATGTCAAATTTGTCTATGTTTGGATTTCACATTGTAAATAAACTGCACTTGGGTTCATCACTGCTTGCCTTCAGTGGACGTTCATTACACAATGTAATGTATTTGTTGTAATTTCTTCTTGGAGGCAATTATCCAGATTTTCCTGTACAAATACAAGTAATCACAAGCACAAGTTCTAAGGATTGTGTTGGAATAAAGCTTTGGCCAATTTGCTTTGGAAAAAGTCACATGACATCAAATAGCCACATGTGCACACACTGTTTAGACAATGAGCTCCACATTAGTGCAATACTCCCAACTAAGCCTTATGTAAACCTACTTAATGTTTGCTGTGGTTCGACCCACAAGCCATCCTGCAAAAAAGGATACAGGTCAGAGGGGGGTTGAGATATTATTCATGCTAAACTTTTACTGTGGTAGTTTTGTTGTGTGGTGACATAACATTTTTGTGCTTCATGGTTTGACTTCCGGCGCTGCTCTTTACAGTCGACGTTATGATGGCTCCGCTCAACTTGTGCTTTTATCTGCTTTACATTTTACTACTGATTATATCCTGTATAATTGAGTATGTGACGAATAAAAGAACCTTGAACCTTGTAGTGTTACTGTTTATGAAGTACTACTGGAGAAGTGTAGCCAGTGAAAATGTCCTGTTTTAGTTCACCCGCTGTTTTTAGAACACAGTTTTGACCTTATCCACGTTAAGAGAATGTCTTGCCTTGCTGAACTGCTGGCATACTTTTTTGTCTTTCCTCGTTTCAAATAAAAAGGAAAGGATACAAAGTGAGCATGGTTTATATGGCAAAGACAGTCCAAAGACACCTAAATAAAAACCATCCTTACAACCAAAACTAATTTACAGTGCTCCATCTCTCCTATCAGCTAAAGAACATTTTAAGCAGGTTGCCGTATATATTTCTTATATTTTAGGATCAAAATCTGAGTCATGATTTTTTAATGGCTGAATATATCTGTAGACTTTTCCTTTGCTTATTGCTGTGCAGTATTGAACACATTCCCAATTTTCATGATTACTAAAGATCCATAATCATGAGCCAAAGCAAGCACATATACGGTATATTAGCACTGCCTCTTATTTCAAAATTAACTCATTCTGTAGCTACAAGCTACTTAAATTATAGCAGTCAAAACAGTTCAATATTAGTATCCAAAAGGATATTTTACATAAAAATGCAAAAGAGTCTGAAATGCATTCATGACTTATCATATGAAAACAAAACATTATTTTCCTTCTGTAAGGCTATATTAGTGAAGTGTGCAATACCATTTCTTTAATTAATTTAACTGTTTTTACAAGTTGATCTAGATGGCACAGAACCTAGTAGCACATGCTGGCTGTCATCAGGCCAAATACCTGAAGGTTGTATGAGGTGAATGTGTTGCACAAGGGACAATCTTCTCAAAGCTCAGAGCCGAGGAGTAGGCCTAGTTTCAATCACTGATTCTGGAGTAACAGAATAACAGAACAAAAAGGAAATAAAGTACAATAAACACATACACCAACATCAACAAAATAATATGCTGATTATTTATTTATTTATTGTCAAATAGAATTCAGGTCAATTATTATACAGATTGAAGATTGTTTCAAACGGATTTTCAGCTTCACGTCTTGATCTGTCATCTTATGGTGTCATCACGTCTTGATCTGTCATCTTATGGTGTCATCACGTCTTGATCTGTCATCTTATGGTGTCATCACGTCTTGATCTGTCATCTTATGGTGTCATCACGTCTTGATCTGTCATCTTATGGGGTCAATACCATATTTTGCACATTAAAAAGGTATTAAATGCAATAAGAATAATAAACAGGACCTACCGAAAATAAGGGGAAATGTCTAAAAATCGCACATTTCTATTATGGATCTGCTAGCTGTTGTGCACATACCTAATTGCCATTGTGTATTATATTATTATATTTATTTTGTATTTTTTGTCTTATTTCTATTCTATTTTATAGAATTTTTTATTTGTCTCGTCTATTCTGTATGGCCAGATACACAAAATGTAGCCCATTTTAAAACTCAGAGTAAAAAAACCTCCAGGGAGTCAGCAGACGTAGATGCCTGTAAATAGCTAACCTATTTTGAAGACATTGCATGATAATCTGCATTTATATTATAGAGATTTTTTAACAAAAGTATTTTATTCCAGACCGATGGCATGACACGTCACCCATGCAACCCCTGAGTTTTGCAGTTTGTCTAAACAACCGGGCTGATTTTTGCAGTTTGTCTGAGCAACAGGGCTGAGTTTTGCAGTTTGTCAACCAAATTTGAAGAGGTGCAGTACAATATTGTAATGATTGGCAGTAAAGAGGAAGATATTTTTTCTTTTCTTACCATCACTGAGGAAACTACACACTAGAACCCTATTAGGCCATGGCTTTGTTTCTTTTGTTGCTAAAAAGGACATGTTCAATAAAAATACAATTGGATGTTGTGTAATGTTGCAGTTGTATGTATGTATTTGGCTCTATTAATTGAAAGATATTATGAGTTTCAGGAACAAAAGTTAAGTTGGATCAGTTAGAATATACAACTTAGTTAAATTAGTTATTGCTTACTTAACAAGCTGAGTTAAATAAATGGGTGGGGAAAGATTGTTTAAACTAAGTATCTTCAGTTACTGTAACTCGGTTATAAGTACATTCAACTTAAATGTTCTATTCCATTCCATTATGGGCTTAAGTACATTGAACGTAGTTCACCTCACTTATTCAACTAATGCTTCATTACTTAAAAATTTTAAGGCAATCGGTTACCTGGGTTTTTTTAAGTAAATTCTACTTATCCGGGTTTACAGTGTACACTGTATCCATCTATAATACATCTATGAATCTTTATAGACAGTACTGTATAAAGGGGGCTTAAAACATAAAATACAAAAAATAAAAGATATCTGCAGTTTACTCTTTAACTACAAATTTTAAGAAGCCATAACAATATGAGACAACTTATATGTGATTTGAAAGCAAATCATAAGGTTCAAGTTTTACATATGTTATTCTCAAAAGGCTCAAAATTGAACAATAAAATCCAATCACAACATTTGTTGGACCTTGTAGCCTACAGAAAGCAGGTGTGTCCTTAAATCTCGAGAAATGAAACACCACAAAGATGTAATAAATTCTAAGCCAATCATGGGAGGAACAGAAAACAATAACAAGGCTTGATATAATATAGGCCTATAATAACACAATAACTTTCTCTGTCAGCATGATTTGAGACTCAAAAGTCATGAATGCAAAGCTTTAAAATGTTTCATCATACTGTTTGCCTTAATTGTATCACATAAAGGCATATAAATAACACATGATATATCTGTCATTAATGCTTGTAAGTTTAATCAAATGTTTTATATTCTGTACTATACAGAATTTATACCAATATAGTGTATGTTAAAAATTGGGTAACACTTTATTTTAAGGTCTCTGAACTAGTTGCTTATTAGCATGCATATTGCTAGAATATTAGCCATGTATTAGTAGTAATTAAGAACATATTAGTACCTTATTCTACATGACCTTATTCTACATCCCTAATCCTACCCAATACCTAAACTTAGCAACTACCTTACTAACTATTAATAAGCAGCAAATTACGAATTTATAGAGGGAAACGTCATAGTTGAATAAGCGTTTCCTATTCTAAAGTGTTACAAAATTTGTATTCAAATATTTAAAATACCTAATCAGATTGTAGTTCCTTTGATAATAGCCTGTTTTTCTTTTGAGAATGACTTTCTTCCCACAAAGCTGTATATGTAAAAATAATAATAGTAATTTTGAATAGTAATAAGAATTTCAAATTCTTTAAATACGTTACTCTGACCTAACCAGTCAGCAGATATTATTATAGTGTTAACCCACTGTTGTTTGGTATTGGACATACATTTTTATGAAAAGTATAGTAACAATGTTGAGGTCAATCTCACATGAAAATGCATTGCTTTAATTTATGTTTTATATGGTTTCAAATATAATAAAACACCGAGAACATTGCAACCATTTGTCTATAATCAGTTAGTTTCAGATGAATTAGCTTCAGTTAGTTTGTTAAACGACTGAAAAATCTCTCTGTTATTGGGGTCCAATCTTGTTCTAAGAACATGTTTCTAAATAAAACAAAACTTGGGGACTCTCAGAGCCCAAACTTTTTCTTAAACATAAACCAAAATATGTTGAACTTTCTATAGACTACTGAGCCTGCAGTCTATATATTACAAAGTGGAAATTACTTTTATTAGAATATTGAGGAAGGTTTCGAGGTTTCATCTTCACGAGTTATTTGAGACTTTATTTCCCTTCTGAATGAACTATATGCTATAATTGCGTTCTTCTTTATCTTCCCCCACAATCTGTCAGATTGCTATTCTCACCTTACACTTTCACCTACTGTCTGAGGCGAGCGTGTGGAGGTGAAAATATGAGAACAAGATGTATTCTTTTCAGTCCCATTATTCAGACAAAGAGTGTATGCTTGAAGTCTACTTTCACTGGAGGAAAAAGTTCAAAGGGGCTCAAACCACTTCAGACTAAAACCATCTTGTACTGCAGACCTTCATCTTACATTTGATTATAATGATGACTTCTATTAATATCTTATATGTAGTCCCCCTGGCCCATACTGGCAGTATGATCAGAGGAAACATATGCTGAAGCAACTTAAGGAGAACCTCAAATGTTAATGAATAATAGAACAGATGGTCAACCAAAGACTCTCTTACGGGTTTTATACTCTATGCATTACTGTGGGTTGACATGCTTTTAAGACATACCTGTAGGTTTACAAAAAAATGAAAGTGAAATCTTGAAACCTGGATACTAAATAATCCAGGTTTTGCACTGTTCATTTTTTACACTGGGTTAGTAATTCACACTGGATGCTTTTGGCATCATAATTTAGAGATGCAGTGCAAACCTAGCATTGGAGCAAGACTAAAATCTTAAGAGCAAAATATAGTTAAAAGTGGCCTTTCCCCCGGGGTTAACAAATACATGAATCTAGAGTTAAGGGAAGTTCACATAGTTCAAATGTTGTCATCATTTCCTCACCCTGATGCCATTTTAACCTCATGAATAAGAAGTACATTTAACATACTTTTAATATGAGTATATACATAAAGAAGTATTACAGAAATACTTAAAAGAATATACTTAAGTGCACACTGAATATGATGTTTTTGGACACTTAATTGTATATTAACTGTTAACAGCGTATTAAATAAAAATACATTATAGTTTACATTTATTTTAAATACAATTAGTTAAGAATAACTTAAGTATATTTAATTTAAGTACATCTTTATTTCATTTTATAATTACTTTTGTAATTGAAACATGCATTGTTAAAATTTACTGTTGAATTTGCTGACAAGCATATATGGTAAACTAAAATATACTTTCAATTGAAATGTCATGTATTTAAAGATATTTGTAATTACACATTTGTAATGAATAATGAGGAAGTAAAAATTTAGTACATTTAAAATGTTTACTTTAAACTTCAAATGTAACTGAATAAACAACAGTTACATTATAATCAAGCTTTTCACATGTGCTTTAGTATGTTAGCGTGCCACACTACACTCTCTTACATTTAAGCTGCCTTTTATTTATTAACGACAATGCTTTTTAATGTTATTTTAAGATTTAAAGTAGAAGTGCACATTCAACTACACCATTAACCACACTTATTTTTCACAAGGTTAAACATTTTTTACATTTTCTTTCTTTTGCAGCAAACAAAATAAGTTTTGAAGAATGTTTCTGCTCTTTTTGTTTATATACCTATAGTGAAAGTCTTCACAACTTGATTCAATTTCATATTTGTTGGTTAAAACATAGGCTACACTGTACATTTTTTGTACAGCCAGTCTCATAAGTGAATTATTTTTTTATTTCATAATTGGTTTGCTGTATATTTTAGCTGAAAATACATAGCCTATAGTAGGCTGTTTAATGGCAAGTTAGGCTACTTGCAATAGGAGTGCATTTTTTCTATTCGTTTTGTTTATTAACAGCCTACTGTAGATAGATAAAGATAGATGTAGATAAAAACTGACTGCAAAAATAAACCTACTTTGAGAAAGATTCACTGAACAAGTGTGAGTCTCTCCTATATGCTACATGTAACCTTCACATAAACCTAATATATACAATTAAATATAGTCTATTCAGTAAATGTATTATAATTCCATATCTCGGTGATCTAAAAAAAATCCACTTGGGAGAAAAACAGAAAACCGGTTAGGTCTTTAAATAGTTTTAGAGACAGCTTACAGGGTGTCTAAACAGCTCTGCAGCCACTCATAATAACTAAGCGCCTTTAGTGCCACATCGACCCGCCTGCAAGTGCGTCTGCGTTGGTTAAGCGCGTGGAGCGGTTACTATCTTATTTTTTCAACGTAGAAATGTTTTATTTTGACAGCAGGTCCCCTTAAACGAAATGCAGCTCGCGACTTTCCCAGATCTTCGGACTGTGTTATTTAAGGAGAGACAGCAGATAGACTAACCTTCTTAATGCATCTATCCGGCGCTGTGCTGCTGATATAGATGGCTTGTCTTCTGACTAATACAAGATGAGCAGAGATGGACCTCAGTGGACAGGACGACATGAGACATTTATGAAAAGTTTCCCCGAAGAAGCCGTTCTCGCTCGGATCAAGAACAATGTCTGTGAATATCTCGAGCGTGAACAGCACACTTCAGCCCGAGCTCTTTACCTACAATGTTCCTGCGCTCATATTTGGGGTTTTACTCATCATAGTGATCATTTGTGGAAATGTGCTCGTGTGCCTGAGTGTTTACAAGGAAAAAGCATTGAAGACAACGACAAACTATTTCATAGTGAGTTTGGCTGTGGCAGATCTGATGTTGGCAGTTTTGGTTTTACCCCTGTTTGTCTATGCCGAGGTAAGTGTGTTTAAGCGCAATTCTGTTTTATGTCTGAGACATGTAATGAGAGGTTCACTGTGTAATTTAGGTTCCCAAATATATATTATAAACAAAACAGTACATTTATAAAGCATATAGGTCGTCTTTATCTCAAAATACCTTTAAATCAGTGTATCAGAAATTAATGAGCACTGATATATAGACTAGCCGTTTTAAGTAGGTGTAGTGTAACTGACTCATTTCAGATATTATAACGATTGCATTCTAATTTATAATAGCCTAAATTAAAAATGTAGCTTATTCATTATGTTTATACTGTATATGTGGATAGATAGATAGATAGATAGATAGATAGATAGATAGATAGATAGATAGATAGATAGATAGATAGATAGTTTACTTGAGAGTTAAAGGCTCCTAGACAACTCCCTCTTTGAATACATTTCTCAAGCTTTTTTAGGTTTTAGGCCACTTATCTTGTTATCCTCAAGTTGCCATCACATTAAATCAAGTCACGGTGTGGCTTCTTTAGGCTCATTGGGTTACTTTGACTCATTTAGAGAATCAAGGACAGTCTGAATCTATATAAAAAAAGTTGGTCCCTGTTCGAAATGAATCGAATATATTCTTTAATGTGAGGAAGTGTGCCGTTTCTTCTAAATGTTCATTAAAACGCTTTCTTGACACAATAAATCTATCTTTCCAGTTTCAAGGTGGTGTCTGGTCCTTGAATATGGCTGTTTGCGATGGATTAATGACCATGGATGTAATGCTCTGTACAGCATCAATATTCAACCTTTGTGCAATCAGTGTGGACAGGTTTGTATTTTAATTTCAGTCAAATATCCCTGATGTTTTGTATAGCATTACTCCTGAATTTGTCCTGAAGCAAAACTGCTTGAGAACCTTTTGAGTCTGAACTTTGCCTTTGTTGTGATCATAGTGCTTAGAATGCTTTTTTTCTGTTTGTCCTGATGGTAAATTTCAATATGCATTCTGTTAACAGGTTCATAGCAGTGTGCATACCACTTAATTACAACAGGAAGAATGTCGACTATCGGCAGATTGCATTACTTTCTGCTACGTGGCTGTTGGCGCTAGCTGTGGCGTCTCCTGTCATCTTCAGAATAAACAATGTTCCTCAAAGAGACCCCAGAGAATGCAAACTTGAAGACAACAATTATGTGGTTTATTCGTCTGTCTGTTCCTTTTTCATCCCATGTCCCATTATGCTTCTACTATACTTTGGGATATTCCATGGTTTGCGCAAGTGGGAAAAATCACGCAAAGTCAAACTGAGGAACCGTATCCAGGCCTGCCGCAGTTTACAGCACGCTACGGTAGCTGCTGCCCTCCCACCCTTAGGGGCTCTGCCTGCGTCTCTGCCCCGGGTCATTGAGAGGGATTTGGCCCAGTCCAGTCTTGAGGAGCTTGATGACTTCCCACAGCCCATCTGCCCCTTCCCACCTGAGTACAAAAACAGCCCCATTCAGACTGTGGCCTACCCTGAAATTCAACATGGTCAGCCAGCTCAGAGAAAGAAGAGGGCTAAGATCAATGGAAGGGAGAGAAAAGCCATGAGGGTTTTACCTGTTGTTGTGGGTAAGCATTGGTGTATTTGTTTGTTGGAGTTGAAAGTACATAATATATAACTCATTTAAGGACCTCAAAATGTAGACATAAAAATACAACTTAATAAATGCTTCTGAACTTTTATCAACAAATCAGTTTAATTATTGCGTGCAGGTAGTTATAAGCTTCAAAACTTTGAATGAAATTGCCACAGAGGTTGAAATTCCCAGAACACACAGATAAAATACTACAGGCAAATCCCTCTATCCAATTATGGTGTCATGGATCACCTGGTGCCTTAACCTAATTTCCAGGCCACCATTTATTAACACAGACGTAATAGCAAAGACTAGACTTGTGTTCCTCATTATTATTATTATTATTGTTGTTGTTGAAAACCTGTTCATTATATTATATCATAGCTGATCCATAGGGAAAAGTATAGCTATTTCTATTTAGTTTCTATAACCTCATATTATTATTTTATACAGTATTATGCTTTCTTGTAATCTCTGTTCATAGCAGACATCATGAAGTATAATTTTACATTAGTTTTATCTTTATCATTTTAACTTGCTTAAAAACTTAGTGATAGTTCACCCAACAATACAATTATGTAATGATTGACTTACCTTCATGTTGAGCCAAATCCATATGAATTTATTTGTATTTTTTGTTGCAGAACACAAAATATGTTTTGAAAAATGTTGTCCATACAACATGAGATACAATTTACACACACACACACACACACAAAATAGATTTTTCTAAATATCTTAATTTGTGTTCCACAGAACTAAGAAAGTCAAACACACTCGAAACAACAGTAAATAATGAATTCTTGTGAACTATCCCTTTAAGGACAACTGACACAGCTTACCCCACTCTCTGCTATATAAAGTTAGATAAAATATATACAGTTTGCATCATGAAATTAGCATCCTGTTTTATTAGTTATCAGACAATATATCACATATTCAGGAATTGTAAAATGGTTTGTCAGGTAGCCTAAATGTGCTTTATGTGGTAACACCTTTTATTCATGTCAAAAATGTTATTTCATACGACTATAGGTTAAATTACTCCTTAAGGTAACAACAGGACTTTTCCTATTTTTATTGTGCACATAATGTGCAGTTCACACCCACAAGGGGATTCATAGGGCCTGAAGCTATAGAGGTAACATTTCCAAAGATGTAAACATTTCTTTTGCATCACAGAAACATCTTATTGAAGTTATGTAGATGATCTGAAACTTATTCTAACTCCATTACTGGGTATTTATAGAAGTACCATTACTATACTTGAATAATTCAGCAGAGCTGAGGCCACTGGAAGAGCACATTCATATCTATAATATACATGAGGTTGATTAATATGTGTAGCTTTGTCTCACATGTTATTCATAACATTTTATTTGGCATTGTTTGGTCACTTTAATAAGACATTCTTATGCCAGCATTGCGTAATGCAGAATTGATGGCCGTGATTTTGCAGGTTTCTGGGTTATCCAAAGCTTTCCAGAGCTTTTAAAGTGAATATTTTGAGCCTGTACTGCTCTTTTTCTTTGCTTTATCAGAACATGAGCAGGACTCTGACTACAACGTTCTGCCTATTAATGGAGTCATTTTGGGATTGTTATGGCATACTGTCATCAATCACAGAAAATAATTTTGAATACCATCAAATTTGCTACAACAAACAAAAAACACATTTACAGTAATGAACCAGGCATTCTACAAGGTTACAAAGCAGATCCAGATGCTGCTTTTAGTTTTATTGAAAGCACTTGTATTAATTAGGCATACACAAATGTGAGTTATTTAAGCAGTGAAGTAATGTAAATCGTCCTCTCAGTAGTGTAAATACTGTATTTTGTGGAATTCATGTGGGTGGATTTTATGTAAAGTGTGTAAACAGAACTTATCATGCAGTCTTTATGGGTTTTCTAGACGGGAAAGTGTCATGATACTTACATGTTAATACAACTTATCACACTAATCTCATGTAATGTTAAAGTCTTGACAGTGTAGATTTTAACATTTATTCCAGTGCAGTGTTTTGGCCCATATAGACTTATATAAACTGTAAGTGAATAGTAAATAAACTAATAGTTAATGAAGTAAAACGAAGGGTGAGAACCAGAAAGGCATAAGTGACATTTCATCAAATTTACAGGAGAGCCAAAAAAAATGTTTTACCATAGTTTGAGCTGACTTTGTGTACTGATTTCAATTGTTTATAATACAAATATGTACGCTCATGGATGACAGTACTTTTGCCAGTAGAAAGAGCTCAATAAGAGCTTTCATTTGATGTATACGTCTCCATTTTACCAAAAATGTCACTTACACTTCTGGTTCAGTTCTCATCCTCCCTCCAAAAAAATATAATTTACTTAAAATGCAATCACCATCAGGATATAGATGACTTTGCTTTTTCATTAATTTGTTCTTCACAGATTTAGAGAAATTTTGCCTTAAATCACTTGTTTATTAATGGATCATCTGCAGTGAATGGGTGCCGTCAGAATAAAGGTCTCTGCACATTGAGTCCGAAATTTTCACATGCGTGTTTTCGTATTCATAATCCTAAAAATTCATCACGCACAGGAACCTTGCACATTGAGTCTGATACGTGTTAATTAATCTGTTGCAAAAAAAATTACAAAATGATACAAAATCTCTTTAAAGGATTGGTTCACTTTCAAATTTAAATTTCCTTATAATTTACTCACCCCCATCATCCAAGATGTTTATGTATTTCTTTCTTCAGTCGAAAATAAATTAAGGTTTTTGATGAAAACATTCCATGAATTATCTCCATATAGTGTACTTCAATGGACTCCAAACGGTTGAAGGTCAAAATGACAGATTCAGTGGAGCTTTAAAGGGCTATAAACAATACCAGACGATGAATAAGGATCTTATCTAGCAAAACGATCGGTCATTTAAATTGTTATCATTACATTAATGTATGTGCTTTATAAACACACAAATGCTCGCCTGTTCTGCGATGCGCATCCCAGACTTCACGTAATAACGTAGAAAATATATGTCCATATGTAAATTGGCCGGTTCTTTTTTTTTTTTTTTTTTTTTTTGCACTGTCTGTCCATAGGTAAATTGTCTGTTGTTTTTATGCACTGTCTGGAGCACGCTCATAAGAATTTCACTCACCAAGGCACTTGTGCTGTGGTGATGTGACAATAAAAGTGATTTGATTTGATTTGAATATCACGCTTTTTTACAGTTTTTTAGTTTTTTGTATCATTTTTACAGTGCTTTGTGCAGCGAGATGAAGTGGATGAATTTGACAATCGCATTCTGGATTTTGGCGTTCGCTTGTACAGTGGCTCTGAACTGTCAAAACACCTCTCAAAATGCTTGCCACGGATGCGAAAAACACAAAAAACGAACACAATCCAAAAAAAATTATGACGGACGAAAATTTAAGAGGCAGTGTAAACGTGATTGACATAACGTTAACGTGAGGTTGTATTTATTTTTCAACGTGCGACCGTTTTGGACTCAGTGTGCAATGACCTTAAGGGTCCAAACAGCTGGTAAAAACATCACAACAATCCAGAAGCAATCCACACAACTCCAGTCCGTTAATGAATGAATTATGAAGTGAAAAGCTGTGTTTGTAATCAGTGAATTCCGACATTTTAACTTCAAATTATTCCACAAAAAGCATGAATCCTCTATCTATAATATTGCCCTCTAAAGTAAAAAAAGTCTTAATTCTTCTGAATCAAGAGAGAAATAATCCCAAATCAAGCAATGTTTATAAGCAAAAACAGTCCAAAATGGTTCTAAATAAATATGTCAGTGTATTTTGATGTGAAGACAACAGGAGATGGACTTTTTCACTGGAGGAAGCGTTATGAATTATGGGCTAATATTTTGGGTAGAAGCTACAGTTTAAAGTGAAAATGTGTTAATGGTGGATTTGTTTCTTATAAAGCTTTTCACTTTAAAAAAATGTTATTTAATGGACTGGAGTCTTGTGGATTACTTTTGTATTATTATAATGTTTTTATCAGCTGTTTGGACTCTCATTCTGACGGCACCCATTCACTGCAGAGGGTCCACTTGTGGAAAGTGATATATTGCTGACTTTCTTCAAATCAGTTTCAATGAAGTAATTTACATATTTTTGGGGATAAACTATTCCTTTAATGTAAGTGAACATTTTGCTTGTTTTTACAAGCTGAGGAACTGGAATTATTTTAATAAAAAACTATTTAATTAGCAAAGCAAAATTAATTGATTTGTGTTAAACATATTTTTGTACTCTTTTACGTAAGGTTTGTTTAGTAGTTTCTCAGAAAATGCACCAAATTGTGCTTTAATTCGTTAATTAATATAAGACATGATGTGAAAATATGAGACATGATGTGTTATCTTTCCGTAGGTGTCTTCCTCTTCTGCTGGACTCCTTTTTTTGTAGTTCACACTACACGAGCCTTGTGTGAATCCTGTCACATCTCTCCAGACCTGATGAGCACAGTGACATGGCTGGGTTACGTGAACAGTGCACTGAACCCAATTATCTACACTGTCTTCAACACTGAATTCAGGAAGTTCTTCAGAGGATTTCTTCCACGCTGCTGTTGACATACACCAAATGCTCCATAAGACATGCCATAATTTGTAGTAAAGACAATTGTAAACTGGACTGCAACTGTTTAATTTCATTGTTTTGTTTTGTAATAATTCTGCCAATAATTTATTTGTTTGTGCCTACCATGTACTACATCCATATTTTATATATATAATGTAGGTGCCTAGAACATTTGTGCAGCATTTTAAAATATGCCATGCTCTGTTAAAATGTCTCAGTTTGAGTTAAGATTAATGATACAAAATACAAGTTCAGATCTATGAGATGTTATTGTCTGCAAGAATATTTTAAATTAAAAGACCACAATGTACAACGTTTGTGATGTATTAACAGCACAGTCCTTCAATTGGAACTGCATATTTGGATACATTTGATTTTGGTAAATTATTTTAAATATTACACAGATCCTGTATAGCTTTGAGTTTGATTTCATTCTTCTGAAAATGGAATCTGCATATTGCTGTAAAGATACATTTGTGATAAAGTCACTAGATTCTCTAAAGTAGGTTTGAAGCAGGACTTCGTAATGATACAGTGAGCTGAAGGCTCTCCGTGAAGGCTCCAAAACATCATGAGAAGGTTTTTAATGAAGTTCATGAAAAGCCCTACGGATTTGACCATACTTAGCTTTATTCTTTGAGCACATCATCTATATGCAGTGAAAAAAGGATCAGACACCTGGGCAGAATTCCCACGTGTCTCTTTTATCCCCTCTCTTATTGAATTATAAATAAATGTCTGCATGATCAAGTGTAGCTTCTCCGATAAGCCTGACTTTGGCATTTCTTAGAGAATTAAGAACAACCATGGCCTTGGTGAACATCTGTCCTTCCCAACTAATGATTCCCTTGTTTATCCGATTCTTGAAACAAAAAATGTGCTTTTATTGAAAACGTTTACATGTATATATTAATAGCAATTAAGACAATAATACATAATATCTAGACAGAAAACTTGAAATCAGCTAGGTGCATAGCCATTACATTTATAGCTCAATCAAAACCAGATGGAACTTTTTTTTCCATCTCAAACTTCTCTCTATCTCACTTGATGGTCACACTGTTGATGCCATCGGGTGTTCAAATGAGTGGTGTCCCCCTGCACTAGGTTCTTAAAGCCTGATCCAATAGGGAAAAAAGGAAAACCTTTTTAATTTGCCATGATACCATTGTAGAACAATTTTATTTCTATGGTTCTTTAGAAAACCATCTCTATACTTTCACTTCAAAGAATGCCAAAAGGCAATGGCATATCAGACCAATAGATGTTTCCAAAGAACTACACAGAGACCTTAAGAACCATGTATTTGAATGTTTGTTTGTGTGTGTGTGTGTGTGTGTGTGTGTGTGTGTGTGTGTGTGTGTGTGTGTGTGTGTGTGTGTGTGTCATGTTTGGAACAAATTTATTATAAGGACATGGGTATAATGACACAACATAGGTATTACAAGGAGAAGGATTTATGAGGACATTTTCAGTGTCCCCATAATTTAAAACGCTTATAAATCATACAGAGTGAGTTTTTTGGGGGGAAAGTAGAAATGCACCGTCTCCTGTGAGGGCTAAGTTTAGGTGTAGGGTAGGTGTAGGGCAATAGCACTTACAGTTTGTACAATATAAAAACCATTACGCCTATGGAAAGTCCCCGTAAACCATAAAAAACAACATGTGTGTGTGTGTGTGTGTGCTAATCATGTTTTGGACCACGTATGACAATTGTCACAAGACTATCTGCTGCTTCATTCTCAGTGTCGTCTAATAAGGCCATTCTTCAACAACCAAGCCAATAAGCTTCTTGTTCAGACCACAACTAAATCTCAGCTCATCTACTGCCACCTCCTCTATAACAACCTGCAAATCTGCATATTTGACATGTCCCCAAGTGAGAACATCCAAAATATTGCTGCTTGACTTCTGTTTGACCTCCAGAGATTCTGTCATATCATCATTCTGCTCTAGTGTTTTCACTGACTGTCTGTCCCATCATATCATATCATGTGCTTCTTGAAACTTGGATTTTTTGTTTCTTTCATTAGACATCTTGAATTGTCGGATAATTGAGAGTATTGTTTGCTTTATCCATCCAGACCCTGTTTAGTACCAGGCAACACTAGCCAGCAGACTGAACTGAATTAGACAGAGAGGTAGTGTCTGGCATACTCAGACAATGTGACACAATGAACTGAGCAGTTCACCTTCTCAGCAGACAAAACAGCCAAACAGTGAGTCCTCTGCATTATCAGCCTGCAACTATTTTCCTTATTGTGTTTTAATATATGGCAGTTTACGAATGTGATGAGTACAGAGCTTATATTTTTCTTTCACTCCAACAATGTCAAAACACTGTAAAGAAGTTAGCATGACAAACCAAACCAGAAAATGCTTTGCTATTTATATATACACTGGACAAATGACAAATCTATGTGTCGGCAGTAAGTTGAGGCACATGTAATAGTACATTTACACTTAACAATATCAATATATATATATATTTATTGTGAACTAGAGCCTCTTATGTACTGCACCAGATTTGCCTGTTCTTACTGTGAGATGTTATTCCACTCTTCCACCAAGGCACTTGCATGTTCTTGACCAGGTCCAGGGGGACGCTTGTTTACATGTGGTTTGCTACTGCAAGGCTGTTGAACTGTCCTACCTGTAGCACTGCAGGCATCTTACGTTTAGTTGGATGCTGGTCTACGTTTACGTTTATTGTCATTGTTTATCATCTGTAGTCCTTATATCTCCCTGCAGCAGGACTATGGCATGTTCACACAGGTAAGCAGAGACCCTGGGCATGGTTTTCCTGGTGTATTTCAGTAGAAAGTTCTCTTTACTGTCTTATTTAATTATAGTTAGTCTCTTAAAGGGATAGTTCACCCAAAATGTTCACTTTCATTTCATGACATTTATAGACATATTCCACTGTACTGCCATCTATAAATGTTTAAATCTGTATTTAATCTTCACTGAAGAGTATGTCTATCAATTTGTTGTTATTTTTTTGTGAAGGGATTTGTATGTGCTGTCTTTGTTTACAATAATGGTACTTGGTTTGACATTTTCTACTCTGATACATTTGACAAAAAATTATTCATTTGACAAATACGATAAAAATCCTTCACTCACATAAGATAAAGACATATTCTAGAAACCATTCATATTCTAGAACCATTCATGTCCTAGAAAAAGCTTTTATTATTCATCAGGGTGGTTTATCCTTATGCTGGCCACCTCATTGAGATGAACTGACCAGCTGAATGCCACTCGCTTTATTTCAGAAGCACCATTTATTTACTATTTTATTTACTGTATTCATTATTTTACCACATTACCTGCAGTATGTAGAGGCGACCTAGTTATTTAGTTCTAGATCTTCATGCTTAACCCAGTATATTTAAGTATGCCTTTTCAACAAATGAAACTGTCCGTCTAGTGCATGCTCACTACTGAGGCAGAACTCAATGACTGGGCTTTCCAAAGGGCCGACCAACAATCAATCCCAATCTGGATCTCCAGATCCCATGTCAGGATGAAATCGGGTTGCTCACTCCTCCTTGTTCACTGAAGTCTATAGAAAAGAATGTAAACATTTTAGATACCCCTAGTTTTTGGGGTTTTTAAATAAGAATAAAAATGTTTATAGACTATTTCCTAACAAAGAAGGAAACATCAAACACACAAAGATAAGTAAAGCAGTTTCAAGATGTGTTGTCAATGTTATTAATGTTATTAAATTGGAGCTGTCTTTAAAATTAAAGTCATGAAGAACATTCTGGATAATTAGGTATATGAAATATGACAGATAATGGTGCAAGAGGAGCATAAAAAATGTATTTCTTCATAACTCTTGTAAAATACCAAATTGTATGAATGTTCTGAATACAGCAGACTAATCCATCTACTCATATGATTTATAAATGTAAGAACAGAGATTTATTAAAACTGACCTTGTCTCTGCCAACATTCATTAAGGCTTCTAATTCCTGCTTCCATCCAAGGAGCTCCACCAGCTTTTTTACCCCACTAACTACGTCACCCAGCTCAGCCACGTCATTGTGACGTTGGGACCTCCAAGCAAATGGCCCCACGAGATCTCGATTTATCAAAAGCCGTGACACTGAACCACGCACGGCACCAGACAAGCTGGCAAAAGGCTCCACCTAACAATTCAGAAAATAGGCCTTTTTAAAAGACGTAACCAGACAAACCAACAGTGACACCTGCTGGGGATGTAGATCCATAACACAAAGCCTATTTTTGCAAATGATCTGCAGATTATATATAATCTATCACAACCATTTCAAATTATTGTCTAATTATTTCATTTTTATAATGTCTTCATATTAACTGCAGCACCTGTACCAACACACACACACACACACACATATATATATATATATATATATATATATATATAATCTTGATATTTATATTTTAACTAGGGCTACAACTAATAATAATTTATTTGTTGATTATTTCTTTGATGTTTAAAATTCTAACAATTATCAATAACTTAAAATGACTAATTTTAATTTATAAAATCTATTATTTTTAGTCCAACATTTAAAAAATTATATTGTCCTCCAAACAATGATCAATTTGAAGGCTATGAATAAGAATGCAATTCTGATTAAAATTTTCATTGCATTCTTATTCTGTTTGACACACTTCCTTTCCCACCGCAGCTCACTCTCTGTCTTCCTCTATTTCCAGATGCATTTAGATGCATGGAGATATATCTCCATTTTCCTTCTTTTTGGAGTTAGTTTGGAGTTAGTATATGTAAATCGTGTGTTTACAATGCTTTTTAAAAACCACGGTCCTGATGTTTTGCATGATATGTGTCAGTCAATTAACTTACACTTACTGGTAGTGGTCACTGGTAGTTCCTATTGTGCTTGGTTAGACCCTACTCTGAAATAGGACCTAATTTAGTCCAATCCAAATAGGTGTTCCAATAAACTAAAATCATTCTCAGTTCCTGGAGTGAAAATGTGTCAAAAAGCAGGTACTTCCATTAATAGTTAGAGAAACTACGAAAACCTTCCTCTGGAACGAAAGCCCATAAAGACTCAACTACATGTACCAGGGTTGCCCAAACTCAGTCCTGGAGGGCCAGTGTCCTGCAGAGTTTCGATCCAACTTGCCTCAACACACCTGCCACGAAGTTTTTATGTCTAGTAAGAGCTTGATTAGCTGGTTCAGGTGTGTCTGATTGGGGTAGGAGCTAAACTCTGCAGGACACCGGCCCTCCAGGACTGAGTTTGGGCAACTCTGTAGACCAACCAGACGTGGCCCACAGACTGCAACTAATGGGTTTAAATGTATTAAAGGGGCTTGTTCTCACACTGTATTTGTTCAGTGGTTACAAATCCAGAGCTAAACTTTACAAAAAGCTAACAGATCCAGCACGTTTCCTCACCTCTAGAGATGTTCCCATGACAATGAGTAAGTCTGCTACCGGGAAGTCTGTAAGATAGGTGAAGAACTGCTGAGGGAGCTCCTCACCAAAGAACACAATGTCAGGCTTGATGATTCCTTTACAAGTAGGGCATTTGGGTATTGTTCCTTCCATGATATCATGCTAATTGGAGACAGCCATAAGTCAGGAGCTTAACTCGTTATTTCAACACCCATACCATAATCAAATCACAGTAAAAAAAAATATTCTGTCAGCATCAAGTTGTGACATGTTTGTTTAGAAATTAGATAGTTATGAGTTTATTTGAAGTGCAGTTCCAGGGGTAAAAGATTCAATACTATAGTCCAGAGACACATACTTACCCTGAGTTCCTCTCCCTTGTAATCCCTTCGGCAAACTGTGCATGTGGCCGTGGCAAATGTCCCATGTGCCTCCACCAACATCTTTGGGGGAATGCCAGCCACTGAAATCAATGACATTTATAAATGATTTACACAAACGTTGACTCTGCTAGACTTTTTGATAAATAACAGATTTCATTAAAATAGCCTAATTATCATATGAATCTGGACCCAGTTGCACCCGCTCTGTGTAAGTTACAACTTAGTCTAGTTTTGAGTAAAGGGGTACTAAGTTACAACTTGTGTACTACTAAATGTTTTTGGGTTGCACTGTTTAAGTGTAACTTGAACTTGTTGAAACGTAACTCTATGTATAAACTAAATATTTATTGTATCAACAGGCTCTTGTTTTACCTGACAGACTTCAGTCCATTAGACTTATATGATAATGTTGAAATGTACACTCATTTACATTTTTAAAGAGAGAACATTATGTAAATGAATTACTTTGTTAACAGCTTTTCAACATACAAATGACCTTAACAGTATGCCTCTCTGAGCATTAGTCCATGTTGTGCATGTCAAGTAAAATAATCATAAAAAATGAATGTAGTTTTTATGTTTCTCTTTGTATCAGTATTTATCATTATTAATTTCAAATACAGTTTATGAATTGTATCTATGTATAAAATTATCTATTATGTTTTTCACGATTAAGTAGTAGCATTTTCAATAGAAACTTATTTTTACCGTTCATTACGCGAGACAGAAGAACTTCACTCACTTCGCTCTAGTCCATCAATGTTTTGCGTGTACATCCTGAGTAGTTGTCCCTTATCATGAAGCAGGCGAATGAAGTAGTGTGCCAGATTGGGTTGGTAATTACCAGGATAAAGCTCTTTAGCAAGAGCAAAAAAAGGGTTTGGATTGTGATGAAAGTAATTTATTTCAAATATGGCCTCAGCATAGGGCAGATTGTACTGTTGAAGGTTGTCATAAAGACCGCTGCCGGGCGTTCTGTGGGAGGAATATGATTTGAGAGAAGTTGCAACCATCTCAAAGGTGAACTAGGTGACAACCGCCCTTATGAGACTTTCTTTACCTGAAGTCTGGGATTCCACTGGGTGTGCTAATACCCGCCCCAGCCATCACCACAATTCTTTTAAACTTGCGTTCTCTGATATTTTCTGCAATGTCCTCCAGAGTCTGCTGGTGAACGTTGCCACGGCCTCCTCCGAACAGCCCTCTTATGCCACCACATCTTATGAAGGCAGCTCTATCAGGTCAAAATATCAGATTAGCGTTCAAATCACTGAACATGTCTGGGATTCTATGAGATCATAACTGGGAAAAAGAAAAGAAAAAGAAAACAATACTTACGGACAATATAGGAATTGTGAAAGAAATACAGCTCCCGATTGTGCATGAGGGATATGTGACAATATCTTTTGATGGGCAAGGTTTGTTCTTGACAGATCTGAGGAAAAGCTAATATTATTTTCATCGCAGAAAGAGTAATTCATTGTTAGTATATTAGTGTACAAATAAGTGTGTATACCAAAGACACTGCCATTTGTAACATAAAGAAGCTACAGCAGAAACATAATGACAATTTCAATAACAAGAAAATACTTTCAGTGGTAGACAGTCCTCTTCTCCATAAGGATCTCTCTGTAAAACAGTATCTGCACACATTTATCCCCATTTTTAGGTACAGCATAATGGACTCTGGCTAGACTCCTACTTTGTCAAAAGGCATACGTTGTTTCAGCGAATTTGCTGTAGTAAATAGAAACATGCAGGAACAACCAGAGGCAGACTGGTGACGCAGTTATTACCGTAACAGACATATGGAGTTTCCATCAAATTATATGACAGACGAAAAACAAAAATGTCCATTCATTCTCACCCACGTATGAACTAAAATATATTGTATCCATACAACATGACTATATTATGGTTATTACAGGCTCTTAAATACGTTTTATATATAAATGATTTTAGTTAAATTATTTAATGCGTAATTACTATAGTACTTACGATTGGATGTCGCGAATGGAGCGTTTTTTTATGACAGCTTGTTAATTTGCTGGATGGATCGCAATAATAAAATATATATACAAACATTTAACTAAATAAATAGTCACTAATTAATCAAAAATATAAATTAAATATTTTTATCTTTTTATTATCTTCGATGTGCAGTGTGTATGCAAATAGATTTGTAAGCTAAAGCTAGGTAGGTCATGAACTGAGATGTAACTTATGATCAATACGATGTAAAACTTTCAGTGGTAGATTCCATATTTTCATAGTTATATATTTGTGTTTCAACAAAACATTTTTGGTAATTTAACTATTTCTTATATATTTTATGATTTTGTCTATAAGCTAAATAAAAGCCAGACTTTAACTTTGCTTTTCTGTATCAGTGACGTCACTACGGATGCGCCGCGGACTGTTTATTGGTCAGAGGAAGTAACCAAGTTGAGTATTCTTCAGTGATTTTAAGTGCATAAATCGAAAGAAAACATTTTATTTTTATAATATATTTATTTTCTTCACAAATGTGCTCCAGCAACATGGCAATTTTACGAAGCCGTCTTGTGTTAGTAATATTAAATGAACGTAGAAGTAATATTGTATTGCTTTATGTGCAGTTCTAATATTTTTTTAAGTAGCTCAAACATTTATATAATAGTAAAGGACATTGACACATTAGAAGAAGCAGAGATATTTACGTTGCATTTCATTTTCTAAAACGTTTTATGTCTTGAATTTATTTCGTGTTTTTGAAAGTTTATTCAAATCATTTTCTATAGAATGTCAGTTTTCAACAGCAGGCTGTCAAGATCGAAAAAAGACCATGTACTATAAAAGTAGTCTGTGTGAGTCATCTTATTAAATTAAGAAATAGTACAACATTTTAAATGTTTTTTTTTCTATTAAAATCTTAGGCTGCAATCTATTCTTCAAACTGGTGCACCATGTTCAGTTACACATATAAGAGAACCTATGGCATGGTGCATAAGTATATGGACTTTTAACCTATTAGGCCCTGTTCCCAACTGCTTTAAAATGCATGTTCAGTGATCCAGTCACAAGCAGTTTTGGGGAAAGTTCATTTTAAAAGTAATGCATTACAATATTGTGTTACTCCCTTAAAAATATCTAAGGTTAACGTAAATATCTTACATTACTTAGTTACTTTTTATGGAAAGTAATGCGTTACATTAGTTTTGCGTTAACTTTCACATTACTTTTTAAATATGAGCAGGGCTTGATTGTTTGTTTTTAATACAAGAAGTTATATTTATAGCAAATGTAAAAGCTTTTCACACCAAAAAGTGTAATGAATAAACCTCAGGCTGAAGGAAGAGTAAATTCATGTCTGTACAGTAGAACACAAGAGAAGAGGGTTCAACACTCTTCAGCAATAAAAACAAAAAAACAATGAAGCACAATTGTTAGTTTATCTAAAGTAATTTTTGCTTATTAGTATGGTTGAACTAGATTATCAAAGGTCAGAAGCAAACAAATTGGTTAGTAAAATGAGATTAAATATATTTGTGTTGTTTAACATTTAATTATTGCAGGTTTGCATCATATTCTGAGTTTGCATTTCACTGTTTTAATTCATTTTGATGAATACTGAATCTGTTTTTTTACGAGTGAGATGAATTAATACACATTCACATTTAGTCTAGAACTACAGTAAGATCATGTTCACACAGCGCACTGTCAGTCAATACATGGGAAAAAAGTAACTTGGATATTTTCTAGTAAATTAAAAAGTAATGCTCTACTTTACTAGTTACTTGAAAAAAGTAATATTATTACGTAACTCGTGTTACTTGTAATGTGTTACCCCCAACACTGGTCACAAGTGAACTCCTAGTGAGTGTGTGTCTTTCCAGACCAGTCCTTCTGGGGCTATCCTCCTCAGTATTAAGGTTTTTAATGAAACCATCTATTAAGTCTGCATGGCAACATCACTAAAGTGTCCGTCCTCCATGGTCAAAATGCAAGAATAATATTCAAATATTTTAGAAAAAATTCCTTTATAATAAAAGTCTTCATATTATCTGACTTTCTTTTTAATACAGTAAATTACAATCTGTGTTCTCCCAGTGGTTTACATCAAGGGTAATTTAGCATTATGTGATTCATTTACCACAAAACAATGCCTTCAAATCCTAAAAACATATGTTTATTTTGTATTTCATAATGAAATTGAATGAGCCCCATACTAACTCATTTTCTCTTTTGTTAATTGGAATGTGTGCAAAGGACTGTTGCTGATCGGAAGACGTGAAGAATACACTTCAAAATTCATCAAACGAAGGCTGCCTTCCAAGTATCCTTTGAATTGAGACGGCCTTCAGTGGCACTTGATGATCCAGTATTTCAAGGAGAGGTAAATAAAAAAACTATAATAAAAGGAATAAGGAGGGCTGCTGCGATTTCCACCATAATTTGCATCGCAGCAAATTTCTAATCTTTTTTTTGGTGCACTTTCCACAACATGTCCCCCTTGATGTGTTTAGGTGGGTGGGCAGCAGTGAATAGTTGGTGCCTCACTGCAGTTTAGGATGAATTCAGGATGGATAATGTTTTCACTACAAAAATGGAGTGTGGTCTCATGCGATTATAACCACCTCTGTCTGTGCTTTCAGTGATCTGATCACTACGTGTTTTAGATTCCTTGTAACTTGTATTTAGCATTGACCAGTTTAAAAGCATCTTTAAACCAGGTGGAAACAGGCACTCAGTGTTCTGCAATAAGTACAAGTACAACCTGTTTATGATTAAACACACATGAATAACACATTTAAGTATAATACCATTTATAAAATGTATATTGGTAATCATGATAAAATGGTCAAGCTGAATTTTTGTCCACATGGTACTCATGTTTTTTTTCTTCTACTGTGGTGTTGTGAAATCAGAATAAGAATGTGTGAAACAAATACATCAGTTATTACTTGGGTGATGCCGTGATACTGTGTGCAAACACTGGAGCGTGTGCATTATAGTGGACGAACAGTTAGTCCGGTTTTAACTTTTTTTAAGAAAGTATACATCCCATGACACAAAACAAAAAACCAACTGGTGTTGAGAAGTTTACCTTAATATGCCTTAATATACCAAGCAATATACTGATATGATGTAGCTATAAAAACATTTTTTAGCATTATATACCTTGCCAACAATGAGATTTGAAGAAAAATGCTGAACTATATTATAGATCCATCACAACATCACTACGGGTGTTTTTTCAGCAGGTGTTGTCTAAGAATGCTGAGAATTCTGGGCCGTGAACAGTTTAGAGAAAACATTAAAAGTCCTCTTAAACTCTAAAAAATAGGGAAAAAGTGTTCTGTCTTACCCATGGCGTGTCAATTTCCTGCAGAGGTGGTGAACACACACGCCTGCTTTTAAAGTCTGTGGTGCATGTAGTTCATACTGTATGTAGTTACTCTTATTGTACGATGCTTTGTAAGAAATCGGCAACGATGGTACCTGTTGATTATGGAGAAGGTTGAATCTCTCCCTCTCATATAGGCCAGGCCTCATAGACAAAGATAACTTCCTTATGTGGGGAAAAAGAGAATCCACCCACAGATATTGCAACAGCTCTTGGAAAGATTAGGAACAGTTGAAGTAGATCTGTTCACATCATAAGAAATCATGCCGTGTCTGTTGTTTTTCTCACTGAGGGAACATGGTGTGCCACTAGCCACTGACACATCTGACCTGCTTGTTCTCTCAGTCTATTTGTCCAAGCATATGTGGCAGCTATCTGTATGCCATGTGGACTTTGAAATCGGTAAGTGCATGGTACATCTGCATATGCCTTGTCTTTTAGCCCATGAATCCAACATGGGATTTATATAATTATCATTCTGCTGTGTATTAACAGCTGGCAGCATAAAAAATAATTTGGGTGTTTGTTTTTACAGGTTTGGTCCACCATGCCACATAGAAAATCATACAACTCAATCTTCAGTGAAGTCACTCCCACAGCAAATCACCAATAAATGCTGGAAGCATTCCCATCAAAGAAGCCACTGTGGTTCAAGCCAGCAGGAATCAAGAAAGTGAATAACAGTTTCCACATGACGCTGTGGTAAAGATGGATTTTGTTGAAGATGAATACGTCATTGATGCTGAATGATGAAGAGGCTGAAGAACAAAGAGGTTGGCGTTCATTTATGATTTACCAAATGTGCCCTTTAAAATGTGCTTTGATTTAAAATTGGTTACTATTGAACTTCTTTTTATTGTAGAACTGATGGAATTGAACAAGAAATGTCAAGCACAGAATGAAAAGGAGGGGAATCAGGAAGCTACCAATGCCTTAAACAGAGTAAACTCTTTTAGTGGTTCACAAACTTCAGAGGATTTCTCACATGAAAGCACAGAAGCCAAAAATGATTTTGCATGCCACCATTGTGGAAAGACTTTTTCACAAAAAGGTCACCTGAAGTATCACATAAGAATTCATATTGGTGAAAGGCCATTCACATGCCCTCAGTGTGAAAAGAGTTACACATCTAAAGGACACCTTAAGGAGCACATAGGATATAGGAGCACATAGTCTTTCGCATGTCCTCGATGTGGAAAGTGTTTTACACGTAAATTAAGTCTTAATATTCACATAAAAGGTCACACTAGAGAGAGTCCTTACACATGCTCTCAGAGTGGAAAGTGTTTCCCAACCAAAGGACATCTTGATAGTCACATAATAATTCACACTGGAGCGAAGCCGTTCACATGTGTTCAATGTGGGAAGAGCTTCATACAACGAGAACATCTGAAGCATCACATAAGAATTCACACAGGTGAGAGGCCTTTCTCATGCCATTTGTGTGGTTAAGGTTTCACACAGGCACAATGCCTCAAATTTCCCCTACAGTTTCACTCCAGAGAAAAGCCATTTGGCTCTGGTGAGTGTGGTCAAAAAATATGTTTTGGAGTCATTTCTGAGAAGAACCTGAGGATGTATTCAAACGAGCAGCCTTATTTGTGCTCTGTTCATGGGAAGAGTTTTCTATTTCTTGACTATTTTAAACAGCACCAGAAAATACATAGCGGTGTGAAGTCTCATGTTTGCTCTGAATGTGGAAATTCCTTCATGAGAGCCAGATTCTTGCAGTAGCACAAAAGAATCCATGCTGGTGAAAAACCTTTAAAGTGCTCACATTGTGGAAAGGGTTTCGCTGAGTCTGGAAACCTGGTAAAACGTGAAAGACTGCACACTGGAGAGAAGCAGCACCACTGCCTTTCATGTGGAAGGAGTTTTAGACAATCACATAGCCGATTGGCTCATGTAGAAAAGCACTGTCCATAAGTGGACAGTGTCCAACCTTCAGGCTTCAAACACATTGAGTGAAATTCAAGTGAACCCGATGATGGAATCTATCCAAAAATATGAATAAGGCCTGTTCACACAAAGACAGTTCAGTGTGGTGAACATTATCATTTGAATGCACTTAATGCGTCTGATTAGAAACATAAACATGAGCATGCAGTAATTTTTTTAAGAACAGCTGTTGTAATCTGTTTTCCATTGCACTGAGAAGAAAACTGGCCAACCGTTAAAAACTGAGCTTTTGGTCACATGCCCAGAGCCACTGCTGTTACATAAAACTAGTAATTGGTGCCACTTACAAAATACTATTTTGCTAAATGGTAGTAAATAGCAGAGAAAGAATCTAGCTAGACTCGTCTACTCTAGCAGAGAATCTGAACTAACTCTCGTCTTTGTACACTTGTTTTAGTTTTGTTTGATAAAACTATAAAGAATACAAAAGACTGAAATACTGTTTCAAAACTTATTTCGTCTTTCAAACTTTCTACTTCTCTAGTAGCACCACCTAATGTCAGTGAATTCACATTTTCATTTAGTCTGTCTGCCATTTAACACATTCATCTGCAAAGGCAAATCACATGTGGAAATAAAAAACTACTGCTGTCAAACGATTAATCGTGATTAATCGCATCCAAAATAAAAGATTTTGTTCACATAATATATGTGTGTGTACTGTGTATGTTAATTATGCATATATAAATACAAAATAAAATATTTTGTTCACAAAATATAAGTGTGTACTGTGTAAATTAATTATGCATATATAAATACAAAATAAAATATTTTGTTCACATTATGTATGTGTGTGCCGTGTATATTCACTATGCATATTTAAATACAAACGCAGGCATACATTTCAGAAAAATATGTAATGTTTACATATATATAATATGCATTATATGAATATAAATATATACATGTAAATATTTTCAAAATATATACTGTATGTGTGTCTTTATATATACATAATAAATATACATGGCACACACATATATTGAGTAAACAAAAACATATTTTTGATGCGATTAATCATTTGACATCACACACATTTTTTTGTGATGAACATTACTTTTTTTTCAAATAATAAAAAATGCACACATTTTTTTAAATGCAAAGTTGACGTGTCGTGCCAAATATTCAGTTCTTGTGTGTATTGCCATCAGTAAATAGAGTATGTGAGACTGATTTGGAGAACTTCATGAACTTCAAGCTAAAGACATGCAGTTCATGAAGAAATGATTGTTACATTGATTCACAACAAAATATTTTGAGTTCATGAATCTTTCTGAGCAATTCATTTTTGTAAATTATTTTTATGCATTTGTTTTAGTGCAATGTTTATAATTGTCCAAATAAAAGACCTTGAAGTGTGTGATGAGCTATGCCTTTATTGGTTGACCTTTTAAGTAGAAGGACATTTATTACTTTTTTCAGTATTTTCTGTCTGTGGTATCATTATTGAGAGGACTGTGATAAATATTTGATTATTTTTCCCAGCCCCCATTAGTAACCTCAAAACCACAAAACATAATGAAAGCAGAGAACAAATATCAATGAAGGTTTTCAACACATTGTGTACAGCATGGTTCATGCACACTTGATGGCAGCATCAAAAGATAAGAAACCTGTACTGGTGGATGCTTTGCAACTGGAACCTGTAAGTCCCCTTTTACAACACCAGGTGGAGCAAACACAGAGTTTCATTGCTTCGCCTAAAGATAGTTCACCTAAAAACGGAAACATCTTTAATCATTTATTCACCCTCATATCCTTCAAATAATGTCATTGTTTTATTTGTCCATACAATGGAAGTCAACAGCCAGGTGAACAAAACTCTTTGATTATTGACATTCTTTAAAATGTCTTCTTTTGTGTTCCACAAGTCACGGGTTTGGAACAACATGATAGTAAATAGACGATGTCCAGTTTGGGTCAACTATTCATTTTGATAATGTCTTTTGATAATGGTTTTGGATTTGTTTGCCTTGTTTGCTTTTGCCTGCTAATATTAAATGATTATGTGAAGATTTTAGTATTAATTAGCTAGATAAGCTAGGTAACTGTTTCAATTAATTTAGGAAAATAGGTTCATTTATTTGTTGTTTTAAAAATGAGTTATTCATATTTTTTTCTGTAAATGACATCAGCTCTTACATAACGTTTTAACACAAAATAAATGAGGAAGCTACATAATTATATTTTTCACTTTCTAACAACAAAAATAAGATTTTTTTTACCAAGCCCTCTGCATCCATCTGCCTGCATGTCATATATTTATATTTATGTAATATATATGTTTCAAGTACTGGCTGTTTTAAGGACTCGTCCATGTTAAAGTTCTCCCAATCATAGAAGCCAAGTGGGGCAAAAATACAATAATTAAAAGGCCACTGTCAAATAATCAGACATTTTTTTCTAACGCAAACAGCACTCATCTTTCTCACATACACTGTCAGTGAAGAAAAGCATTCAGGCATGACCCAAAATGGAATTTTAGAGGCTGTTTAATGAATATTAATCTTAGCTCAGTATCTGATGTTTAGTGCTGTTTAGGCATTTGCATACTGTACAACCTTTAAACATTTGTTCCCATGAGTATAAATGTAATACTCTGATGCAAGAATACATCTCTTTTTTTACTCTGATGAAGTTGAATTTATATTCGAAAACAGGAAAAAATGTGTATAAAATCATTTATCTTTCATGCATTCCTACAGAATGCATTGATACCAGTAAATAAGGTCTAAGTCATAACATGCACTTTCAGAAAATGTGCATGTCAGTTATTAGCGGTTCATCCACCTTTGCTGTTGTTTTATATTAAATATAAGATATATATAAATACAAATATTACTCTTGCTTTAGGTTCACTTTATCTTGAATATGTTTGTTGAGCATGCTTCAAAATAATCTATAAATGCAATTAGCATTTCACTGGTTATTGCATTTTAAATGCCATGAGAATCTATAATATATTTGCATTTCTTATCAAATGTTTCTTGAAGCCCCGAGAAACAAATAACATGATCCTGTTATGCAGATATAATTAGAGGGTATCATAAGGGAAATGGGTAATTAGGGAAGCCATTGTATGCATATGACTTTCTTAGACTCTATCCCTTTAAGAACAACAAGGAGAGCATGAGTGGGGGAGGGGATGGTTGGGGTGGAACAGTCCCGTAATGAGCCTATTCTAGAGACACTCAGCATCATATGGCTTCAGACCATCATGGATACCCACCTTTAAATATGCATGTAAACATGAAGGAGGAGAGGAACAAAGAGCAGGACTAAACCGATTTCTGATGCTTTTAACCAGTCTTCCAGGAAAGAAGCTTCGCCTCTACACCATAGCAGGAGCGCAGAAGGGAAAAGAGAGAGTGAGAGGGAGCAGCATTAGGGGAAATGCTGTGCCAGATTGATCTCATTTAACACATAAGCAAGGAAATACTGTCATTTTATATGGAAACCGTGATCTAGAGGGAGGCCTAAACACATCCATGCTTTGAAGCTATGGATGCTCTCCCGCATTTCTGCATTTTTTGTGAGCTGGAGCGGTACGTTTGGGGGCCTTGTAATGTCTGATTGACTGTATCAATGCTGCTGCTGTGTGGATCTCTTTGGCTGTGGAAAAAAACTAGGCCTTGTTTGCCTGCTGATCTCCACGCAGAAAACGCGGAACGCGGCTGTGTGCCTCAGTCTGTTGGGACCGTGCAGAGAGGAAGGGAGAAGCTCACCATCTGCATACCCGTTGGAAGTAGCATGCATAATAAAGACATCCATTACCAAAGGCCATGCACAAACAGGCAGAAGCTATAACACCAGGACAGTAGACTGGTAGATTCTTCTTCACCCCTTTAAATCGTCTGGACTTAAACGTTTTTTTCTCTATACGTTCAAAATCTACTTGAAGGACGGGAGGAATATTGCTGTAACACTTCCTGTCTAGTTGATCGCAGTCTTCCTTTTTTGCTCGCCAATTGCAATTTTTCCACTTGACATTCTAAAGATTTGCCAAAACCTGTTTCATGCATGTCCACTGGAGGCAGGTTTGACTTTGATGATGGGGGGTCGTACTGTGGAGGGTGGGAACAGGGCAAGGCGCATGGCCGAGGGGTCTGCACGGGTCCCCAGGGTCAGGGGGAGTATGCGGGGGCCTGGAGCAATGGATTCGAAATTCTTGGAGTTTACACTTGGCCCAGCGGGAACAGTTACAAAGGAACATGGGCGCAGGGCAAGAGGCATGGCATTGGAGCGGAGAGCAAAGGGAGGTGGGAGTACAAGGGGGAATGGACACAAGGGTTCAAAGGCAGATACGGGAAATTGGAAAGCACTAGCAGCGGTTCCCGTTATGAAGGCACCTGGAGCAACGGCTTACAGGATGGATACGGCTCAGAGACCTACTCGGACGGAGGTCAGATTCTAAAAGTATTTGCTGTGTTCTGGTAACAGGAAAGAACCGATGTTAAATCACTAACTAACCATGGTGCTACCTATGGTAACCTATCTGCTTTTAAAATGCTTCCCATATCTTTGGGAAGTTGTTTAGTTGATGTCAAAGCCTGCACTTCCAATCAAGCCTACAGTATTTTGGCACACATTCATCTGTCATTTGGTAGAAGCTAGTTACATTTGGCAAATGATTGAAAAAAACCCAGTGGAAAACCACTCATCTAATTAGCAACTTTTATATGATATTAATATTAAATGATCTGTAAGTTGACAAGAAACAGCACTCGCATAGGACGGGGAGAAAACAGCCAGGAATCAGTCTATGAAATAACAGCATTGGAAAATAGAAAGTGTTTTAAAAGAAAGCTCTACTTCCACTTACATAACACTGTAGTCTAAAAGGGAGACTGCTTTGCTTCAGAGAAGTTATGAAACATATTTTAGGCTTACAGAAAATAATAACAAAATGATAATTAAAACATACTCTACAGCATGTTCTTTAAAGCATACAATTGTATCGTATGAACTAATTTACCACGCGTATCTGAAGCACATACACCTCTGTAATGTAAATTACTATGGAAACCGACCACAGCAGGTCATTAATATCACTAGGGACTCTTCGCTGTGCTCGCTGATTGGCTGTTTCACATTATTGTGTAATCCACATTCTGACGTGTTACAGAGATTAATACGGGAAATGTGTGATTTGGGCATGAATTAATCATGTCTTTGTACTCTATAAAACGGATTATTTGGGAAACAGAAATAAACGTTCGCATCACACGACAGACGCCGCTTTTTAGATCGGGTTAGAATTCAATTCAAAGCGGAATACGATCGACATGTATTCAGTAGTTAACTATTTCGCTCGTTGATTAAACAGGACTGTAATATTTTGTCGAACCACCAACAATAGCGAGATAACTCATGTCAAACATTTCAGCACCCTGGACAGTTACTATCGCTACGTAGCAGCGTCTGTTACATTAGGCGCGTTCGACTGGTCAGTGTAAGATATCAAAGTACCGCGAGAGCCATTCGAAAGCATAGGATCCATCTGCTCTCTCGTCGCTCTCGCGGTACTTTGATGTCATACATTGACCATGCTGCGCAGCGCCGCTTAAAGTCGAACGCGCCTATTGCAAACTGTCACTGTATCAACATAAAGCTTCGCATTTATTCGAAAACGTGATCTCACCTTTTCTCGAACGTTCCAGAGTAGTTTAGAAAATCATGTAATGTCTAAACGAGTAACACAAGTCACTTTAAATAGAAATATGAATGTGTAGTTACTCTAATTGAATATGCATTTATTACTTGTTATTTTCATTTAATGTGTTTCGAAAGCGGCGACTTTAGAATAAGTAACTATTGTTAAGAAGAGTAAAAACTTTTTAAAAAGCTCAAAGAAAAAGCATATTTCGTTTTTATGTATTTTGAAACAGAACATTATATGAAATGAATATTTACTCATGCTCCTACTTATTTAAGATGCATAAACGGATGTCACATGACACAGCTTGAAATTATTTTAAAAGACTAATAGTGAGCTCTGTACTGGCTTTATTATGATACAACAAGGAGAAGCCTCCCTTAAGAAAATGAACAAATATGAATAAAATATGCAAATATGGCAGCAAAGGCCACAGGGGAAAAGATGCCACAAAAAGGAAATACTACAAATTGTATAATTTTTCATGTTAATTTCTGTCACTTTCGGCATTTAATAATGTTTTTTTCTTCAGATTTTAGTACATGTACAGTGTATAACTTTGAGCTATAATTATAAAAAAACAGACACAGACTGAATTGCCATTATCCATTCCATTTGTGGTTGTGGCCCATTTGACCATGGTAGTTATTGAAGAAACTATAAATTTATAGATCTGTTGTTTGTCTCATATACAGTAAATGTAAAACGTCTTACAAGATACTTATCCAACATTTAAAAATCACTTTAAATTTTTAAATGACCTCAAATTAGCTTTTTGTCATTGTGCACAATGACCTAAAGAATCAGGAAGATTTTGAGATGCAAATAGGTGTTTCGGAAAACGTAATGGTGTTTAATTAGATGTAATTTAGTGTTTTGGAATGAAATGAAATCAAAAGGGCCTTTTACCCCTATTGTATAAATCAACTGAATAATGATATGAACTTTGCTCTATCCCTGTTCCTCTCACAGGCACATACCAGGGCCAGTGGTTGAGTGGTATGCGTCATGGCTATGGAGTGCGACAGAGTGTGCCTTATGGCATGGCAGCCATCATCTTCTCCCCTATGTGCACCTCCATAAACTCTCTACGATCCGATCACAGCGAAGAGGCCCCCACTCCAGAAGATGGCTCTGGTGTCAGTGGGGTATCTGGCAGCCCAGTAGGGCGTAGTGGCTTTGTACTTTGTGCTCACAGTGAAGCGGAAAAGCACAGGAAGAGGAAAGGCCGCTTCCGACAGTCCATACTGAGTGGTTTGAAGCTGCGGAGGTCTGAGTCCAAGAGCTCTTTGGCCAGCCAGTTAAGCAAGCAGAGTTCCTTCTGCAGCGAGGCAGGTATGAGCACAGTCAGCTCAGCTACCTCAGACATCAACTCCAACGTCAGCTTAGGAGAAGCAGAGGCAGGGGGCAGCGTGGATGCCACTGTCACTGAAACATATGCTGGCGAATGGAGGAATGACATGCGATCAGGGTGGGGTGTAAGTCATCGCTCTAATGGACTTCACTATGAAGGTGAGTGGTTTGGAAACAAGCGGCATGGCTATGGCTGCACCACCTTTCCAGATGGAACAAAGGAAGAGGGAAAATACAAGCAGAATGTTCTGGTGAGTGGAAAGCGGAAAAACCTAATACCACTTCGTACCAGCAAAATCCGTGAAAAGGTGGATCGTGCTGTGGAAGCTGCCGAGAAAGCTGCAGACATGGCCAAGCAGAAGGCTGAGATTGCATTGTCCAGGTAAGATGAAATGATGAGAGCGCAATTCGGGAATTGGGTCTTGAATGTGTTACAGAGATGGCCATTTGAAACTGATAAACTGAATAAAACTGAATAAAACAATAACAATAAAAACTGAATAAAAAAAAAAAAATACCAGCTTACTTATGGGTAACAATTGGAGGAAAGAATGATCAATATCAACGAGAACCAAACTTTCTTGCCACTGAACCAAACTTGTCTTACTTTCTTCAGGATGAGCCATGCTAGAGGAAAGGCAGAGGCTGCAGAAGGAGTCGCACAGAGAGCCCTGGAGGAGTGTCATTTGGCCAGGGCTATAGCCAAAGAACTTTCCCCCTCTTTCCATCACTATAGGAATGGTCAGTGAAAAAAAATTAAGAAAACCGCAATCCAATTCAGATGACATTACATAACATGCTTTCCCATAAACCACTATTCTGTATCTGTAATATATATAAGAATGGAAATGTTGTGTACTAAACTGTAGTGTTTGGCTGTTTGCCCAACATCAGCAAGGACCAAGTCTACTTCCATCTTTGTTGATTCTGATGTTATTTTATAATTCATCACTTAATGTGACCATGTCTTTATATGTCTGTTTACTAGGACTGGAGTGCCAGAGACCAAAGCATCAGGACAGGAAAGAGAAAGACTTGGAGGTGGTCTCGACTGGTACAGACAGCCCTGAGCTCTGCACACCAGACACAACACCCCCAGCCCAGACACCTGACCTGAGCCCAGTTCTAAGCAGCCCCTCTTCCCTCCTGCAGCCCACCTACACATCGTACTAGGAATACTTGTTTCATGCGGCAGAGCGCTGTGGATGAACAAGGAGGGGCCGAGATTCAGGTTCTGGTAGAAGGTAGAGGCATGGACACCATGAGAAGTGGGGCCAACAGTTGGACTGCTGAGATGTATCCTCACAGAAGAGGAAGCAAAGGGGAGAGCAGTCGCTCCACAACTCCATCCTTGCTAGAAGAGGAGATCGGTCACGTTAATGGACATGAGAATTCCTCAACTCATCACCCATGGGAGAACGGCTCCTCTAATCACAAGCCCATTGAGCATATGGCCCCTGAGAAGGCGTGGGATCAAATGTCATCCAATCAAAAGCCCTGGAAGCATGTTTCCTTAAATCAAAAATCCAGGGAACATACAATTTCCAGGGAACGAGAACAGGAGCATAAACCATCCAATCACAAATCTGTTGATTGCGACTCTTCCAAGTTCAAACCACAGGTGCACATATATTCCAATCACAAGTCAGCGGGTCATAATTTGTCCAATCACAAGACCAATGAGCATGCTTCCTCCAATCACAAACCAAAGGAGTTTATTTCTGCACATGAAAAACCACACGTTTCTTACCATTATAACACCCAAGAGCATGTTTCCTCCTATCACAAACAACATGAGCATGTCCACTCCAACCACAAGCCAAGAAAGCCCTTTACCTAATCATTCGATTGGTGAGTCTAGCTTGAATGCATACCAGCTGTCAGACCGTGGAGCCAACAACTCCACTCTGGAATGGACTGTTGAAAACAATTCCCAGTGGATCTCTTCCCCTTCACATCTGCAGGAGAAAGAAGGGGAAAATGATTATCGGGTTGAAATGAGGTTCCAGCCCCTAGACTCCATTTCCCATCAGAACTTTGGGTCTGGCATGAAATGCTCGGGTCTCCAAGGGCACAATTTGCAGAGACTACGTCAGCGAACCCATGAAGGCAAAGAATGGGGTCTTGCAGCCAGGGAGGGGTCCATGGACTCTGTGCAGATGCTTGACACCTTGAATGTTGGGGTTGACGTGGAGGAATGGCCTTTACACAGGGACATTGCTCTTTCACCCCCTTTAATGTCTTCTCCAGAACCACTGGAACAAGAAGGAGAGCCTCTGAACCTGATGAAGACAAACTCAGTAAGTAAATAGCGTGATTGCCTTTGGTAATGAATGGTGACAATATGCTGCATGACTTCTGCTATTTTAATGGAGCATCATATTTTGGTTCTGATAGTAAAATCACATTCCACATAGAGAAACTGATTTCTAACGACAAGAGTTTAAACCTTTCTAGACAAACCTAACATGAGTTCTGAGGTACTTAAATGATGATATATGCTTAGAAGCAGCAAGGCAATGCGATTACAATTATGTTTATAATACAGTAGCTCAGTTTTGGGTGTAGAACTACACTACCCATAAGGCAGAAGAGAACTGCACCAATCAGAGAAGCTATGCTCCAAATACACTCAAAAGTGACCACTCATTCCCATAAAACATTGCAAATGACTCAATCAGTCTGACTATTGAGCTACTAATAGAGTTTTAACAATAATATAGTATTTTTGTATTTAAGTATTTAGTTCTATATTGTTTCTGATTAGACTCTTTCATTTGCAGTGTTTCATGGAATGTGTAGTTCATGCAGTTCCTAATAAAATAGTTAATGCCGGATGGTTTCATTCAAGGCTTAGACATCTGTATCGGAGATTTTTCGATCTCTACGGAGAAATTGAATGGAAAATTACTTCTGGAATCCAAGTCACTGAAAAAGTTGACGCTCATAGGGCTCTATATGCTGTGTAAAATGCTATGTATATTGTATTTGGAAATATTAGTAAGGAGCAAACAGTATCTAATAAGGATCTGTAAACTGATCTTGCTAAATGTTATATTTAGTGGAATAAAGACATATTAATATAATACATTTTAATGGTTTAAATATCTTTAAATGTGCAATACAGTGTTTCTAATAAGATATTTTACTCTTTGTCTGCAGGGCTCCAGCTCTGTCCTGGTGGTCATGGTGATATTACTCAACATTGGTGTAGCCATTTTGTTCATTCATTTCTTTATTTAATCATATGGCCTATAGAATGTCAATAACAGCATTGATCATTATCAAGAGTAAGATATGCACACAATGCACACTTAGCACCACTTCTTAATATAAGGAACCCAAACATCACAGTAGTAAATGTCTGTGTAAGTTGGGCATGCCCATGTAAATTGTAAACTTATTTTATGGTTCAATTTATTATATAATTCCATTATAATCCATTAGTTAACTTTGCTTACTTTTTCCTCCATTCATAATAAAGGTCCATTTACAATATTCTGTAGAAATGAAGTATTACACACGTTTAGGTTTTTTAATATACAGCTCGTCTGATATGTTTTACCACATATTTAACAGTTACAAAAGATTATTTCACACTTATTTGTTTTATATTCGAATGCACATAAGGCCATTAATGAGTAACGAGACTGAAGATTAATGCTCAAAGACGGTCTTGTGGTTTTATGTAGTATGATATAGTTGATGTAAGATGCGATTCACACTTATACATAACCAAGACTACATGCCCCCCCTCCCACTGTATTCCAGGGTACAGCCCTATATGATCGCTGCAGACGCTCATTACGTCATCCATAGAAATCAACCCTCTCATCTACATACCCAGATCTGACAAACCCATAAGTCTGTGGTAACAGCTATCTTAAAGGGCTTCATCACAGTGCATTCCCATTAAACTCATGCCATTTGAATCAGATTCGCCTGTAGAATTCTTTCCACACTTACAAATCCCACCTCACCGAATTTCAGCACAATCCAGTCGTGTAGTTTGTTTTGACTCACCGAGAACACATTCACCATGAAACACTGCTATGCCAAACTCACTACTAAAGAACCTTCTGTGTTTTCTTGTACACCACACGATGTCACATCTGCTATGGGACATACAAGTACAACAGAGGTGCAGCAGTGGCTGAGTATTCCGGCTCATCCTCGATAAAGTTTGAGACTGTTACCTAATGACCACTGCTTTCAATATATATTATTCTAAATTACTGAACAGTTAACATATTTTAACAAGTTTGCAAGATATCATTGATATGCTGAGTGCCTTTTTTAATTGAGAAACCATCCCAGCGAGCAGGTTATGTACTGATGACCGCTCATAAAGAGGTCACGTGAAATGGTTTGTCTCTCTCCCACCCCACCTTTGAACAAATCAAGTTGGCTTAAGAACTGAGCCCAAGCCTGTGGAGATTTTTACAGCATGTTTGTTAGCCTGTTCTCTTCTGCTGTTACTTTGTGTGATTTTTCTGCCTGTCTCTCTGTCCAGCAACTTAGATACCAACTGGGACTGAAAGCAGTGTAAAAATACCAGCTTATGTTTCTCAGTGGGACCTGACTGACATTATCTAAATTAATGAATGATAAACTGCTATTGTATATTTTATACTACTCATCCAGTGATATCATGTTGTGAGATCATTGCATGCCTAAGCATGCCCTTTCTTACGCAATGATTTATGAGATTGTTTCCGAGTTATGTGGAAAATTAATAAAATGTTTGAGGTTATGTTGTGACTTATGGTTGTCAAAAAACAAAACAGTGTTCCATTTTTATATCAGATGTGGATTTGGTAATCAACAAATAAATGAGCCGAGGCAAAAAGGCATTATGGGGAGATGAGCCACTCATACGTACACGAATGGAAAAAATTGCAATGCTAAATATGGAGTTTGTAGTTCCACCTTACCAAAAGTATTTTTGAAAGTGGCAGCATGACGCCCTGTATGGTGGCTGTAGGACTGGAAGCCCCACCTTTGAGTTAAAAGAGCCAGTCTTATGTTTGTTTATTCTAGCGTGTACACTAGCTGAACTAGCCTAAATTACAAGTTTTGTCAATTTTTGATGTGATATTTATAATACCACTGTTGACAGATTTTATTTCTGAAATAATTTTGACTAAAACTTTCAAGCTCTCTTTAATGTAGATGCAGCTAGTTGTGTATGCATCCAAGGGGCAGTGGTAAAAGGACTATTCAGGATGTAACCACCTTTAATATAATGAGTAATTTGAATTTTTGATTACATTCTTGATAATATTAGACAGGGTTGTCTTTCTGTAAACTGTATGGCCTGATTTGTATTTCACTAACAGCACAAACTATAGGGGATTCACTGATCAATGTCCTAAAAATACGCCCAGAATAAAACGTCGGTTTTAACAACAATAAATTACATTTTAAAATACATTCATGATAGATTTTCTACATTATTTTGAATAATTCCTAAGAATCCACTAATTCCTTTAGAACATGCACATAGACAATATAGGCTATGTATTAGGCTACTAGAGTCAAACAAAACTATAAAAAAGATCCCTAACAAAAATTAGCCATGGTTTTATTGTAGTAAAAGTGTAGTAACCATGTTTAGTTTTTTTGTGTACTGATTACCATTTGTATAAGCACAGTTATTTTGTTGTTGTTGTTAAACCACGGTTAAACTATGGTTAGTGTAACAAAACATATGTTTAACTATCGTAACCGTGTTTTAAAAACATGGTTAATATTCGTAAGGGATATGTATTTCAGAATAGTGGACATGCTACTCTAAAGCCAGTCCATAAACGTTGCGACGCCATTGTGAGAACAGCCTGATTTCATCCTTTGATTATTTTTAAACATGCCTACGAGACATGTAATCGTAAAACAGAAAGAGCGATTTGAACGATTCGCTTATATAAAAGAAAAGCAGTGATTTTCCATCGCCTTGATTCCGCCCATATCATCGGGGTGTCCGCCTTGTTCGAGGGGCTGGTCGTAGAGGTCCGATGCGTCACGTTTATTTGGGCCTTCTGCACCCACTGGCAGGAAAGCGCCCGATTTTTTCTTCTCTCCATGCCTTAAAAACGTCCTGTGTATATTTATTTCAAGCGTGGATCTCCGGGAAAACAAAGTATCGACGGAAAAACGCGACGCAAAGTAGGTTAAAGCCAGTGAGGTGGCGGCTGCTGCCTCTTTTAACGCAATAGCTTCAGTTTAGCGTAACGTTACTGGTAAACACATTTGCATTGGACTTTGCGTATCATTTGCTTGCAGTTATGCAGACGCGTTATGTATTTTGCAGATAATGTGTTTATTGCATGTGTGTCATATAAAATGTAGCGATTGCAGACGGGCAGATTGATTCAGAGAAGAGCATTAGCAGCGCTGGCTAGCCCTGACTGCAAGTGTGCATCGGTCAAAAGCTAGCTGAAGTTTTCTTGCACACAAACTGCGAATATATAGCGAGGAAACCATTTTATGCTAGGCCTTACGCTATGGCTTTGCATATGAATTTATAATACACGAAGCAAGGCTTATTTTCTGCACCAGTCAAAAAATTAAGAGCATCAAAGGAAATTCCAGATTTCTCTTTTTTTTCGGCTAGCAGGCGGTCGGATTTACTATTCGTTTTATAACCTTGGATTCATAGAGTGTGTTGCATGGCATGATTTTTTGTGTGTGTCTTGTATTAGTATTGTAATTCACATATAGCCTGTTCATGTCAAGTTTGTGTGAGCATGTTGTAATGGGAATTCTGATTTGGATTAAATTACACATTGGACCATAACAGTGATATGCATGTGATTGGTGTAGTAGCTAATGATTGGTAACTAGTAATTCTAGTTGATCTTAGCTTATATTTTTATCAGCTAGAATTTAGCTTTTTTTCTCTTTGAGATCTAAGTAATCCAGTGGTTCTAAACCTTTTTGAACTTTCTACGGCACAATTAATTTAGTTTTGTGAAATTTCAGTTTCTATTCTTGCAGTATCTATTAAAAAAAATGTTGAGGGAAACCAAATAAATTTGAGGTCGGTTTACTTCTATATCTTCAGTGACGTTAGTTTAAATGAGATTTTATTATTTTTTGTAAAATAGTTTTTGATGAAGTTGAGGCTGAGCTGAGGTCCACTGGTTGGTGCAATATAGTTGTATTATGATTGATAAAATCAGCAATTGGAAAAATGCATGATGTTTTATTATTTTTTTAAGACGTGGGAGCCCGGAGTAATTCTTGTGTAAATGATTTGCTTTGTGTAATAACCCACTGTTTTTCTTATTGCAGGTATGCATTTGGAGACAATTCTTTGTAGTTTACTGGAGAAAATTTCAGACACCACCCCTGGATTGGTATTTAACATAAAAATTCACCTTGTTGAACACTCACACCATGAGCAAACTTACCCAACAATCTTGAAACTCTCCACAAAACTATTTTAGTATCATTTGTTACATTTCTGATGAACTGACTATCACTTGTTGGAACATTTTTGTGCAATCACATCGCAAAGTGCTGATTCCTGAAAGCTGAATTCATACATGTACAGTGGAAGAATGACAGAAGCATGGCAACAGCAACATGTAGTGGCCCCTCCTCCTGTTGGGCACCCCCTTCTACAAGGGGCAGAGAATGCTTTGGGCAGTGCTGCATATGGTATTGTCCTACAGGCAGACCCTGCTTTACAGCAGTCTCAGCATGGCCAACATGCACAGCAGCACCCGCTGCCTGCTCAGCAGCCTCAGCTGCAGGTGGGAAGTGAAGGTGGCCACAAATGTGGTGCGTGTGGCCATGATATTTCACACTTGGCCAATCCCCATGAGCACCAGTGCATGGTTAACCAGGACCGTTCGTTCCAGTGCACTCAGTGCATGAAGATCTTCAACCAAGCAACGGATCTTCTAGAGCATCAGTGTGTTCAGGTTGAGCAGAAGCCGTTTGTGTGTGGTGTGTGCAAAATGGGATTTTCCCTTCTCACATCTTTGGCACAACATCATAATGAGCACAACACTGGAAACAATCCAATGAAGTGCTCGATTTGTGAAAAAACGTATCGCCCAGACTCCTCCTCTGCTGACCCTCAGCAGCCCTCTACTGCTGAGACATCCACTGATGGGGCAGCCATGGGTTCATCTTCCACTACAGATTTCCAGGGCTCCGACCGTCCATATAAGTGCTCAGTGTGCAATAAGACATTTCGTCACCTTTCGGAACTCTCACGTCATGAAAGAGTTCACACAGGCGAGAAACCCTACAAGTGCGACACTTGTGAGAAGACCTTTAGTCAAGCTTCTCATCTGGCGCACCACCAGCGCACTCACAGTGCTGATCGCCCATATAAATGCGCAGTATGCGAGAAGACCTTCAAGCACAGGCAGCACCTGGTACGGCACATGTACGCTCACTCTGGCGAGCACCTTTTCAAATGCAACCTGTGCGAGCTTCATTTCAAGGAGTCATCCGAACTGCTGCACCACCAGTGCCAGCCGGCTGGAGAGCGTCCCTTCCGCTGCGCAGCATGCGGGAAAAGCTTCAAACGGCCCTCGGACCTGAGGCAACACGAGCGCACTCACTCTGAAGAGCGGCCTTTCCAGTGTGAAGAGTGTCAGATGAGCTTCAAGCAGCAGTATGCGCTTGTTCGCCACCGTCGCACGCACAAAAACCCAGCAGATCGCCCTTTCAAGTGCAATCAGTGTGACAAAGGTTTCCTGCAGCCTTCCCACCTGCTGTACCACCAGCATGTCCATGGTATTGAGAGTCTGTTCAAATGTGCCGCTTGCCAAAAGGGTTTCAGACAATCCGGGGAACTTCTAAGGCACAAGTGTACAGAATCGAACTCTGGATCGAATGCTGTGGAGAAGCCATACAAGTGCGACGTGTGTGGGAAGGGCTACAAAAAGTCGTCAACCTTACAGAGGCACCAGAACTCCCATTGCACCGAAAAGCCACTGAAGTGCTCGCTCTGCGGCCGCCGCTTCCAGTCCTCGTCTGATTTTGTGCAACACCGATGCGACCCTGCTCGGGAGAAGCCGATGAAATGCGCAGACTGCGAGAGGCGCTTTAAATATTCATCCGAGTTGCAGAGACATCGAAGAGTCCATACAGGAGAGAAACCCTTCAAGTGTCCCACCTGTGACAAGGGATTCAAGCAGCGTGAACACTTGGCCAAACATGGCGTTGTCCACTCCCGTGAAGCCCAGTTCAAGTGTGTCTGGTGTGGAGAGTGTTTTGGAGAGCTTGGGGCCCTTCAAGAACATACAGTTCAACACACTGCAGAAGGAGGGGGCTATCCTGCGTCCTCGTGCATAGAGTAGTTAGTGTCTGCTGTTGCTCCTTACCAAGCAAAAACACACTTTGCACGCAATAGCAGCATTGCGATTTACTTGCGTATATTTAGCTAAATCGTCCGTTTTAAATATCCCACAAGCATTGCAGTACTTGTTGGAATGTAAGGAACTACATAAAGTGTCAGCTTGTAAAAGTCTTGATGTATTGCTGGGTAGATTTTGGCAACATTGCGTCTACTCCACAGACAGAAACTTGCCTCATGTCTGTATCAACCACATTGATGAACAGAACTGCACACAAAAATGGTTGCTACTCAAAATTAAGCTTGTAAAAATGAACAATTTTGTCTTGTGCAACTCCGTATGCATACACCATGTGCTTAAGACTGGTGTTTCATACAAAGAAAAAGCTTATAGGTTTTACAAGGAACTGAAGATTTTGGTTGATTTCTGCTTTGTATCTAACATTCATTATATCGAAAACAAGAATAGAATTAAATAATGCATCTATCAGTGACAGCTTTCCTGAATGGCACACATACACAAGATGTTAACATCCTGGATCTGCTGGTCCTCATACAATTGACCACAACTAGATGTTTCATTGCATTGGTTTTGTTTATTTTTCATTCTAATTATTTGGCCTTGTAACGTTTAAATTAACTGCCTTTCTTCCAGTGTCTCCATCTCATGCCTCCATGTTAGCTATGGAACACTGTATAGCCATCTGGACAATATACAGTAGTGATTGTATGTATTCGTAATGTATAACTCCCATCACCTAACCCATGATGTAACAGGGTATATGTATGCATGAATAGCCTAAATAATTTATACAGTTTGTTGTAATCTGTCATTAGTGCAAACTGCTATGTTAACTTGTAGGCAAAGGACTACACAAAAAAAAAATTAGCCATTCTTTTTCTATAGTGCATTTTGACTCCTCTCTAACAATGACGCAATAGTTTGCAAGGAGTTTCTGAGTAAATTTACAGTAGTAAAAAAATGATCAGTTACCTTTTAACTGCCAGGCAACAGAGAACAACAATGAAGTATTTTTGTTTGCAGATTGCAAGCAGATGGTGTTGCGTTAGCTAAACAATGCTGTAGAATTTGTAAAGTTATCTGTACATGGATGTTTTGTATCGCTTTGACATGAGTACAGTGCTAGGATTTAGTATCTGTTTGTGTATCATCATACTGTAGACTGTGCATGTGATTGTTTCCTCTTGTGAGGATATGTTGGTTCAGTTTCGGTGGATTATTCTTTTACCACGGACAACTTGTTCAGTTTCTCTGCCACACATTATTTCTTTACTTGGTGTTTCTTCAGTTGGTATTTCATTTTGTGCTTTTCCAAACTGGACCAGTTGACGGTAGAACTTTTGATTTGGGTTAAAATACTAAACCACAGATAGATTTGGACGCAGCTTTTGTAATTATAAAAATAAAGAAATAATTTTAAACGAATTCAAGAGTAAAATACATGTAATATGTTTAATGGAATCTAAAAACGCAGTATTAAGTAGTAGTGTTTTTTAACTTCAAAAACCTCTTACAATGCAGTGTCTAAATGTCTAAGCATTTTAATTGAATCCATATTAATGACATTGTATTATCCTAACAGCTTGAATGTAAACATTGCAAACATTTATTTTTCCCTTTCGATATCTCTGAGAGCCTTATTAACATTAATGGCTTATGTGTCAGTATTGCTTGTTCTGTTACAGATTTGTGTACTCTCATGTGCATTAAATGCAGAGACTGAATGGCGTCATTGCTTGTGAAGCTATATTTTTGACGTCGAGACTGTTAGCGGATTGAATCAAATACATTATTTCTTGTTTGTATTTTAGCAAAAGCAGAGGTTACCCCATCATCTAGCACCTCCTCCTGTATGTCACTCAAGCCATCCTTTAAATGTCTGTGTTTCTAGGTAAGGCAGTGAAGAGACTCAAATTGTAAATATACCATAATGTGTTGCTTTTCCCCCATTATCACAAAGGTGTGGCATGTCATAATTACACAGCATTTACAAATTAAATGTTTTTAAACATAGCTAACCGTTGTATTATTTGTGAACCAAATGGCAAAATGACTACAGACCATGTAGAAGTTTCAGATTGATTTGACTATAAAAGTGTAGGAATATTGTTAAAGAGAACAATATAATTTGGACATTAACACAGCTATCCTACATTCGTTTTTTTTTACAATTGAAACTTTGTTATTGTTACACCATTATGGTATAGAGGTTTTGTCGTTTTATCCAACCAAAATAGCATTTGAACTGAATCAGACTGACTGTAATACAGCATGCAGTACACGTTTATGGTATAAACGATGTACATAAACATCTTACAACCCCTACAAATAAATTATAGAAATAAAATATAATTGTTAAAGCAGAAAAACTGCTGTTTGGGATTCCACGCTTTAAACGTTCAGTTGCAATGCGGTGGCTCTTATTTTGAAAAATGCACCGGAAGTGCATACATTATTTCCGGTGACTCCATCTATGCGATCACAAAAATCGGCAGGAGTGCTATCCAAGGGGTAATATCCGCCTACCTGTCAGTGGATCCCTCGATCGCTTACTGAATCTAATTGGTGGATCAATGGGAGTAATTGGGACAGTCCATTTAAAGATTAATCGGAAATCTGGAGCCGTGTGTGAGTCGAAGTTGTAGTGTCAAATTAAACCCACCCATGGCTATCGCTAGCTTGCTTAGCGCGTTTATCCGGAGGGAACGCTATTAAAGTGAGACTGCTGAACCGCTGTAATGAGTATTATAATAAACAGTGATTATCAAACGCTGTATACTTCAAGAGACAAACGATCAACTCGACATTTCGGCCGCTTCGCGTTGTTTATGTTTTGCTTTACCGCGTAACGACATTCAGCGGGCTTGACAGGTCTGTGCTTCAATTAAATATTTGTTATTCCCCTCCTCTTGCATCACTGTTTATTTACATACACAATACGAGGGCTGCGACAGACAATCGCATATGCGTACATCACGATCTATTTAAAGCTGTTCGTTTATTTCTTTTAAAATTTGTTTACAAACAGATGCATCTTATAGAGCTATCCGGTGCGCATCATGAAATCCTGACTTAATTTTTTTAATAAGCTGGAGGTCCGAAAGAGATTAAATTGGTTTCTGCAGCGTTTTGGACGCCCTCTGCTTTTTGCTTTGGCTTTTAGTGGCGCGAGCGTCAGCGCGAGGTCATGCGCGCCGCTGCTGAGCAGCTGTCAATCACAATTCCTCGCGAGAGATCGCATTAAAGCGGCTTGTTACAGTGTTTTACGCTACCACAATACTTTCTGCAGTATTTCACAGCAGAGACGGTCGACTTGTCGCTATCGCTTGGAGCGTCTCGTAGTAGCAGGTGGAGGGAAGGCGGATCGACTGGCCAAGCCCGCCATGCCCGGTCCGGTGAGCAGCAAAGCACGGGTGTATGCTGATGCCAACACAGTGAAGAGCAAGGCATACTGGGACTATGAAGCACATGTGCCTAGCTGGAGGTACAGATGTTATTTTAGCATGGAAAAAATGAGTTTGGTTGAACAATGGAAGTGTTTCAATGGAAATTGAATGGTACTTGATTGGAAAAAAGTGGTGGTAAAATATTGACCCAAAAAAGTTTTAATATATTGCTTCCTGTGTCTTATTCAGCAACCAAGATGACTACCAGCTTGTACGAAAGCTTGGAAGAGGCAAATACAGTGAAGTGTTTGAGGCCATCAACATCAACAGCAACGACAGAGTAGTTGTTAAAATCCTGAAGGTAAGAATGTACAACAAGTACATGCTTGTTTGAAGTGCAGGAGCCGATGATGTTTGTTCTTGCGTAGCAAGGATGCACGGTTGAGTTTACCATATTTAATGTGATTTATGGATGTGCGTTGGTCAATGTTTATATGTGAATGAAGGCTTAAATTAAATCTATTTGTCTTATGAAGTGGAAGACTGATGAAACTGCTCAGTTCACATGGATTGCATGGACAAAAATGAATTGTGTTTCAAAGATGATTGAGATGCAAAGATGGAACGGATTTTGTGTGTGTCATTTTCAGTCTTGGCTGAGCTAACCTTTTAATTTTTGCTTTGTTTTTGCAGCCTGTTAAAAAGAAGAAGATTAAGCGTGAGATCAAAATTCTGGAGAACTTAAGAGGAGGAACCAACATCATTCGTCTCGTAGACACAGTGAAGGATCCTGTGGTAAATTTAGCTCTAGTAATATATGCATCTCTTTCCTACAGAATTCAGTTTTTGCTAAATTAGTCGTAACATATTAAATAAAGCATTATTTATTATGTTGTCAGCAGGCCCACACAGAAACTCTCTGCAAATTTCAATAGAATCAGATTGTGTGACATAAGCAGAATGTTGTATTAAATATTTGTCCTAATTTGTATAATGCTTTTATCTACCATTTACAGTGTAGTTCCATTTAACACATCATATCATATTTAAATCAATCCCTGAACTGGCATATTTATTATCCAGTATCCTAGTGTTATCCATAACTGCTTCTAAATTAGGGTTAATTTGTGTCAAAATTAGTTAAACTCAAACCAACAGGCAGTGTCTACTGTGTGCATTCCATCTTTGTTAGGTATATGTTTACGCTTTTTGTTTTTGGTATTCCACAGTCTAGAACGCCAGCCCTTGTGTTTGAGTACATCAATAACACAGACTTCAAGGTACCACTTATAATATATGTATATATTGTGTGTATGTACTGTGTATAAATGTACTGCATTAGGCTAACCGAGACTTGTTAGCATTTGGTTATTAATGCTCTTTTGTTGATTTTGATTTTCTATTGTCCTCATTTGTATGTCGTTTGCTAAATGACTAAATGTGTGTGTTTGCGTGTATAAGAACTATATATATATATATATATATATATATATATATATGAACTTTTGTTTTATCATATTTGGATATCATCAATAAAAGGAGATAACCTGAAATATGCAGTATGTTATTTCCGATTTGTAGGATCTCTATCAGAGACTAACAGACTTTGATATCCGGTTCTACTTGTATGAACTTCTAAAGGTAAGACCTGTGATGTAGCTGAAATAAGATTACACTGTCATTTATGAACAAGAGAGTGTGTAATGTGCATCTGCTTTGTCTCTTTGCAGGCACTGGACTACTCCCATAGCATGGGCATCATGCATCGGGATGTCAAACCTCATAATGTCATGATAGACCACCAGATGAGAAAGGTGAAGTCAGATTGTGGATTTGTTTTTGAATGTGTTCCTCAATAGTGACTGCAGATCAGCGTTGGTGACCTGATGTATGTGTCTTTTCTCTATTTGAACCTGGTGTAGTTGCGGCTAATAGATTGGGGTCTTGCAGAGTTCTACCATCCCGCGCAGGAATACAATGTAAGGGTCGCTTCGAGATCATATAAAGGACCAGAACTGCTGGTTGACTATCAGGTATGTTGTGTCTTATATTCGTTGTATGTCCGTACAGTTTTGGGGGAAAAACACTTCAGGTTTAAGTGATTTTTTTACACGAATAGCTCCTGAAATATGTCCTTTTTGTAATCATTATGTATTTTACAGTGTCATATGTTTAGCCTTATTCAGACAGTAATTGTTTCTCAAGGGGGTGTAAGTAATTTTACAATTGCTTGGGTTTTATTGCCATCTAAATGCAGAATGTTGTTTTATCTCCCATCACCCAAGTAAAAATTCCCGGCAAAATTTTTGAAAACATCAAGGTTGTGTGGTAATTAAATTTCCATCTGAATCCATATCTCTGAGGTTACAAAAGTCGGCATGAAATCAAAATTGAAAAGTCTTATTTTTAATGGAATACTGTAGTGTTTATTATAAATAATTTATCTGTGCACTTCAATATAAAAAAAAAAAATCTTGTGCCTTTTTGTAATCTTTAATTCAAAACGTTATCCTCCCCTCCCCCTCAAAATGACTCATCTTCTCTTATAAGTTATTATTCTCTTATAAGTAACTTTTATGAATACTAAACTATTATTTACTATGTAAATTATAGGCTTTGTAAGTTAATTCAGTTGCGTTCCAATGGTAGCCTATTAACTTTAGCAATGCTGGAACTGATGTGTTTTGTGTGTGTGAGGAAACGTGATCATGTTTGTAATAATTTTGAATGTTAAATGTTCAATATATACAATTAAGAAAAAAAGTGTATGTGCTCCAGCGCGCGATCACTTCAACGATTTCCTTATACCAGCAGAATCAACTTTAAACACTTATTGTCTTATTAATAATCACTGGATAAAGGTCTGCTTTTATTTGTGTACACTCACAATGAAAACAAAACAAATTTTATACATAATATAACAATTTAATAGTATTAATAATCAGTATTTTCACATCTAGATGGATATTAAATTTGCATTACTGTCTGTTTGAAGTAGAAGCTTTTTTTTTTTACCGAAGTCGAACCGTGACCTCCGAACTGAGGTACATACCGAACTGTGACATCTGTGTACCGTGCCACCCCTAAAATATGTGTAATTATGGTTTGTACTACTAATCATTTCGCTTGTTCAAATGGGTCAAATGTTTACATTATGTAATTAAGAGCTTGCATAATTTCTAGATTTTTAAAATGACATTTAATTATTTTAGCCAAGAAAATCATTTAAACTATAATCAATTCATGAATATGATATTATGAATTAAAGAAAAAAATCTCTATTGTAATAAATATTCAATTTTCATTGTCCAAGTAAAAACATGCAGCTGTTTACAGCTGACAGTCATGTGACTGACCATTTGAGCAGCGTGTTCCCAGCTTTACAGGATCACTGAACTCACTCCTCCACTATTGATAATAAATCACCAAATTAATGCAAGAGTTTTATCACTGAGGTGCCAGGCAGATTTATTTTTACAGATGTTCCCACGAGAAACAATTAGCCTCCCAATAGAGCTTTTATTGAACAGACAAGACCAGCTTTTAGAGCCAGTCTTATATGGAGCTAACTTATTTGCACATTAACCATCAGACATTGCAGTTAAGTCTCCCAAATGATTTGCAGATGTATGACTACAGTTTGGACATGTGGAGCTTAGGCTGTATGTTAGCCAGTATGATCTTCCAGAAAGAGCCATTTTTCCATGGTCAAGACAACTATGACCAGGTATGACTTTTCATTCTTCTGTGAAAATTATTACAATATGTAGTCTTAAAATATTCAGTATGCTTACAGCAGAATCTTTCCTGCAGTTGGTCAGAATTGCCAAGGTTCTTGGAACAGAAGAGCTATTCAGCTACCTGAACAAGTATCACATTGAGCTGGACACACGTTTCAAAGATCTGCTTGGCCAGTGAGTCTGAATTATTGACTGATTTTTGCAGTAATCAGTTTTAAAGGTCTTTTTACAACAGTTTAGTGAATTCTACATATTGATTTGAAATGATTTCATATTGAAACTGCAAACATCTTCAGGCAGACCCGTAAGCGCTGGGAGAACTTTGTTCAGCCAGAGACTCAGCACTTGGTGAGCCCAGAAGCTCTGGATTTGCTGGATAAACTTCTGCGTTATGATCATCAACAGAGACTGACTGCCCGAGAAGCCATGGAACACCCCTACTTTTGTGAGCCAGCTTTCCTTATCTGCTTTGATTAGTTGATTTCTCAAGTTATTTTGTACTAGAATAATTAAGAGAAGTCTCACCAAGGCTGCATTTATTTGATCACAAATACAGGAAAAATATAGTAATATTGTGAAATAATAAATTACAATTTAAAAGAACCATGTTCTACTTTAATATGTATTTCAATATATTTTAAAATGTAGTTGAAACTAAATTTTCAGCCAATATTTAAACCAAAAGTGGCAGTAAAAGTATTTTATAATGTTCCGAAAGATTTCCATATCAATTTCAAATAAATGCTGTTCTTTTTTCAAACACTTTTAACAATAGCCATTATTATTAAATAACTGAGCTCCAAATTAGCATATTAGAATGATTTCTGAAGGATCATGTGACACTGAAGACTGGTATTATGTCATTCAGCTGAAAGTTCTGCTGAAAATTTAGCTTTGCCATGACGGGAATAAATTACATTCGAAAATGTCCTAATGTAAATAATTTATTTATATTTCACAATAGTACAGTTTTACTGTATTTTGGTCAAATAAAAGCCTTGGTGAACATAAGACTTATTTCAAAAAGATAAAAAAACTGCTTTGCTTAACCTTTGTGTATAATGCTGTATAAAGTGTTATTAAAGGGTATATGCATTATAATTATTCATGATGTGGGATAAAATAAAGTGTTGTCCTAAATAATTACAACCCATTTTAAAGTGCGTGGTGTAACAATTAATTGATAAGTTTTATAAAGTATTAACTGTGGTTAAAATTATTCATGAGTGCACAATGCATTATAAGGAGCATAATGAATGCATCAAAACTAGCTATTTTAATAATGCATAAAACATAAAGGCTTTATGTAAAATGTTACTAAAAATCTTAATAATTCCAAGTTTTGTATCCTCTCTAAGTGAATTCATATGACATGGCATCTGACATTCCCTGTAGATCCTGTGCTGAAGGGACAGCCTTTGTCAAACTCAGAAGGCGCACTGGCAATAAGCAGCTCAACCACAACATGATGGGCTAAAAGCAGGTATAAGTTTCTCAAAGTCAGTACGTTGTATTTTGGACTTGTCTAAAAAGCTTGTTTTAATAATTTCATTCATTCTTTTGAATCTTTCTTCTAGGAAAACCTTTTTACCTCAACGTGTCGTGCAGAGACATGCTGCCTTTCAGGTGTGAAGCTTCAGTTTACTGGAGCAAGAAGTTATTAAGCAACACAAGACTTGTACAGAATGAATACAACGGGCTGTAGTACATTCACTTTGTATTCGTGCTGCTTGTCATCGTTATCTAGGTATCAAATTGGTTTTATTACTCCATCTCCCCCCTTTTTAGTTGGACATTTTCATTTTCGGAACAACACTGAATTAAGCTATGATATTATGACTGGGAAAGATTGCCTGCTCTTTCCCCATGATTCTCAGGCTGTTGATAACTGATGGAGGCTCCCGATCCTGGTTGTGTTATGTACTGGAAGATTGTGTTGTTCAATGACTTGCCCTGCTGATATGAGCTCAGATTATAAACTAGTATTGTCAGGTATGGAGGCTTTACTGCAATTTATTGAAATACGATATATTAAATGAAACTGTTTTTAATCCGTCTCATATTTTATTTCCCCCACCATTTTTAGTGTGAGTGATAATCAGCTGTGAATAATTGTGAAAGGCAAATATATTCGTATTATGAATTACTTTTAGTTATGAATTTAATTTAATGTATAATATATTGTTAATCATACGTAACCTGTATTAAGATACAGTGAAAATTTAAAGGAGTAGTTCACCCCAAAAAAAGAAAGTTTAACTTCGCTTTATATCGTTTGCTCACAAATGGATCCTCTAAAGTAAATGGATGCTATCAGACAGAGTCCAAAACAGTTGATAAAAAAACATCACAAGTAAATAAAAATACATACAAGTAATACACATGACTCCAAGGGCCTGTACCATGATGGTAGATGAACAAATTCAGTTATAGGATACGTTTTTAGTTGACAAAACCAAACCACTCCAATCTGTCTTTATTGGTACCATATTGTGTGACATCGGTGGCGAACAGCCAATCACAGCACCGAGCAAGTGTGATTCACATCTCACGAGAGAGCCAGCGAGATTCAAAACCCTTTTGTTAAAGGTTAAGAGATTAAAGAATATGGGAAATTGAAACACATTTCTACTGACATACTTGTCCATGAAGGAGGACAAATAAAGGAAATGATCTTGCTCTATCAGTGCAGTCACAGGTGAAACTTGTGAAGTTACTTTATATAGTTCATAATATTCAAGTCACCTTTATTTATATAGCGCTTTTAACAATACAAATTGTGTCAAAGCAACTGCACAATATCAAAATTGGAACATTTTTGAGTTAAAGGCATTTCATTGTTGAATTCAGTGATTCATCGTCCAGCTCAGTTCAGTTTAAATAGTATCTGTGCAATCAAGTCGGTGATATCGCTGGAAATGATGTGTCCCCAGCTAAGCAAGACAGAGGCGACAGCGACAAGGAACCAAAACTCCATCGGTGACAGAACGGAGAAAAAAACCTTGGGAGAAACCAGGCTCAGTCGGGGGGGCAGTTCCCCTCTGGCCAGATAAACCAGTAGTTTGTTCCAACTGCAGCAAAGTCAGTGTAAGAGCTCAACTGGTTCCAGTGGTCCTGTCCCGATGTCTGTCTAGGTGACGAGGTCCTCACTGGGGATCTGTCTTGGGCTCATCTGTGTCCTGGTCTCCGCTGATGTTCCGAGCTGTAGAGGTCGTCTCTAGGTGATTATCCACCATCTGATCTGGATACGGACTATAATATATAGCGATAGAGACTCCTACACGTAAGGACACATGTAGCCATTTTTAAAGTGTTATCTATTGATTCTACTACTTATTTTACATATGGTCTGTATGTATTAATGTTATAATAAATGTTTTAATAATTGTTAAACTAAAATAGCTTGTGTGTAATGGATTAATAATAATATAAATCATATAATTATACAAATCATATGTAAAATGTAATTATCATCAAAGCCAGACAATTTTATTGTATTTTTTAGGTACTTTATAGTGAGCTTTAATTTGTTGGAAGAGAAACTGGGGAGTGACTTTTTTTTATGTCAGACATGTGTCACTTTGCTCACATCTGATTGGTCCAATTTCAGTTTGAGATCTCTAACCCAGAACATAACCTGGCCCGAATCAGGTAAACTGTGGAGTGTAAGTTACTATGGCACCAGGATTGGTGAAACTAAACTGGAACTTACCTGACTAGCCAGCTAAACCAGCTTCATGGTACAAGGTCGGCCCCAGGCCATCAATTAAAACCTGTTTGTAATAAACAAATCCATCTTCGTCACATTTAAACTTGTAAACAGTGCTTGATCCATGCATATTTCTCCTGTTTCAGACGCAATGAGTTCTTTGATGAAAAATAAAATAAAAAATCATTATTCTGGACGGTGGTCTCCTATTTTAGTTGGAGACAGTGGTTTGAAGTTAAAAACATTTTGATGGATTTCTAACAAACAAAAAGCCTTTTAGTTCATGTGATGTTAATTGATGGACTGGACTCGTGTAGATTACTTGTGGATTATTGTAAATTATCAGCAGCTGTTTGGATTCTGACGGCACCCATTCATTGCAAGACTGGTGAGCAAGTGATGTTATGTTAAATTTCTCCATATCCGTTCTGATGAAGAAACAGACATCATCTTTAGCAAATATACATTTTTAGGTGAACTGTTTCTTTAATTATGATGTGCTTCACAACATAATTAGTCTTTGGAATTAAGCACTCAGACAATGATTTTAGGGACTGCCGTGTACAATTTTAATAAGATAACAGCAACTTATGAAGTGTGCAATTTTCGTGCAGTACTGACAATGATAATAAATACAAATGGATATGTAATTTCAAGCATATACCATGTAGCTATGACATGACGCATGAGTTTGGAACCCATATAAGGCACATCCACATGACCTCCCATTTCTTTCTTCCTGAGTCCATCACAATCTTAAAAAGCACAGTGAGGAAGCTGGCCAGCTGGACTGCTTAAAACGGGTACAAAAAGCAGAGGTTGCAGTGGCAACTCTACAAAGGTGTCACATCACATTAGCACAGGTAATAAAGACCACCAAGGGTGCTCTCAGAAGAACACTGATTATCTCTAGATAGAGTACTAGCATTTCACAAGCCCTGGTGAGGAAAAAATAGTGCCAAAGGGGGCAATTCTTTCATTAATGTCATTTTCTTTTTCATCAGAGATTCTCAGATTTTCATTAAACTGAGTCAGCCTTGGTGCCTTTTTGCATTGCTTGCTATACTAAGTTAAATTAAAAATGCATTTGCTACTTGTGTATAAAGCTAATACCACAAACATTCAGTGTTTAACATGAATACAAGAGGTAAATAAATAATAGAAACTGAAAGACTAGTAGAAGTGTTCATAGGTTCACGATGAAACCTCATATAAATACTGTCAGGGTAATTCATTTGATTTAGCGCTCACATAGTTCTGGCTTATGTGACATTATTAATTAGCGTGATAGCATGTGCCCATTACATTATGAGTGCAGTTAAAATGCTACATGACCATCTTTCAGCTTCTCGTGGATATGGTGTTCGGAATGGAATACTACTGTACTGCATACAATGTGGTTTATTAAAAACTGTAGGAAAAGCAATTTTCTGTCATCTACGGTGCATGTTAAAAATCCATATGAATTACCAATACCATTTGTCAACTCTGAAATAATTACAACAATTTTGTTCAGTCTGATCAGCTAATCAATCGCGAGAGAAATGACGGTTGATACTGCTTTTGGTTCAGTCATTACACTGGAAACACAAGGTCAAGTCAATCACTGCATTATAGTACTGCACATTTTGGAATAATGTACTTCATCATTCATGTATTCAGAAAATTTGCATACTATGCACAGTATATAAAAAATGGTATGAGTATGGTAGTATGCCATTCCGAACATACCTTGGGTTTGCAAGAATCCAAACATGTCTTTCATGCCTGAGAGTCATATGGTTTTAAAACAGACAATCATTGTATTTGTAAACAGACTTATTGAGTAATATGGCACGTAATGTAGCAAATTACCACATCAACCATGCTGCTTGTAATACTTTTTATGAATGATCATCATGGATCATGTTTTCATGAAAAACCATTCAAAATTATATCAATCAGATGTTTGTAAAACCCAGTTTTGCAGACACTGTTTTTTTGGCCTGGGAAAATTGAATGGTTTTGATACTTTTTTTGCAACTCTTCATGGAATGAGCTCTTGAAGCTCTGCATCGCTCAGTTCATTCACTGTGACAATATGGTCGAGGTGTTGAAGATAGCGTTCTTCGTCCTGCATGAAGTGAGGAATCCTAGTTCCATTTAGAACAGCCAGATGCCGAAGTCTGTCCACATCTTCATAGGAAACCTAAAATCAGGAAATACATAAATTGGTATGTATATTCATTATTAAATGAATAGATTCACTAAAAAAACAAAATACATTAAAAACGTTAGTGTGAATAGGACCTGCCTTGCCAAGAGCGGTTAATCTTTTAAAATTAATGTTCCTCCTGTGGCGTAAAATCCTTAAAATTCCATCAAGGTAGACCTGATCTTTACTGAAGCAACCTGTATACACACACATGCAAAAAAAATATATATATTATACAAAAAATACAGAGAGGCAGTATAAAACTAGATAGTAGTAGTAGTAGTTTGACAAGACAATGTTGGCTTGATAAGTCCTGGCTTACTAGATAGTAACAGTAGTAGAAGTAGTTTGACAAGACAATGTTGGCTTGATAAGTCCTGGCCAGAAAGCCAGAAGTATATTTCATATCTTTAAGTTTGACAGAAAGCATTACAGTTTAAACAGCAGATGCTTTCCAGATGAAGCGGTCTTTAACATACATCTTGCACACTATTCTAGGTAGGCAGTATGTTTAGGCATGTTGTTAACACTTAGCACATTGCTAGCACATTTTACCATGTAGTCAGTATGTTTAAGCATGTTCTATGACATTTTAATATGTCTTAGCATGTTTCAGATAGGGGTGCATTTCTATCAGGTGCAAGGCTTTTATAGTTATAGATAGATCAGAGAATGCTGGCTTTCTCAAGTCAACATAACACAATTACATCACATATTAGAGATGTTTCTCAGTTCTATTCTTAGCTATTGGTTCACCTGGTTTCGAGGTATCTGTCTGTCCTCGTTTGGCGCGAGGCAGTATTCCCAGCGTACTGCAGGATCTTGGACAAAGCCAGCAATATGGCTGAACAGTTGGCTGAAGCTCATGTTGGTGGCATGGTATACAGTATAGTATAGCAGAGCGGCTCGCCACAGGAAGGGCTGTTTCCGTAGCAACACACTGTGAAGACTAGCAAGCCCCTCTTCGGTAGGATTAGCTGGTTTCAGTCCAAACTGCTTTCTCCCAACAGAAGTGGCCCATGGCTGCATGCTGTTATTCACACCCCGTAAGTAATGTGTTCCTGGGAGTGAAAGTCATAAAATTGCTTTGAAGGATCACAAATTGGATTTGAAGACAAAAGACTATAAAATGAACATCAAGGATGGTCAGTTATCAGCTAGATTCAACCAGAATAATGTCAATACAAAATGTCTTGAACAGTAAGATCAATGTCTTAACCAGGTGTGACCCTACAAAACAAGTGCTTTGCCCGGACGAGACCAAATGCAAAAATGCTACACAATCTGACCCACTGACAGCCAATCAGAACATAACTGATATATAATATACAATACAGAGTACTGCAGGGATGACATATTTTTGCAGGCCAGAACACAGAAATGAGTTAGCATTTTAGCACTTGCAGTTCCATCATGAAAGTGTTTTTGGTTAAATGAAAGGTCCGTGGTTAACACAAGCTCATGTTTTATTCTATGACATAAAATACATCAGTAATAAACCTTTTTTGAGCTTTAATGTCTTGAAAAGGGTGGTTGCTAAATAATAGTACACACAGTAGCTGTTACTGTACTGTAGTAATAGCAGCTAAATGATACAGAGGTCATCTGGGAAATGAAACGTCATCTTGATAAACAGGAAACTACTCCCTGCTTTCACAGCCTCTTACATTCACAATCTTGCTACCTTATATTTTGAGGAATTTTATTTTATTTAGCCTACATTTAGCTTTTAACTGTATAAATCATAAACTTCTTTTGGTCACAGAGCTCATTTTCTGCCATGATCCAAAAGTGTGTGGAAAATCCTATTGGGTATTTGTCAAGGAAACCAGTGATGCTAACATCTGGGCTGGCCTACAAAAAAAAAACATCTTCAGCAGCACTCTCTTATGCCAAGCAGGATTTGTGCCAATTCGATTTTACCATATATGGGCTACATAGAATTACAGAAATACGAATGAAACGACTGAAAACCTTCACTTGTAACAATGGCACTGGTTAGGACAAAATATTTACAGATTGGTTTAGTATTAGTGTTTGATATTTAATTTGAAGTGTGTTAAAGTCCATACCGATCTCGTGTCTAAGCATGCCCTCAAGCCAGTGTTGCCGTGCTCCTGACAAGTTAATAGTTAGTGTTGGTCGACATCTCTCCACCATCATTACTGCCTGGGACAGAAGCTCATCAGAGAGACTTACAACCACCTGGTGACAGAATCTCAGATTACTATTACTTTGTTATTTTTCAAAACACTAATGCAGACACTTGAACTGGGATATCCACACACCTCACCGACACAGCCTTCCTTCTGTAGGTACTTGCGTGTGGCTGCCCACACTTGACTCTTCGGTAGCAAGCTGCCCCCTGTGACTTCTTCAAAGTTTTCATAGGTCTCATACTTCCTCAGCACACACTCCATAATCCCAACTGCCTAGAAAAAGGCATGAGGTGAGACAAACAGCAACAGTTTAAGACTTAAACAAAAAGAGGGGTATTCTTCTTCTAGTAAATTAAAATTAAAACCATAAAAGAAAAAACATATTTATGTTACATGAAATAAATAGACATGAAATTAAATTGAATAAAATATATTTTTTAAGTACATTTATATAAATATTTAATTTATTTTGGTAACACTTTAGAATAGGAAACGCTTATTCAACTATGACTTTTCCCTCTATAAACTCCTAATTTTCTGCTTATTAACAGTTAGTAAGGTAGTTGTTAAGTTTAGGTATTGGGTAGAATTAGGGATGTAGAATAAGGTCATGTAAAATAAGGCATTAATATGTGCGTAATTACTACTAATAAATGGCTAATATTCTAATAATGTATGATAAACAACTAGATAAGAGACCCTAAAATAAAGAGTTACCTTTATTTTATTTCAGACGGTTGCTAAGCAAGCATTTCATAGTTAAACTGTATGTACTAAAATAACAAATAGAAATAAAAATGATTCAGACAAAAATAAAACTAATAAAGATGACTAAACCACATCAAAATTACTCAACTTTACAATTAAAACGGGTAATATAAAATTTATAAAATTATAATAGTTTACTAAAATATCACTGATTATCAAACCTAGCAAGCTGCCAACATTTTATGCCACCATAACTGCGCTCCCAATGTAAAGCAAATAGGCAGAATATTTATACATACTTTCAAGGCACCTTGTTTATTCAAAACCTAAGGCAGCACTGTATGTTTCTTTTGCAGAGAAGGAACTGACAAGCTGATTAAAATGGAGAGAGATATAGAAAATATAGGTACAATTGGTTAAAACTAAATCAAAAATCAGTATTTTACTTGTATAATTTCAAGCTTATTTCGAATATTGCATCATCATCTTAGCAACATGCAAACATGTAAACTCTAGAAATCAACTGTAATTGGAGTCTCTCATGCGCTATTTATATGCTCACAGAGTTGCTCCCTACATAGAGTGTTCCAAATCGGTCACTTATGAGGTTTCTATTTCCGTTAAGATGCTACCATAAGGTGCAGTCACTTTATTGAAAGGTCTGCAAAAGGGAGTGGGCAATGAGTGGGCAAAAGGGGTTCATTGTCTATTGTCAATACTGTAGTAATGTATGAAGCACTGCTCACACAGAAGCCTTCAAACCATGCTTTCTATTGCTCAAAGTGGCGAAACAGCAATATCTAAATAAGGGGAGTGTTCCCACTCATGTTTTCTTTTGTAAATGATTGGATTTTTCATGAAAATTCACAGAATTTAAATGTGACTGCACCTTTAGAAGGCAGTTGCTTCCGGAGGCAGCTGACACTTACAGTAAGGTGGCTCATTTGACCTAAACTTGTGTATTTTTGATATAAAACATACCTGGGACAGAAAGAGATTGGATCCCTCTCTGTACTTCTCCAAAACACTGACAGGCTCTGGGGAGGCATACTCAAACTGAGGCTCATACTGATAGTTAGACTGAAAAAAGGTCTGACGCTCCTGCTCCAGGTTTACGGGACGAAGAGCCACAAGTAGGCACGGCCCACGAGGTGTCGATGGCGAAGGAAGTTGAGCGATATCCCTAGCAATATGTGGCAAGGAGGTTGCAGGTCTCATTTGACCCCTGCCAGCACGTGTGGGTGTCGTGGAGTTCATTGTGCATGTGCTCTCACTCCGGCGAAGCCAGTTCCCTGGCCCCAAACTAAGGCTTGTCAGGCTTCGCATGGGTGGAGAAGGGCCACCACTACGCCACGGTGGCTGTATCACCTTCTGCACTGGCTGCGTTGCTCTAATTCGCTGTGGTTTTATTTCCAGACTAAGTGGTCTTCGACAAGGTGGCGGTTTGGAAGGTTCCCTTGGCTGCGCAGTTTCTCCTTTATTTCTACCTTCTGTCTTCTGGAGCCTTTCGTTGAACCTGGGAGCAGCCATCCCAGGTGGTACAAGGCTGCGCGTGAGGCCCATTGTGGGTCGATTTGTCTCTTTGGGTAATACTGCTGGTCCTGGCTCTGACTGGTTTGGGTTTCTCTGTGCTGGGCTCTGGTTCTAACATTTCTGAGACATTCTTTGCGAGCCCTCCTCCATTAGCCTGCTCCATGCAGTTCTCACCCAGATCCAGCACCATTGCTACATCCACGCCCCTGTCCACCAATGCTGCGCACCTGAAGAGAAAAACATAACTTACCTCCACTTCCCGATTCAACAGCACATAAAAACAGTATGATTAAAAAGATTTTACACATAACGATTCAAAACTCTTTATGCAAACAAATTATTTAGATTTGACAAAAAATACTTTTGGGACACTGACACATCTTGCTGAATGAATGAAAGAAAGAAAAATTTATTTAAATAGAATTTTGTTGATTTTATAACTATTACGCATGCAGTTTTATAACCTCATATTAATTTAGAGACTAGTTGTGAATATTTGTACTTTTAGAAATGCATCTCTGTCATATAGCAGGGGCTTTTAAAATATATAGTAAATCGTATGGTAAATGTAACATTAACATAAATGTAACAACAAAAATAACAGTTATCAGTTTAAAACCTTGTAAAGAATGTATGAAGTAATGAATGAATGTTTTTTTGTATTAATTAGTTAATTATTTTTATTTATTTTTACAGTTATACTAATTATTTTAAGTCTGATTGGATACTGTGTTATCTTTATCAGATCTACTAACGTTACTGTGATATGGTCTTGCTATTGGACAATAAAAGTAAACTATACAGAGAACTTTTAGCAATTTAAATTCTGAAAGATGTTTCCACATTTACATTGTTCCATTTATTTTCATGTCATAAAGTGCATTTATTAAATTAGCAATTGTATTAGATCTAACGTTACAGGTAAATGTTTTAAAACGTCTCGTTTTATGCACGCTAGAAACAAATAACAATAAAATCCACCTTGTCATGGAAATTCCTATTTCTGTCTCATTTTAGAATTATAAAGTGAGTTTTGAATAGGAAAGAATAAAGTCAGACTATTGCTTAAAGAAAATTATGTCAGTGCATAATTAATGCATGACATCATCATCTCTTGACAATACACTGCCGATTCGCCACGAACGAGCCATTTTAACACATGAAATAATATACACATAAAGACGCAACACATACCGCGCAGCGCTTCTTCTCAAATAAATTAACTTCAGCTCATTTAGGAATACCGTCCATAATATCAGCAGCAGCTCTTCAACTTCCGTTCAGTAGGTCAAACGGCTGATATGGAGGAATAACGGTACATGACGCCGGGAAGAGTTTGGGATGGCTGGGATTGCGTTGCAGCAAATGACGCGCTGGCGCATCTAAATGACCTGTTCGCGTCGCGACGCTTTGCTGTCAGTGTGCGTGAGCACGTAAGGGAGACCGGGGCAAGTTGTCACTTTAATTCCAGTAAATGTTTCTCCGAGTAATTTTATTTTTAAAAGTCCATTTCTGTGTAGCCACATACAGACTCTATCGCGGGGCACGTTATGACAGTGTAAACCACTACTGATTACTTTATGATTTGCGAAATAATACGCGAAGAATCGAAGAAACGTTAAAAAGGTCATTCATTAATTGTTTATTACAGCATAAACATATAAACATTTTGATATATACCCATATATGTGTATATATTTTTTTGTGTCTTTGTTTTTAACTTTTATACTTACCTCCCCCTGGCAACTGTTTTATTTGTTGTAGGCTAATTTATTTTTCTATCTTTTTCTTTTCTCCTCTTTGATGCTATTTCTTGAGAACGTGCTGTATGTTATTGTTCTTTAAATAAAAATAAAAACGGATCACAGTTCAATTCGGTATAGTTTACATAGCATGAAACTAGACATATGATCTTCTAGATCAGGGGTGTCAAACTTAAATTAAATAAATAAATGATATATATACTTGAGATTGAGATGAACAAGGCAAGACATACAAAACAAAGTAGTAGTGTCATATTTATTTTTTTGTAAAAATAAATATGTAAAAACATGAGTATGAGCTGAACTCATTAAATCATTCAATTTAATATCCACTTTCTTCCATGAATTAAAATGGTATATATATATATATATATATCATTAATATATCATTAAATATCATTAAAGAATCCATATTTGATAAATTACTTCACTAAGACACCAACAGAATATAGCTATTCATGAAAATATACTAAGAAAAAATATGAGATTTCTTAAATAGTCACATTCATTTGTTGCATGCTTATTGCTGGTAGGTAATGCTGGTTAAGGTAAAAATGACAGGCTGATGTTATAATTAGAATAATCTTATATCTTAAGCACATTTCACCTAAAACTCCTTAATTCTGCTAAAAAATCCTTGAATGATTATCTTGTGTGGCAGGCTCCTTTAGCTTTGTTTAGCTTTGGTCTGGTTGTCTGGAGGAAGCGGTTTGCCTAAATGTTGTGCCGTGGTAATGCCATAAGACTCAGAGGCATACTTCTCTTTCACCTCTGGCCGAAGGCAAAATCCTCCTTGAAAGGTAAGGTCAAAATATTCGGTCGGAGCAAATGAAAGAGGCTTTTCGGCAAGTTCACCATTTAGCCTTTCCCTCCATGCCTCTAACATGGCATTTCTGGCATCTGGAGGTGTGTGTGCTGGACACCAGAAGATCTGGGGGGCGAGGACCTGAAACCCACAGAAATGCAGCACTCCATTCTGTAACCAAAACACATCATCTGTTTATAATCTTCATTTCAACTGGTATAAGTTTTAGTATTTAACAAGTTAAAAATTGTATGCCATATCATAAACATTTGCCACGTCATTATCAGCCTCTTTGTAAAGTACATTAGGTGCTTGTGCACTATTTTATGCCATTTTGCAGAGGTGGAAAGTAACGAATTACATTTACTCGCGTTACTGTAATTGAGTAGCTTTTTGTGTACTTGTACTTTTTAAGTAATTTTTTAATCTGTAATTTTACTTTTACTTAAGTATATTTTGTGAAGTATTGTACTTCGCTACATTTTAAAACACATTCGTTACTGAGTAAAAAAAAATCGCTCCGTGGAAACAACTGCAGCAAATAATGGGCAGAAGAAGAAACTGGCGCTAAAAATAACAAGAAAGATGCAGACGAACAAGGCGTTAATGGTGCAGACCCAGCTGAAAACCAGACCCTCGTGGTACTCTGCTGAAGTTGAACTCAAAGGAAATGAAGTGAACCCCTGGCCATATTCATGCTCTATTATGCAGTGTTAGCTGTGTTTGCCTCGAGACCGAACTAGCAGCTTATAACATCTCGACATTGCCATGCATGTAGAGGTAACGTTTACATCATTGCATTGGTGGTTAAAATTAAGCTTTAAGGTTTTGCACAAATGAGCCAAAAAGACAGTGGTGCAGGGTGTGCAATATCATCTGAGATAATATAGTAATTGTTGTTTTAACGATGTGCGATTTGACATTATCAGTATTTTGCTCAAAACTAAACAAATCACTCTAAACAGTGTGCCGTGAAATCTAGTAACGTTAGATTAGACTAATCCGCGTGCATCTGGACTGCTTTCTTTCACTGCGTGATTCAGTCTGTTAAAATGCGTTTAGAATGATCACAAAATTGAAGATATAGAAGCAGAAAATGTATATATTTATATAATTTAATATAGTAAGTCAACATCACATGAAGAATGCCGTTTTCTCAAAAATCACAATGATTAAATATGCCTGTAGTTTTGCTTTTTACAACAGTTCAAAAAACATAAGTTAATTAAGAGACTTGCGTTTTAGTCACCATATTGCCTGTTTTTGCTCTATTTCGACAACAAAAATAATACCAAACACAGCCATCATACACAGTTTTGCGTCTCTGACTCTGAGCAATGACGTGTTTTGTTCCTGACTGTATTAACCGTTTAAATGATTCTGTTCAATCGCAATGACTCACTTATGAGTGACTTGCTGACACCTACTGGTGGTTCTAATTTAACATTTAAAGTATCTTTTGATTTATTTATTTCAAATGACTATTTAACATTTGTGACCCTGGCCTGGAGCACAAAACCAGTCTTAAGTCGCTGGAGTATATTTGTAGCAATAGCCAACAATACATTGTATGGGTCAAAATTATACATTTTTCTTTTATGCCAAAAATCATTAGCATATTAAGTAAAGGTCATGTTCCATTAATATATTTTGTACATTTCCTACTGTAAATATATCAAAACTAAGAGCTTAATTTGAACAACTTTAAAGGAGATTTTCTCAATATTTGGATTTTTTGCATACTCAGATTCCAGATTTTAAAATATTGTCCGATCATAACAAACCATATATCAATGGAAATATTATTTATTCAGCTTTCAGATGATGTATAAATCGCAATTTAGGAAAATGGACCCTTATGGTTTTGTGGTTCTTATTTATCAAAACATTATTTCTGCATTTGTAACTGCAGGCTAAATGCATTCATGTCAGTGTGTAATACATCTATGCCACTTCAGATGAAGCTTCTGTGTTTCCTCTGCATTGCAAAGATGCATTTTGTTGATACTGATTTCATTTCCCTGGTAACAGCCCAAATGTGTTATTATTCTAATTAACTGATTCCTTTAATTAAAAACACCTAGTTTGAGATTTATAGGCCCATATCCCAGGTGTGTCAAACTCAGTTCCTGGAGGGCCACAGCCCTAAGAGTTTAGTTCCAACCCTGCTCCAACACACACCATGTAGTTTTCAAATAATCCTAAATGATTAGTTTAGCTGGATCAGATGTGTTTAATTAGGGTTTATATCTACACTGTGTAGGGCTGTGGCCCTCCAGGAACTGAGTTTGACATCTTTGGTCTATCCATTTTTCCTCCCTCTCATTGTTAAAATGTAACTAAGTAATTTTTACTCAGAGTAAATTTTAAATGAGCTACTTTTACTTTTACTTGAGTATATTTTTAGACTGGTACTTTTACTTGTACTTAAGTAAAATTTCAGTAATGTAATGGTACTTTTACTTGAGTACAATATTTTTGTACTCTTTCCACCTCTGCCATTTTGTAACAAAGTGCAGTTTAAATACACAGATGATGCACTTAATTAACCAAGAAAACTAACTGTGGAATGTTTGGACACTTCATGCACTCATCTGAGCTTTAATTACATAGCGGAGGAAGGGCTATCAGACTCAATGCTGCATGACAAAATAACTTTATAAAAATCATACATTATACAATGAAGTATAAGTACACGTATTCATGTATAGTGTATCCTTTGGACATAACTATTGTGACTGATTCACACAATCCATGCAATCCATGCTGCTCATTCTGTTACAAATTTAGAGACATTTTTAAACACAATCTTTGGCTACTTGTTTCTAAATTGCGAGACATAAACTCAGAAATGCAAGATAGAAATGCCGAATTGTGAGATATAAACCCACCACTGAGAGGAGAAGTCTGAATTGTGAGAAAAAAGTCTCTCACTCCAATGCCGTTCCAAGCCTGTCTGACTTTCTTTGTTTTGTTGAACATAAAAGAAGACATTTTGAGAATTCCTTGTTGTTGTTTTGTTTTTGTTGGTTTATTTGGTCAATGAATTGGAAGTCAATGGTCACCAAAATTGACTGGTTATCAGCAGTTTTCTAAATATCTTATTTTGTGTACTGCAGAAGAAAGTCATACAGGTTTGGTTGAATAAATGACAGACTTTGTTATTTTGGGGTGAAATAGCACTATAAACTATCCCTATAAAAATGCTATAATTATTATTTTACAGTAAAACGAACCAACTGATTGAATAATTTAAAATTAATTAAATTACACAAATAAGAGTATAAATTGCTCACCGTTCTCGTTGCCAGCAGTCTCTAATTCTGCACCAGGATGGAGGAGAGAAGCCTTTAGCTTTACAATGAGCTGCTCTTATAAGCTTGCACTAGCCCTCGCATGCAAAGCAGTGTCTCAGGTCTCAGTCTGTTATTGTATCGCCTGCAAGTGGGTGGGATGATTGATTGGTCATTCTAGATATATTCATGAAGAATTACATCTGAACAGACATTTTGGTGGCAATCTAGTTGCACGCATAAATAATGCATTACTGGTACTTTGCTTCTGGTGTCATACATGCACTTTCATTGTATACTAACTTGTTGTTCTGTATCAGATATGGCTTGACCAAATAAAATAACACTCTTAGCAGTGCTAAATAAACTATGGTAACACTTTATAATAACCTTCATTAATAAATCATTGACAAACATTATATAATGCTTAACAGATCAAAAATCTACAAACGATTTTAAGAGAAATTATACAATGATTAAAAGCATTTTAGTGATTTATAGCACTTCACAAGCAAAATATATGAGTTCCAGCTGATTAAAACAAATGCAAGAATTTTCCATTAGGATAAGGTGACCAAACGTCCTGTTTTCAGGACATTTTTCTAATTAGGAGCTGTTGAATCTATTAGCATATTCCTGCAAGCAGTAAAAATAAGACACTAAAATTAGATGAAATACCAAAAAATAACCACACAACCTGGTTTTTCAAGAAGGTTGGTATCTTTGATTGTAAGGGAACTGAAAATCAGGTGGAACAGGAAAGAAGCCAGATGCCTAGAGGTATGGTATAAAGGTTAGTATGTTTGTGGCGCATTGGCTCTGTAAACTGTAATTGAACGTCAGGTGTGAATACAACTGAACCCAGTTCCCCTTAAGGGGAACAATAAGTGGCATATGAGCCAGAGGCTCATTTGGGTGGTGTCTGCAAATTTACATTGTCATGACTGTCTCTTTGGCTACCTGTAAACGTTTGTTTTAATTAGTTCCTGCTAGAATTTTTTTTTTACGTTTGTCTCATAGCTGTCAATGTCACAGCCACACTATAAAGTCAATCTTTAATGAAACACACCCCACCCATTTCATGGTTAGGTGAAAAGGCAAGGGTCTCTTAACAGCACTGCCAATAAGTTATAAAATACATACAAATATATTTGCTTTTTATGTCAAATATATTGTATAAACATCCTTAAACAAGCTACATGTTTTGTTTATTTGAGAAGAATAAGAAATAGTTTTGGAGAATATGGTGAACAGGCTAACAGCAAAGCAGGACAACTGCTGAAGAGGAAACAAAAAGAATAGGCTGTTGAATATTATTACAAATATAGTTTATTTATTATGTGATTACATTTACAGTTAAATGTTGTTTTATTTAAATGCACTAGGTGTCATACTTTGACAATAAAGCTGCACCTGTTTGCCACAGTGGTTTGGGGTAAATGAGTGTTTGAGTGGGAAAAAAATGTAGCCTAATATGTCTTCCTTTGTATCTGTTGCCTAGAGTGACATTTAGCTGTTGGTATTGTGTGACATTTACAATTGTTCAGACATTTACTCGAAAACGAGACGATAAATAATGAATGATTATTAATAATAAATGTCTGCATTGAGAACACGGTATTGGATCCTAACCTGTTTATTGTCAACTGTATTTCTATTTACAATACAAAGATGTTGTAGGTTTCCATTAAAGCAGAAAGTAAAATACATAACAAACTATTTCTCATAATCACTAAGCATGCAGAAATCAGAAATAAGCATGCAATTTTAAAATAAATAAAAAGAAAAGGCATTTAAGAATTATAATCTGCTTTGAACTGAGCATGCGCAAACCTAGTTGTTTACTTGAGCCATAAAGTTACAGCTTTCATAAACACCTGACAGCATAAATGACAAATGAACGATAACTTTAAAATAATAGCATTAGTATAAATCTGGTAGAAATACACTAATATCGATTTTATGCACATATCTCAAACATCCGTATAAGCAAACATCGCGGAAAAAATAAACTATTGGTCTAAAAATTGATCACTTACTTTGCATTTATGCAAAACACCTCGTATTTAATATGCAAAGCTGTGTCTGTGTCTCTGTTGCTAGATTTGCAACAGCAGGGCAGTAGTGATGTCCGGTTCGCGAACGAATCGTTTGATTTAACTGGATCTTTTTAATGAACCGGTCGAACCAGTTCACCAAATCGGACTGAATCGTTTGAAACGGTTCACGTCTCCAGTAAGCACTAACCCACAAATTACTTAAATTATTAACTTTTTAACGTGCTTGCCACTCCCTCTGTTTCGAAATAAACCAATATCCCGGAGTTATTAATTTACTCAAACAGTACACTGAGTGACCTGCTGTGAAGCGAGAACTGATGATGAACACGAGCAGAGCAGAGCAGCATGTGTACAGCCGAGGGCTGCTTGCAGCCAGTGGTCTCCATGCTCCATCCGTGTAAACGCGGATGCGGTGTGTTGTCATGTCAACTGTGGCTTTTTTTACAGTATCAGGGCTCTCAAGTCTTTCACGCATTCACCGTGAGACACACGCATTTCAACCAGACTCGCTCTCACGCCACCTCGTGCTGATTTCAAGGGATAACTTGTACATACAATTAATAGACGAGGGAATACAGAGGAAAGTTCTCTGCCGAGTTAATAGCTGTCTCGAGTTATAACACCTACCGCAGAACCTGATTTTACCAAGTACGACATGTTCCTGGGTCAACATCTTTGTTGATCCTGGAACAACATTGTTATTAACCAATCAGATTTTAAGAACAAGTTTATAATTTTTGTGAAGTTTATGCTTACAATCAGTGTTTGTTGCTTGTATATCAGTTTCATTAATCTATAATTTCCTTGATTTTAGGGATTACTCATGGGTAAGGTTAGGTTTAGGTGTAGGGAAATGGTCACGATTACATTTTTGGATTAAAATGTTGTCCCAAGGTCAACAATATATGAAGAGCTCTTTTCCAAAACGCGATAAACGCCAAATTTAAAAAGAAAATGAGTTCGTCATGCCATTTTGCTGTGTACTGAACCTATTCACTGCTCCATCAATGTTTCATGCCAAATCGCTATATTTCCTTGTTTAAAATGTACCTCACTCTCCTGACCTCACAACGCTAGAAGCTGTAGTCTTTGGCGTTCCTTGTTAAAGCGCTGGCCTCCCGCGCCGGAAACCCGGGTTCGAGACCCGCTCGGTGTGATGGTGCGGACCCGGGGGGGTTTAACAATCATTGTTTAACATGTTCAGACTGAGCCAACAGACCATTTTAACATGATAAATTGAATATTAACTAAATGTATGGGTCTAGGTAAAAAAATGTCATTTTCATGAAAACTATTAAAATGGATTTATAGCGTTTTGGAAAAGAGCTCTTCATATGTAGATCCAGGAACACATGCATCTAACTCAGCAAAATCAGGACGTGCACCACCTACCAGCCAATCAGAAATTAGGATGTTGTTGCTTCCGGGTATATTACGCCATTCTGCCGCAACATGGATTAAGTTACATTTCCTACATAACCGCTGCGTGTCCTTTTACTAATTATAACTCCGTGCTGATGCGCCAAAAAGACAAATAATTTCCTTATTGCTAAATCCTAATCTAAAGTAGGATTTAACCAAATCCTCCACATCCATTGTTTCTAGCAATTCTGTGATTTTTCTCAAAATATTAGGAGTTTAATCTCGTATTACTACGAGTTTATTCTCGAAATATTACGACTTTATTCTCGTAACATTTCGACTTTATTCTCGAAGTGTTTCGACTTTATTCTCGTAACATTTCGACTTTTTTCTCGTAGTTTCGACTTTATTCTCGTAGTTTCGACTTTATTCTCGAAATATTACGACTTTATTCTCGAAATATTACGACTTTATTCTCGAAATATTACGACTTTATTCTCGTAGTGTTTCGACTTTATTCTCGTAACATTTCGACTTTATTCTCGAAGTGTTTCGACTTTATTCTCGTAACATTTCGACTTTTTTCTCGTAGTTTCGACTTTATTCTCGTAGTTTCGACTTTATTCTCGAAATATTACGACTTTAATCTCGTAATCTTAGATTTTTTTATTTTTTTAATGTGGCACTAAAATGCCGTCGTAGTCTTTCATCAGATTTACCAGATGTTATAATTTCTATTTGTGCTGGTCAATTATGCACTTAAACTACAAGCAAAAACTTGGGTGCAAAAATATTTCTGAACAATATTGTGTTTAATACTCTGTGATTCATTGAAAGTACATCAGTAAAGGGCTACATTTGTATTTATAACTAAATCTAAAGCCTGTTTACATATTGTATTTCTATTTTTAATCTTCCAATGGACACTGTTATATTGGTCTAGACTTATTAAAGGCAAATTTGTAATTCTAAAGGGAATATAATTGAGGTTTAATTTGGAAGAGTGTTTCAGTGAAGACCTCTCTTTTGACATTTGTGTTAACGTTTAACCTTTTACGTGTGTTGTTGTGGAAAGGGAAAAAATAGTCAAATTAGCACTGTATTTGAAAGTAAAAGTGTATTTATATAAAGTGTATAAGAGAGAACAGATTTAATTAATCTTTGATTTCTTTTATCTATTCTACTTTAAATAAATCATTGTATATTTCGCCTATTTAAGGCGATGTGGTCGCCGCAAGGTAAGGATGTGGTCACTCAAATAGTATTGGGGGGTAGCTATATTTTGGGAAAGCATTTACAGAGGTCAGCTTTGCACTTTGTAAGTAGTATAAAAAGCAGGGTCACAGTTTGATTTTAAGTAAAATCACGTTGAGAGACACTATTAAACGAATCTGGGATCTAGCGTCAACAATTCCAAAGTGTAGATACACCTAGGACTAAAGAGGGTGCTACATTATTATTCACTATCACGACGCCATCAGTAGTTCCTCTGTAAGAACAAGCTGTTTGGAGCATCTGATGCCCGTATGCACATAAACACCCCTAATCCTCACAAACTTCAACACGCGCGAGCATCCGTTATAAAACACTCGCTGTATTCAACTATACTGAGCTGTATTCAAGCAGAAATATGAGCGAATCGAGAGCACATACACTGTTAATTTGCGCATCAATTATATCGGACACAACGCGCGCCTAATGCACGACCCTGTATGTCACTGTAATCATCTTTTCCTTGATTACAATAGGCGTCCATCAAAACTTTAGGCTACTAGTGTGACACTGGCTTCTTTTATCCAGCCGAGAGCTGTAGTTTGCTCATACAGCTGTTTTGAGCCACCGTTCATTCTGTATTACACACGATGAGAAACGTGCTGCTCCGAAACAAAGGATACGTAGAGAGGTGGCACTGTTATTTATTTATAGCCTATATATTTTATACATTACTTAACATGCGAGTCATAATATTAGTTAATATATTATATTGTAGTTATATCTCTCGCCCCCCTGGTTGAAAACCACTGACCCAAAGCGTGATATTCCAGCATTGCCTTTGCGATCGATATATTGGGTATCCCTGATCTAAGTGATAATATAAAAAAAAAAATCGTTTCTCATTTTTGGTTCCACGGTATTTGCTGATTTTAAATTTTATTTAAATAGTGCTTGACGCCGAATTGCCGCTGATATGAAAATCAAAGTAAAACGCGCACGGTGCTTACGGGGTATTTAAAACTAGATGATGCGGTTGACCGCCAAAGATCGGAACCGGCGGTTTTTGCCTTATAATGCGCGATCGGCAACCGGCCGGTTTTTGTCTTTTCGGCCGATTTTTCGAAAGTGCGAACATGTCATTTGTGTGGAAGACATTCGGCAGGAGCACAACAAACACAGAAAAACAGATACAATTAAAGCTGCAAGCAGCGATGGAAGGGACCTCGCACCCAGCACCGCCGACCGGTGGCTTCAGAAAGACAGGGAACGGTGAGCAATATGCATTTAAAAGGTAAATATAGAGGAACGTGTCATAGTCATTTATATGTGTCAAACCTGCTGCCAGCTGGTGGCGCTGTCCATAACTGAACATTAACATGTAGATGTCTTCAGTCTAGCACTTTTATCAAACAAATGAAGTTTGGTGCAGATTGAACATAGTATGTTTGAGTTAGTTTAAAGCCTGACACATCCTGTTGTCAACAGGTGGCGCTATGATTACATCTGAATATTGGCCTTTAGATGTCTTCAGGCCAGGAATCTTACCAAATATGTGAAGTTTGGTGCAGATTGGACAATGCATGTTTAAGTTGGGGTAAAACAAGTAATTTCCTGTAGCCACCAGGTGGCGCTATGTCTATAACTAAACATTGGCATGTAGATGTCTTCAGACCAATACTTTTATCAAACATATGACGTTTGGTGCAGATTGAACATGGTATGTTTGAGTTAGTTTAAAGCATGATATATCCTGTTGTCAGCAGGTGGCGCTATGATTATATCTGATTTTTGGCCTTTAGGTGTTTTCAGGTCAGGACTCTTACCAAATATGTGAAGTTTGGTGCAGATTGGACATTGCATGTTTAAGATAGTGTAAAAGAAGACATTTCCTGTTGCCAGCAGGTGGCGCTATGATTATATCTGATTTTTGGCCTTTAAGTGTTTTCAGGCCATGACTCTTACCAAATATGTGAAGTTTGGTGACATTGCATGTTTAAGTTAGTGTAAAGAAGACATTTCCTGTTGCCAGCAGGTGGCGCTATGATTATATCTGATTTTTGGCCTTTAAGTGTTTTCAGGCCATGACTCTTACCAAATATGTGAAGTTTGGTGCAGATTGGACATTGCATGTTTAAGTTAGTGTAAAACAAGTAATTTTCTGTTGCCACCAGGTGGCGCTATGTCTATAACTAAACATTGGCATGTAGATGTCTTCAGGCCATGGCCCTTATCAACGTGTGAAGTTTGGGGCAGATCGGACATTTTATGGCTGAGTAACAACAGCGTCTATTCCCATGGCGAGACATCGAATTTTGTCACGCCGCCATGGACACGCCTTTAGAAAACTCAAGCTCTTCGCAATATAACATCACAAAGGCCTTTAGATTAGACTGACCTAAATAATATATTGATGTCATTAAATCTCTAGGGGAGTTAGTTATAGAGTAAAACATATCACTTCCTGTTGCCAGCAGGTGGCGCTATGAATTTATATGAATTTGGTCACTTAGATCTCTTCAGGTCAGAGTCTTACCAAATATGTGAAGTTTGGTGCAGATTGGACATTGCATGTTTAAGTTAGTGTAAATCAAGTCATTTCCTGTTGCCAGCAGGTGGCGCCTAATTATAATGGAATATTTGTATTTAGATGTGTTCAGGCCTGGATTCTTATCGACGTGTGAAGTCTGGGGCAGATCGGATTGTATGGCTGAGTTAAAACAACTTTTATTCCCATGGCGAGACATCGAAATTTGTGATGCCGCCATGGACACGCCTAACGAAAACTCTAGATCTTCGCAATTTAACATCACAAAGGCTTTTAGATTAAACTGACCTATATATTATGTTGATGTCATTAAAACTCTAGGAGGAGTTAGTTACAGAGTAAAACATGTCACTTCCTATTGCCAGCAGGTGGCGCTATGACTATAACTGAATATGGTCACTTAGATCTCTTCAGGTCAGGATTCTTATCAAACATGTGAAGTTTGGTGTAGATCGGACATGGCATGCCTGAGATATAACAACTTCCTGTTTCATGGCGAAACATCAAAATTTGACAGGACGCCACGGACACGCTCCGATGAAAACTCTAGATCTTCGCAATTTAACGTCACAAAGGGCTTTACAATGACCGATTTTGGTGTTCATCTGAATAAATCTCTGGGAGGAGTTCGTTAAAGTATGACACCTGAAAATGGCAAAAAGACACAAAATATGACGAAAAATTCAAAATAGCCGACTTCCTGTTGGGTTTCTGATTTCGTACCTGGAGACTTTTTGTAGGTATTGTTAAGTTACATAAGTGTACCGATTTTCACATGTACGTGAAACGTAGCTCGAGGCGCACTCCGCTGAATATTTATAGGTGGCGCTGTCGAGCCATTTTGCCACACCTACTTTTGAAACCCATATCAGACGTAAATTTTCACCAGTTCTGACGCTGCAGCAAAGTTTCCTGACTTTTCGAGCATGTTTAGGCCTCTAAAATGCGATTAAGTTTGGAGAAGAAGAATAATAATAATAATTAAAGCTGCAAGCAGCGATGGAAGGGACCTCGCGCTCACCCGGTGGCTTCAGAAAGACAGGGAACGGTGATCAATATGCATTTAAAAGGTAAATATAGAGGAATGTGTCATAGTCATTTATACGTTTCAAACCTTCTGCCAGCTGGTGGCGCTATGTCCATAACTGAACATTAACATGTAGATGTCTTCAGTCTAGCACTTTTATCAAACATATGAAGTTTGGTGCAGATTGAACATGGTATGTTTGAGTTAGTGTAAAGTCTGGCATATCCTGTTGTCAACAGGTGGCGCTATGATTACATCTGAATATTGGCCTTTAGATGTCTTCAGGCCAGGACGCCTACCAAATATGTCAAGTTTGGTGCAGATTGGACATTGCATGTTTAAGTTAGTGTAAAACAAGTCATTTCCTGTAGCCAGCAGGTGGCGCTATGTATTTATCTGAATATGGTCACTTAGATCTCTTCAGGTCAGGAGTCTTATCAAGCGTGTGAAGTTTGGGGCAGATCGGACATTTTATGGCTGAGTAACAACAACTTTTATTCCCATGGCGAGACATCGAAATTTGTGATGCCGCCAAGGACACGCCATTAGCGAAAACTCAAGCTCTTCGCAATTTAACATCACAAAGGCCTTTAGATTAAACTGACCTAAATATTATGTTGATGTCATTAAATCTCTAGGAGGAGTTAGTTACAGAGTAAAACATGTCACTTCCTGTTGCCAGCAGGTGGCGCTATGACTATAACTGAATATGGTCACTTAGATCTCTTCAGGTCAGGATTCTTATCAAACATGTGAAGTTTGGTGTAGATCGGACATAGCATGCCTGAGATATAACAACTTCCTGTTTCATGGCGAAACATCAAAATTTGACAGGACGCCACGGACACGCCCTCCGATGAAAACTCTAGATCTTCGCAATTTAACGTCACAAAGGGCTTTAGATTACAATGACCAATTTTGGTGTTCATCCGAATAAATCTCTGGGAGGAGTTCGTTAAAGTATGACACCTGAAAATGGCAAAAATGACACAAAATATGACGAGAAAATTCAAAATAACCGACTTCCTGTTGGGTTTCTGATTTCGTACCTAGAGACTTTTTTGTAGGTATTGTTAAGTTACATGAGTGTACCGATTTTCGTACATGTACGTGAAACGTAGCTCGAGGCGCACTCCGCTGAATATTTATAGGTGGCGCTGTCGAGCCATTTTGCCACACCTACTCCTGAAACCCATATCAGACGTAAATTTTCACCAGTTCTGATGCGTGTGCAAAGTTTCCTGACTTTTCGAGCATGTTTAGGCCCTCTAAAATGCGATTAAGTTTGGAGAAGAAGAATAATAATAATAATAATAATAATAATAAACGGAGCAGATTCAATAGGGTCCTCTGCACCATCGGTGCTCGGTCCCTAATTAAAGCTGCAAGCAGCGATGGAAGGGACCTCGCACCCGGCACCGCCAACCGGTGGCTTCAGAAAGACAGGGAACGGTGAGCAATATGTATTTACAAAAGGTAAATATAGAGGAACGTGTCATAGTCATTTATATGTGTCAAACCTGCTGCCAGCTGGTGGCGCTATGTCCATAACTGAACATTAACATGAAGATGTCTTCAGTCTAGCACTTTTATCAAACATATGAAGTTTGTTGCAGATTGAACATAGTATGTTTGAGTTAGTGTAAAGCCTGACACATCCTGTTGTCAACAGGTGGCGCTATGATTACATCTGAATATTGGCCTTTAGATGTCTTCAGGCCTGGAATCTTACCAAATATGTGAAGTTTGGTGCAGATTGGACAATGCATGTTTAAGTTGGTGTAAAACAAGTAATTTCCTGTAGCCACCAGGTGGCGCTATATCTATAACTAAACATTGGCATGTAGATGTCTTCAGACCAATACTTTTATCAAACATATGAAGTTTGGTGCAGATTGAACATGGTATGTTTGAGTTAGTGTAAAGCATGATATATCCTGTTGTCAGCAGGTGGCGCTATGATTATATCTGAATTTTGGCCTTTAGATATCTTCAGGTCAGGGCTCTTACCAAATACGTGAATTTTGGTGCAGATTGGACATTGAATGCTTAAGTTAGTTTAAAAGAAGTAATTTGTTGTTGCCAGCAGGTGGCGCTATATCTTTAACTGAACATTGGCATTTAGATATCTTCAGACCAATATTTTTTATCAAAAGTGTGAAGTTTGGTGCAGATTGGACATTGCATGTTTAAGATAGTGTAAAAGAAGTCATTTCCTGTTGCCAGCAGGTGGCGCTCTAATTATAATGTAATATTCGTATTTAGATGTGTTCAGGCCTGGATTCTTATCGAACGTGTGAAGTCTGGGGCAGATCGGACATTGTATGTCTGAGTTACAACAACTTTTATTCCCATGGCGAGACATCGAAATTTGTGATGCCGCCATGGACACGCCCTTTAACGAAAACTCTAGATCTTCGCAATTTAACATCACAAAGGCCTTTAGGTTAGACTGACCTAAATAAATGTTTATGTCATTAAATCTCTAGGAGGAGTTAGTTACACAGTAAAAAATGTCACTTCCTGTTGCCACCAGGTGGCGCTATGACTATAACTGAATATGGTCACTTAGATCTCTTCAGGTCAGGATTCTTATCAAACGTGTGAAGTTTGGTGTAGATCGGACATAGCATGCCTGAGATATAACAACTTCCTGTTTCATGGCGAAACATCGAAATTTGACAGGACGCCACGGACACGCCCTCTGATGAAAACTCTAGATCTTCGCAATTTAACGTCACAAAGGGCTTTAGATTACACTGACCAATTTTGGTGTTCATCTGAATAAATCTCTGGGAGGAGTTCGTTAAAGTATGACACCTGAAAATGGCAAAAATGACACAAAATTTGACGAGAAAATTCAAAATAGCCGACTTCCTGTTGGATTTCTGATTTCGTACCTGGAGACTTTTTTGTAGGTATTGTTAAGTTACATAAGTGTACCGATTTTCGTACATGTAAGTGAAACGTAGCTCGAGGCACACTCCGCTGAATATTTATAGGTGGCGCTGTCGAGCCATTTTGCCACACCTACTTCTGAAACCCATATCAGATGTAAATTTTCACCAGTTCTGATGCATGTGCAAAGTTTCCTGACTTTTCGAGCATGTTTAGGCCCTCTAAAATGCGATTAAGTTTGGAGAAGAAGAAGAAGAAGAAGAAGAAGAAGAATAATAAGAATAATAAACGGAGCAGATTCAATAGGGTCCTCGCACCATCGGTGCTCGGTCCCTAATAATAATAAACGGAGCAGATTCAATAGGGTCCTCTGCACCATCGGTGCTCGGTCCCTAATGAAGCGAACTGCCGTTGGTGTAACATTACTGGCACACAAATAAGAGCCGCTTTCATTTGCTGCTCTAGCTGAAGTTGCTAGTGATGGGGTCGGTCTTGAACGATTCATTCATTTTGAACGGATCTTTAATGAGACTCGAGAAGAACGAGTCGTTTGGGAGTGATCGCTTCAGTCGCGCAATCATGCGCACCATCCTAAAGGTTCTGTACTGGAATTAGTTCACCTGTTTCGAGTCTTCGGTTTTTCGAGTCGTTCGTTCATCTTAAACGAGACTCAAAGGTCCGAGTCGGTAAAATGATCCGAACTTCCCATCACTAGAATTTGCGCGGCGATCTGTCCACGCCCTGCACAAGAATAGACCGTGAACAGTTGTTCAGCGCGGCTTCTTCGTGTTGGATGAGAAAAGAAACAGACCAACTTGTGACAAAGCTGAAATGCTACTTTTTGTAAAGAATAAAACGTTCAAACGTATAAACGTCAGTTCTGTACAAGATTATTATTTTTATTTTACCTTAAAATTACATTGACTTAATTCGATTTAACAACGAGCTGTAGCATCTTTGCTTTTGCTCGGTGCACTAAACATTATTTGATTTAACATTTTGGAATAATTTATTTATATAGCCTACTTTGGTTTTATTTAGTTTCACTGGTAAATACCTTTTTTCTTTACACCAATTTTAAAAATGACAACAAATGTTGATTAACCCTTATGTGCTGTTGGGGACGTTTTCGTCCACTAAGGGGTGCTGTTGAGTGTTAATTTGGCCACAACTTTTTTTGTGTTTCAGCAAATGGAATGATTTTTGGTGACAAATCTTATTTTAACACATATTTTAGGAAAATGCTTTGAAATTTTTTCAAAACTCAACGATGCACCGTGGACAAATTCACTACCCTTTCGTTATGTTCGGGATGAAAACAGCCACTAAATTAGACTTCTATAAAAATGTATCGGATAAATATTTTTTGCATTTTTTTGATAAATCTATTAATCAACCTCAGTACTGTTCAAAACTACTAAAATAAAAATCCAGGATTTTTACTCTTTAATTGCCAAGTTCATAAGTGATGTCACTGATTTTGGGAAAAAACACACAAAATTACTTATTTTCAATATAAAAAGTGATTGTGGACTGGAATTTTTTACTTTTATCACAGTCTTGGGCATGTCCAAGATTAGGAAAAACATTGGCTTTGATGCATTTTAGTTTTGAGCAGGATCAGATTTACATTTTTCTCCTCATTTACTGTTCGTGGCTGTTTTTGCCCCATTGACTTCCATTATAACGACATTTTTGATTACAAAGCCATGACATCATATAATCATGCATTTTGATTGTTGGTGGTTTTCCCTGTTGGGAAGAGATAAAACTTGTCATTTTTACTGTTGATCACGAGGTAGCACCATTAACCTTTTAGACAGGGCTGTGCAAACAAAGCTTAGTTTCTATCTTTTATATGGAGTTATATGGAGTATAACAGCATATTATAGTGTGTTTGTGTGTGTGTGAGAGAGAGAGAGTGTGTGAGAAAGACCTTTGTGCACTTACCTTGATGCGTCTGAGAAAATCTAAATATGCACCTCAGCTCTCAGAACTACATGGAGTAAACAAAAACAAAGTAAGTGTATTTATGCACCTGCTGCCTTTTGATGGTGAGAAGTGCAGACTAAATAAAAACAAGATAAGTGGATTTAAACCCTTGCATACCATCCTGCTGGTCATTTGATGGTGAGAAGAGCAGCAAGCAACATGAGAAAGGACTTGACTTGTACCAAAGTTTTAGAAATTATTATGCAGCCTGACCCCTCCAGCGAGCTGCAGTATGTATTGTCACAAACCACAGATTACAACCGCTGCAAGGGAAGTGTCGAAACTCTACACAAGGTATGTGCCATTACTGCACTGGTGAGAGATTCAGTCTCCTGCAGCTGTCCTCTAGACACAAATCCACAGACACCAGCAGCTCAGGAGTGAAAAGGGGAACATGCAAGTGGTGCAGAGGACAAAAAAAAAGAACACTCAGCTCTTGCATCTGTTGTGGTGGACACACTTGCAAAGAGCACCAAGTGATATGCTGCAAGTCCTGCTGGAAAGACTGAACATACACACACACACACACACACACACACACACAATTCTCACACTAAATACTTAGAATAATTGTTTAGTTCTCCATCCATCCTCAACTCTTGCACCATTGTTCAGTTTATTTGAAGTTGTTGTTGCATTTTGGTTCATAATAAATTATGTTCATAAATCTAATGCAGAGTAGATTGTTTACAGAAAAAAATTGAAAAGTGTATCACTGAAGGATTTTAAGGTTTTAAACTGGCTTTATACATGGCTCTTTACATCAAGAAAAGACAAGCATTTCACACATAGGCCATCTATACTTCTCACCATCAAAAGGCAGCAGGTGCATAAATACACTTACTTTGTTTTTGTTTACTCCATGTAGTTCTGAGAGCTGAGGTGCATATTTAGATTTTCTCAGACGCATCAAGGTAAGTGCACAAAGGTCACTCTCTCTCTCTAACACACACACACACTCACACACACACATACTATAATATGCTGTTATACTCCATATAACTCCATATACAAGCCAGAAACTAAGCTTTTGTTTGCACAGGCCTATCTAAAGGGTTAATGGTGCTACCTGGTGATCAACTGTAAAAATTACAAATTTGACCTCTTCCCAACAGGAAAACCACCAACAATCAAAAATGCATGATTATATGGTGTCATGGCTTTGCAATCAAAAATGTCGTTATAATGGAAGTCAATGGGGCAAAAACAGCCACGAACAGTAAATGAGGGAGAAAAAATGTAAATCTGATGCTGCTCAAAAACTAACAATGCATCAAAGCCAATGTTTTTCCTAATCTTAGACATGCCCAAGACTGTGATAAAAGTAAAAAAAATTCCAGTCCACAATCACTTTTTATATTGAAAATAAGTAATTTTGTGTGGTTTTTTTCCAAAATCAGTGACATCACTTATGAACTTGGCAATTAAAGAGTAAAAATCCAGGATTTTTGTAATTTTTTTTTTAGTTTTGATCAGGACTGAGGTTGATTAACAGATTTATGCAAAAAAAATGGTAAAAAAATATTTATCAGATCAATTTTTACAGCAGTTAATTTAGTGGATGTTTTCATCCCGAACATAACGAAAGGGTAGTGAATTTGAACAATGCACAAGGGTTAAGTAACATCTTTGTTTGGACTGTTGAATGTGTGTTGGTTGTGTGGTTTAGATTGTAACTATGCAAATGTTGCCTTTAATTTCACATGGTTACTGTTAATGTTTTCATTTAAGGCCAGTTTTATGTAGTTTCAACCCAATTTAAAACCATCTTGGTCCATCTTCAACTTTTGACCAGTTGAACATGAGAGGCAGAATTTGTAAAGATGCTTGTTTGTTTTTCTAATAAAATATATTGATAGGCATTTAAAATTTGTTTAATATGCTATATCCATTAAAATAAAAGCTTAAGAACATTTTGAATTGTAAATAATTTTAATCAAAAACTTGTGACACAGACACTATGTCATATTGAAGTAACACCACAGACGTAATTATAACACCACAGACCTTATAACGCAGTTACTAAAGGCTCTGTGTTACCAGAAAATGCATTAACACCAGAGACAGTAACACCACATACAAATCAGCTTAGACTTTTCTAAAATGGAGGCTACCATCATGATGATTTCAAGATCAGGGGACATTTTGGAAATATCAACAAGTATGTATTTATATTTTTTTTTATTAAAATATGCCAGATCTGCAAGTTATCAACATAACACCACATACACTAATGACAACACATGAAATTGTCAGAGATTTAGCTAGCTTCAAAATGTATAAGAAAGAATGTACTCCCCATGCACCCCTCAGATCAACCAGCACCTGCAGTGACCCTTACACATAGGAAGTAGTCCAAATAGAATTCTCCCTTTTCTTAAAGGGGTGACATCCATTGTTAAAACACCACAGACATGAATTTGGGGAGCAACTTTTTTCTTAAATATATATATTTTTTAAACAAATATTATACATGTTAAATCAAATCTATATTCACTATATAAACACTTTATTTGTGTTAGAATCTTTCATTATTTCTTGTTGGTTGCTTAAAGGAAAAAAAAATCGGTATCGGAATCGGAATCGGCCAGTTTGCTCGAAAAAAATCGGTATCGGAATCGGCCACGAAAAATCATGATCGGTGCATCACTATTTAAAACCCAAAGGAAAACGACCCCCCAACCACAGTAATACCGGTATAACCGGTGTGACAACAGGTCGATTAACCGGTGAGAGAATTTCCTCACCGTCACAACCCTATTTGCAAGATTTTGAAGAAAACATTTAAAGCTGGTCGCACAGTGCATGAGAAGTGTATTATATTTCTCTCACATTGTTAATGTACATAATGACTTCACTTTATACTGGAAGAGTGTGAATAGATATTTTTTCGAAAATATATTTGTCTTTCTGTGGATTTAATAAAGTCTGTTTCATACAGAGAAATAAATAATTACACAGATTTACCTTATTTTTTTCTGTTTGCATGGTTTTTACAGCAAAACTCATAGAAGTGTATATTTTGCCTATAGGGTGAGTAGATATTATTGGTTTACACAGGATATGCTTGCAATACTGTAAGGTATTAATACGTTAATCTATTTACAACATTGTCATTCAAACAGCAGACCAACTATTTTGAAAGAGATGCAAGGAACCTTATATAGAATATAAATTATGGGGCATTCAGTAGTATTTTTTGTGGATACCAGCACACATTGGGGTCAAAGCAAACAGCAGATCAGGCCCGGCTCTAGGTGGAAGCATGCTTCCTCGAATGAGTTACTGTGCCCTTCCTTCCCCCTCTCTGCTGAACTTAATCAAATCAAAAAGCCAGCAAGCGTAGGGAAGCATGGGCATGTTATTACACGATTTTGAGATTGTCAGAGACTACACACTTCCATTCCACTGTATTGCGTTCCATTCTGTTGTAGATCATAGAAACTCTGGTCCCTGCACCAGTGGTAATGCACTAGGGTTTATTGGCAGTTGTCACCGAATGAACTAAAAACTTATTCTAAATAAGTGGTTTACAATTGGGTTTAGGTTTCCTGCGCAACTTCCGTGAAAGCTGAGTTACAGCTAGTCAGATAAGAGAGACAAGACTGTTCCAAACATACACATCTGTGCTAGTAATACACACAGTGCAGTCACGACGTTGTGAGTTGCATTACAGGAATGTTTAGCTATGTAGGGTATTGTGAAGAAATGAACCACATCTGCCATGCTGAGTTTGTGGTTACATGAATTATCACTTCTACAACTAATCAGCACATGCCAGGTTTCAGTCGTGAAATTACTGAGGGTGCTCTAGCCTTAAAGCACATCTATTTTGACAAATCACATTGATATAGTTATCAATCACTGTGCAATTTTCGAGTGAGAGTGACTTTATATGTATGTTTTTGAAGCATGTGGTTGCTAGTCCTTTTAGCAGTCTGTAAAACAAAGCTTCAAATTCTGAATGGATTATACATAGACTAGAAGGCACTCCCTTTATAAGCACTAAAAATCTGTCACTCATCTAAGTTTATAGCGATCTTACACAGTTCAGTTCGTGCTATATTACCATCCATTCAGGGTGTCCCCCACCTGTGACCCGATATGCTAAAATAGGCTCCAGCCCCCTGCAACCCTGCAGAGAATAAAGTGGCATGGAAAATGGATGGATAAGATGAATAGATAGTTTCCATATAGATAATTTTTTTAACTGAGACAAATTTGATATTATTTTAATATCTGATCTGTTATTCAGCAGACGATACTAGTCAGGCTAAAATCCAAGTAGCTCTGGTGTTACTATTATAACTATGTTATTTAATTGTGTTTGCTATGTAATTCACATATATAACATTCTCAACGGAATTCATAAATGTTATATATGTGACCCTGGACCTCAAAACCAGTCTTAAGTCGCTGGGGTATATATTGTAGCAATAGCCAAACATTAATTGTATGGGTCAAAATTATCGATTTTTCTTTTATGCCAAAAAATCATTAGGATATTAAGGAAAGATCATGTTCCATGAAGATATTTTGTAAAATTCTTACCATAAATATATCAAAAACGTAATTTTTGCTTAGTAAAATGCACTGCTAAGAACTTCATTTGGACGACTTTAAAGATGATTTTCTCAATATTTTGATTTTTTTTGCACCCTCAGATTCTAGATTTTCAAATTTGTATCTTGGCAAAATATTGTCTGATCCTAACAAAACATACATCAATGGAAATATTATTTATTCAGCTTTCAGATGCGGTATAAATCTCAATATCGAAAAATGTACACTTAAGACAGTTTTTTTGGTCCAGGGTCACATATGTAAATTACATAGCAAACATAATCTTATTCAATGTCTCTCTGAAAGAGACCAAAACTTATTTCAAGAAATTTAAAGTACTCTAACTGGCACTTTTGTGTCTCCTGTTCTCAGAGAGCTGTGTGTGTCGATGGAGGGATGTGTGTGTTCAGCACTGTATTTTTCTGAATGTCTAAATGTGTTTCTTTATCTGATCACTCACATTGTTTTTAGCTATGCAGTATTGTGATTGGTCATGTTATAACATGCCTCTCATGTTACAACATGTCCATTTGCAGCATGTTTTCACATTTCACTTGCATTCTTTTGTGGTAAATCAATAGAATACACTGTAGTAATGAAACAAGTTCACACACATTTGCTCTAGAAAATAATCTAAACCTCAAGCTCTACCATTAACAAGAGTTTAGCCTCTGATTTTTACATTTTCTGTCAGAAATGCTTCATAAACTAACTAAAACTTTTAATTTGAAAGCTTAATTTGTTAGGAACCACCTTTTCCAGACACATAAAATCACATGTGTGGTAGGCTATTATTGATGTAATACATGTTGCAGAGTAAAATATTAAAATAGTTTGAGCTTGTACTAATCTCAAGAGAAGCATTTGTCTACCAAAGTCAGCAGTATAGCTGTAGTGCCTACTTTCTTAGTTTCACGAGTTCGTGTGCCCATATAATCGTATTAGTGGTAAACGGATTTGGCTTTATGTCTGTGATGGAGGGCTCAGAGAGACTATTCTACTCAAGCTCCAATAGGCCCCCTATAGACAGAATGATAAATGAAACAAATATGCATAAAGGAGGAGATGGGGAGGTGGAGGGATGCCGAAAGAACTAACAACGGAAGTGGTAAGATGCTGTTTTTATACTCGGATATTAATTGGAAGATTAGATGGGCGTGCTCCTCCCGAAATTAAGTTGATAACTTCACTTCTTATCTAGATTGGCAACAGTTGCTAGTAAGGAGTTTGAACTGCACTTCTAAAACTACTAAGATAAGATCTGTTTATTGTTGCTAATTTAGGAGCTATCCAGTGGAAGTTTCAGTTCACAAATTGTATGCCTTGAGCTATTAATAAAATAGGTGGGCTCTGCTATGAAGCAATCAGAGAACTATCAGTCAGCTGTCAACAAAGCTGACTTCATTCCGGCCAGTCAGTGCAATCAGTGTTCGACTTCATGCAGCATCGTACAGAATGTGATGCAATGCCGCGTTGAGTTCTAGGAAACCGCTTTGTTTATCCGCCATACTTGCAGGATAGCGCTGCCTTTCCCCTATTGAGTTTACGCCAGTATTTGTTTTAGTTTTTGTCGTAATTGTCAAAAATTCACCATTATGTCATTCAGGCTGCATCAGAGATTGCAATAGTAACTCAGATAATCGTTCTGAGAGAAAACTGGATAATGCAGTGTGTTTTTGTCGCCTTTTTCTGTGTAAAACAAGGAAGCAGGTCATGAGAAGACACCGTCACTGATTAAACCCACTGCCTCTCACTCAATAAAAATCACGTTTCTGTGTGTTTTGAAAGATTTGATTTTATTGGTTTAATAATTAACGTCTTTAAGTATGACTCAAGGCTTGTGAATTAGAACTTGAACAGGGACTTTCTAAAATGCTTAAAGTGGTTTAAAGTATACCAAGATAGTGATAAAGACAAAATTGTATAATATTTGCAGATATGTATATAAGCTCAACCAGTGGCGGCTGCTGATCTTTTAAAGAGGGGAAGCTCATTTTCGCCCCTAAATCATAAAAATTGTCCATTTATTTATATGTAAATTCTGCCCTACGTTCCTTTTCAAGAAAATGCTCTGTAACCCTGTCGCACTAACCAGGCGTCTTTTCCAGTGACTTGACCAGTGTCCTCTCAATGGCCAGCAGAGCTAGGCTGCTTAAACGGCCTTGGCCCATTGTGTTACGGGTGTAGGACTTGAGCCGCTTTAAACAGGAGAAGCTTCTTTCTACACCTGCAGATGTAGCTCAATTGTTGCCACTAATGAGAACAGTTTGTAAAGCTGAGGCATTGCACTGTCCAACTCCATGTCTTTAAGGAACACCAAGTAATCACACAGCTTTCCCTCAGTTACTCTGCAAGTCCTGATCTGAATACAGGACTTGAAGTTCAGACCTCAGTCTCCCTGAATCAAAGTGATGGCCATAACTTTTCAGGACACTTTGGAAGGCCTCCTCTGGAAATGCTTGTCTCATGTCATCAAATTTCCCTGGATTGACTAATTCTAAGAAAAGCATACTTTCCAAATTTGAAAAACGTTGAGGAATCTGCTCCAAGATGTTATCAAGGATGGCCATGTACAGATTTCTGTAGCGCCTTGGGGATCCTGCAATTGGGTCAGACGGCGCTTTCTCATGGGCTCATCTCTTGGGTCTGATGTGAGATCTGCTGCTTTGGCATAAACAGCTTGAAAGCCCCTCTGACCTCTTCTCTTTGACAAATGCAAGAAGAGACTCAATTCTTTTCTTGCAGTAAAGAACATCCATCGCTCTCTGCTGGACAATATCAAAGACCACATCAGTCTCAGAGAAGATTTGTTCATATGTGTACAACATGAACACAATCTCAAAATCCTCCAGTTTCCTCACGAAGCCTTTGGCACAATCCAGTGTATCATCATCCATTGTCGTATCTGCAATGATGTTATCAAATGTCTGCAGGAGGCCATCATAATTGTTTGCCACAGTGCTCACTATCCGTGATGTGAAATTCCATCGAGTAGGAGCGTTTCTGGGCAACCTTGAGCAGCCTGCAGACTCCAGAAAAGACGTCCTCTTTGTGGATTTTGAGAAAAATGTGGCAAACCCAGAGTGATGCAAAACAATTCTGCACTCAGGCAAGCATTTGGCCCCCTGTGACAGCACCAGATTCAGTCTGTGTGCATAGCAATGCACAAACATTGCACTGGGGGCTATTGCTTTCACTTTGGCCTGCAGACCATTGAGAGCTGAAGCCATGACAGCAGCCCCATCATAGGTCTTTGCCACAAGCTTATCCTTAAAATTGTAGCCCTGCATGTTCTCATTTAAAACATCAAAACGGACTGAGCATCTCGCCCCAGAAACATCAAAAATCCAATGAAGCACTCCTGAATTTTACCTGCACTATCCACATAGCGAACAATGACAGAGAGTTGGGCACGGCAGGATATATCAGTGGTTTCATCCACCTGCCATCCAAAAGGAGCATCTGCAAGAGCAGAGATCAAGTCATTTTGAATAGTGTGTGACATACCAGAAAACACAGTTGAGGACTCGAATTGTGTGGACAGGACAGAGTCATATTTAGCTAATGTTTCTGTGAACTCTCTGTAATTCTTGTTGGATGATTCACTACTCTCATCATGTCCCCTAAATGACAGCTCCTGCCGGCCAAGCAAGGATGTCACATCAATAAGGCGGTTTAGGAAGGCCCTGTTTTGTTTAACAGTTTCATTATGTTTAGACACTTGAATGCGAGCACCTTCATTGATTGCATGCTAAACCCTGATCCTGCCCATGCAACTTAATCTTGCACATGCACTCACATGTTCATTGCTATTTTCATGCCTTTTATATGCCCTGTCAAAGTTTGACAGATCTTCAAACCCCAATTTTGACCAAACAACACATCCATGAGATGGTTTCATCAAGAGACATGGCCAGCAGTACATTTTCTTTTTCACAGCACTTCCAGTCAGCCAGCTAACTTTGTCATACCAGGAGAGCTGAAAAGACCTGTTACTTTTCTATCTTTTGCACTAAATCAATCTTAGGTGTTGATCTGCCCTGCTGTTTAATTCTAAGTTTCTCCTCGTAAGGAAGACTTTCTAATGGCTTTGCCAAAATCAGGTCGACAATATTAGCACTGTCTGCCATCGTGTGCAGTTTGCTAGCTGGCTAGTTCAGACTATATGAATTAATGAACAAACTATCTATATATATATATATATATATTTAACTCAACGGGAGGAAATGTGGGAATTATGTTAAACTGAAACAATGAATGTGGTGTGAAATTGTGTGAAATATACGATGAAGGTTGCAGCAGTTTGTCTTTCGACTACACATGCAAAATCCGCGATGGGACTGAGTTGGAAATGGAGACACAGAGTGATACGTCATAATCTGAAGACCACGCCCACGCCCACACCAACCGTCTCTTTGCATTGCGAGAAGCTGCCGCCTCCTTGTCATTTATTTATAACAAAAAAAAAAAAAATAATGTCTAAAAGCTGATATGTGACAATGTGTATAGCAAACAAGCTAAAAAAACAATAAATACGTTTTTATAAGCTGTCGACCCCAAAAAACGAGCGTTTTAGGACATAAAAGTGGATTAAAGAGATGACAGACCCTCCAATCATCACGCAGACGCTCGGAGTCCGGGCCAGCCCACTCCTCCATTCATCCCAGAGACGCTGGCGTCCGTGGGGACATAATCGCAGCATTATCCAATGACCGTCTTGTTTCTAAGCACTGAAAAAAACTGTTTAAAGCAGCCCCATTGAAGTCAATGGACGCTGGGCTTCAACAGAGTAATGCACTGTACGCTACGGGAATGAATGAGAAGGAAATCGAGTCAGCCGACCTAAGTAGCTGATTCTGAACGAAATTGTTTTCGTTCGAGATGAACGTGTTTAACGCATTTTAGTCAATAAAATGTTAACATAATAGTACATATATTTGACCATTCATTTTTTGACAATTATAGGGGAAGCTGAGCTTCCCTTGCAGTCTTAAAGAAATCGCGTCTGAGCTCAACATGTGAACATAATGCGGTTATTTACATTAAGTATTTTCCTCTCATAAGAACATGCTTAACATACACATAATATGTGTAAAATAATATGTGCAGAAAAACAGATGAGCTCAAAATATGAACATTAAATGTGGCTATCTTAATCCATAAGCGCTTTCTACATTACAGTTTTCTAAAGGGAGAAAAACGCTTGATGTTTAAACATGTCGCATTAATATTCTGCCTCACCTGCATGTCTTTTAGCATCACTGTCTTATTACATGAAACCGAATAACGCGAATGGCGCGAATTGAGCGTTTGGGGCGTTTTCGCTGATTTGAAAAATCTGAATTTTGGCGCCGCATTAACCAATCAGGAGCTTGCTCTAGCAGTGACGTGATTATGAGCGGAGGCAGAAAATCAAACAACAATGGAGGACAAAGTAATCGTGGTTGTATGTGAGTACCCGAGTTGTACGATACTTACTGTACTTTTACAAAACAGTAATACATTTTGCAACGAGACTGGAGCTGTCTGGCAGAAGCCCTCCCATGACGCGAATTCGCCTGTTGTGTAGTGAATTTCACGCCGAATGAAGCAAGTAAACTCAAAATGTTCAAGCTCCAACTACGCGCGAATAGCGCTATTTATTCGCTTCATTCACGTCTGGTGTGAAAGCACCTTAAAATATGTTTTTAATATGCACATTAAATATAGTTTAGAAAATGGCAAACTTAAATTATATAATTAAATTTTCATTTTGCACTAAATGTTGCACGTATGGGATAATATCAATTTAAATACAGAAATACATTGCCATTTTACATATTGCATTGCCATTTTACATATGGCATTGCCATTTTGCATATTGCATTGCAAATTGAATTTAGCTACACATATGCTTCCATAGTAACATGTGTCCAGCAGGTGAAACTATTTTCACGGTAATCAGATCAACATTGCAAATGAAATTCTACAAAACCTTAGAGGAAACAAAATCCAATTATCATGCAATGCGATAAATTAGCTTCTCTTCTGCAAACGCCTACAATGAAGAATGAATGATTGTTTAACTTAAGAACAAAACAAAAGATAAGCAGTAATCCATATAACGTTAGCCAGAATGAGAAGTAATCATGGGAACGGATAGCGTATCCTGCTAAAATGGCAGCGCCTTCCCGAAATGCAACGCAGAGTGAAAAGATTGTGACGTAACTTCTCTTTCTCTAATCCAAAACTGCTCACAAATCTTATTTTACTTGGAAAATATCACATTCATGTGAAAAAAATGGACTAACGCTGAGCCAAACTTTGAACATTCTATAAAAGAGATTAAACAATATAGTACTACATTAGATAAAATTAAAAGCAAGGAATGCATATGAAGCTTTTTGTTACTTTAAATTGTTGTAATTTTACCACTGACATGAATTGTTTCACTTTACATATTCTTATGAATGTTTATTTGTTTTTGTCGTATATGCTTGTACAAACGCTTGTATAATTTTTGCATAATACAAAAAAGATACAGCTCACAAATCTGTTTTTAGAAGAGTAAAGGCTTTTTACTGTATAGTCGCAATGTTATATTGAGTCACATTTAATAAAAAAAACACTGCTAAAAGCAAATATACCCTCACTTTATTGGTATTTAAATGTTTGTTGAACTTTATTCTTGAACAGATGGCCCTGTATTAAGCAGTATATAAAAAGTGTTTCTGTTGCTCATGAAAACATTTCTGAAATGTCTGTGCATCTGACACATATTGCATGTTATTCACTTCATCTGTGATCAAGTATCCAAACACCGCGAGAGCATCTCTACTGGCAGCAGAAAGAGTCACGTCTCCGTTTTCAATTCCGCCCCGACTGCAAGCAGCTACTCTCGGCGATAGGTCTGTATGAACTCGAACACACCTATAATGTTTTGGCTTTGACTGAAATTTGGATCACAGCAGATAACACTAATACTCCCACCCACTTCGTCCAACTGGGCAGAGCGGGTTTCATTTCCAACACCTGGAATCTCCTCAGGCAATTATATCTTCTTTGAATACCATGTCCATCACTGTTACTAAACCTGCTAAACCTGATCGTATTTTGTCATGTACCTTCCACCATGTCAATTGGGCAACAAAACCACCTCCTACTTTTACTTGTACTTTTTTAACTTTTTAGTCATTTAGCAGACGCTTTTATCCAAAGCGACTTACAAATAAGAAAAAGTAACTACAAGTTAAAACTATAAATACTATATATACACATTTAAGAAAATGGAGAAATTAAACAAAAGGACAAATGCATACAACAACATTTCAAAACAAAACATTTAAATGAAAACAAAAAATAAAGCTAAAAACATTTCAAATATTAAAACAACAAAAGGTATGAGTATAAAAATGATTCTTACAGAACACTAAGCCAAACAACCATATATATATATTATTTCATTTCCATGTATGTTGAAGTAACATTACTAAAATAACTCCAATTAACTAAAACTAAAGAAAATACCTATAAAGACATAATAAATTCATACATAATTTATCTAAAATTAAAATAGATAACAAATCAAACGGCAGTAGTTTATCAGTAATCCTAAAAAAAGAACACTGCCAAACACACATACCAACAAGCAACAACATACACATAGTAAGAATTGGTTATAAAAACTAAAACAGAAGTGAAACAAGCTGTAAGAAAGAAAATAAATTGTGAAAACTTTCTGTAAAACAGTGAAAGGAAGCCCGGTGGATTCGCACGGTAGAGTCGATGGTCTTTACACTCTTTGGTCTTCTCACGAGGAGGGCTTCACACAAAGGCTGCCGCGACGGCTGCCGCGGTAAACTAAGCTTTTTATACCCATCTAATAAAATACTACTCCAATTCAGCTGAACACAATTTCCTGTTAATCACAATAAATGGGCAAGCGTGCGCCCATCGCACAAAATATTGTGACAAGGGACGCGATACAGTACGAGACCAAACGCGATTTCAGCACGTCTCCACACAATAAACAAAACAAGCGTTTCCTAGCAACAACAACTGCGCTAAACACCAATGAGACAAGTAAATACACTTAGCTCCTAGACAAATAACATCCACCTCCTAGACAAATCTCAAGCGACCGACTTCTTAACTCTTCCCATCTCATTTGACCTCAGACAGCGCAATACACAAAGCAGGCAAAGAATTAGACCTCAGCCTATACCTACACTTAACTGCAACACTGACAACCAACTTGTTACTCCACATCTCTCAGACCACTTCTCTTTTCATATCAGTCATGCTTGAGACATGGGACAAAACATGTCCAGCAATTGTAACTGCTGTCAGGTTTAAAAAAATAACAAATATTTTCAATTGTAAATCTTATAGGGATTAATAATAGAATGCATTTAAAAAATATCCCCTTCAATTTACTTTTAAGGAGTGTCTATTTACACTTAGTGCAAATAGCTGCCTTGTTGGCAGAGGCCATTTACATTAACTCCGCCCACCAACTGATTGGGATAGTCAACATTATAAAAAACGGCTAAGAGGCGCAGATGGTAAAGCGTGTGCTGTGGTCTTCTTGACACGATCGACCCCCACCTTTTGCCTAACTTTTTTTTCTCCCGTTTCAAATCTCATATCACATGGTGAAAGCATTTTATTTTCAAGAAAAATTAGAAAATTAGCATTTTATTTTCAAGAAAAACATAACACAGGGAAATGCATATTTTGGGAAAAAAATGATGCGATAATGATCAGTCTCAAATATTTATACTTAAAGGAATTAATCTCTAGAATTGTTTTATATAAATTCAGATGATGACTGTTTTTTTACATGTATATAACAAAAGCACCAGCGTCAGATAAGAGGATATACTTTAGCTCACAATTCAACAGACAAATAAAGAAATCCGGATCCGCACTTACCAGATTGTGGCAGTAATTCACCTTACTTTGTATGCCAACTACCACAAAAAAATGAAGATAAAGAAGGACTAAGATAAGAAGAATGGATCAGTTTACTGACTGTCTCGTTTGACTAAATTAACCAATCTTTCTCTCTTGTGAATGTGCACATATTCAATATCTGATCCTATTACAAGTTAGGAAATCATTATAATGCATTGTAATGCATTCGCCACATGACAGATGCAATGAACAAATCAAAATGGTATCTGACTGGGTCCGTACCCTTTCAAAAGGTGCTAATATGCAGCATTTAGGTACTAATATGTACACTTTAGATATTAATAATTACCAATTAGGGGTAAATAAAATACAAAAGTGCACATTTTGAAAGGTAGGCACTATACCTATTTTTCTGAAAGTGTGTATACTCTAGCAACATAAAAGGTTGAACAAGTTTTAAACTTTTAAATGCAAGCCAAACAACTACACTTTAGTCAATGTGTACATTACATTATCTATTTGAATTTGTCATCCTGAAAAGCTCATAGAAGCATGGCCGGAAGGGCAAATAAAATGTATGAGAACAAATAAAGAACCGATGCAAATAAGGAAGTGTATACCCAAGAAAACGAGAGGACAATAATGGACAGGTGGGACTAATCTGATAACATGGGGACAAATGAAACTGCATTGGGTTATTCCAGAAAGCAGGTTATGCAACATGCCTGAGTAAGTTTACAGAAAAGTAAAAGGATAACTAGCTTGAAAAAAGATATTCAAAGTATTTTAATAGCTACAGCAACTTTCTGAACCAGTTAGTTTACTACATACAGGCCTCTCTGCTTTATACTGTACCTTATACCTTTTTGATGATGCTCCAGTGGGTGTAATGGAACAGTTTGTGCATTATAATTTATAAAATGTTGTATAATTTATATAATAATTGTAAAACACTACTATAAAATACACCAATGTCAATTTTATGTTTCCTCACAAATCGTAAAACCAACATTTTCTCATCTAACACATCCAGGCCTTTATTGAAGTCTTCACAGATGTTTTGTAACCAACATAATATTGAGTATGCAACTTAATAAACCGAGAGTTCGCTTTATTTATTAATAAGTAGACGTAAAGGGCCAGTCACACTACATGTTTCGTTCTATTGACTTCCTTTCATATTCATGCCAATGCAGGATACAGGAAAGGCAAGCTCATGCAGATACGTTTTGTGAATTTGTTAAACTGTGTAACCAATAGAAAATGAATACGTTATTGCATGACCTTGAACTATAGCTGAATTAAAATAACACATTTAAAACTTGGATGTTGCCAAAAAGTGGAGTAGGTTGAATGTTACATTATGGATTTATTATTATTAAATGTGTTGAATTTATGTTTTTAAAAAGTTTCTGCAGGGACATGACAAACATTAAAACGTGACAGATTCTTGCCTGTGTACCTTAGATTAGTTTATTGCCTTGCCGTTTGGATATTGTTTGCCCCAGCCTAGACTATTGCTCGTTTACGGATTACCTCTTTTGTCAAACCCTCTGGATATTGTTAGCCGTCGATCGACCATGCCCGTTTAGGATACGTCTCTTGCCTTGTCCTTTATATACCTTTTTGCCATTGTCAGAACCATGCCTGTGTAATGACCACGTCTCTGAATAAAGCTTTGCAGATGGATCCGAAAACTTCCTCTTTTCCTTCCGTAACACCATGGAATGTGTTTACTTATGGATAACATTTGGCTTTTATTTGGAAAAACACATATAAACTGCCATAGTCATGTGGCAGGTTAGTTAGTGGCAGTCCACATCTCAGCCCATTCAACAATGCTATTGGTCGCTTTCTGTCTTCACTTACTCCTATGGTGGATCACTGACATTTTGAAAATGTATCCGTTATTTCCCAATATACTTCTTCTTTCAATGGCAGTTAAAAAAAGAAAAAGTTCCCTATTTACAACAACAGCCTTTGCCCATCGCTTTAATTCTCTGTCCTAGTTACAGAGGCGGACAAAGTACACAACTTCATTACTTGAGTGAAAGTACAGATACTGCAGGTCAAATATTACTCCAATTACAAGTGAAAGTTGGAAAGACAGATTTTTACTTAAGTAAAAGTATAGAAGTACTTGCTTTTAAAAGTACTTAATGATCAAAAGTAAATTTCATTTTTTATGTCAATGCACTGTTTTATTGTTGTTGTACAACAAATAAAAATCAAACCTGCTTCCAAACCCAACAACACAGCTGTAGCTGTTTCACAAGTTCACATTTACTTATATTTAGCACAATAAACGTAATGCGTATTTGGCGAGTATGGTAATACGTTGTTGGCGTGCTGTCCTGGGGAAGGGCTCCGAGCTCGGGATTGGCCCTTTATTACCTTTATAGGTAATATTTTCACTTACACAAATTTAGCGAAGACAATATTGTGTCTAATATATACCACAATAATAACTTCTTCTTGCTGCTAGAAAATTGCAATGTGCAAACGTGCAATTTATGTTTGCATACTTTTTTTGTGTGTAAAATCCCAATTTAAAACAAAGCCCTTGATTTAGAACCTCATGATATTTTATTTTGTTTTCAAAACCCATCTTTTTCTGATAAACAAATGTACATTATCAATCTGCTAATTATCTTAGCAAAGTTTTATATTCATAAGTCAAAAGTAATTCAACAGAAACCATCATATATTACATTTTGTAACAGTAATCTTAAAATATACGTTGAAACCCTTTCTAATATTAGATCACAAATAAGAAGCTTATAAAAACAATACAAATTCTAAAGCTTTTCAAATTTATGTAACTGCCCTATTGTATGTATAACTTTTGTTTTATTTTATTTTATAATTTGTATTTTATCTATCTTTTTATATTATTGTTTAATTTATATGTTTGCATTCTTTTTGTTTTGTTGTTGTTCTGTTTTGAATGCTTTTGTACATTGAAGATGTACAACATTACCCTATGTTTACCTTGTGCTATTGTGTAAAGAAACTGAATTATTATAATATTTAAAATAATAAAATTATAATATTTTTTTAATTTAATAAAATCCAAATGTAAAGCTGAAGCTAACATTTCCTAATTTTAAAAGGCCTTCACAGTAGCACTCATGTCTTGGAGGGTAGAAAAAAAATATGTGCAGTGCTGATTTAAAGTCATTTATGTGCTTGTCTTCAAATAATATCTAATGTATTATACTAATTATGATATACTAATATTTTTTTCCTTATATTTCCTGACGGACTGTGAGTAAGAAAGACTGGCGAGACTTACTAAAAGTATCAATTTTTGTAAATTTATTCACTCATCTGACATTTACAAAATAGCACACTTCTGTTATGTTATGTTATGTTATGTTATGTTATGTTATGTTATGTTATGTTATGTTATGTTATGTATTGTAATTCTGTTATAAAAATGCCACATAAAAAAGTGTGTGAATCCATTTTTGTGTTTAAGATGTGTTTAAGATTTATGTTGTGATGGGTATTTTAAATAAATAAAAAAATAGGTGTGGTGTAAATATGGTTAAATAATGGCGTTTGGTGTCAGCCACATGAATTGAATTCTAGTAAGAATTGAAAGAAAGAAAATCATTGCAATGCTCGGGTAAACCGATATAGAGCTGGTGCCGCTATAGAGTTAAAACCGGTGAATGCAGTTTACAGGTTTCATAGAAAGAGAAAGAATGATGTGCGCTAAACGAGTCGCTGTAAACCGAATATGTCAATGGTTGCGGACGAAATATGTCAAATCGAGAGCCAACGCAAACGCAATGACATGTGAAATCAAATTTTAAATGATTTAAATTTAAAACGAAGCATTTAAATGATTTTAAATGCTTCGTTAGCGCGTTTGGTGCGCGTCTCAGAGCTCTCACGGGCGCCGATCACGCGCACCAAACGCGCTCTCTGGGCGCCAGGGCTCTGACGGTAGCTCCGGTGGATCTTAAGAGGAATGCGAATCATTTCTCCTTCTCCGTCTCTGTGGGTGCATTAAACCCGTCATGATTATATAGGCAACTCGATGTCCCGTTGTGTCCCGTGCTGTCCGTTCATTCAGCGCAGCTTTGAATGCGGTTACGAATCCATATGCGGTTCTGACGGTCGTATAATAACAGAACGCTCTATGAACGCTCTGTGAAGTGAAGTGAAGTTGCCATACTAGCCTTTACCTTCTGCTCTAGAGTCTTGTTTGTGTTAAACATGGCAGAAAAACAGTCTTAAGTATGGATAACTGCAGGTTCGCGCAATGGGCGTGGCGTGGCTAAAGGTGTGACGCGTCGTCGCACTAAATACTAATCAACTTATTTTTATAGTCGACATAATAGATGAAGTCGAGGAATCGCTGCAGCCCTAGAGACATAAAATCACACACAGGTGTATTGTGCAAACTGTACTTCATAGCGATGTTTAGATAGAATTCACGTTCACTTTTTAAAATAATATTTAAATTATAGGTCTCAGTTTAAATACTTCAGTTTGTTTTCTATTCTCTTCTATCAGTTTAAATGCTTCAGTTGTTTTGATATTATATTACGTTATTATAAACCTAATAAATTAACATTGTTTTTTAATGGAGTCCCTTATGCTCATCAAGGCTGTATTTATTTGATCAAAATACAGAAATACAGGCTATTGCAATTTCTAATATTGGTTTTCTATTTTAAAATGTATTCCTGTAAAGCAAAGCAGAATTTTCAGCATCATTACTCTAGTCTTCAGTGTCACATGATCCTTCAGAAATCATTCTAATATTATGATTTATTATCAGTGTTGAAACTGTTGTGCTGTAAATGTTTTGGAACCTTTTTTCTTTGATTCCTTGATTAGGCTAATAAAAAGTTAAAAAGAACAGCATTAATTAAAAATATAAACATTATCTAACAATGTAAGTCTTTACTATAACTTTTTATCAATTTAACACATCATTGCTGAATAAAAGTATTAATTAATACGAATTATAAATAAGAAAGAAAAAATGTACTGACCCAAAACTTTTGTATAGTTGTGTATATTGACACAAAATGTATATTTTGAATAAACACTGTTCTTTTTAACATTTTATTTCTCAAAGAATCCTGAAAAATATCACAGGTCCCAAAAAATATTAAGCAGCACACATTTATCCAACATTGATGATAAATTATCATATTAGAGTGATTTCTGAAGGATCATGTGACACTGAAAATTCAGCTTTGCTTCACAGGAATAAATTATATTTTAAAGTATATTAAAATAGAAAACTTTTATTTTAAATTGCAGTGTATTGTATTGTAAAAATGTTTTCTCAGGTAATCTAAAATGTGCATAATTTAGTTACATCAAGGGTCAAATCAAATATAAATAGCACATTAAAGTAAAAATTTACACATTTTTTTTGCTTGCGCTGTACAGGTCTTGTATAAATAATGTTTTTGCTCAGGTGGCTAAAGTGTTCGTCCAATAGAGGAAAGTTTTGCTCAGCAAAAAAGAAAATTAGAGGGAACATTGACCATATGTCCATATATCTGTTTTTATTATTTGGCTCACTTCGGGTTGGGTTATGGCACTGTTTTGGTTCAGTTCTGACTAAAAAGATATTGACCAGTTTTGGGCCGGCGAACACAAACTAATCTGGGCCACACTTTAGCTGCTGAAATGGGCCAGATCCGCGCCAAAGGCAATTTGCTGATGGGAATTAACCCGGGTTTTGTTATAGCCCGGATTTTGTTATATATTTTGTTTTGGTTGTCCATGTATTAAAAGAAAGGCAAGCTTTATTACATGTAAGTAATGTGACCATTACACAGATTTAACTTTTAGTTGTTAGCAATATGGACCAGGTCTCTGTAAATCCTTCCAAAACTCAATTTGGTCTCAAGCTTCGGCGTGTATGGCGAGTTTTGAATATCGACAGCGGTTGTATTCTACCGAAGACATTGAATAGGCTTCCATCAGGAGGATTGGTCAGAGCAATTCCTAAATGTGTCATACATAGACCTAGAAATACATCCTCTATATAAACTGGTTTGACAAGTTGGGCTGCCTTAACAAGTTTCTCTGGCAGGTCTAGGGTGAAAACATATGCCAAGCCCAGAGCATAGGGTGGATAAAAAGGTGGCTCGTAAACAGTGTTTGGAAGATACCATTTAGAATTAAGGTTTCTCAGTACCACTGCATTCCTTGCTACAAGTCCAGTCATATAATTCTGCTTTGGTGCAGACAGAAGCATATTGACTAAGGTTTTCACATTAAGAAACACATCAGAGTCAACTTTCATTGAGTAGGAAGCATTTGGACAGTAAACAGTCAGCCATTCTAGCATTACTATTGTCTTGATGGTTAGATTGTAGTAACTGTCCCAGAAATCACTTTGTATAAGGTCATGATGCTTCTCACTTTCATGTAGCAAATTTTGTTGAAGAGCTGCACTTTCTTCTGAAGTGGGGAGACCCAACAGAAATAATACGCTCATGGTCTTGTCCCCAACTAACCTCTCGGATCCCCAAGTTGAACGAATGGCGTCCCGAGCAGCTGTATTGCTTGGAGCTACTGGTACCATTAACACCACGAAAGGGTTTTCCTTCTGGCACTTCTCTGGCTCATTCAAAACTAAATCATACTTGTATGGGTATGCCACACAATATGGTTCCGGAGGCTTCCACGGTTCCACAGAAGTCACTATTGGCACTTTATTCAACGAATCGTTGACCATTTGAATGGTAAATTTCTCAGGAAGAAATAATCCAACTGCAGAAGCCCAGCATTCTGAGAGTTCAATGGGGACAATGTAGTAGCACAGGAACAGGACCAGGAAAATGGTGAACATTAAAAACGTACGAAGAGATCTGCATCCACAACTTGATTGGCCAAGACTAAAAAGAGAAATTTTTTTGACCAATCTTTAGGCATGTTATGTATCGATGCCTTCATCTAAATAAACTTTTGTTATCATAAATACACACAGTAATGCTGTACAAGGTATAAATTATAAGGTGCTACAGTTAATAAAAGCATCAACTCATGCACAATGTGGATAGAAACTGGTCTTATCTAAATCTGTATGCCACTTTTAAAAAGATTTAGCAAATTGTATCGTTAACTGTACGGTACACTTCCTACAATGTGTGTAGTAACTTTCATGAAAATAGGTTATGTCTTTATAATTTAATATACAAATTAAAACAGAAGCATTGGTGCTTTACCTTTGTTTTTCACAGTCTGTCTCCATATTTCCTCTGTTTGTTCAAGTTCATACGCATTATCAAGCACTACCTTGGCATGGCACCCTGGACGGTGAGTGTGAAGTAAATAGTGAAACAAACCTTTTTTTTTTGCATAACTAGTTCCACCCCCTACCACATCAGAGATGAGGAAACAAAATTGTCTACTATGTGATATGTGCCAGAAACATAAGTGAAGATCGTCTGAATTACACAAAGTCAGTGACTGACTTTGAAACTAACATAAGATTTTCCATTACATTAGTATAGTATTTAAAGATAACGAGTTAATGCTAAAATATCTTGAAAGCAGAATAAATTGTACTGATTAGTAATGCTACAGTATGTGTATGTGTCTCTCACCAGGAGTTGATCGTAATTATTTTTGTCTTATGTGACTGAGGACAGCACCATGGTTATAATAAAAACATTATCATATCACGGTATTGTACTGTGGTTATCAAAGGTAAAACACTATTCTGTTGATCTGCTGTTAGTGTGTCAAAAGACACACCTATATTTGTGTGCTTATCATGGATCATATTACTGTAGCTTATCATACAGGTCTAAGGGAGTTAAATGACGCATGAGAGACTCACAAATCTTTTGGCACAAAACCTTTGAACAAATGCATAAACAACATATTAGGTGAAAAGGAAAAATGAGAGAAAGAAAGGAAAGGTAAAGCTAAATAAAGAATATTTGAAAGTGGAGAAGCAGCTATTTCTAGCTGTTCAGGTACTGGGAATAAGTGTCCTCATATTTTGATACTGTTTTCATATGTACATGTTCATTAACTTGAGTGTGCTGCTCATTTCACTCGGTTTCATACCTGACACATGAATGATAAAATACATTTTTAAGTTTTGTGTCACACAATAGACCAAATATATATATATATATATAAAAAAGCTACAATGTGTCAACAGTGAGGAAATCAAAACTAGTCAGCAGCCCGATCGAGGCAGTTTAACTATCATTAGCAAGTTTAGCTATTATTTAAGTCAAAATGGGTCAGTGATCTAAAAAATTAAATAAAGAGAAGCCAAGCCACAAGATAATCAGTGGCAGCTGGTGCAACATTTTCCATGTAGGTTTGTGCCACAACAGTTTTAGCAAACATTCCTTTATTTAATGCTAAAGAGATAAAGAAAAGGTTTAAGAAAAATACTTTTACATTTACATTCATGCATTTAGCAGACACTTTTATCCAAAGCGACTTTGGATAAATTTCAGGTTATACATGTTTTTGTCAGTAAGTGTGTTCCCTTTTAAGAAAAACATTTAAAATAAACATGATTGTTATTAGTTCAGGATAAAATCTAAGAATTATTCTCACAAAAAAAGCTTAGTTTCAAGGTAAATAAAAAATAACATTCATAAGTCACAATTTCTATATACAGTTCAACAACAAAAGTCAAGCTGAAATAACAGGAGATACCAACAGACACTACAGGGGGAAATACAGCATATACACTATTTTGAACATATCATATTATATTATAACATATCATATCATATCAGGAAGTAAACATCCATTTATATATATATATATATATTGTAATAAAATTATTATTATTTTGTGTGTGGTTCGGTGATGGCGGCTCTCTATCGCCCTCTATTGGCCAACTGTCACTGACGATGACAAACACAAGAGTATAAGAATATAATGCGACTCAACAAAGCAACATACTTCATTGTGCAATTCAATAAAAGTATAAACATGCTTGTGTGCTCTAATGTCTTTTAAATATTCTCCAACATTTATATTTTACAATCCCTTTAATTTTTGAAACCCTAAATATTGTGATTTACTACATGCAAAAATATTATTGAAAACACATTGTAGTTTCTTTGTTTTTTTTCTTTCATTATATATTTTACCAGTAACTTTAAGTATGCCTAAAAAGATGTTAATTTGCGGGAACAAAAATAGTCCTTGAAATAGATATAAAGCGTTATTATATTTTTTCTACAAAGAAATATTGCATATATCAGGTACCAATTATTTAGCTTATCAGATTCTTGAGCTGCTTGAGCTTGTGTTTTACGAAATAGGGATTGATAAATTATGCACAAACAAATACCAAAAGGCTGAAGGTAAATGCAATTAAAAGACTTATCGTTCATGGATGTAGTGTGGCCTGAATTAATAATTTCAATCACCATATAAATGTATAAAAGGGAACAATAATTACAAATACAGACATATTTTTATGTTTAAGTGTAAAGGATCACATCATATGCAAAATCTCAGTAATTTTAATGGTACAGATAATTATTTTATTGATTTGTCATAGACATCACATTCCAACAGATTAAAAATCACATGTAGAAAATAAGAAAAGCAACAAAGTATGAAGAAATGTGCAAATGTGCAAATAATAGATCAGATGTCATTGCAGCATGCAGTTGGCTGACTGGCAGTTGTGCCATTGCCCTTGCGTTGATTATTATAAGTGCTGGCCCAAGAAAAAGAGTGTCTCCAGCACTCTCTCAACGTCCTCTTTAGCATCCAAGGTGGCTGCTCGCTCTTCTTTACAAATCATTTCACGTTCATGCTTCAGCTCGTGGTATGAACGAGAAAACACATGGAAGATAGATGTAGCTGGAAAAGCCATTATAAGAATACCACTCAGTATGCTGCTAAAGGCAACAACCTGGCCAGGTATACTGTGTGGTACCATGTCACCGTAGCCAACTGTCGTCATGGATATGATAGCCCACCAATAGGAAGCAGGAATGCTGCTAAAGCTGTGAGGCCCTGTGGGCTTGTCCTTTGAGAATTCTTTCTCTGCCAAATGTACGAGAGGTGAGAATAGAGCTACAGCCACACAGATGAAGAGGAGCAGAAGTCCAAATTCTCGCATACTCCGTTGTAACGTAAGACCCAGTGTCTGAAGGCCCAGTGAGTGTCGTGCCAGTCGCATCACATAGAGGATTCGCAGGGCACGCATGACTCGCAGAATTAAACCAAGCTTATCTAAATATCCATGACCAGTGTTACCATTAAGCTCGGCTTCTTCAGATTCATCTTCGCTATCGACAACCAAAGACATGTAGTATGGTAGAATGGCTATGACATCTATGATATTCAGTGGATTTCGAAGAAATTGCAATTTGCTTTGAGCCTGCAGGAAGCGCAACAAAAACTCCACGGAGAACCAGGCCACGCATACCGTTTCCACTATGAATATGTTGCGACATTTTTCTGAGCATTCACCCTGTAAAATAACAATAAGGAGAAATCGGGTGAACGTTTAGATTAAACATCACTTATTAAAGCATGGTCTACAAAATCTGTAAAAAAAAAGAAAAACAACAACAATAATGTAACTATTGACATTTACATTTTTACTTTATTAAAGGTTTTATGTAATGAAGTGAAGTAGTATTTGGCTGGTCATGTGAAATCTCACACTGTCAGTCCTAATGAGGCAGCTTGATGACATTTCCAGAGATCTCTGTGTGACAGCTCACATTTGATGCTTTTTCACTTCTTCTTAGTTTTTTTTCTTATTAGTTATTTACATTTGTTGTTAAATTCATATGAATTACTTTATTTTTGTGCCATAAAGTATGTTACAATGATAGCATTTTGCTATTGTACCTATTATACTATATATTTGTATTTACCTCAGCTTATTCTCTTTGTGTTTTAAAGGTGGTTTTCAGTATACCATAAAGGTAAAAAACTGATTTTAGAAATGTGGTATAATAACATTATTTCAATTAATACATTTTTAATAAAGTTTTTACTGTACATTTAAATTAAATCTGTACATTTTAAAATGATACTTCCATACATTTTACAGTAAAGTTGTTTTTATAATACAGCTTTTATAGGGCTATTGTAAGTCTATTTTTAAGTGCATTAATAATTCAGTACCTTTCTAGTTATTTAAATTAAAACTTTATTGAGATAAAAATGAATGCACCGTTAATCCTTTGAATTCTGGCACTGGGGACCCATTGCTCTGCCCATTTTGTAGGTCTTCTTCATTTAACACAACTGATTAAGGTCATCAGCTTCTTAGGAGAGCGCTAAATGAACTGAATGAACTGAATTTGTCAGATATGGGAGACATACAAAATATGCAGAGTGGTGGGTGTACAGGACCAGAGCTGAAACTGATTTAAACAAACTGTAATTTTAAAAATACTTTTCAACAGTTCAATAAAGCTTTGGCCATGCAGCTTTACAGTGAATGGCTTCCAGTTCATTTTTTTTAATAAAAATAAAAATCATGATTATTATTTATTTGTATTAATGTATTTATTTATTGGCTCCCCAGCTCCTCTGTCTGTTCTGGCTGCTGGATCCCTTCTTCCCCATCACCACTCTCCAGACTCTTGACACCCTGCCCTCCTTGCTTCCCTCCTCTTCCTGTTCCATTCATCCAGCTCCTCTTTGGATCTTCTATCTGTCTGCCAGTCCCAAAGGATTCTACTTGAAAATCAACTTTATGTCAAAGAGCAGAAGTACTTATTTCAAGCTGACTAAGGAGAGGGCTGTCTCGGAGTGGACAGTCTCTGACTCCCATAGAGCTCTGCAGCGGTTCCTGGTGTTTGCCATTTTTTATTGCTGTTCTGTTAGGCATTACAGTCAGACCACTGCCCCCTTAACTGCTCTAACAAGTACCTTTTAGGTCATCAGAGCAGGCACAGGGGGCTTTTTATGAAATGTTTCACATCTACACTTGTCTTGTCTGTTCCAGACCCTGATCTGCAGTTCATTGTGGATATTGATGCTTCAGAGGTCAGAGTTGGAGTGGTCCTTTCTTTATTATCCCTCATCGTGGATGGTGCACCTATTTCTCTCACCACCTGAGCCTATCAGAACGAAATTATGATGTCAGTAACCAGGAGCTGCTCACAGTTAAACGGGTTTTGGATAAGTGGTGATAACACCTGGAAGGGACAGTGGAGCCTTTCTTGGTCCAATATTGTGACTGGCCTCCCTTCCTCCATGGACAATTCCATGGTTTTGACCGTGGACCATTTTTCAAAGGAGGCTCATTTAATTTCCCTTCCCAAATTGCTCTCAGCTAAAAAAAACAACTGCTCAGGTGGTAGTCGATCATGTCTTAAAAATTCATAGCTTCCAAAAGATGTGGTCTCTGATAGTTATTTTCCTCCATTTCCCTCTCCCAGCTTTTTCCCCCATTTCTCTCTCCCAGTTTTTCCCCATTTTTCAGTGCTACTGCAATTCTGACTTCAGGATTCCATCCTCAGACCAACAAGCAGTCTGAGCAAGCTAACCAGGATTTGGAGCAAATGTTTGCTGTCTGGCATCCCACAATCCGACTTCCTGAAGACATCAGCTCACCTGGGCAGAGTATGCCACCAATACGATCCCTGTGGCAGCCACTGATGCCCCCCTTTTCAAATTCTGTTGGTCATCAGCCGCATCTTTTTGCTTCTCAGGAACCTGGGACACATGTTCCCTTCACCCAGACCTTTGTCCAGTGGTGCAGACTCAAACGAGAAAGAGTCAGTAAAGTACTTTTCCAGGCGGGAAATATGACATGGCTTATCCCAAGTATGTCTGTGGGCAGAGGGTATGGCTTTTTTATTTTATGGACCTGTCCCTTAAGGTGCTGGCACGCAAGCTGGAACACAAGTTCTTAGGGCTATACCACATTACTAAAGTCTATGGTCCAATGGAAGTGTGTCTCTTATGTGTCAGCTTACATGTGTTTCGTGTCAAGCCTGTAATTTCTTCCTCTTTGAACCTATTTCTTCTCCTTCCCTCCCTCCCCTTATCCTGTTGTGCTAACGAGGCTGCTGCACACCATGAGGCGTAGGAGATACTATTACCTTTGGAGGGTGCTGTAACAGGACATCTTGGACTACTTATTTTCCGTCCCAGGAGAACACAGGGTTGCTCCGGGTGTGGGCAGAGGGTGCTTACTGTAAGGGCGCAGGTCTGATTAGCTCAGGGTTTGTTTTTGTTTCATCATTTGTTTGTCTGGATAGCATGGATGACAGGTGTTTGTGTTTTTCATCCCATCATCTCTATTGTCTATTGTTACCCTGCCCCTCTTGTTACCTTGTTATCTCACCCTGGCTTGCTTTTGCTCCCTAGCACCCCCATCTGTTCTGGACACCAGATTCCTTCCTCCTCTTGACCACAGTCCAGTCTCATGCTGCTCTGCCTTCTTGGCTTCCCTGCTTCCCTCTTCTTCCTGTTCCATCCGGCTCCTCTTCAGATCTCTTATCTGCCAGCCAGCCCCAGGACTCCAGCCAGGACTGCCAAGTTCCTGCCTCTCCAGGTTTCACTCTCTTTCTCCCCTACCATCACCATTCACCATTGTTCCCTGATACTCATTGCTGGCCTTGCCTATGTTGTTGTCCTTGGACTGTAATCATATCCCACCAGTGTTGCTGTTTGGTTCTGCTCTTTAGTTCACTCTGGATTCCCTTCTCTGTACCCCCTGAAATCTAACAACCACATGGTTGGCTGGAAGCTCTCCTGACTCTCCTCCTAACTGAGGCCTCCCAGTTTCTCCCTACATATTTGTGTGCTTTTGGAATTTAATTAATAAAGTTTATCTCCATAAATTATTATAATTATAATTACAATTTTTAAATATGAGTATTTTGAACATAGTTATTTGGAACTGTTGTTGAAACTACTGCAAAAATGGTTCATTCTTAAATTAACGAATTGCCGGCTATACCGTATGTCACAAGGATAAATAAACTAAAAACAAGATATTCCACACACAAATACATACAATTATTAAATGTAATGGTCACGTAAAGCTGAATTGTGGTGAGAAGAAATACAAAAAAGTGATTGTGATTGTGATTGATTAATTCCTTGTATTTCTACATTCTTCTGCCATTTGGTGTACATTCTGAAAATAAAGGTTTTTGATGGCATCTATGGTTTCATTAAGATCTTTTATCATCCATGAAACCTTCCCACTGCACAAAAGTTTCTAAGATGTTCTACGTTCTTCACACTAGGAAGAAATTTTAATTTTTATAACTGTTCACCAAAAGGTTGTTTGGAAAACCCAAAATTGTTTCTTTTATGACATCAAACTTTTATTTTTAAAGGGTGTAGAATATATATCATGGTATACTACAGAGTGCCCTCGGAAGACAGTATATATAAAAATAGTGAATTTGTGCACTTACCCTGTTATCGTGATCAGGCATGGTGCTAATACACAAGCTGATAACTGTCACAGCAATCATGACCACTGAGAAACATGCAAAGATTTTCCCAAGCCAGCCAGAATTAGGGTTTTCCACTATTTCTTGCATCTGGTTCATGAACCAGATGAAGCCCTTCTCTTGTGCTACAGGCTTCTCTATGGTTAGCTTTTTCTGCCTCCTCTCTTCCTCCTTCCTTTTCTTCTCTCCTACTTTCTCCACACAGGACAACAACTTGCGCCCGACAGCAGCTGCTCCATGTGAACAGGGTCGATGCCCCAATAGTTGAGTTCGTCAGACAGTGACACAGCACACACCTGCCGCAGCAGCCTAAGTTTACCTGCAGCCAGGAAGTTTAAGATGACCCGGAAGGCCATCGAGCTGCGGTCAAAAAAGAACTCTCGCCGGGCCTCATCGTAATCATCACAAACCTGGGCGATATCATCCGGGCTGCTGCAGTGGATCAGCTGTCCTAAACGAGTGAGTGGGAATTCCTCCAGTGTGCTCCAAAGAAATGTGTAGCAATCTCCTCCAACGTTGATGAGGGCTAGTTTATTGTGGTCAACATCTCTGAAGGCCGCAATGTTGTGTAGCCGCTGGGCCCTTTGAAAGTACACACCTTTGATGGTTTCAGTCTCTGGAATATCATAGAAAAACAGGTCAAGGCTGCTGTCGTCTGTGCTGACTGAGAGAGTGCTAAAATCATGGTTGGCATTGCTGATGATGGGCATGGTGGAATTTGGGGATGTCAATTATCTGAATGTTGTAGCTTAAGCAGGAAGCAAAGCATGGAGCTGGCAGAGAGAAGAGTAAAGATTGAAGAAAAAGAGTATTATTTTATAAAACATCAGCATCACCAATATCAACATATATATTTAATGCACATTTTCTTTCAAGTAATTGTTCAGTGTATTTGCTTTATCTTCAGTTTGAAACCAGATAATTATGTTTCTGTGAAACTGTGTGCAAATACTGTCAGGTTTGGTGGAAGAGAAGAGAGCGAGGACCCAATTGCAGGAGGAAAACTGGCTTTTTATTATTAATAATAAATAAAACAAACAAAAACAACCCCGTAGGGGGGAAAACAAACTGGCAAGACAGGACAGGGCACAGGACAGGGCACAGGACAGGGCACAGGACAGGGCACAGGACAGGGCACAGGACGTACGTCAGGTTACGTATGTAACCATGGTTCCCCGAGTGGGGAACGAGACACCGCGTCCCCTAGGGGTCGCTATGGGGAACGCCTCAGATGCGTGACTCGGTCTGAAGATACATATGTAAAAACACCACCTGTTGGCCGGCGACAGCCCATGACGCCACTACCGTGCCACAATATAAGTGCCGCCGGAGAATACATCATCAGCTTCTTCGCCTGAAGCTTGCGTCCAAGCATGGCCCGAAGCCTAGGGACGCAGTGTCTCGCCCCACTGGGGAACCATGGTTACATACGTAACCTGGAGACGCCCCTTCATGGGAACTCGAACTGCGCCCCTAGGGGTCGCCACGGGGAACGTTATACCCACTTCACCATGCTGAGGGAATGCAAGCCAATTTCTCAAAAAGGCGAGCACCAAGCCAACTCTACCCGGCTAAGGGAGTTTCCGGACGGCTGATGGCTGTCAGTGATATTATCCCCTTCGCCAAAGGCCCGAGCTGCATACCCTAGTACTTACCTGTTCTAGGTGCCGGGATTACCGGGCCTAGGGTAGAGCTCAAGGTCTTGGAATCAGAAAAAGATTCCTTTAAGGGGATATGGCCAGGCACCTGGCTCACTAGGTCCTGGCCAATCACTCAGGGGTTACCACTTGCTCTCAAGCTTACCGAGGAACTGTCTCAACAGACTTTCCCTTTTTTTTTTTTTTTTTTTTGGACCCAACATATATGGGACAAGGAGCGGGGCCCAAGGCACAAGCCGGGCTTTAACTAACTCAAAAAGGGCACGGCTGTGCCAGAACCCTACCCTTTCGGGATTTTTAGAAAGAACGCAGAACCTTTGATGTGCGGACTTACCACTGAGTGGATTTTAGAAAGTGTCCAAAGTCTCGCGTGTGCACTTATTAGAAGAACGTTCTATGCCCTGGAGCGGAGAACTACTCATTCCTCGGAGTGAGAGGGAACTCAGATGCTCAGAAGGGAGCGGCAAGCTCATAGATGACCCTCTGGTTGAGGGGAGCAATGCTGGCTCGACCAACAGGCGAGCGACCCATCACAGAGCTCTGGGGGCGGAGAAACTCGGACGCTCAGAAGGGAGCGGCATGCTCATAGGTGACCCGGTTGAGGGGAGCAGTGCTAGCTCACCGACGGCGAGCCCTGAGACGGAGAACTCATTCCTCGGAATGAGAGGATCTCAGCTACCAATGAGGAGCTCTAGAGCGGAGAACTCACTCCTCAGAGTGAGACCCATAACGAGCTCTGGAGAGTGGAGAATTCATTCCTCAGAATGAGAAGGCACTACCGCTCAGAAGGAAGCGGCAAGCCCAACCATGAGCTCTGGAGAGCGGGAACTCATTCCTCAGAATGAGAGGAACTCCCCGCTCAGCAGGGAGCGCATGCTCATAGATAACCCTCTATAGTGAGGGGAGCAATGCTAGCTCGACCAGCAAGAGAGATCACAGAGCTCGGAGGAGCGGAGAACTCATTCCTCAGAATGAGAGGGAAACTCAGACGCCCGCAGGGAGCGGCATGCTCAAAGATGACCCTCTAATGAGGGGAGTAATGCTGGCTCTACCTATAACGAGCTCTGGAGAGCGGAGGACTCATTCCTCAGAATGAGAAGGAACTCAGACGCTCAGCAGGGAGCGGCACGCTCATAGATAACCCTCTATAGTGAGGGGAGCAATGCTAGCTCTACCTATAACGAGATCTGGAGAGCGGGAACCCATTCCTCAGAATGAGAGGAACTCCAGACGCTCAGCAGGAGCGGCATGCTCATAGATAACCCTCTATAGTGAGGGGAGCAATGCTAGCTCGACCAGCAAGACAGATCACAGAGCTCGGAGGAGCAGAGAACTCATTCCTCCGAATGAGAGGAAACTCAGACGCCCGCAGGGAGCGGCATGCTCAAAGATGACCCTCTAATGAGGGGAGCAATGCTAGCTCTACCTATAACGAGCTCTGGAGAGCGGAGAACTCATTCCTCAGAATGAGAAGGAACTCAGACGCTCAGCAGGGAGCGGCATGCTCATAGATAACCCTCTACAGTGAGGGGAGCAATGCTAGCTCGACCAGCACGGAGAGCGACCTATCATCACAGAGCTCTGAGGAGCGGAGAACTCATTCCTATCACAGAGCTCTGGGGCGGAGAACTCATTCCTCGGAATGAGAGGAACTCAGCTACCAATGAGGAGCTCTAGAGCGGAGAACTCACCTCAGAGTGAGACCTATAACGAGCTCTGGAGAGTGGAGAACTCATTCCTCAGAATGAGAAGGCACTCCGCCGCCAGAAGGAGCGGCAAGCCCAACCATGAGCTCTGAGAGCGGGAACTCATTCCTCAGAATGAGAGGGAACTCTGCCGCTCAGCAGGGAGCGGCATGCTCATAGATAACCCTCTATAGTGAGGGGAGCAATGCTAGCTCGACCAGCAAGGAGAGCGACCTATCACAGAGCTCTGAGGAGCGGAGAACTCATTCCTCAGAATGAGAGGGAACTCAGACGCTCCGCAGGGAGCGGCATGCTCAAAGGTGACCCTCTAATGAGGGGAGCAATGCTAGCTCTACCTATAACGAGCTCTGGAGAGCGGAGAACTCATTCCTCAGAATGAGAACCGGAGGGCATAGGTGACCCCGGAAAACTCATTCCTCAGAATGAGAGGGAACTCACCTTTTTTTGCCTTTGCTTAGCCGGAAATTTCCACCTAACCTCGGTCAGGTGAAGTTTACGGTGGTTACAGGGGAATTAGAGAGGAATGAGAGGGCTTGCCTCTCTCTGACCCGCGCCTTTCTCTCACCCTAGCCGCAGGAGGGGGAGGGGCATGAGTCGCGAGACTAGCCTTCTGAGCCCATCTCTGACCCTCAGACCGAGATGGGCTAGGACCCCTGGTTGTTCGGGCTCAGACCTGGATTATATAGAACCTTATCCAGGTCTTTCAGCAGATCAGTCTGGTATGCCTTAGTGTGCAACGAAGCGACGGTCTGACCTGCTGCTGCATATACCCTGCCATTTAAGCGAGATTCAGGGGCTTAGGTGGCCAGGGGGGAGCCTTGAGAGAGGATGTCTGCCACAGAGAGATAAGCTGTTTATCATCTCTTGCACAGGGGACATCCCCTCATAGCCATTTTCACACAATGTCAGCATAACTAGTATGCTGAAACCTATGAATACGAGAAAAAATTGCTTTTTTTTTCACTCCTTCTCAATCTCCACATCGAGATTTTAAGAAGAAAGGAAGGCTCACTCGAGCTGGGGGTGATTTGGCCAGAAATATTAATTTTATGATCCACAACCCCAAAAACTCGCTCATATGCAGAAGAGCACTAGCCGCTGAATCTGATTATGTCAGAAAGATCGCATCGTCACAATCCAGCAGCTCACTCGTTCTCGGCCGACACGCGCGAAAAGGGGCGGTCCCTCTTTCTTCTCACTCCATCGGCCACATTCAACTGCTAATTTCATTACCTCCGTGCTCGGCAGCGGTGGGTCCTGAATCGCAAGCAGACTGCCCCTCTTTCCTCGGAAAGGGACAGGACGAGGCGGAGCTTTTACATAGAAAAGCTCACAGTGCACGCAGATTTCCCTCAAGGACATCGCGCGTGCGTGCTCCTTGCCCAAACAAAAGACGCAAAGATTGTGTGTGTCATCGCGGTGGGTCCCGATTTTATCCACACACAATCTTAAACGCCTTGCTAGTGCTCGCCATTTGATAGAGAGAAAACTGTACTCTTACCAGATTGCACGCTTCAAACAAACCAGTCAGTGAAGACGAAAAAGCTGATGATGTATTCTCCCGGCGGCACTTATATTGTGGCACGCCGGTAGTGACGCTGGGCTGTCGCCGCCAACAGGTGGTGTTTTTACATATGTATCTTCAGACCGAGTCACGCTGAGGGCGTTCCCGTGCGACACCTAGGACGCAGTTCGAGTTCCCATGAAGGGGAACCATGAATAACACTAGACCAAAGTGACAGAACCCTGACAAATACAGGCATTCGTGTTTACCAGAGTAGCTAAAGAATATAATATTTTTATATAAACATATGGGAAAAAAATCAAGTACATTTTACAAGAAAAAAAATTATATTTAATTAAATGTGTTGCTTGTGAGAATTACTAGCAATTTCTGATTGAAAATGGTTTTAAAGAAAACAAAATTAGTTACATGCGATCTACAATTCTTTTGTAGATCACATAAAAAAAATTCCCCCAAAAACATTTGGTAGTTATATAAAAAAAACAAGAATTTTATATTGTTACATACTTTCAAAAATGATATATCTCTATCATACAGTGATTATATCAGATGGTAATGTCATAGTACTTTGATACTCTAATGTACTTCATAAAAAAAAATGTGAAATACTGTACACTATAAAAAGTGAAAATGGACAGTCATTACCTCAAGGAGGAGCAACAGTATTTTTACCTGTGTTTTTAAATAGTGAGGGATGTGAATGGACCCTTAGAAATTACTTTAGTCAGTTAATTTAGCTGTTCCCAGTTATTTAAGTATACCGTCTATTTATCTAATTATGTTAAGTTTAAATGACGTTTTTAAATAAGGTTAAATCTGACACCATTACATCATAAATTGTGCTCACTCACTGGTGTTATTCCATTTAAGAGACATCAAACGGTCAGTGCCTCTATTATAACGGTGTTTGGCTCTTTTAACTGTACACCAGCTGGGACCTCCATTCCTCTATCAAAAATATGATTGGCTCTTAAACGTTAGATAGGACTACAGCCGCCATATTATGGGTTATTATTTCACATAATAATATGGATGGGTGGCCCATCTGTTAATCATACATTCTTATTTTGTGCAACCTTTGAAATAAAATATTTTCATTTAGATGTTACCAAATTAAACACATTTACCAGATAAATCATTTTTGCACAGTGCCATGATTCTTGTGCTTTTTTGTTGTTAGTATCCTGTTAGCCTACATAGCCTACTTCTAAACTTAATAATATACACCATAAACAAATTATTACCTCATGTGTCATTAAAAAGCATTTCATACAATACAATAAAAAGTTTCACCACTTACCTGCTTAAAATGTTAGGGGTTCTGTTATCGTAATGGAACAGTGTATACATTTTTTACTAATCTGTTATATAAGATCATTAAAACATATTTTAATTTTGGAAAGTGTATGAACCAAGTTTAAAAAGGTTATAAGTTCCTCGTCGCATCAAGTAAGTTTATTGCAGTTGAATGTTGCCATAAGATCTTCATATGTCTCAGATGGACAGGAATAATATGCCTGTCTCATAAAGATCATCCTGAATCCTAACACAAGCGCCTGGGAAAAAAGGATGAGGGAAAAAAATACTCTCGGGAATAAAACCGATTATCTAACACCGGTGTCCTCCGAAAGCCCGCTGTTGTTTATCTCGCTGCTTTTCAGATATTAAACACCAGCAGCTGTGCGCGCGTGAGCGCCCATCTAAAGGTTTAACGGAGTGTCTATTTACACAAAGTACAAATAGCCGCCTTGATGGCAGAGGCCATTTACACTAACTCTGCTCACCAACGTGTGATTGGACTGGTCAAGATCACAAAAGACTGATAATTATTCTTAAGTGCAGTGGCGCACATGGTAAAATTTGCGTCGTGTTCATTTTGATGCGATCGACACGGGATCGAATCCGCCTTTCAAATTTCAAATCACGTCAGAAAAGCATTTATTTTCAATAAAATGAAGGAAATAACCAAAAAGTTGAAAATAAAGTATCGGGTAGGGGTAGGGTTAGGGTAGGTGTAGGGAGGGCATTATTGTCCCAATAAGGTGGCATCCATTTAATGATTCCAATTAAAATTTAATTTTACACTCAATAAATTATTATTGCATACTGTTTTATAATGAACTACAACACGGAGGTGCAGATAATTGCCAGTTTGCATTAAGTAGTATAAATAGCAGAACATCCTGCTATTTTAACAAAGTGTAAAAGGAATCCATTGCTATTTGCACTTAGTGTAAATAGCATCTATCGCTAAGAAAATATTTTATTTACACTTAGTGCAAATAGCCCAGATTGAATGCATTTAATGTGGTGTGTGTGTGTGTATGTATGTATATATATATATATATATATATATATATATATATATATATATATATATATATAAATCTACAAACATATGGAGATTTGTACAAAGCACCTCAATAAGGTCTACCCTCAATAAGGTGAATTGTGAGCGTATTGTAGGACATCCAACGATACATTTTAATTAAATGAACCATGTTAACAGCTGCTGTAAAATGCACAACTAGTTATATATTAATACACCATATACAGTAATACGAACTCTGTTTACTTTCTGGATTGGGTGCCAGCATAATACACCCTTAAGTTAACCTAATGAGCTATATATATAATTCTATATAGTTAACTAAAATCATATTTAACATTGTATTTTATCTTATTGATTTTGCTGCTATTTTATAAAAGTGATAAGGCAAAACAGTACTTTTTAAAGGGGTGTTCTTAGGCACAACATGATGCAGAATCACTAAAACATATAACAATGTTAAAATCATTGTTATGCAAACCTTACATGTCTTATTGCTTTAGTGAAATATGTAGATTGAGAGTCTGAAACCCTTGATCCACAGAGTAATGAAAATCAGGGCTTAGCTGTAATCTCCTGTAGACAGATGATGGTGAGCATGCTGGGACAGTTGACCCAGTGACGACACATACTTACCACCTAGAATAAACAATAACTTGTTATATAGAGAGTTTTAAAACAGTTGGTTTTTAAAGGATGTCTTTACTCTTCTATAATCAAGTTTGTCATGTTCAACCTGTTCCTAAACTAGCTCTCAGATTACTTCTAATTTAATGAACTGGGCCTGCAGAAAGAAACCGGAGAACCTTATTAAGTGCTTTGACATCAGGGTCTCCTTACATTCAGCATCTAGGTTTTCGTGTTTCCCCTATTCTTTCTAGAAACAAAATGTAGCGAGTAATAATTTATTAACAAGATTTTTACACTGTAAATAAAATACATTTGTAAAACGTGTTGGCAATGCTAGGTGTCTGGTAGCGGCTGCAAAAATGTTTAAAAGGGGTTTCAGTGCACAACATGTGTTCCTGTTTGGTTGATTGGATGTTCTGGGTAACAACGCCCTACATATCAGGACAAGTTTTGGATGGTTAATTAATTATTCAATCCTTTGAATGCTGGGCTCTCTTGTGAACCCAGCATTAGTAATTAAGTGTGCCTACAGTAAATGTAATAAATATGCACTTATAGTTTACTAAGTCTTAAGTCTATTTAAAAAAGCTGGAAAATAAGACAATATAATATAATATAATAATGTAGATAATGTAATATTAATTAAATTAAAGGTCATCTTAAGTGTATCCAGATGTCTGACTTGCCTTGCTTTGCTTTTGTCAAGTAAACAGCTGCTTTAATTTTCTTCTCAACTCTGTGCATTGAATCCATTTCTAATACACACCAAATCCCACCATTCCCCGCGGGTCTCCCGCAAAATATTCTGACCGCCCACTCCCGCCCGCAGCAAAGGTAAAACCACCCGCTCCCATGGGATTTGCATTGGGTCCCCTTGGGTTCCACGGGGAACAGTGGAACCCAGTCCCCTTGGGTTCCACAGTGGATGTGGTTGGCAAAATCGAGCATTCTTTGTAATGTGCTCTTTAAATGTCAGCTGGTCATCAAAGATTAGGTGATGTTCTTTCATCCATGCCGAGATGTCTGCCAGGCAGCCTGAGATCCGTGCAGCTACCTTTGGATCATCTGGTTGAAAAGAGAGATAGAGCTGTGTGTCATAAGCGTAGCAATGTTAGGAGAAGCCATGTGTCTGTATGATGGGACCCAGTGATGTAGTGTATGTGGAGAAGAGGAGGGGTCCAAGAACTGATCCCGGGGAACCCCAGTGACCAATTGATGTGCTTTGGATACCTCCCCTCCCCAGGCCACCCTGAAAGACCGACCAGTGAGATAGGATTTAAACTAGCGAAGTGGAATCCCAGTGATGTCCAGTGATGAGAGGGTGGACAGGAGGATCTGATGATTGACAGTGTCAAAAGCGGCAGATAGATCCAGCAGAATGAGGACTGATGATTTGGAATCAGATTTTGCAATTCGCAGGGCTTCAGTGACTGAGAGTAGCGCAGTCTCAGTTGAATGGCCACTCCTGAAACCTGACTGTTTAGCATCCAGTTTGTTGTTCTGTGAAAGAAACAATGAGACCTGGTTGAAAACAACTCGTTCAAGTGTTTTGGCTATGAATGGAAGGAGAGAGACAGGTCTGTAGTTTTCTATAAGAGAAGTGTTTAATGTAGGTTTTTTGAGCAGTGGGGTAACCCGAGCCTGCTTGAATGCAGTGGGGAAGATGCCTGTGAGGAGAGATGTGTTGATAATGTGTGTGAGTGCTGGTAAGAGTGCGGGAGAGATTGCTTGGAGAAGGTGCGAGGGGATTGGGTCTAGAGGACATGTTGTAGAATGGCTGGAGAGGAGAAGTTTGGATACTTCCGCCTCAGTGAGTGGACAGAAGGAGAAGATGGGAGTTTGAGCAGTGGATGTGGTTGGTTGGAGGTCCTGTGTGTGTGAGGTGAAAACTGACAACTGATTGTTCTAGTTTTGTTCTAGTTTTGTTCTAGTTTAAAAAAAGTGCCAAAGTCATCAGCTGTTATAGAAGTGGTGGGAGGTGGTGGAGGGGGACAAAGGAGATAATTAAATGTTTTGAAGAGATTATGCATGTCTGGAGCGCTGTTGATCTTCTTGTGGAAATGTGAGGATTTGGCAGTGTGGACTTCTGCGGAGAAAGATGAAAGCAACGATTGATACATACTCCGCTCCGACGGATCGTTTGATATGCACCATTTTCTCTCTCCTGCTCGGAGTCTGGTCCGATGTTCACGAAGAACATCAGATAACCAGGGGTTAGAAGGGGCAGTCCGTGCTGGCCTGGAGGAGAGAGGACAAATGTCATCTAGACAAGAGGTTAAGGTAGAGCATAAAGTGTCAGTAGCTGCATTCACATCCAGAAATGATAAATGGGGAGTTGAGGGAAGAGACGAGGATACTACAGAGGAAAGGGAGCATTGATTTAGTCTAAATGTAAGCGGTAAGGGGGTTGGTGGCACCCGGGTAGCAAAGTGTAATGTGAATTTAATGAAGAAATGGTCAGAGATATGAAGTGGTTGTACCAGAATGTTATCTGCAGTACAATCGCGTGTGTAAATTAAATCAAGTTGGTTGCCTGATTTGTGAGTGCTAGTAGTGGTAAGGCGTTTGAGATCAAATGAAGCTAGGAGTGAATGGAAGTCTGTAGCATAAGGCTTTTCTAGATGAATGTTGAAATCGCCAAAGACTAAGAGTGGAGTGGTATCCTCCATGAAAGAGGACAGCTGCCGGTCCAGCTCCTCTAGGAAGGTGGCTAGAATTTGGCCGGGGGGATGGTAAATTACCACAATCTGGAGTTTTATAGAAGCAATTACAGTAATCGCATGAGATTCAAATGAGTTGTAATTGTACATAGGGGTGTAATTGCATAGTACTGAGTACACTTTAACCATATTTCAACTATCATGAAATTACACATACAGATATATTTATGTACTACTTAAGTGGGTCCAAAAAGCATTCTTAACTTCAACTAATTGCATGTAATTTAAACTATCCCTTTTGTGATTCTTTAGTATTTGTGTCTGTTTTATCACCCGGTGAAAGTCATGTATGATTGCATAGAAAACTACTGTACACCTCTCCTCAATAAGCTGATTTGTCTTATGTACAGAATATTTTCTATGGCCAAATATGCCCCACTAACAGAATACTAAACCATTCTCAAACATTATAAAGCATTATACAGCCTTTTCACCAGATCCATTTAACTCAGATCATTCAGTGTATGGGCATGAAACCTGTTCTGAATTGCCTCGTGGCTGCATATGTATCATGTTGCTACTCAAAAAGGAAATTTGATCTGGTGATACTCTGAAGAAAAATGCCCATAAAGGTAGGGACAAAGCAGCTGACGTATACAACCAACGAAAAGACAGCATAACGTTTTTTTTTTCTGCTTAAGACTATTATTTAGTATCCAGCATCCTTTGTTTTTTTAAGGTTATAGATGTATCTAACCTGCAGGTACTTTGGATATCAGAGATCTCAGTATTGAATATTGAAACCACTCATTACTGTTTCTAATCCTCTTTGGCAATAACACACATCAAAAGGTTTCAACATCAAAAGAAGGAAAATGTGACACCTAGACAGGTCTATAGTGTTAGCTGTGATATAGTATTTGAACAATACAAATTACCTATGACCATGGTTTTCAGCTAATCTTATTCTCTGATAATAAAGAGGTTGTTTTTTATTATTGAGAATAGAGGACTTGCAGAATACAAGATGTGACCATGAACACTGTTTTTTTGCTAGTTGTTTTGACATTGTATACTTATATGCAATACAGCTTATGCGAACAGGTAAGCAAAATCATATTTATTTATTTGTATTCTTATTATTTTGTTAAGAATATTTTGGTAACACTTTATATCAAGGTATGCTTGTTATACACGTTCTTGCTATTATAATAACAATAAATTATGAATAAGTACATGCAAGTAACTCTATAAGACCATATAGGGCATATAGCAAGTAATGTATAATTACACTGAAACAAGGGCACTTTAAAATAAAGTGTACAAATTATTTTATAATACTTTAACATTAAAAGTACAAATATCAATGATACCATTTAATTGAATATTGTACTGTATAGTATATCGCATTAAGCATATAGCATTAATTACGTGTCTGAACATGCAAATGTTAATTAAAGTATGGAAACATACATTAAGTAGTTAATAATGACTTGTGGTTCAGTCGAACTTAGAGCTCTTGTTACAACCACAACTATTGTACTGGTATTGTCATGAATCTGGTTGCCACTCACTACAACTGCACATCACCCATGGACTACAACTCCCATCATTCACTGCACACACACATTCCATCCACCATTGCACCAATCACACAGCTGTCCGTGAAGTCTTGTTCTTGCCCTGGCTGACATTTCTTTATTCATCCTGCTAGTTGTGATCTCTGTGTTTGACCCTGGACTGCCCGACCTCGGAACTCGGAACTCTGAACCTGTGCCTGTGACCCCGACTTCTGCCTGGTATTGTTTACGTCTCTGCCCTGCCTCTGATATTCCTGGTTTTGCCTGCCGACCTTTGCCTGTTTGATTCTGCCTCTGTCTAATAAACCTTTTACTGCAAATGGATCCACACGCCTTTGACCAGTCATTACAGGTATAAACAGGCACTTATGTTTATGGCATATATAGGGTGAAAGATGCAATTTCAGATGATTCTCGAACATTTTATTAGTGTTGTCAAAATAAATTCAGTGAAATACAGAATACATTAAATGACTTCCAAGAATGGTTGCTAAAAGCATACAGAAACCTACACCTGTCATGACCTACACCTTAAAAAATGAATTTGTTGTCCTAAGGTGTTTCTACCTGATCTGACCCTTTTGTTTGTAAAACCTGTCAGATGTATTCCTTCATCTAAAATCATATCTTTACTTAAATACTATAAATTGTTTACATAAACAATATATCATGAAGCTAATTTTTAGGTGTGATGACAAAACATTTTATGTATATATGTATGCAGGTCCTGTTTTCTAACCATCATTAATATAGCTTTTCTTTTTAGCTTCCTTCAATTTCTATTTCCCAGTTATATATATATATATATATGTAACTGGGAAATATAATATATATATATATATAATTAGTATTTATTACGATTGTCCGAGGTATTGTGTATTGTCCGAGGTACTGTGACTCTATATGCTAAAATTAATTTAATGTATTTAATTTTATGCCTTTAAACCCATGGGATAATTTACCTTACACAGCTATTATGTGTTCCAGAACAATTTTGTTACACTTAAACATCTTTTGGCACACAATCTTTATTGGTATCCACAGAGTGAGGCTTTTTATATTATAATATTCACTCAATTAATGTCAAATGTTTAGCACGTAAAACAATCTCTTTCAATATGTAGTTTTAACTTAAATGATTGGTACAGAAGAGAATGGTAAGGTTATTGTAAAGGTTAGAATTAGAAAACAGAAATGAGAAATAATGAGTATTGTTATCAAGAAGATCTTAGTTATGTTGTTATGAAAGGTGTCTTTAATATATCAGAATATTCAACGGTGTGTCCACTAGGTGGAGCTTTTGGATTGATTTTAACGCACAGCACAAGACTGCCACACTCTGGATGTTGTCAATGTCAACACAACTACTGCCATCATATACATCCAAGTGCCACGTCATTTGAAGTCAGTTTGTCAAATTTAATATTTGAACAGACCTAAATTTAACCTAGTTAACTTTATGGAATTCATTGTTCTGTTTTAGGAATATTAGCCAAATAAGTTGTTACTTTTTACATACAGAGTGGTCTGTATAATCATTTAAATAAAGCGGGCGATAATTTGCTGGTTTTCACCTCTGAATCATCAGAAAACCATCAAATCTAACAGGACAAATATAGAAACATGGCACAAATATTGATATTTTCAGTTTGCTTTTTCAGTCATTGCGTAATGCCCATGTGTTATTTTTGTAAAATATGGAAAATAGTAATAGTACAGAATAGCTGTTCACACGTTTGACTTTGAACAGAAAAGTGGCAATTTCCAAATAATTACATGACTAATTTGTTTTAGTTTTAGTCTAAATTTAGTAAAAACACTAAAATCTCTCAAATGTTTCCTTGCAGAATTTCAAGGATCAAAGATCCTTTGCATACTCCAAAAAACATTAGTAGACAGTCCACTGAGGGGTTGGTTATAACATCTTGTTCAGTAGTGTCAGAACCAAGACTAGTGGATAGAAAGATTTTATGCATGTTGAGCTGGATTTATCTTGATAACCAAAGTCTGTCCTGCAGGGATTTTGAACTTCTTTAAGAGGGATGGGTTTATCATCTGGCTTGGTGCCATTTAGGTGATCTCTTACCTATTAAAACATAAAAGGTACTTTTTAGAATTTTTTGAAAAAGGTTCAGTGAACACAGGACAGTAGATTTGATATTATACTGATTCTGAAACTAATGGATGACTGTGTTTGAATTGCTCTTACTTCCTCCACCTCTCTGAACACTCTCAGCAGGTTCCGTCCCAGAGCATCTCTGATCTCATCATCTGACCATTTGCGCCTAAGAAGTTCAGCCACCAGGTCTGGGTACTTTGATACATCCTCTAGACCATCAGGCACCCTGTTCAAAGCATAGCATTATTTATTAATGGTTATGTATCTAGTCCTGTTTCTTGTCTTGAACAATTAAAAGCAATTCTCATTGTATGAGCATTCATAAATCAGCAGGCTTACCTTGGCACACCGTCATAATCTCCTCCAAATCCAATGATACTAGAGTCAGCCAATTTCTTGATATGGTCAAAGTGATCTGCATGTCACATAGAGAAGTGGAGTCACATATTCAAATCTTGCTTTATATCATAAAGTGCTCAATGAAGGAATGCTATGCAGGGTATAGCAGGCAATGAGGCTGCTTTCAAAAGGACTCACCAGCAACATCTAAGATGTTAGCAGTTTCTTTGCAGGTTACATAGTCATTATAAAATTAACCATGACAATCCTCTCTTTTCTTTCTGAAATAGAAACATTTGGGAATAATTAATATTTTACTTTACACTTTTCCTTTTACATACACACAAATTACAAACCAATTTTTTGATTTTCTGAACAATATGTTAGTGCCACTTGACCCTGTAAAGCCTATAATTAAATAATAGTATGAAAATAAAAATATAGGAAAAGATGGAGCTCAACTCGAGGAGAAAACCCACCTCGGTTTTCTTTTCAAAGGCCCAAATGAGTAAAATTATGTAATTTGGTGCAATTACTAATATTTATATGGGAAAAGATTGAGATGAAAAAAGTGTATCTTGAAAGTTTATTATATTTGATGCACTGTATCATATTTGATACTCACATTTTAAAAGTATTTTTCTAAAAACAAAACATGTATGGATAATCAGGTAAAGCTTAATGTTTATCTTGAAATATTACTAACAAAATAAAAGTCATTCTTTTCATTCTGATTTAATTCAAATCAGAAGATGTGTTCCACAAATTGATGTTTTTAGAATGATCCTAAAAGGACATTTCTTTGCTGATAATGTATAACATATCAATCAGATATCATAAGTCATGTAGTAGATTCTGTATAATAGTTGTTTTCAGCAATGTTTTAATCATGTTGAACATTTAAATGCCTTAGAAATTTAGCCATCAAATATGATACAGTACCCTTTTTAAGGTTAAAAGGATAGTTCACTCAAAATAGAAAATCGTCATCATTTACTCATCCTCAATTTGTTACAAACTTGTCTGAGGGTTTTTCTTTCTTCTGTGGAAAAGACAAGTATATATTTGTATGGTAGTTATTGACTTTTATAGTATGGGAAAGAAATACTGTGTAAACCATCAGCTGTTAGGTTTCCAACATTCTTCAAAATCTTCCACAGAACAAAATATGATCAACATAAGAAAATAATACAGGTTTGGAACAGCTTGAGGGTGAATAAATGATGATAGAATTAAAAATTTTGGGTGAATCATCCCTTTAACTGTTTAGTTGTTATAGCTGCTGCCATAACACTTTTAAAAAGTGTTTTTAGTGTTTAGGAGAGTTTTTATGCATTGCTGTATTGTTGCTGGTTACCCAGGTCAACTCAAACCCTATGTCTATGTCTTTTGTAAAAGAGGTGAAAACCTAGCATAAATCTGAATGCTAATTGCACACAACTTGAGTGTTATAAACCATGGTTTAATAACTGGGCATGCTGACATGAAAAAGTGCCATAATAATGACTGGAACATTTAACGTCTCACTTCTCTATAAAAAATGCAATTCTGTTTATGGAGCATTCTGAAGCATTCGGGGGATTAGTGATGCTGGGCATCAGTGGTTGACCTCTATGTTCCAACAAGTTGATGGCTATTAGTTACAAAAGACTGATAAATTAGAATGTACTCTAGGGAGTTGTGTAATCGTGATCAAGACCTATAAGCCAAGATGTGTGTACATCAGTGGTCTGCTAATTGTCACTGCTAATTTAATGTCTCATATTGGGACGTTCCAATTCAGCTCATTGCAAGGGTTCCACATCAAGCAGAGGGCGCTGGTACAATATAATTAATTGACACTTCACAAAAACCCACGCTCCTTAGTTATTGTTGCTATGTGTGACAAGCCATGCCATTCTCACACTACATTACAGAGCAAAGAGGAAACTGACAAAACGCAGACAGATAAGACCGAATAGGTTACTTCTGGTATGAAACACAGTCTCAGCTTTCAATTTGAATGTGTAATTCCTGATATCAACAATCAGCATTTTGTATATCAACAGTTGAATTGTTTATATCAACAATTCATATCCTGTAAGTATTTACAGGGTGACCAAACTATTATAGATATCAAAAATGCATTCCTTAAAATTCTAAATACACATATCAGCTTTGTATTTCTTACTAGTAGAAATATAATTTCTTATAACAATAAGTACATTGTTACTAGTAAAAATGTGAATTCCTGATATCAAGAATTCAATTGTTACTAATTTAAATTCACCAGTTAATTCTTGATATCTGTAAATATAGTTCAGCATGTTGCATTTGTTATTTCTGATATCGGAAAATTCTGATATCAATAATCAGGAGAGTAATTTCTGATATCTAAAATGACTTATTTTTAACTAGTAACAACATTCATGTTATCAGAAATGAACAATGTCACTATAGTGACAATCAAATTATTGATCTCAAAAACTCTTGAGAGGGAAGTGGCTGCAGCCCTCTACACTCGTCTGCAGAGAGATAGAGAGATAATTATTCGGTCTCTGACTCACATGGCATGACAAAATGCATAATTCCGGGGTTTCAGACAGCTTATCAGGGAGATAACTCTTCCCACGGTTTGTGTAAAGTGGAGATGCTTTTAGATGCCTGCCATCGTTTGTGTTTGTTTGTTTGTGGAGTTTTGTTTGGGTGGATTGTTTGTGCTGAACTTTTGGCCCCTCTCATGCTGTTTGATTAAGTTTCGATCACAAGATTAGATTGGAAACAAAACACTTAAACTTTGTTTTTGTACATTTACTGCTTTTTGCAGCTTTTCTCTAATGAATCATCGCCTGGTGTAAATGTGTTTTTTTTTCTTCATGTTTTGTCCAGAGTGCACTTACTTGATGCCTTTGCAGTCTCGGTTTGCCAATAAAGTGATTGTGGCGAGGGGGGCGTGGAAAGGCAGAACGCGCTTAAGGGAGAGCGGGTTAGGAGACGAGCGGGGAATCAGTGGGCAAGTGAATAATGACTAACACCTGTATCTGATTCCAGTGATTGCCGGAGAGAGTTGAAAAGCCTCCCGCCGGCCGCCAGACGGGAGCCGAGCGCTAGAGAGCCGATGCGGTTGAGAGAAGCCTCAAGAAGAGAGAGAAGCCCCAAGAAGAGAGCCGTGTTTACGCTTTGTTATCCGCTTTATTTTGTGTTATTAAACCCCGTTTTTTGGCTCGTCACCCCTGACTTCCTCGTCCTTCCTTCCCTGAACCCTGAACCTTGTTACACTGGTGCCGAAACCCGGGACGAGGAAGCCGGCACGCCGCCGTCATGCAACCCGCCAGCCCCACCCCACTTGCGGAGCTAGTCAAGTCGCTCGCGGGTCTTCATCAGGCCCAACATCAAGCGCTTTGGACCTATGAAGATCGAGCAGGAAGATCGCTTCCGCCTATTGGTCCAGGCGCAGGATGAAGACCGGCGGGCCATCCGGAGCTTGCTAGGCCGGGAGGAAACCCCCGTCGCAGCCCCATCGATCGCCCACGTCCCGCTGATGAGGATGGGACCCCACGATGACCCGGAGGCCTTCGTGGACCTCTTTGAGAGGACAGCGGAGGCGTGTGGCTGGGCGCGCAGCCAGTGGCCGGTGCGCCTGATCCCCCTGCTGACGGGGGAAGCGCAGGTAGCAGCCCAACAGTTGCCTGTCGCCAACCTCCTGGCCTACGTGAAGACCTTAAGCGGGCCATCCTTCAACGTCGGCCGGAACCCCGAGCAGCACCGCCAACGGTTCCGCCCATGGGGCTAGGGGACTACGGCCGACCGTTCGTGATGGCCCAGCAGCTCCGGGACGATGCCGCAAGTGGCTCTTGGCCGAGCCACGTGACGTCGAGGGAGTGATCGACCTGGTGGTGCTGGAGCAGTTCGTGGCCCGCTACCCCGGCGGACGGCCGAGTGGGTCCAGTGCCACCGCCCGACGTCGCTGGCCCAGGCCATCCAGCTGGCAGAGGACCATCTGGCGGCGTGCCCGGGTCGGCGAGCCCGCCTAATCTCTCTCTCTCTCTCTCCCCTTCCCTCCCTCTCCTTCTCCATCTCGCCCAGTCCCAGCTCCCAGGTCGCGGCTGCCGGTGGCCCTCGAGCCCCGCCACGGAGTGGAAATGGCCAGAGCGACTGCTACCCCTGGCGAGGGGGGCAGAGCCCACCACCTCCACAGTACTCTCTCCGCAATCCATTGCCCACCCTTCTGCCGCAGGGGCGGCGGTAAGGCCTGGGCCGGCCTGCTGGAGATGCGGGGACCCGGGGCACTTCCAGGACCAGTGTCCCATGATGGAGGTGGGATTGCTGGTCCGGGTCCCTGACTCCCCGGGGGCTGCCCCCGATCAAGCCGGGCAGTACCAGATACCTGTGAGTATCAAGGGGGGTACATATCAGGCCTTGGTGGATTCGGGCTGTAACCAAACCTCCATCCATCAAAGCCTGATACAACAGAGGGCATTGGATACGGGCCGCAAGGTTAAGGTGAGGTGTGCACGGGACGTGGCGGATTACCCCTTAGTGCCTGTAGCAATTAAATTTCGGGAAAATACATAGAATGGAGGTGGCGGTTAATTCCCACCTCAAGCATCCGCTGATTTTGGGTACAGATTGGCCAGGCTTTCACTCAATTGTTGGGGATAGTGCGGATGCCTCTTGGCCAACGGGCGGGCCAGGAGGAGGCGGCGGCTCGACCGGAGAACGCTGCGGTCCGGCCCCGCCTGCCTCGGGGAAACGAGAGCCAGCGAGGGGTGAGAACCCCAGAGCTGGACGACTTTCCTCTGGAGCAGTCGCGGAGAGACACTTAAAACGCTGCACAACCGGGTCCGCCCATTGACGGGCAGCTTCTCCGGCCGGACCCCCTCCTACCCTTATTTTTCCCTTATAAAAGAGAGGTTGTATCGGGTAACCCAAGAGGCCCAGTCAAAGGAGATAACAACCCAGTTATTGGTCCCCAAGAGCCGGAAATGCTTTTCCAGGCGGCGCACTGTACTCCCATGGCAGGCCACTTGGGAGGCAAAAGACACGCGAGCGCCTCATGGCCCGATTTTTGGCCGGGCCTTCACGAGACGTCCGCCGGTGGTGTGCGGCGTGTCGTGAATGCCAGTTGGTAAATCCACCGCCACCGCCAAAGCGCCTTTGCGCCCATTACCATTGATGGAGGTCCCTTCGAGAGAATTGGTATGGACCTCATCGGGCCATTGAGTTCCGCACGAGGATACCGCTTTGCATTGGTCCTGGTGGATTATGCAACGCGATATCCGGAAGCAGTGCGCCCATTTCGCGAAGAGCGTAGCCGAGGCACTGTTTCGACTCATCTCCCGGTGGGAATCCCGAAAGAGATTCTCACGGATCAGGGCACGGCGTTTATGTCCCGCACGCTAAAGGAACTGTACGAGCTATTGGGCATTAAATCGATCCGCACCAGCGTCTACCACCCACAAACGGACGGCTTGGTCGAACGATTTAATCGCACGTTGAAGAACATGGTTCGTAAGTTCGTAAAAGAAGACGCCAAAGATTGGGATAAATGGCTCGAGCCCCTGTTGTTCGCGGTGCGGGAGGTCCCACAAGCCTCCACTGGGTTTTCCCCATTCGAGCTCCTGTATGGTCGCCAGCCCCGGGGGGTGCTGGACGTCATTAAGGAGTCTTGGGAGGAGGGGCCATCAAACAGCCGTAACGAAATTCAGTATGTCCTGGACCTCCGAGCAAAACTCCACACATTGGGGCGGCTCTCTAGGGAGAATTTGCTGCAGGCCCAGGACAAACAAATGCGGCTGTACAACAGGGGTACGCGGCTGCGTCAATTCACGCCGGGAGATAAGGTACTTGTATTACTTCCAACGTCTAGTTCAAAATTACTCGCGAAGTGGCAAGGGCCCTTTGTGGTCACACGCAGTAGGGGAGCTCGATTACGAAGTCAGACGAACGGATAGGGGTGGTGCATGTCAGATTTACCACCTCAATCTACTAAAACGCTGGAACGAGGGGACGCCGGTGGGGTTAGCCGCGGTCGTTTGAACGAGGATGATCTCGGACCAGAAGCAGCACTCAAAACCATCCGCTCGCTCTGGTCTCCGGGGATCACCTCTCGCGCTGCAGCTCACCGACTTGGCCCAGTTGCAAGCAGATTTTGCGGATGTGTTTTCCCTGCCCGGTCGCGGACCTAGTACAGCACCATATCGCAGAACGCCTCCCTGGGAGGTGGCGCGCAGCCCTATCGCCTGCCTGAACACAAGAAAATGTAGTTCGGGAAGAGTTAAAGGCCATGCTAGACTTGGGCGTAATAGAAGAATCGCATAGCGACTGGGCGAGCCCGATAGTTTTAGTTCCTAAGACGGACGGCTCGGTCCGGTTCTGTGTGGACTACAGAAAGGTGAATGCCGTGTCGAAGTTCGACGCTTATCCAATGCCCCGAGTTGACGAGTTGCTTGATCGGTTAGGTGCGGCACGCTTTTATTCGACACTGGATTTAACGAAAGGGTATTGGCAGATCCCTTATCGCCACTATCCAAAGAAAAGACAGCCTTCACCCGTTCGGATTACACCAATTCGTAACGCCGCTTCCGTTCTTCGGGGCTCCGCCACCTTCCAGCGCCTCATGGATAAAGTCCTCCGCCCCACAGCGCGCGACGCTGCCTATCTGGATGATATAATCATCCATAGTAATGATTGGCAGCGGCATATGGAACATCTCCGCGGTCCTGAGGGCGCTGAGGGTGGCCGGGCTCACGGCAAACCCGCGGAAGTGTGCAATTGGGCGGGTGGAGGTACGGTATCTGGGCTTCCACTTGGGTCATGGGCAGGTGCGTCCCCAAATTGACAAGACGGCTGCAGTTGCGGCCTGCCCGAGTCCCAAGACCAAAAAGGAGGTGAGACAGTTCCTGGGGCTGGCGGGATATTACAGGAGGTTTGTTCCTAATTTTTCGGACCTCACCAGCCCGCTGACTGATCTCACTAAAAAGGAAGCACCCGACCCGGTCCAGTGGACGGAGCTGTGCCAACAGGCCCTAACCAAGGTGAAGGCTGCCCTGTGCGGCGGCCCGCTCCTGCACTCTCCTAACTTTGATCTCCCCTTTTTGTTACAGACAGACGCGTCGGACAGGGGGCTGGGGGCCGTCCTGGCCCAGGTGGTCGAGGGAGAGGAGCGGCCGGTGCTGTATCTAAGTCGGAAGCTCTCAAAGAGAGAGACTAGATACAGCACCGTGGAGAAGGAATGCTTGGCCATCCGGTGGGCCGTCCTCACCCTCCGCTACTACCTCCTGGGTCGGGAGTTCACCCTCTGTTCGGACCACGCGCCCCTCCAGTGGCTCCACCGCATGAAGGATACCAACGCGCGGATCACCCGTTGGTATCTAGCTTTACAGCCCTTTAAGTTCAAGGTGGTCCACAGGCCGGGGGCGCAGATGGCGGTAGCCGACTTCCTCTCCAGGAATGGGGGCTGCAGGCGGAGGGCTCACCGGCCTGAGGCAGGCGGTGGGGGTGTGTGGCGAGGGGGGCGTGGAAAGGCAGAACGCGCTAAGGGGAGAGCGGGTTAGAGACGGCGGAATCAGTGGGCAAGTGAATAATGACTAACACCTGTATCTGATTCCAGTGATTGCCGGAGAGTTGAAAGCCTCCCGCCGCCGCCAGACGGGAGCCGAGCGCTAGAGAGCCGATGCGGTTGCGAGAGAAGCCCAAGAAGAGAGAGAAGCCCCAAGAAGAGAGCCGTGTTTACGTTTTGTTATCCGCGTTTATTTTGTGTTATTAAACCCTTTTTGGCTCGTCACCCCTGACTTCCTCGTCCTTCCTTCCCTGAACCCTGAACCTTGTTACAGTGATTATAGGAAGAATGTGTGTGTGTGTGTGTGTGTGTGTGTGTCTATGTGCATATGTATGTGTATATATACTCTCTCTCCCTGTATATATATATATACACACTCACTGGCCACTTTATTAGGTACACTTTGCTAGTACCGGGTTGGACCCCCTTTTGTCTTCAGAACTGCCTTATATCTCCATGGCATAGATTCATCAGTGTTGGAAACATTCCTCAGAGATTTTGGTCCATATTGACATGATATCATCACGCAGTTGCTGCAGATTTGTCAGCTTCACATCCATGATGCGAAACTCCCGTTCCACCACATCCCAAAGGTGCTCTATTGGATTGAGATCTGGTGACTGTGGAGGCCATTTGAGTAAAGTGAAGTCATTGTCATGTTCAAGAAACCAGTCTGAGATGATTTGAGCTTTGTGACATGGTGCATTATCCTGCTGGAAGTAGTCATCAGAAGATGGGTTCACTGTAGTCATAAAGGGATGGACATGGTCAGCAACAATACTCAGGGAGGCTGTGGCGTTTAAACGATGCTCAATTGGTACTAAGGGGCCCAAAGTGTGCCAAGAAAATATCCCCCACACCATTACACCCCCACCACCAGCCTGAACCGTTGAGACAAGGCAGGATGGATCCATGCTTTTATGTTCTTTATGCCAAATTCTGACCCTACCATCTGAATGTCGCAGCAGAAATCGAGACTCATCAGACCAGGCAACGTTTTACCAATCTTCTATTGTCCTATTTTGGTGAGCCTGTGCGAATTGTATTGTATTTATGATGATAAATGATAAAAAAGTATACTAGTGGCAATGTAATTGTTGATACCAATAATATTTGCACTAGTAACCACGTGATTTACTAGTAAGAATTGTATTTCTGATATGTGAAATTGGAATTTCAAATACTAAGAAATCAATTATTGATATCAACAATTGAATTTGAATGGCAGCCTGACATTTAACTAGATCCCTGGTATCAAGAATTAGCATTTTAACTAGTGAAAATTGAATTGCTGATATCAATAATGAATATCCTGCAAATTAATACAAGTCAAAACAGCTTGCCTATTGCCATTCCCAGGATGTAAATTCTTGATATTAAGAATAATTTTTACTATTTGAAATTGAATTCCTGATATGAAAAATTTATATTTTTACTGGTTGAAATGTAATTGCTGATATCAAAAATAGCCATTGTTACTAGTTGAAATCGAATTCCTGATATCAAGAATTAACATTTTAACTACTAAAAATGTAACCGTTGAAATCAAGAATTAATATACTATGAATTAATAAAAGTCAAAACGGCTTGCAATAGGAGGGCGGGTTTTTGCAAAGGGTCAATTGGCCACATTCACACAGCAGCAGAATACAGTTGTCAGTCCTGTATTTGAGTCCTTAATACGGTTCTGTTCACACACAGAACGGTGTGAACAGAACAGGACTGTACAACTAGGTCTCTGTCACATGGTACAGTGTGAGATAGAGAGCTGTTCTGCTGCAACTGCATGTTTTCATGTGTGGTTTTGGTAGCTTACAGCAATGGAAAAATTAGCTGTGTGTCATCTGAAAGTTAGAAGCAGTAAATTTTTCTCCACCGAAGCCACTGCGCACGAGTCAAATGATCCTCTTTCCACCCAAATATAAAATCTGCTATCAGTTAATTTTGATATGATGGATGTCCAAAACTCGTGGCTCGAGTGGACCCTAGTCATGTCAGAAAATTATATGACTTTCAGTTTTATGGACTTTGCCATCTTTTATATTACTTTGGTTACTGTCGCTTCTTGCTGGCAAGGAATACATGCTTGACCCCCGTTGCACATTCATACAGACAGTAATCAAAAAGCTATTGTAAGTTGCTGTGTGAACGGGACTTTTCCAGACTCACACCTGTAAGCAAATGCGGTTGTCTGTCCCAAAAACTGACAGTGTGAATGTAGCCAATGACGTGTACATATGAGTCAATGAAAGTTTAATGAGGGAAGGCCATAAAAAACTAAGCTGAACTCAGCCTAGATCCCTGCATTTCAGCCCGGGCCAGACTTCTTTACACCCCTAGGGCCGGGCTTCGAGACAATTTTCACATCATAGCTCAGATGCGGGCCGGGCCTCGGGTCTGTTTTAGGCCTCTCCGTATTTTTATATTTTAGACATCCATCAATTAGAGATGAAAAAATTTGCAGCACTGGTGGAAACAACACAAGACCGTGCAGCGACTGTCAAGAGTGTTTCGACGGTGTTTAGTGTCCCGCAGCAGCAGCCATCAGTGCAGATGAAGAGTTCTGCATTCAAATGCACGCAATAGGCTATAAAGCTTGCCGCAATGCCCCTGCAAAAGTAATTACCATAAATGTGGCAGGGGGAAATAGTAAGGAGATATTTGATTAATGAACTAGTGTTTACAGAGTTTACTAGTGTTTCAATGATGAATAATGATCCTGACTCGCCATCTCCTAATTAGACGCGCCTTTAGAGATAACTGATTTTTTACAGAGTATGATTATAATGAAAGCGTTTTTGTTTTCAATTTGATTTATTTCATTAAGTAGTAATTTAAAGCTTTCTATAGATATATTTGTCATATCTGTGAGGCATGTATTCACTGAGTTTCGGTTCATTTTTTTGTTCAAGACGAAACGGCAGGATGCACATCATGCTTGTTTTCTTTATTTTATAAAAGCACAATGTTTTGTTGATATTGTGAGTGCACACAAATAAAAGTAGACCATTTACTTGTATATTATGTAGCCTATATATAAATACACACATATGCAGGTATATATTTAAGACAATTATGTTTATATGTTAAATATAATTATACATAGTATGAATTATATGAATACAAATATGCACATTTAAATATGTGACAAAGCACCTGTTTGTCACTGCTGAGGGAGCGGCACTGGCCTGAACACACACTTACACACACACACACGCATATACTCCATTCCCCCCCCCCAGTCCGTATTTTTTGTATAGTGTGGATACGGTGTGTATTTGTAAATATAGTTTTCATCTTTATTTTTCTATTTGTTGTTTCTTTGGTATATTTTTGTGCACACCTGTATATATATTCTTCACTGTGGACTATCTGGATTATTGGCACTGTAAATAAATTACACCCTGCACGAAAGTGCTGTGCGAGTGAGCCATCGTTTTTGGTACTTTCACGGACTCACATTCCCTTTTCCCCTCCCCTGAAGCGAGTCGTGGTACTTGCTTCATCACAAAATACATGTACATATTTTCAAAATATATGCTGTATGTGTGTTTCTTTATATATATATATATATATATATATACATCATAAATATACACAGCACACACACACACAAGTATTATGTAAACAAAAACTTTTACTTTGAATGCAATTAATCGCAAATTGATCATTGCCCAGCACTACCGTCTATGCATTTGGATAACTGTTGTGAAACCACCCTAACATACTGAATACCAGAATAACTGTGATTACCTGTAGAATTGTACTATGGCCAAATCACAGACGAGATTACCCATATGATTCTGCTTAATTAAAACATCTAGTTATATATTTTATAACATCTCTTTATATCAGTCAATAAGTAATGTATTACAAACTTTTTATGAATATGGAAGAGTAAGTGCGTCATAGTCTACTCTTTTTTGGGCAGTAAACTCTGTTGTGTAACATTTTGAGGCTGTAAATTGATGATAGTCCTACCACTCTCATAAGAACATCATCAGGAACATTCCTTTTGTGTTTGCAGATGCTGTAGGCAGAAGAGTGGCTGAAGATAATAGGAGATTTAGAGATATCCAGCACCTGATTCATGACCTTCTCAGACACATGAGACAGGTCAATCAGCATTCCAATGCGGTTCATTTCCCAGATGACTTGCTGAAAGGACAAATCAAACTGGTCACTGACAGCAATAATAAGTAAAGCTTTCTCTAAAAGATGACAGCACGTCAGGGTGTCCTACAATAACAACTACCATGTCCAAAGTTAATAACATTTTAGAGTTCATTAAATGCTTTGTTAATAACTGTCCTTTAAATAATGTGCCACAGTAAAATATGTTTTTTATTCTATATATAATTTAATAAATAATGGTCTAACACTCACCTTAGAAAAAATTAAAGACACAACTTTGTCTAAATATATAAAATATATATATTTCAAGATTCAAGATTTATTCATCACATACACAATTATACAGGATATATCCAGCAGTGAAATGTAAGTCAGGTCTGCTTCATGGACAGTGCAATTATATGTAACGTACTATGGTAACCTCGGTTCCCTGAGCTATGGGTTGAGTATCGACGCTTGTATGGGAAAAACTCTTTGTCCTCTTCAACTGAAGCCTATTTGAATCGCGCAGTTATAACTGCACGTGATTGGCTCATGTAGACAACAATCCACGGTGGTGGCGAGCGAGCCAATGGCTATGTAGCCCGGCACAACCCGCCAAAATAGGAGGGGCATCTGGCTATATAATGGGCTGCCCTACCACCGCATCTCAGATTTCTTCAAAGGAAGCAACCGAGGCATGCAGCTCATAGCACGGCCAGGAACGCAGTACTCGTTCCCATATCTCAGGGAACCGAGGTTATGATAGTAACCGAGTACGTTCCTTTTCGATTTTTCACTCGTACTGCGTCGAGTATCGACGCTTATATGGGAACCAGTCCAATCACGCCATGCTATGATGTGGAACGACTCGAAACCAAGACTCACGTGGGATTAGGCACAGGGGAATCAATAGAATACACCAAGCACAGGGTGAGCCTTGAGGGCCATCCGTGGAATGGGTGTCGTCCCGTAAGTGATACCTGGCATCCATATAGTTATGGACAGACCAAGCAAAAGAGGAGCTTGAACAACGTTGGTCAAGTGAACCCGGAAGATTGCTACTTAAGCAGAAAGGACTGTGGCCTGCAAGGCAGGGACATCCAGGTTGTAAAACCTTACAAATGTGGACGGCGAGGACCAGCCAGCCGCCTCACAAATGTCTGAATGGACACCCTGCTGGACCATACCCAGGAAGAGGCGATGCCTCTGGTGGGCTCCGATGGGACACTGCAACCCCAAGGAGGAGTATGCTAATGTGAGCATCCACTAACCACCTAGAAATTCTCTGCTTTGTAACAGGGCCATCTTTAGCGCAGTTACCGAAGCCAACAAAAAGCTGTTCTTACTTCTGTACGAGGCAGAACGTTCAATGTATACTTTCAGGGCCCTGACGGGGCAGAGCAGGGATTCCTGGCTGCCCGTCGGGGGGGAAAGCACGGAAAGCGCTATGACCTGGGCTCTGAACGGAGTGGAGAGCACCTTAGGTACATAATCCAGCCTTGGTTTCAGGACAACCTTGGAGTCGTGGATTCAATGCAAGCAGGGTTGACGGAAAGGGCCTGCAGGTCTCCCACTCGCTTGACCAATGCCAGTACTAACAGCAGGGCGGTTTTCAACGAGAGTACTCTGATGCTCGAGGATTGCAATGGTTCAAACGGGGGCCCCTTTGGGGCCCTTGGTACGGTTGGCATGTCCCAAGGTGGAACTGTGCGAGGATGCGGGGGATTCATTAAAATTGTAATTATTAAAATCGTAAAAATTTAATTACCGCATCTCTGCCCACCGATCGGCCAGCAATAGGGGCATGGAAAGCCGCTATGGCTGCCGCGTAAACTTTGATGGCGGATGAGGAACGCTGTTTATCCAGCATCTCCTGCAGAAATGAAAGAATCACTGACACATCGGAGGTGACCGGGTCTAAGTTGCGGTCTTGACACCAAGTCGAGAAAATGGACCACTTCAGAGCGTAGAGGCGTCTAGTAGATGGGGCTCTAGCTTCTACCATAGTGTTTAGGACGCACTCTGGGAGGACAAAAGGCTTCCGTCGAGCGGCCACACATGCAGTACTTGAGTACCTGCGGTAGCAAAGCAGGAATATGCTGGGATGTGCAAGAAGAATATGCAAACAGGTTGTACAGGGTATGTACATAGCAGCAATACAGATGGTGGAAAATAATGAATATTTGACTGATTATTAAATGGGGTCATGTTGATGTTATGAGTTTGAGTTTAGGAGCCTGATGGCCTGGAGGAAGAAGCTCTTCCTAATCCTCAGTTTTTGCCATCATGCTGCGGAAGCGCTTTCCAGATGGCAGTAAAACGAAGAGACAGTTACCAGGGTGATTTGAGTCTTTGATGATTTTGACAGCTCTGCTTTTGCAGCATTTGAGGTAGATATCCTGCAGAGAGGGGACAGCAGACCCTGAGATGCGCTCGGCTAAGAGCACAACTCTCTTCGGAGCTTTGCAGTCCTGATTAGAGCCGTTTCCATACCACACACTGAGATGCACTGGGTCAGTACACTTTCTACGGCCCCTGAATAGAAAGTTTTCAGGATTGCTGGTGAGACCCTGCATTTTCTCAGCTGCCGCAGATTGTACAGTCTTTCACCTGTGTTTGAATGTGTGTAGTCCAAGTCAGGTCCTCTGAGATGTTTACACCAAGGTACTTGAAGCTACTCACCCTCTCCACAGGGGTCCCACTGATCATAAGAGGAGTGTAGGGCCGCTGCTGTCTCTTCCTGAAGTCCACAATCATCTCTTTAGTTTTGCTCACGTTCAGAGAGAGACAGTTGTCTTGGGACCATGATGTAAGTCTCTCTACCTCATCCAAGTATGCGGTCTCATCATTGTTGGAAATGAGGCCCAGAACCACAGTATCATCAGCAAATTTGAAAATAGAAGTGGAGCTGTGAGAGGACACGCAGTCGTGTGTGTTGAAAGAGTAGAGCAGGGGACTCAGGACACAACCCTGTGGGGCTCCTACGTTCAGGGTGATGGAGTTGGAGGTGAACTGCCTACTTTCAGCACTTGAGGTCTGCCGGTGAGGAATTCTTGAATCCAGTCACAGAGTGAAGTGTTTAGGCCGAGGTCTGTGAGTTTAAAAGCTAGCTTGATGGGTCTATAGTATTGAAAGCTGAGCTATAGTCAATGAATAGCAGCCTTACGTAGTTCCCATTTTTGCTGTCAATGTGTGTGAGGGTAGAGTGCAGGACGTGAGAGATGGCATCATCAGTAGATCTATTTGGGTGATAGGCAAACTGAAGAGGGTCCAAATAATCAGGGATGGAGGAGTAAATGTGGTTCTTTACAAGTCTCTCAAAAACCTTCATGACTATTGAGGGCAACTGGATGATAGTCATTCAGGCAAGAGGGTTTACTGTTCTTAGGCACAGGGATGATGACAGATTTTTTTAAAGGAGGTGGGAGGTAGTGAGGGACTCATTAAAGATGGATGTAAACAAACCAGCAAGCCTCTGTTTAGTTCTCTCCGAACCTCGTCCTCTGACACGGTGAGTACATGATCATCACTGCTCTGTCTGCTGCTTCCTGTCGCGCTGCCGTCATTGCATTCAAAGCAGCCATAGAAGGTGTTTAACTCTTTGGCCAGCAACGGATCAGCTCTCACCTATGCGGAGGATTTATTTCCAGCGCATCACTTCTCTCTCCACCAGGGGTTCCTGAATGAGCATTTGTTTATATTCCGGTGTGAGGAAAATGGCGGCATGGTCCGATTTGCCAAAAACCGGTAGTGAGCGGGCATTGTAGGCATTTTTAAACTGAGTGTAGCAATGATCTAGTGTATTCAGTCCTCTAGTTGGACAGGATATATGTTGATAAAAGTTCGGCATGGCCTGCCTGAGGTTGGATTTGTTAAAGTCCCCTGCAACGATAGAGGCAGCGTTAGGGTGTTTGTTAATGTAGCCGCTGAGCACATCGTGGAGTTTGGCCAAAGCCAAGCCAGTGTCTGCCTGTGCTGGAATGTAAACAGCAGGGGCAATGATCGATGAAATCTCGCGGGGCAGATAGAATGGGTGGCAGATAATGTATAGATGTTCCAGATGAGGCTAGCAGGAACGCGACATGTTGGAGATATTCCTGGGGTCACACCATTTCTTTTTAATCATGAAACACTCTCCTCCACCTTTGGTTTTACCGGCCTCGGCTGTTCTGTCCATCCGTAAAACAGAAAAGTTATCAGACAGCATTAACAGCAGTGTCCGGGACTGAGGTCGTGAGCCATGTTTCAGTCAAACAAAGGATATTACAGTCCCTTATGTCCCGTTGAAAACTTATCCTGGCTCTAAGACCGTCCATCTTATTTTCCAAGGATTGGACATTGGTGAGCAGGATACTCGGTAGAGGAGGACTGTGAGCCCTTTTCCTCAGTCTGTTGCAGATTCCAGCGCGTTTATTAGTGGATAAAGTGTCCTGAAGCAGGTTAGTGTAGCAGTGTCCAATGTCCAAAAGTGTTCTTTTGTTGTAAATGATCAGTGCAGACGTTATGTGTGTAAAAAGAGAAAGCAAACATATGTAAAAAAGTAAATAAGAGCACAATCTGAGCGGAGCTACCTGCATGGCGACCGAACACAGCGATGCCATGGTGAGAACCCATGTGTATATATATATGTGTGTGTGTGTGTGTGTGTGTGTGTGTGTGTGTCACCACAAGTTGTCTTCATTAATAAGTAAACTAATTGAAACAACAAAATTACAATCCAAATGTTTTTAGTTAAACAAAATGTAGTTTAAGTGAAAATTCTAATTTCACATTATAGCAAATTTCAATAGCAAATTTAAATGTAATAGCTTTTAAAAAGCAATATACATTTTGACTTACATTTTACATACATATATACAACATTTTGGCTTATATCTAAAGTAAATACATTACTAAGCATGGTATGTAGTCTTTATAATAAATAATCGTTTTACTTTGCATGGATGCTTTATTTTGGGAAATAAAAAAATATTGATTGATTGATTGATTTAACCTTGTCTAACCTTGCCAAACTCAGACAAACCGCCATGCTCTTCAGGCTCAGATCCTGTGTCTACCAGCCAGTTGTCTGCCCTAGAAGGAAGTGAGACCAAAACAGTGTAAAAAAAAAAACAATAGAATTTTCTGCTGAAATTCTTCCCCTTCTCTAATCAGATGGGCACGTGCACTTGTGTGGCCTTTTTTGTGATCAGTTCTTTTGTATCTCCCATTTGGACCCACCTTAAATGCAAAATATGAATTCTGTGGAATAGCTGCAGGTAAGAGTTGAATATTCCAGGAATTTCCCTATACTTTCCTACATTACTATTTTTAGTCTTATGTGGGTGTGTTACAAAAACTTTATTCAATAGACCGCCTCTGGGCAGTTTTTGGACAGATTTAGGTTTACTTCATTCCAGTCTGTTGAAATCATCATTTGTTGTTTCCTCACCTTGCTGGATCAACCTGTATGTTATTTAAGGTGAATGCATTTATGCTTTCATCTCAAACCATCTTTTTATTTAAAGTGCTATGAAGAATGGTAAGTACTCTACCGAGAATAGCTACTCACCATGGTGTGTTGCAGCTATGAGTGATAGTGAGGTAGCGGACGCCCAGTTGGTACATAGTGCGCAGAGTACCCAAACTGCTGTCAATCGAATGTCCACCTTCTACCCCAATCAGACTCGCTGTCTTATTCTGTTCAAAGGCATCCAGTATATCTGCAACAAAATTTTAATTTAATTTTATATTAAAAATATAAACTATTTCAAATACACATACAGTTTTACACTTTATCAGTCCCACAATAATTCAAGGGTGCTTTTTGAATATGGTGTTGATGGGTGGTTTTTACAGTGTTTGTAGTTGTTGAGGTCACTTCTAACCTTCTTTATAGAAGAATATGGGTTGTTGTTGTTGTTTTTTTACCCCATTTACCCCAATATCATTCATGTTGTAGCAAAAATGGTGGCCCTGGGTGTACTGCAAACATGTCATTGTATTCAATACTGACGTCCATTTGATTCACTTTGAGTTATCACAAGGATTTCAACAGTATTTACTACTGCTTCACTGTCATACCTTGACTGCTAGCAGCAAATTTGAACACTTCTGGGTATTCATGACACATCCTGTGGATTACATCAATCTGCTCCAAGGTCTGTCTGACTGCGTCTTTGTACTGGGTATCACATGGTACATATGCTGCCCAGAACTGCAACAGAAAAACAAATATTACCACACATTCAGTTTGCCCATTATAGTGAATGTTCCTAAGTTGTGTATATAGGCCTGTTTGTTTGTGTTTGTACCTGTGCCGAGAGGCGCCCTTCTTTGATTTTTGGGATGTTGGTGTGTGTGGTGTTTAGTGTGTACAAGTCCACCGTGTTGAGCTGATTATTAAACAATTTTCTCATCTGCCAGGGAAGGTCATTGTGCCTGTTTTATAAAATATTTTAAATCACTTTCAAATAGAATCAGAGATAAGAGAAAAAAAAGGAAAGTTTCCTTGAAAATCGAAGCAACTGTGAATTACACATTTTATTCCTATTTCTTCCTTTCTTTTACAATTTCAGAAAAAAATGTCAACTGTCACTGGTGCAATACCCTTTAAAAAGGTCTACATTTGTATACAGCTCGATTTGTTGCAGCAGAACATTTGCAAAATGAAACATTATTTTTACATTCACCAATTTTCGTATATGAGAAACAATCCAATCCAATCCATATGCTATTTATATAAAACAATGTTATGAGGGCACATGACTTTTAAAACATAATGATATGCACAGATAAAAAAATAATAATAATAAACACTACAATATTCCTTTAAAAAGTATATATTTCATAATGACATTTCTACTTAGAGATCTCGTTTTTCATAAATATATGTTTAAGCTTCCAAAGAAGCATAATTTCCACAAGGTATTGATTTATTAGTTTTCAGGGACTGTACATTGAATATCTTGTTTTTAGGAATGTTTCGAAACTTTTTTCGCTTTCCACTTGATCTCTCTCTCTCTCTCTCTCTATTTTTTTTTTTTTTTTTTATATAGATAAATAGATTGACTTACCCATCTATAAGTGGAGTGTCAGCCATCAGTTTCAGGGCTTGCTCTTTTACATCATCTGCTACTGAGTTGAATGTGAAAGCCCAGAGCACTAAACACACAGTCTTGACCCAATCCATCATCACCACACTGTTTACCCACTCTGTACCCTTTAATTATAAATTGCTCTTAAATAACTCTCTATCTTAGCTCTCCTTGTCTTCAGCTTATCGCTTATATCCACAGATGGTTCTCTTCTTCTCTCTCTAATTATGTGGGGAGATACTTTAAGGTTAAAAGTTCAACATCATAATAAGTCTAAATATAAGTTAATGTGTAATTTTGGGTTGTAAAAATGTCCCATAAACCAGAGAGTTGTCCCATAAAAGCCATGTTTTTATTTTTAATGACAGAGATTATGTGATATAAGTGATTGTGTAAAAGTCCAACATATTTTTTCATTTTGTTGTTTAAAGTCCATGTGAGGGATGTGTGCACTCTCTGGAACATTGTCTTCAAAGGAATTACTTTGGCTGGAGAGATTTTAGATAAACCTAGATTTAACCATATTAATAAAATGTAATATATAACAAGTTCAATTATTAGGCTAATCATAACACTCGGTGATGCACTGTTAGTTTCTCAACTAACTGAATAGCAATAAATAAATAAATAACTCACAATTTTTGCTGTGTTTGAATTTGCTCACTCAGTTTTACTAACCACTTTCTCATGCAGTGAACTACACTGAACAAAATTATAAATGCAACACTTTTGTTTTGTCCCCATTTTTCATGAGCTGAACTCATGTACACAAAAGGTCTATTTCTCTCAAATATTGTTCACGAATCTGTGTTAGTGAGCACTTCTCCTTTGCCAAGATAATTCATCCACCTCACAGGTGTGGCATATCAAGATGCTGATTAGACAGCATGATTATTGCACAGGTGTGCCTTAGGATGGCCACAATAAAAGGCCACTCTAAAATGTGCAGTTTTATCACACAGCACAATGCCACAGATGTCGCAAGTTTTGAGGGAGCGTGCAATAGGCATGCTGACTGCATGAATGTCCACCAGAGCTCTTGCCCGTCAATTGAACATTCATTTCTCTACCATAAGCCATCTCCAAAGGTGTTACAGAGAATTTGGCAGTACATTCAACTGGCCTCACAAATGCAGACCACGTGTAACCACACCAGCCAAGGACCTCCACATCCAGCATCTTCACCTCCAAGATCATCTGAGACCAGCCACCCGGACATCTGCTGCAACAATCGGTTTAAATAACCAAATAATTTCTACACAAGCTGTCAGAAACCATCTCAGGGAAGCTCATCTGCATGCCCGTCGTCCTCATTGGTGTCTCGACCTGACTGCAGTTCGTAGTCGTAACCGACTTGAGTGGGCAAATGCTCACATTTGATGGCGTCTGGCACTTTGGAGAGGTGTTCTCTTCACGGATGAATCCCGGTTTTCACTGTACAGGGCAGATTGCAGACAGTGTGTATGGCGTCGTGCGGTTTGCTGATCTCAACGTTGTGGATCGAGGGGCCCATGGTGGCGGTGGGGTTATGGTATGGGCAGGCATATGTTATGGACAACAAACACAGGTGCATTTTATTGATGGCATTTTGAATGCACAGAGATACCGTGACGAGATCCTGAGACCTATTGTTGTGCCATTCATCCACGACCATCACCTCATGTTGCAGCATGATAATGCGTGGCCCCATGTTGCATGGATCTGTACACAATTCCTGGAAGCTGAAAACATCCCAGTTCTTGCATGGCCAGCATACTCACCAGACATGTCACCCATTGAGCATGTTTGGGATGCTCTGGATCGGCGTATACGACAGCGTGTTCTAGTTCCTGCCAATATCCAGCAACTTCACACAGCCATTGAAGAGGAGTGGACCAACATTCCACAGGCCACAATCAACAACCTGATCAACTCTATGCGAAAGAGATGTGTTGCATTGCGTGAGGCAAATGGTGGTCACACCAGATACTGACTGGTTTTCGCCAATACAGTAAAACTGCACATTTTAAAGTGGCCTTTTATTGTGGCCAGCGTAAGGCACACCTGTGCAATAATCATGCTGTCTAATCAGCATCTTGATATGTCACACCTGTGAGGTGGATGGTTTATCTCGGCAAAGGAGAAGTGCTCACTAACACAAATTTAGACTGATTTGTGAACAATATTTGAGAGAAATAGGCCTTTTGTGTACATAGTAAAAGTCTTAGATCTTTGAGTTCAGCTCATGAAAAATGGGGGCAAAAATAAAAGTGTTGCGTTTATGATTTTGTTCAGTGTATATGCCATCCACTATATAAAAGATAGTGAATAAGCATATAGGGTGCAGCTTTGGTCACTGCTATTGTTGTTGCAATTCTGTTGTTACAATGTTAGTTCTGCAAAAATTAACACTTCCCTTTAAGCTTTTGAATTGAAGACGTTTTATGTCAAGTGGTCAGACACTTTTATCCAAAGCCACAAGGGTGATGACTCATGGCTTGCTTCTGTGAAGGTAGAACCAGCAACCCTTCTTTTAAAGTCAGCATACCATAAAGCCATTTCATAACACATTTCCGCTCAGACAAATCTATTAACACTTATTGGAAGAGGCTATAAGAGCCATTGTATTCCTATATGTTTCCTGATAATGCATTTGCACCTTAAGGTTTTTACTTGCAATAAAAAGCTCATGTAAAACCAATGTATATGGAATGTGTTTGGTTAATAAAAAATACCTTGACTGGAGAACAGGGTGCTATAATCTTGAATTTTAATCATAATTCTATTATTTTCCCCAAAAGCTATCATCTAATCATTAAAATATTATGTTGCTAGATCTTTTTGCATGTGAGTTGCACAACATGTGAGTTGTTCTTTGACAAAACTTACCTGCTAATGACACAAATGCAGCATCCCCCCCCCACAAATGTTTTATATAGTACTTCCTGTTTTCTCAAAATATGCACCAATCTTGCAATAAATGAGCAGACCAATTTGAAAATAAATATTTGATATACATGTTAATATGTTATCGCTTTACAATATATAATGAACTTGATAAGGCAGTGCAAAATCATGAAAAAAAAATCAGTTTGAGAGAAATTAATGTGTAACCTGATTACTCTTCTTCACCATCATAGCGTGGTGTTTTTGTGTTTGTCTCCACTGCCATGGTGAACTTACCACAGTACATTACTGAGCTCAAGACTGCTCTATTTAAGCTTCACTCTTAGCACACTTCACACATTTGTTGATTCACCATGACTATTTTTCCATTAAGGTTATCATGTTTAAGGTCAACAAGTTTAAGGTTAAAAGCTTCTTGTTGCTTCGTTGATTTCTAAAACTATGAACTTGAAAACTTCTATTTATTTATTTAATGTGTTGACTATTATGTACTATTTACTATAATTTAATTTAGGCCTGTTTACTTTTATTTTGTTGCATTTAATCCAACAATACCAAAGTTTAAAGGGGTCCTATTATGCCTTTTAACTTTTAAATTTTTAGTCAGTGTGTAGTGTGCATGTTTGGGCATAAAACGATCTACAAAGTTACAAATCTCAAAGTCCACTCCAAAGGTAGATATTTCGTTTTGAACAAATTATTTTTCAAGAACTATAAGGAACAACAAAGTTGTTTTCCTGTATTTGTGATATCACAAAAATAAATCCCGCCTACTGAAACTCCGACCTGGTCTCATAGCATTTACATACCTGGGTGCAATTTTTAGCAAGATAACTACATATTACTACAGTTTCCAAAAGAAACACATTTTCTTGAAGAATATCATGTTACGACTTCAAAACAATATTAATATGCTGGGAGATTTGAAAACTGCTGCTTTTGAATGTTAGCTTCACACATATCCAGCCTCGTATCTATGGGTTTCCATAAACGGTAAGTTTGTTCGGTAACGTTAGCTCACTGAATACTTAGGAGGCGAGGAGCTCCGTTTCAAATCCTGTGTAGGCCTAATCACGGTTCGACAAAGCAGTTAAAGTCTTCATATAAGAACATTGAAATGGCACGGTTGCATCAACAAAAACGTTTGTATGTCAGTTTTGCATTTGTTAACTCTATCGGGTACGTTTAGGGTTGGGTTTGGTGTAGGGCATATTTCCAACACTATAGAGCATTAGCTTTTAGGGACAGACCCTAGTTAGTTTAATTCTGAACCACTGCAATACGTTTATGTTGCAACGTAATATAAACACAGAAATATGTACCTAACGTTATATCATAAAAATGTGCCAGGGTTCATGTATTTAACCTGTGTTTTAGCACCACTCAGTGGACATTTCTCTTTGAAACTGCGGAGAAATGTGTAGTAAGGTATGTAAAATGGTGTCGCACAGAAAGTGCACAGAGGTACTTATTTTTACGAGACCAGGTTGGGGAATTCGAATGGTTAGGGGGTTAGGAGAAAGCTTGGTTGAGCACTTCACATTTCAAAATCGAAACCTAGTGCAGGGTGTTTTTATATAGCTGTATTTGTGTTGGAAACCAACTGTTTTCAGAAAATGTTGGATGTCATTTTCATTTCATCTTGCATATGTCTGATAAAGCAGCATTTGTGACCGGAGCTCTGTTTTGTGTACAGCGTTGCCAGGGAAACCTCGATCTCTCCCGCTCTAACAGCGCCTCCCGGATAATTCATTTGCATATATATGCCGCCACAAATAGTGCAACTCTGTGGAACTATGATATAAATAAATTCAACTGTACAGCAGTTTCACTGCAATTCATGTTGTAATGTTAGAATTAAAGAACAATTAACATATTTATGCACTTTGCACTTATCTGTACATAGTAAATTGTTATTTTTAAGCTGTTGTTGACATCCTATCTGAAACGTGACTTAGCAAAAAAAACACAATAATGTTACCACTTTAATATGTCTTGCAATATCCGTGAGTGCAAAGCTTCTGCGCGATCCTCTTCAATATTTTCGAGGTCCTAATTGATTTGGCAATATTGACGAACTTGCTGTTTTGGCAAGGGGCGGGGCAATACTGAAATGCCATCTAATTTGTTCGCCAATCACAACGCACTGGGACAGCTAACCAATCACAACACATTTAATTTTCAATTCACTAATTGAACCGTTTGTGCCAGGCTGGGGAGAAAGGTATTGTAATAATGTAAATTATGTGAAAAATAATGCAATTTTCACCAAGCATGAGATTATGTTCTAGTACACCCCCAAAATAAAACAAGACTTTGTAAAATAGCATAATAGGACCCCTTTAATAATTTGAAACAACATGTTTTAACATATATAAAACATATTATTTACTGAGTGTGATTATACAGAGGTGACCATCTTCTGCAATCATGATGTATGTGAGGATTTTTCTGGTGGTTTGAACTTCTAGGAAGTTAATGGCTTTGGTTATGATTACCACATCCATGTAACAATGTTCACACGATTTTCAGACAACCAGCAATTTAAAATGAACCACATCAACAAACCCTTTTAGACTTTAGAAATAGATTTTTAAATACATTTGCAACTGATGGGATTCAGTAAAAATGAAAATAAATAGCATTTGTGTGGGTTGAAAACAGTAATTAAAGGCGCAATAAACAATTGCCTGCATCAAATGCATTTTGTCATCAGATAAGCAAACTGTATTTTAAGTTTGCCACTGAATAAAACTGTCACTGATTGACTTAAAAGACTAAAAGTCAAAGATGAACAAGGTCAAAGGGAAACCAAGATACCAACATTAATGTCCTATGACGATATTATAATATGCAAATAAAATAAACTTTGCTAGGAAAATTATTTATTACAGCAAACAGCATATGTTTGACGTTGAACTGGTTTCTCAGGTAATTTCTGTATCATATGTACTTCCCCTTTATTGGTTTGTGACATCAGTCTTCTGTTTTCTCTTCCTATATAAGTTGACAGCTGAACACTGTTGTCAGATCATCGCACTCTGTTCTATATTCCTTTTGCATTCGCATACAAACAGACATGGCTAGACTAGATGTCACAGAAACTTTTCACAGCATCATGTTTCCTGGGCACATGCATACTAAAGACTCATTGAATTATGCGACCAACTTCAAGTTTCAGGACACAGATACTGTAATTGTCACCTACCCCAAATCAGGTAATAATCAAATGCATTTTCTGTGTTCATCTTTAGTCTTTCTTTAAAAGGCCAATTTTTATTTAGGTTATGTATTTCAATTAAAATGGTAAGCTACCTTTTTTCCAAGCAAGATGTTATTCATGTCTTTCAATAATTAATTTCACTTTCCTTGAATCCTTTATTCTTAGGAACCACATGGATGCAGGAAATCATCGCTCTAGTTTTGAGTAAAGGGGACCCAACTATCGCCCATACTCAGCCCAACTGGGCCCGTGCACCATGGCTTGAGCAGTACTACTGTGCTGATGTTCTAAAAGCCTCTACCGGGCCTCGTATTATTACTACACATCTGCCGTACCACCTGCTGGCACCGGCCCTGCAACACTCCAAAGCAAAGGTGAGTAGATGGGGAAACCACAAATTGAGTTTTATCACTTTTTTTGTTGAATTTTCTTGCAAGTGACAAATGTTTACCATTCCTCAGGTTATATATGTAGCCAGAAATCTCAAAGATGTGTCTGTTTCATACTATCACTTCCACAAGATGGCCCATTTTCTGCCTGACTCAGGCACTTTCTCTGATTTTCTGAATGATTTCCTGAAGGGTGCAGGTTAGTTGATAGACTAGTGTTACCAGTTTGGGTTTGGGGTTAGTCACTTTCTTTTCCCATGCAACCTATTACATAATTTGTTGTGATTTTTTTCCATCAGTGCATTATGGCTCTTGGTTTGACCATGTCAAGGGCTGGACTAGTCATGCAAAATATATCCAGAACTGTCTTTACATCACGTATGAGGAAATGTGTCAGGTAGGATGACCTTATAATAATTCATTCATTTGGTGACCACATTCAGATTAAACAAGCAGTTTCAATTTTGCAATTTTTCAATATTATCAGGATCTTCACGGGTCTGTTCAGAAAGTGAGTCGTTTCCTTCAGTGTCCTTTAACTGAGGATGAGCTGAACCTTGCTCAGAAGCACTGTAGCTTCAATAACATGAAGGAAAATACCATGGTGAACTACACTCTCATCCCTCAGGAGATCATGGACCACAGCCAGGGCAAGTTCATGAGGAAAGGTATGTAAATGCCTTTTTTGTTGTTTGCTTCAATCATTGGTACAATCATTTTTGATAATGAAATAATAAAAAATGGAATAGAAACAAATATTTTGACTCAAAAAAGCAAAACATAATATTTTAGAGACAACCTACATTATATAATTGGAAAAACAAATAGTCCAAAAATTCTGGTTATTTTAAGTAAAAAAAATGTCAAGGTATTTTCAAGGAAATCTTCTAAACACTACAATCCTATCTTTAAGGTAAAGTCGGGGACTGGAAGAACATATTCACTGAGGAGCAGAGTCGTCGTGTTGATGATGCGTACTCTTCACAGATGCCAGATTCCTCACTGCTGTTTAAATGGGAATGCCCTGAGAACTCTGTTAGCCCTTGATGACCATTAATACTTCAGAATCCCACACACCCAGAGAGATCGTTCTACTCACATAACTGCTCATAACTGAAAATATCCTTCATTTTACATTTGAACATGTTTCTAATATTTCACACTGAAATGCCCAGTAAGTGGGTAAGCTAAAGTATTTAATTCCTTTCTGTTGTTTTTTCTACATGGCAATTTAACTGTATATATAAATATATATGTGTGTGTGTGTGTGTGTGTGTGTTCATTTCATTTGAACTATTCATTTTTGCATGTTATGCAGTGTGACCTAAGTACTGTAAGTATAGTAAAGTTGTTATGTTTAAAAATGAACAAAAACAATATGTATATCAGGAATTATGATGCTGATTGCGTGATTAAGTGTGTTTTACAAGGCAATATAATTAATTTAAGTATAATTTTATCAAAGTGTTTACTTAATATATTCATGGTCTTAATGATTTATATAAACCTTACAACCTTTGCTCTTGTGGTCATTTTGAACCTGTTATAAAGTAAGATTACACTCCAGCTGGGACAATGGACAATAGGTGATACAAACTGTAGCAAGCAAAATCTCCCTCTCAAGGATGTTCAAACTAGCTGAGCTCATTAGATGTCCGTGAGAGCGTGAGGCAAATCTAAAAGGCCAGATATTCAAAATGTTATTTTCTTTAATGAAAAGAGTGAAGTGTTTAGAGGCGGGGTACTGCACCTGTGCTGCACTTCAAATTGTTAATGGCACTTGAAATGTGCATTTGGAAGAAGGTAACAACCTTGCTAGCTGAGTCTGCCAGTCTGTCATCATAAAATACACCATGTAATGCTCTGTACAAAGAACTGGCACCCTGTGGTGCAGGGTTTGTTAAAAGTCCCATGAAATCAAAATATAAGTGATGTGGATGTAATATGAGTATTTTAGCCTTAAGGTCACTGTTTCTAATTTCAGCTTCTGTACAGACATGTCCAACCAAATGCTCTCTAGAATCTGAAACATCATGCCTCTTACATTATAAAAAGCATCATCTTTTATGATGATAACATCATTTATTTGAAATTGATCATAGATTTATTAAGTTAATTTTTCGAATATAGTAAAACATAACTGATTCATTTAATTTCTATACATAATGTATTTTAAGGTTGTTTTATATAGATATAAAAGAGGAGGACAAGAATATGGAAAATAGTAGGCAGTCTAAAGAACTTACAGGGCTGTAGTTGCGGTCTGACACACTGAGCATTTGCATTTCAAGCCTGCCTTCTGCAATCTATGGCCATTAGCATTGTAATTACTGAAGAAGGACATCAAGACAGTATTGGCAAAGGCAAAGTCATACTGGCCGGTGGAAACATTGTTAAGTTGTTTTTAATCATATGGACAGTATAATTTTTTGCAATGGAAAAGGGAGAAAATGAAGGACTAACACTTGGTTGACTATTTCACAAATGCCTCGGGGACTGATATAAACAACTGGATCTATTTGTTACACTAAATTATAAAGCAAAAAAAAAAACTAAAACATTATATAATGTGTGATTTTGATCTTGATTTATTGTGTGCTATATTGTACTCTAACAGCGCTAGTATGTAGTGATGCTATAAATTGGACTTTATAAAGGAAAGTCCCCAACATTTGCTGCTTGGTTCTCCTGTGTCACCTGCTTCAACGGGTTTACAAGTGAATTCACTTGTATTAATATAAACTTGTTTGTTAGGTTCTCTTACATTTCGCCATGTTCTCTAACAGCTACCTGAATGCAATATTTGGGTATTTGCTCTTTTACAAAAGAAGTGAGAGAATGAATCAAATGTCTCAACAGCACATTTAAAGATGCCCTAAGGATGATTATTTGTTGAAAGAAAGAAAGAAAGGAATTATACAGTGAATACATTAGCCCAGTTCTGTCAACACTGCACTAGCTCCCTATTAATCATTGTATAGATTTTAAAATCTAGTTGATTACTTATAAAGCCCTGAATGGCTTAGCTCCTCAGTACTTGAGCAAACTCTTATCGCGTTATAGTCCTCCACGTCCACTACGATCTCAAAACTCTGGCCATTTGATAATACCTAGAATATCAAAATCAACTGCGGGTGGCAGATCCTTTTTCTATTTAGCGCCCAAACTCTGGAACAATCTACCTAACACTGTTCGGGAGGCAGACACACTCTGTCAGTTTAAATCTAGATTAAAGACCCATCTCTTTAACCTGGCATACACTTAACACACTAATACACTTCTAATATTCAAATCCGTTAAAGGATTGTTAGGCTGCATTAATTAGGTCAACCGGAACGGGAACACTTCCCATAAAACACAATGTACTTGTTACATTGTGAGAAGATTGACATCTACGCTAATATTAATCTTTTTCTTTCTTATTCCGAGGTCAGTTGCTTTGACACAATTTTAATTGTTAAAAGCGGTATAAATAAAGGTGACTTGACTTGAATACAAAAAATAATTTGTGTTCCCACAAATTTAAATAGTAATTTTTCAGGTCAGATTTGGTGAGAAATTGCAGTCTCAAATAATTAGTTATTGCATGTTTTCATCATTATCCATAAACATCAAAAACATCAAAAACTAACACAATCATTACAAGTCTGAACTGACAGAATGACAGAGGGCAGGTAAGAACAAGCAAAATACCCTGACACTGAAGAGATGCAGAGCAAACAATAATGATAAAAGATAGAACAGGTACGACTGTGTAAATGTGACTGATGAAATAGGGCGACTAAACCTGCATTGTCCCAACGAATCAGGGGGCCAACTTATGGGCGGGCACCTGAAGCAGCAGATAATTGGTAGAGAGCCATACGTCCCCTGGCCATGCTCCAGGTAGGCAGTAGCATTGGATAAATAGATGGCCCAAAGAACAGCAGCCTTGTCCTCCTGTGAAGGAAAGAATGGGAATTCATAACCAAGACTGCACAGGAACAAATGCAACCTGACATAGACACATTTTAACTCGTAAAAACGAACATTTATTCCTTAATTAATTTCACATCATAGACAAGTATAGTCATTCATGAAAGGTTTGGGACTGTAAACGTTTTTGTGTATTCAAATGAGATTGGCCTCCGATGGTAGGGAAGTGGCCAAACAGGCCTGTCTGGAGTTTGTTTATTGATTTACCCCTGTAGATCAGAAAGGAGTCAGTTTATCAGTCATATTTGTATATATTTGTAATTCTCAAAACCTTATTTTTCTCCTCATATGAAGATAATTCACAGTAAAATGATACACTGACACTAGAATTAGGTGATTGAATAATACTATGGACAGTAAGGTGTTCTAGTAAGAGACTTTTTATTGACCTGGCACCAGATTCCCGAAAAGTCTTCTTACGAAGTGAGTTAAGAAATGTCTTAACATAAATTCCAAGAAGTTTTTAAGAATGTTTCAAGGTGCAATTCTTGAAAAATATTAAGAATTAAAGAATTAAAGAAGAAAAACACTTCAAGGGTTGCCTATTTTACGCTGTCTGCACATTACTGTAATGTGATACAGTAAAAGCGTCCTGTGTTTAGGTGTGTTCATTCTGAATACTGACAGAAGTCGCTTCACAGATAATCATGACTGATCATTGTTTATATTATCCGCCATTCGTGTCACTTAAGAAAACTTGTGCACAGTCCTACTATGTATTACATGCAGCTAGTGTTGAATTGTAATGCTTAATTACAATGATTAATTTGAAATAACCCAATAAATTCATTAAATTCTTTACATTTTAAAGAATTTGAATTATTCTTAAGTTTTGAACAATTTTAACTTATTTCTTAAGAAGACTTAGGAAGGTCGGTGCCAATGGCCTCGTGGGCAGCGCACCAACATGTAACGCCATTGCGCTTCAGCCGTCCCGAGATCGAGGCCTGGCTCCAAGACCTTTCCCGATCCCACCCCCCTCTCTCTCACCCACTTCACTTCCTGTCGACCGACTGCATATCCTAAATGTTTAATAGAATAGAAGATTCTAAAATAGAATGTTTTGTGAATCCAGCCCCTGACTCCAGAATTTGTATGTGTGATGTGTGAGTTTCACAACTGTATTTGATTTAAATATTTTCAAGGTTGATTCTAACACATTTAGGACATAAACAAATACACACACACAAAAAAACAGTTTACTCAAATTAATTGGGATGCTTGGTGGAAAACAGAACTTAATTCAAGATTAATCTAAGCTGTGGTTTATATGCAGGATGTGCAGCTATTCAGGAGCAGTCAGGATTTTCAGGAAGTGTATCAGTAACTTAATTTACTCTACGTGCTTCGTTGGTTTCAGAAGGATGTGCACAAGATGTGCTTGTACCTTAGCAGCTCCACTTTTTAAGCGTTCTTTACAAAAGTAAAGGCTATTTGAAAGCTCAAGGTGGAAAGTAACATTCTGCTGCAGAGCTTTACATTTTTAATAAGCTAAAATTGTATGTGATGTGCTTTTTCGTGTTTGCTTAAAAAAAAACGCACACAGTAAAGTAATAAACCATTTTAATGGAATGTGCTGTAAAATTATTGACTTTTTATTACATAATTCAGTATGATATTCAATATTATTATTTTATTACTATTCAATACATACAGTAGTAAATTAGTACTTTTATGCATGGCGAGCCACTGTTAAGCTTAATTTTATACACATTAATCAGCAAATCAAATGTATTTTCTCTTAAAAGAAGCAAGCTTGATTTCCATTGTATTTCCATTGCTTGCAGAATTGACACTTTAAAGGAGTTCCATCATGGATATAGTAGTTTTTCTTCAAATATTGATTTAAATGTTTTGACGACACACATTTTTATTCAGACAACAGTAAATAGTGCAAAGTACAAACGAGGGAAATAAATTCATATTTATTGTTGTTACTGCATAAAGATTACACTACTGCTGCTGTGAAAACATGTGACTTATGAGTGAAGCACGCCTCGCCGGAAATTCTTGTGAATCACCTCTCATGACACTATGAATCCAGGGCAGGTAGGCAGAAATCTTTGTGTAGACAGCATTCTCTTCTACAGAACAAGATTTGTCAAAGGAGAGGATGCCCGCAGCATACACTGTACTGGTGTTGGGGTTCAGAAATGCAAGAGCGCCTCCTGCATCGCCAAAGCACACATTTTCCTGGTGCTTACTGGGTCCTGTGCAGAACTGTTTGTCATTCACGTTTGGTGTACTTGCAAGAATCCTTGCCGGGTAATTACCCTTGCATGACCGTACAGGCAAAGAGAGAAACTTGAGTACTGGAGCAGGGGTAAAATGTCTTCCCCAGCCCCACCCGGCGATTATGCCTTTCTCATCTTCCTTTTCTTCCTGGTTATCTCAATCTCAGGAAGTGGGATGGGAATTACAGACTCATTAAATTTGACTGGCTCCTTTAATTTGATCAGAGCAAGGTCATTGTCCCATTCGGATGTGTTCTGAAAGTCTGGATGCAAAAAAACCTGCAAGATAAAACCATATCAATGATCGACCATATTATGCAACAATTACCTTCTCTTTACCCTTTTCTTGATGTACCTGCACCTACAAAATGAGCTCGTTACAATGATACACTGCTCCCAAAAGTGTCTGGAAAATTAAGCCACTCTCAGAAAGGCATTCATTTCATTGCATGAGACAAGGTTGTCAATATCATATATTAAGACTCTGTTCATTACAGTAGTTGCCAGTAGTTGAAATGTACTCTGTTCATTTTTTTCCTCTCTATATTTATAATGCTTTGATATATCATCACAGGCATTGGCAGTATGTTCTGAATCCACCTGAGAAGTTTGAAAACAGCGCCACCTATCATTCCAAAGATTTGAACCTATTCTTTGTAATATAGCACTTTAAACATAAGATACATAAGCAGCTAAGTTAGCTTAGCAATCTGAGCAGTGAATGTTAATGCTTTTGTTTCTTTATATGTAGACACAAATATATGGTGATTATGATTTAGCAAATTAGCTTGGTTTGGAATTTGGTGGGTTGCGTGGGTATTTACCTTTTCCACGGCTACTTCTGTAGAGGTGTTTGCATGAATCGTTTGCTGATTCCAAGATAGACTTTTGGAATAAGTGGTTCTTGTCTTCTTGTCTGGCTTTGATTCTTTCCCACAAATAAATTGCAGCAGTCAGTACCCACTGCTCAGCTATCAGGGCTCCTCCAGCAAAACCTCCATCCAGTATGTTCTCACTGAGGTACACCATTGCCTGCCAGGGGACAGATGCGGTCAGTAATCCCCCCACCATTCGTCTGGGGCGTAGGGCTGAAGTCCTGTGAGCTGTATACATGAGAATGAGATCTCCATAAGCAGCTGTTGATAGTCATTTTTTGTGCTACAGCTAAACATAACTAGAAAATGTGTATTTGTAACACATTGCATACGTCACAACTAAATTAATAATTTTCTGAAAAAAAATAAAGAAGTCAGTGGTGCTTGGAAAAATTTTGTTATGCTGTTGTTAAATTTTTCCGAGTTTTTTATGTTATAGTGCTATTGTAAGTTGATAGGCTTTTGGCCTGTATAATATAGTAAGTTGCATTTGTTGTATAGAAAGTAGTTTTAATGATGAACTACATTCATGTTTACTCTGTAGCCAATGACACAAGGATGGTTTAAAATACTTTTTGTGTTACAGTAAATTCTATAAGCACTTCAGTGCTTTAACTGCAGCTGAGTATTGGGTCAGGTCTGACGAGGAGGGTCTTTGTTACCCGAAACATGGTCTCTGACTCTATCCAAAGCAAGAGACGCATCTGGCAGGCAAGTAATAGTGCACAAGAGCAGCACAGCCACAGATAGCCTAGAGACAAAAAAAGAGATCATCAACAAGAACTAATTTGTTCATTTCAGAGGAACACTTGTTTGAACAGATGTTAATTAATAATGCATTAAGCATTGCAGTGAAATTGCAATAATAATTTATCAATATTTGAAGCGTAATTTTAATTTTAGGAAACAAAACAGAAACTTACCACCTCATGATGAAATTGATTTGTATAGTATATAGTCTTGTATAGTATTGTGGTCGTTGAGGCTCTGGCATTTATATGAGGTTGATACAGCTAAAAATTAACTAATCTAAACTCTCAGATGACCTAATCAGGGAAATTTATCAGTGTTTGAATGTTGACACTATCCAGGGTTAAGGTAGATTAGAGGTTAAGTTAGCAAAACTTTCCAAATGCAGCACGTAGGTCCTACTGTTCAGTTTGCTGCATTTAAACAACAGACAACACTCGTGTGATTTTGAAATCCCACAGAAAAAAAAGAAGTACAAGAAAGAAAAAACATTTGTATTTGCTAAATGATGCACAACCTGGTCATAATACAGATTAATCAAATGGCAGTGCCAGTAAGTACAAGTTTTGTAAACCCCAAAATCAGGGTTCCCTGTCGAAACTACACTTCATACTGTGTCTTATTAAGACTTTAGGGGAAACTCCTTTTTCTCCAATACTGAAGCTATTTTTTATAACACAATGCAGTGGTGTAGCAAGTCAGCCACGGGCCCATATGCAAAAATAATTGTACGGGCCCCCCCAAATGATATGGGGTATGATATGACTATTCACAAACTGTTTTAATTATGGTATAAATGGTATAAATTAAATTATATTTAAAGTTTTCAAGACCATTCATTGAACACAAGCCACCCAATAATCGTAATATGCTTTGTGTTTTCTTTTTTATTATTATAACACAAAGTCTCAACTTTCTGTAAATTTTGAGATCAAATACAAACAATAAATGTGTTTTGCGCTCTTTTATTTGTAGTGAGGTATACTACATTCACCTCAGTTAAAGCTGCATTGGAATCAATTACATTTTCCTCTTTAATATTTGCATTATTAAATAAATATGAATAAATAGTTGAATGCATATTGAAAAAAATCAGAACAATTTATACGAATGAATGTCTCATTAAATCGATCAATTAGAGTTTAAAAAACAATATCTATAAATCTATGTTATAAATCTATGTTATTTTCGTGTTAAGAACAAGAGGTTGGATGCCACAGACTTTTTAATTAATTAATTTATTTTTGCAGAGTGTAATTTTCAAATTAATTTCACGCAATATAATTTAGATTTTATTATCGTAATTTTGACTTTATTAAATTAGTATGACGTTAATCTCCTTTAGTAATTTTTCAGTGTGACACTAAATGCAGCTGTAGGGTATTTGTACTAGGCCTACATGCAAACACTATCTTGGCACAGCGCACAAAAATAAAATAGTATTAAGTTTGATGATCCTGACTCCCCATATCTCCTCAGTGGACGCGCCTTTGGGAAGAAATGCATCTTTATGGATTACATAGGCTAATGAAAGCCTTTGATTTGAATTATTTTGTTGTAAAGTATTTTAAATACTATAAATATATTTATCATGTCAGTGAGGCAAGTATTTGCTGAGTTCCTGCTCAAGATCAAGACCTCCCTGTTTGTTTTCTTTATTTAAAAAATAAAAAAAAATTGTTGAAATTGTGAATGCTCACAAATAAAACAATTTAATGTATACTCTTATGAGGAAAAATTATGGCGTATTTAAATTTTCCCCTCTTATTAAGAAAAAAAAACTAATGCAAGTGATCTCGCCAGCGCCTCCATGTCCTTCAAAGCATGCTTCAGCTTCCACTTTTAGCACAATGATTGTATATTTATTACACATTTATCTTTTTTTTTACTTATCTTTTTTTTTTTATATATATTGTGAACTGCATGAAATTTGTTTATGTCTCAAATCGTGTTTATTTGAGATGTCTAAACTGATCAAACATATGCTGAACTCACTGTCTGGTGCTGGCCGCTTGGTATTTAAAAACAAATTAAAACTTGAATTGAATAAAAATAAAATGTTCCAATCATGTTTCTAAATTAACTTAATAAAGAAACGAAACGAAATATAATTTAATCACTTTGCCATTAAGAACCAAAACTGAACTTTTTATTGACTGCAATCAGAGCATGTGAGCGAAGCGCTCCGCTCAATATTCCGCTTTGTGGACATGCTCCGCTCAGTTGCTCACGATCAAAGCAAATGCTCCGCTCATGTTCCGCTCACCGGTAAACCAAATCCCGCTCAGATCATGCTCTGACATTACATTTCTCCAGTAGGCCTATTTATTTATTGTTTTTTTCAGATTATAATGAAATTATTAAATAATTGACTGAATTAAAGCAGTAGACCGAAAAGTAACAGTTATGATTCAAGGTGACCTTCAGCTTGTATAATTTTATACATTTAAATGTATTAAATTAATATTATGAATTAAAAAATGTTTCTTGTTTTTGAAGCCACTTGGCAAACCTTTGTAAAAAATTTAAATAACTGAAAAAGTTACTTTTTCCATGAAAACACCGCTTTAGTTATTGTGGAACAGAACATTCAAGATGAAATGCACATATAATTTCACAAAATATACCTTGCTTATCAGGCCCATGAAATGCACTTAACAAAGAATAATTTCGTGGCTTGAATAAAAGAAACACACTTTCTGAAATTAAAATAGACCAAAATTACAGAAATACGGTTTATTAAAAGCGTCTGTCAATATTCACAGGATTTTAGAATTTGCTTTTAGAAACATTAGCTTAGACAAACTATTGCTTAGCCTATTCCACAGATTCCACAATTTACCAAAAGGCATTTTGGGTTGAGCGAGCAGGCGTAATCTTCAGAAAGGCGCTCTCGGCTCTGAAAGAAATATAACCGCTCGCTCCCGCTTCACTCCGCTCTGGCTGCAACAGCAGCTGTGTAATGGAAGAGAGAAGAGAGAAAAAGACATGGGCCCGGGTCGGACTCCAGCGGAGAATTCTGATAAGCCATCAGACAAGGACCAGGCCGTGCAAGGCTCTATATTCTTTCCCTTGTTTCAATTAAAAGTGCCCCTCGGCTCGGCGAGCCCCAATCTGCCAGCCATATGCACCTGCATACTTTGCACACATACGCTACGCCACTGTACTTGTTCACCATACGTGTCTCTTCTTCCTCTGCCCACACTTCAGTTGACGGCATGGTAGAAAAAGGATACGACAGCCTGCCTTCCCTTCCACAGCCATTGGCTGGAAGGCAGAAGCTGCCCACTCGTCCAAAACGTGTAGGACGACTTCAGCTCTTGCTGGACGAGCCTATTCATAGGCTGGACAAGCGGCCTCTGCGCTTCACTCCATGGCGGTCCTGCAAGTGTTCCAGGCAAAGCTCCTCCGCTCAATGGATGAGTCTAATCCGAACCCCACAGCTTTCAATGAGCTGCGCAGTGCGACCGGCCTGGCCCTGAGCGTCACCAAGATGACAGCTCAGGCGATCGGCTCCCACACCGACCTGTTTGGTCCTGCAGTAGACGGCCTCGCTGAACGCTTCACAGCCACACAGCAGTCGTCCCAGACAATACGACACTTTCTGCGTAAGCGCTCCAGCTCCTTAGCTGCTTCTATTCGCCCCAAGATGACGCCGACTCAGCAGCCAGCGAAAGCCGCGCCACCAGCTGTTCAGCCAGCCGCCAAGCCCGAGCCCCACCTTTCATGCTCGGCCAGACTCCACCCAGCGAAGCGCCAGGGACCCCGGCCCAAGATAGTGCTGGACCCAGCACCTCAGGCATCTTCCTGATCGAATGGACAGGAAGAGGAAAGGGCTAAGTCCTGCTGCAGCTGGACCACTACTCAAAAAAAACTCTGTTATGCCTCCTAGCGCTCTGCTCAGTTCCGGATGCGGACGGCAAAGTGTTTGTGAAAAATACTGTTGTGAAAATTGTGTCCTTTCACATTGCGCCCACACAGCCAATCGCTGTTATATCAAGAAAAATAAAACACAAACATATTCAAAAAGAGAGCACTTTTCCTCTACCCCTTATCACGAGCCTCAGGCACCCGCAAGGCGGCCTGCCGCTCGAAACAATTCAACCACTCGCCACACGGGCCGAGGCTTGGCAGGCCATCCCCAGAGTGTCAAACTGGGTTCTGGGGATAATAAAACAAGGTTATACACTTCAACACTTCACACCACGCTCGAAAACCCTCACGATATGGCAGTGTGGTCTCCACATTGGTTCAGTGCAGCAACGCTTTGAAACGGTTTCCCCAGCTCAGAGCAAGTCAGGCTTCTACACCCGTTAGTTCCTCTTCCCCAAGAAGGATTGTGGTCTAAGATCCATTCTCGGTCTCAGACATCTGAATCGCACCCTTATGAAACGGCCATTCAGGATGATTACATTGAAGCAGATCCTCTCGCATATATGCCCAGGGGACTGTTTTTTCGCTGGATCTGAAAGATGCTTACTTTCACATCCAGATTGCCCCCACCACCAGCAGTTCTTGAGATTCGCCTTCGAGGGAGTGGCTTATAACTACATGGTCCTCCCCTTTGGGCTGTCCTTGGCTCCCCGCACTTTCACGAAGTGCATGGATGCAGCTCTTTCCCCGCTGACACAGATGGGAATCCGCATCCTGAATTACCTCAATGACTGGCTCATTTTGGCCCAGTCGGAGGACGAGCTTCTATCTCACAGATCCGTGCTCCTCAGCCACTTAGAGTGCCTAGGACTCAGGGTCAATTTTGCCAAAAGCGCACTGTCCCCAGCCAACAAATTTTGTTCCTGGAAACAGTTATCAACTCAGCCCAAATGAGAGCGCTAGTCAGGCCAGAACGTGCACTAGCCATTCAGCAGCTCGCGACTTCATTCAAACTAGGAGTCCCTCGCCCTCTCAAAGTGTTTCAAAGGATGCTGTGCCTCATGGCCTCAGTGCATTCGGTACTTCAGTTGGGCCTGCTTCACATGAGGCCAATTCAGGACTGGCTGAAACCTTGAGTTCCTCCACATGCTTGGAATCACGGATGCCTCCGTGTCAAGATGAACCAGGCCAGCGTTGCAGCTCTGGCCCCTTGGGAAAACCATGAATGGTTGAAACGGGGCGTGCCCCTGGGCAAACTTAACATAGGAGCAGACATGCTATCTCAGAGTACTATCCCCTCAGACGAGTGGACGCTCCACCCACAAACGGTTCAGGAAATATGGGGAATCTTCGGCAGGCCAGAGGTCGACCTCTTCCCCTCAGAAGACAATACTCATTGCCAAAATTATTTTTCGAAGGGCAGGGACGCATTGCCACATGACTGGCCCAACCTCCTCCTTTAAGCTTTCCCCCCTATCGCCTTGATCCCACAGGTAATCAGGCGAATCAGGGAACAGAAGCACAGAGTTCTGTTAGGGGCCCCGCTCTATAGGAACCAGCACTGGTTCGCGTAGCTGTCTCGGCTGCTCACTGCAGCCCCGTGGCCCATTCCCCTGAGATGAGACATCCTCTCTCAGGCAAACGAAACGATTTGGCACCCCCAGCCTGAACTATGGGTGCTACTTTTTTGGTCCCATGATGGGAGCCTACAGACCTTCCTGAGAGTGTGCTAAATACTATTTCTCAGGCTAGAGCACCGTCTATGAGACGCCTCTATGCCCTTAAGTGGTCTTTCTTCTCTGCCTGGTGTACTACCCGTGGCGCAGACCAAGTTTTATGTTACATATCATTGATATTGTCCTTACTGCAAGAGCTGTTGGAAAAGGGTCGCACCCCTTTCACGCTCAAGTTCTATGTAACAGCTATAGCAGCCTCACACGCTCCTATAGATGGCCAATCAGTGGGCAGGAACAACCTGGTTGTTCGTTTCTTGATGGGCCCTAGGAGGCTCAATCCACCCCTCCCTGTCACCGTCCCGACATGGGATCTGCCCACAGTGTTGAGGGCTCTGAAAAGCCCTCCATTTGAGCTGCTACAGTCTGTTGACCTTCGTCCCCTGATGCTAAAGACCACTCTGCTACTAGCACTAGCAACAGTAAAATGTATGGGAGATCTGCAGGCGCTATCAGTCAGCCCCTCTTGCCTCGAATTCGGGCCTAACGATTCTAAGATCATCCTGAAACCAAGGCATGGCTACATACCTAAAGCGCTATTGACTCCGTTCAGAGCGCAGGTGATAACTCTATCGGCACTTCCTCCTTCGGAGCAAGATAAGGGGTTGAATCTACTCTGCCCTGTCAGGGCGTTGAGAATTTATATAGAGCGTACTGCCCCTTTTAGGCAGTCGGAACAGCTCTTTGTATGCTTTGGTGACCGCACCAAAGGGTCTCCAGTCACAAAGCAGAGACTATCCAGATGGATAATTGATGCTATTATGCTAGTATCCTCTTCTTTGGGCCTACAATGCCCCATGGGAGTAAGAGTCCACTCGACTAGAGGCATCTCCTCGTCCTGGGCGTGGTCTAGCAGTGTGTCCATTACAGAGATATGTGCGGCCATATTTGCCAGGTTTATCATCTGGAAGCTCCGACCTTACAGGCACGGGTCCTTTCTGAATAACAGGCTCACTCTTGTCATATGACAAACCAGTATGGGAATTTTCCTTCTTCTTGTATGCTCTTGGCCCTCAACAGAGCTCAGAGGCTGTACAGACTTATTTGGGACGATTACTCAAGGCCGGGTTGACCTTTATGAGTTTGAGCCTATTGCCTTCTGCAGGGCTTCCCTGTACAATACTTGGTCCCTCTGGGCCCCTCTTGGTGCTTAAGGCAAGTTCAAGTGTTGGTCGTTCCCCTAGAATAGACATGGCGGGATTACACTGGTTCCCCTAATGTCTTAATAAGATGCAGTACGAAGTGTAGTATTGATAGGGAAAATACTCGGTTACTAATGTAACCTCGGTTCCCTGAGATACGGAACAGGTAATGCGATTTGCTGCCGTGCTATGCGGCTGCATGACTCAGTCTTCGCTTCCGTCAAAGTAACCTGAGGAGCCTTGGCTAATGCCCGTATTAACAGATGCCCGCCCATTCTGGTGGACTTTGGCGGGCTTTCCAGCCATAGGCTGTGCAGCTCTGCTGCCAAGCCATTGTTTTTTTTCAAACCAATGGTCGTGCAGTTACACTGTGTTATAAAAAAGGCTTTAGCATCGGAGAAAAATTTGTTTCCTAGCGTCTTAATAAGACGCAGTACTCGTTCTGTATCTCAGGGAACCGAGGTTACATTAATGTGATACGTTTTGCAATGTACACAATGTTGCAATAATGATTTTAAAGAGATTGAGGTTAAGTAAATATATATATTGGAAAATATGGAAATCTTCTGTTGAAAAATGACATTTGGCCAAAATGTCTTTTGATAAACTGATTTAGATTTTTTTAAGTTTATATTTTCCAATATTTACACTTAATTTTACACAATATTTTCTCTGTTGAGACTTGTTGAAATCGCGTTTGGTCTCGTACTGTATCGCGCCTCTTGTCAGTGTCTGCACTTGCTTGGCCACTTGTTGTAATAAACAGGAAAGTGTATTCAGCTGAATTCAAATAGTGATTTGTTAGACGGGTTTAAAAAGGTTAATATACCGTGGCAGCGGTCGCGGCAGCCGTCGTGTGAAGCCCTCCTTGTGTGAAGCCCAAAGAGTGTAAAGACCATCAACTATACCGTGCGACTCCACTGGGCAGGGATACCGGCAAGGGATATAAGTATTGCTTTTTATTTATCCTCTTTCCTACTACTTGTTTCACTTCTGTTTTATTTTTTATAACCAATTCTTATTATGTAAAAAAAGTATACTTAGGCCTTTAGTGTTATGTTAGAATCATTATTACCTCATACCTCTTATTGATTTAATATTTCGACTTGTTTTTGCTTTATTTTTGTTTTCATTTAAATATTTAGTTTTGAAATGTTGTATGCATTTGTCATTTTATTTAATTTCTTTATCTTCTTAAATGTTTATATATACTTTTTTATAGTTTTAACTTTTAATTTTAGTTACTTTTTCTTATTTGTAAGTCGCTTTGGATAAAAGCCTCTGCTAAATGACTAAAAGTAAAAGTAAATGTTTATGTTTTTAAGTATTAGTAATAAGCTCCATTATACAGTATATCCACACATTTTATACTCTTTCTCTACAAAGTGTTATAGCACTCCACTTCAGATATATTTCTTGAGTAATCTAAACAGAACTTTTACTCTAACATTAATATGATTAGTGCATTTTTTTTTTTGAATCTCTTTTAGATGTAATTCATCTTCACTTTACTGAACACTGGAACACTGTGAATACTTAATACTTAATAAAACTTGTGTTTACTCTAGACAAGTATAATTCTAGGATGACTCCAAACAATTCTCTTCACCATTATTTTACAAACACATTTTGTAAGCACAAGCATATTTGTTTGGCCCATGTGAAATAAAGGGCAAGGGCAACATTATCCAAGAATGTGGTAATGCAGACTTGAGAGTGAACACAACATTAACACAGATTACATTTCCTGGCAAACCTAGATAAAGGTCTCATTTGTTAACTTTAGTTAATGTAGTAATTATCATGAACTAACTATGAGCAATATATTTTTACAGCATTTATTAACTTTTGTTAATATTAGTTATTAAAAATACAGTTGTTCATGTTAGTCTAAGTGCATTGATGTTAACAAAATGTTTTTAAAAAATGTATTTGTAAAATGTGACTAATGTAGTTATCAAATGAAATCTTAATGTGAAGTGCTTTTTTCTCAAGTCAGAAGTTATATTGCAGAGAAAGTCCGTTTTTAATAATATAATTTAATAATGTTTTCTCTAATTTTCAGCCTGGACAGAGACAACTGAAATGGACTTGTTTCAATTCCACATGAGCAGTTTTTAATAAGTACTCATTAATTACTTGCATGACACCCTGCAGTGCTGGTGCCGTAGAGTAGTGTGGTGGTTAGAGATTAGGGTGAAAACGGAAATATTTTGAATGTAATGAACTATTAAAAAGATGTGCAGTAGGCTATGCCGTCTCACAAGTGTATTAGAGATGGAACTGGGTCATATCTGCCGTCATTAGCCTGGAGCCAAACTCAAAATATAACCTTTCTGCTCTTGCTGAAGACCTTACTGCTATCACTTGAATTATGAAAATTTACTTTAATTATAAAAAGGTTAAAAATTATTTACGTCACGTTATGTTATCATCAGTGATGGGCAACAATACTTTTAAAAGTACATGTTACATTATTAATATCCATAAATTTAATTAATCTTAATATGATAAATAAAAACTACCTCAAACACTCATCTTTTCTTTAAACATTTATCAAAGCGTGGAGACATGGCGTCAATGACAGAGTTGAAATCCACCCATTGTGTAATTCCCTTTAATGGTTCTTGCCAGAGTGAATATTATTTATTTTGGGGATTGGCAGAATGCGTTCATACATTTTTCCAACAGGAGAACGGAGTAATCAAACTCAAAGTCTTAATGGGATTACTTTGACTGGCACACTCAGACATCTATTTTCAGATGCTAGATACAGTTTGATTCCAGAGAGGAGGTTGTTAATCATTCATAATATTAATGTGTCTAGGCAAGGCAAGGCAAGTTTATTTATATAGCACATTTCATACACAGTGGAAATTCAAAGTGCTTTACATAAAAGAAAGTGAAATAATCATTCACAGCAATAAAACAAGGAGTTAAAATAATAAAACAAGGAATTTTAAAATGATATAGAAATTGATTTCAAATGAAATTTAAAACAGTTAAATAGAAAAGGATTATACATAAAATACAATGCAGTCAGTTCTGATGGTGATGGTCTAGCCCAATTTAGTCAGTTGGTACTTAGTTAATCTTTAGAGAAGAATGTAAGTGCATTATTAGCTGCCTTTCCATTACTCAGATATGCAAAATTGTCTAGTCCTGCAGGAGATACTCTCCTAGGATTACATATAAGAAATGTCCAAACATTACAGTAAATATATAAAAAATATAACAAATGCAAGTTGATTAAACTTTTAATGACTGTGGAGCCATTCAGAAGTTCAGAAGTTGAGGGCCATTATAAACAATGCAATAAATAAATATAGCTGTCACAGTATGGTGTCTGAGATAAACACGCACAAATAAGTTGAAGATGTGGGGTGGTGACAGGGGATGGAAAAGGGCTGTCAGGAAGGTGGGCAGAAAGTACAGGTGGATTCGGGCGGAGGGCGATGAACAGAGTCCAGGGAGGAGAAGATGAAGGGAAGAGCCATGGAGGAAACAGGAGCCAGGGAGAAGACAAGAAGGACTTGTAGGTGGAGTTGCCAGGTGTGACCCAGGCCGCAGTCATGAGGGCGACCAACTGTGGAGGCGATGGCGGGAGGAGCTATGGTAGAGGAAGGGCTGACCACTCCAGGGGGCAAACCGATGGCGGTGGAGCAGGTGATGGTGGAGGCTGAGGTGGAGTCGAAGAGCCGATGAGCCAGGGTGGTGCTGAGGATCCGGAGGGCCAAGCGAGCAGATGGCTCCAGCGACAGGGGCGGATCACGAGGATCCGGAAGGCTGTGGTGGAGCCGGAGCGATAGAGGACCAAAGGGGAGCCGGAGAGAAGGAGGAGCCTGACTGAGCCGGAGGGACGAGAGGCAGCCGGAGGAGTGGAATTCTGAGGTGGTGGATGGTCGACGACTTACAAAGATGAAGCTGGAGGGATAAGGGAGCCTGGCGGAGCAGGTGGACTGATGGGCCATGGTGGAGAGGAGGGAGCTAGGAGCCATGGTGGAGCCACAGGGTCTACGTGCAGAGGCGGAGTCCGGGATTCAGAGGCCAGAGGCGGAGACAAGGGATCCTCCAGCCATGACGCCGATGGAGACTGGCAGACCCACGGCGATCCCACCTCACAGATGGAGGGCTGAGGGTGAGCAAAGGGGCTGACTGGAAGCAGCGGTGGCAGAGTTGAAGCTGAGATGACAGGAGGAGGCAGGAGGGAGGGTGGGAATTTGTGAGCATCAGGGCTTTCTGGGATAGTGTGTGCTGCCCACACACACCAGATCGCCATTCCCAGCTCTGGGAGGATCACATACAGCTTAATGACCTCCATGGTTGGTTCATGTCAGATAAACGGTTCACGGCAGACATAAAAGCTCAGGGACTAGCTCAGGAGTCCTGTACACTGTTCGGTTCCGGCATTAGAGCCCATGCAGCAGGGCAACTGGGTGACTGTGAGGTGGCCTAGTCACGGGTCAAAACACCGCTCTTCTGTTCCGATTATAACATCAAACAGGTTCTCCCCACTCAGTGACGCACCCACTGAGAAACCTGATGAAAGTTCTGTAGTAATTGGCGATTCTATTGTACAGAATGTGAAAATAGAGACACCAGCCACCATAGTCCATTGTTTACCGGGAGCCAGAGCGGTGTTATCCACGTCGGCGCTAATAATGTTAGACTTCACCAGTCGGAGATCACTAAAATAATGTTAAAGAGGTTGTGTGAACTTGCAAATACGATGTCAGACCCTGTAATTTGCTCTGGCCCGCTCCTTGCTTACCGGGCGATGAGATTCATAGCAGACTGTTGTCACTCAATGGCTGGATGTCTAAGTGGTGCCGCAGAATAACGTAGGTTTTATAGACAATTGGACAAGTTTTTGGGGCAGACCTGACCTGTTGAAAAGAGATGGTCTTCATCAGGGATGTGCACAGGCATTTTGTGGAAAATGGAAAAAGTGGAAAAAGGGCACTTCTCGTATTTATTTTTATTTTTTCTAAACAAGACGTTAAATATATTAGGGATGTGCGATATTGATAAAAATGTATCCATATTTTCTGGGATTTTATCGATAACGATAGACAATATTTTGCTGATTGTGTTATTGTGCTGATATCTTAAGGACTACCGTGGACAGCTGACTCCTAAAGTTTTTGATATTCTGCATATTCTGTGGTAATCAGTTTACAGCAGTGATAGAAATTAATATTTTCCAATAGGTTTTACCTATTTTACCTTTCATGGGCATTTTTATCTTTACAAAGCCCTGCATGAGTTTTCAGTCAAATTCTTAAATTGAATCAGTCAATTAGAATAAGTCATTTAAGCTGTTACCAAGCTAATTAAACTAGTATTGACAAAATTAATCTTTGCACTGCAGAGAAAACACAGAAGCTGCTTTAGAAGTGGCATTTCGATGCATTTGCACACTGTTTAATGCAGGACACAAATGCATTTAACCTGCAGTTACAAATGTATTAATACGGTTTTGATATTGTAAACATAACACTTTGAATACTGATATAAAAAAAAAAAAAAAAAAAGAAAAGTTACTTTAAAAGTTACATTAAAACTGCCAGTAGGTGGCAGCAAGTCACTGTTAAGTGAGTCATTGTGACTGAACCGAATCATTTAATCGATTGATTCATTCATTGCCTTTTAGATAATTAGCTGTAAATTCAAGGCACAGGTAGCTTAGTCTTTTGTTTATCACCACTCACCTCCACACCAAGACAAACACAACTAGAGAGGGAGGGAGGGCTTCACATTTGAATAAATGGTGCTTCAATGTTTGTACTGACTGCTGTATATAGGCCAACAGGGCACCATACAGACTTTATTAAAGAATTTGGTGATTTTCTATCACCTTTCTAGTTGGTGCTGGCTGTGGATAAAGTCTTAATTGTGGGTGATTTCAATATCCACGTTGATAATGAAAAAGATGCATTAGGATCAGCATTCACAGTCATTCTGAACTCTATCGGGGTGAGAAAACACGTGTCAGGACCTACTCGTTGTCGAAATCATACTTTAGATTTAATACTGTCACATGGAATTGATGTTAATGGTGTTGATATTCTGCAGCAAAGCGATGATATATCAGATCATTATCTAGTCTTTTGTAAACTCCATATAGCTAAAGCTGTAAATTCATCTCCTTGTTACAAGTATCATAGAACCATCCCTTCTACCACAAAAGACTGCATTGTAAGTAATCTTCCTGATTTATCTCAATTACTCAGCATATCCAACAGTGCAGAAAAACTTGATGATGTAACAGAAACTATGTACTCTCTTTTTCTAGCACTTTAGATACGGTTGCTCCTTTATGCTTAAGGAGGATTAAGGAAAAGAGTCAAACACCGTGGTATAATGAGCACACTCATGGCATAAAGAGAACTGCACTGGAAAATGGAGCACAGCTGGATGAAAACAAAACTAGAAGTATTTCGTATTGCTTGGCGGTAAAGTACCCCATCCTACAGAAAAGCATTAAAATCTGCTCGATCTGATTACTTTTTGTCTCTTTTAGAAGAAAACAAACATAACCCCAGGAATTTATTCAATACAGTGGCAAAATTAACAACAATTATGCATCAACATGTTTTGACATTTCCCAACAGCACAGCAGTATGACTTTATGAACTATTTTACTTCCAAAATTGATACTATTATAGATCAAATTATAACCATGCAGCCACCAGCTACAGAATCACATCAAATAGTGCACTGCAGATCCCCTGAGGAAAAAATCCACTCATTCTCTACTATAGGATAGGAAGAATTGTATAAACTTGTTAAATTAGCTAAACCAACAACATGTATGTTAGACCCTATTCCATCTAAACTACTAAAAGAGGTGCTTCCAGAAGTCATAGATCCTCTTTTGACTATTATTAATTTGTCATTGTCATTGAGATATGTCTCCAAAACCTTTAAATTGGCTGTTATTAAGACTCTCATTAAACAAACCACAACTTGACTCCAAAGATCTAGTTAACCACAGAGTATCTTTTTCTGTCAAAAATACTAGAAAAGTTAGTACCCTCAAACTAATATCTCTATATTAGTGCTACTGGATATTAGCGCTGCATTTGACACTATCGATCACAACATTCTTTTGAATAAACTAGAAAACTTTGTTGGCATTAATGGAAGTGCACTAGCATGGTTCAAATCGTACTTATCTGACCACCATCAATTCGTAGAAGTGAATGAAGAGGTATCATATCGATCACATGTGCAGTATGGAGTACCTCAAGGCTCAGTACTAGGGCCATTACTTTTCACGCATTAAATGTTACCCTTGATAAATATCATCAGGAAACATGGGGTTAGCTTTCACTGTTATGCTGATGATACTCAGCTCTATATTTCTTTGCTGCCCGGTGAAAAACATCACAATGAGGAACTTATGGAAGTTGATATAAAAAAGTGGATGACAAGTAATTTCTTACTGCTAAATTCTGAAAAACAGAGGTGTTAATTATCGGACCTTAAACCCCAAAATTAATAACCTAGAACACTGTCTAACACTTGATGGCTGCTCTGTCGATTCTTCGTCATCAGTCAGGAACCTAGGTGTGCTATTTGATCCAATCTCTCCTTTGAAAGCTACATTTCTAGCATTTGTAAAACTGAATTTTTTTTATCTTAAAAATATATCTAAACTGAGACCAGTGCTCTCAATGTCAAATGCAGAAATGTTAATTCATGCGTTTATGACCTCAAAGTTAGATTATTGTAATGCTTTATTGGGTGGATGTTCTGCATGCTTAATAAACATACTACAGATGGTACAAAATGCAGCAGCTAGAGTCCTTACTAGAACCAGGATGTATGACCACATTAGCCAAGTTCTGTCAACACTGCACTGACTCCCTATTAAACATCAAATTGATTTGAAAATATTGTTAATTACTTATAAAGCCCTGAATGGTTTAGCTCCTCAGTACGTGAGTGAGCTCTTATCCCATTATAGTCCTCCACGCAGGGCCGGCCCTGGCCAATTTGCTGCCCTAGGCAAGATTTGACCCTGTGGCCCTCGCCTCACATCAGTGAATAAAACTAACAATGAACAATACATTAGTAACAGTATTTATTATATTTGTTAGTGTTAGTCATTGACAATTAACCTTATTTTAAATAGTTTCCAGTAAAACTATTTTAGAATAACAAGAATAATTACATCTGGTATTCCTGCAAAAACTGTATTAACATGCATTAGGCTATTGTTAAATCTTCAAAATAAATTTAAAAGTGTTATTTTCCAGTAGATGGCAGCAATGTTCCACTAGACCATTCTAATGTTTTCACCATGAATTATAGCCTAAGAAACATACATCTTTAAAGTGAATTTTACATTAGTTTAATAAGCCCGTTATAGGCCTGTACAAACATTACTACATTTGATAATTCAAATAAAAATACAACAAATCACCAAAAACTACACAACTGTAGCATAAAATATGCATTAAAAAACGTGTTGTCATGTTACACAAAAAATACACTTATGTTACAAAATTTTGGATCTCTGGAACTCCCAGAGATTGTTATACTATTTTAAACTTGTAGTATATAGGCTTTCTAGACTAGGCTAACATAACTCATGTCTATAGCCAGCCGAGAGTTCATTCACTACCTTCTCCTTCCTTCATTTTTTAAAGTTAGACATCAGCTTTCTTAGTTGATATTCCTCAATATATGCATTATACAATATAACAAGAAAAAAATATTTATGAAAGAATTCATGTTTTCTGATAAAATAAAAATAAAAAATTATATTACATTTATTTTTTTAAGTGCACTAGAGACACGAGGTATGTTAATGTGTAAATATATTTTCCTGGCAGTTATATTCCTACATATCTGATGACTTATTCCTTGAGGGCGCACTGTTCGATACACTATGACAACGTGATGTTTCACTCAAAATTACCTCAGTCATAAAACAAAAGAAGATCATCAGCAAAAATTGAACTGGTTTGAATGGCTTACTGCAGAGCAATTACTGTATGCACTGAAATATAAATGTCACTGTCATTTGATGGTGGAAGTGGTGAATAAGCAGCCAGTGATCAAAATATTGATTTTGAAGTTATTGAGAATGATTGTTTTGAGAATATGGTAGAGATATGAGAATCTGAGCCAGTGGAAGTGCTCTCTGATGATGACAGCGATGGTAAAACCATCTGCTCAAATTGAACCCTTTCAAGTTTCAAAAGGTAATGAAATATGCTTTATTTTATTCTTCTGTAATTGTCCTTAAAATGCTTTATTTCATTTTTTTTTTTTTATATTGCAGCAGTTAGAGATTCGCCCATGCTGGATATGTATGGATCTCTAAATACACAAATATCATGATTGGCAAAACAGGGATCTGCAAGAAATGGGACCCAGATGCAAATGAGCGGACAACGGTACTTTATTGACAAGATGTAGACTAGAAACAGCAGGGAAAGTGAGGAGTGAATCGGTCCAAACAGAGGGGCAGGGCAGACAACACAATACGGGCAGGAGGGATGACCACTGAGCCGGTCCGAGGTGGCAGCGGACTTGAGCGCGGAGGGGGCAGCTCCAGATGGAGGGCAGTAAGACAGGGGCCCCATAGCTTGAAGTGAATCTCAGAAGTTGCAACAGTCTATCTGCCAGGTAGGAACTCCCAGAACCAGAGACTTGACTTGTGAGAGTGGTGAGCTGCTTACAGGTAGTAGGGGTCAGAGGACAGGGAATCTGGGTAAAGGGCAGGACACAAGTAAATAATTAAAAAGTAAAAACAAAAAGCCAAGATCCAAAAGGGAAATGGAACTGCAGAAACAAGGTTAAATGAAAATCTAAATCAAAGAGAAAACAAAACTAGATTAGAATGCACAAAAATCAAAACAGGAATTAGACAGAATTAGAGAAAACGAGGATATAAAATAGCTAGATAAAAGATCCAAAAAATAACTTGAGCAAGATCAAAATAGCTAGCGCAAGAGCAAGGATAAATTCAGGACCAAGAACACGAAAATGAACCAGCAAAGACACAAGGGAAAGGAACACAAAATAAAGCAGCAGAGCACACGAGGATCAGGTGAACACCATCAAGCAAATGAGGACAAGACAAGGACTAAACAAGGGGGCATGACCAGGGGAAACAAGGAGGTGGGACAAGAGGAGCACATGGCAAACACAAACAGAGACAGAGCCATGTGCTGAGACACAAAACAAACAAAGAAACATTCAACAGGAACAAGACAGACAAGACTGTCAGGGCTGGATCCTGACAATCATTCATTACATCACATTACCTCTGTCTTTGTTCCGTTTTTCTTCTCTTACCAGAGGGCTTCGGTATTTTGGACACAGTGACCGTTGTAGAGAATCATCGCACAGAATGAAATCTAGATGAAGCCGAGCTACGTCACTGACTATTGTTTGATTTAAAAGCACCTCCCCTCCCCCTTCTCATCCAGCAAACCGTGCGCTTTTTCGTCAGAAGACAAAGGAGAGCCATTTCACGTGTGGTTCCTTTGTGCACAGAGACAGTCATTTATTCCTTGAATATTAAAACCATCTATGCAAGAAACAATATATATGTATATATTAATGTTATACTCTGCCTTTCATATGCTTGTGTGAATGTGAATTATTTAGGAAATGTGAAATGTTTTAATCTGTGCCTTAAACTGGGGAGTATACGTATGCTGTGTGCCAAATGTGGTGTCTGGATTCACAGAAACCGTCATGATTATTTTGAATCAATGGGACAACAGACTGGGTGATAATTATAAATGGGTAAACATGTGATAACAATTTATACAAGTATTAAAACGCTTATTGTGCGGCACATGGAACTCTCATTATACTACGCCCAAAGACATGGTCAAGGCTCCGCCCACAAGAGCTGTTTGATTGGTTTAGCCGCCGGGGGCGTGCTGAAGTCCGTCTGTTTCAAACTGGACACCAGTTTGAAAATCCTCTCTCTTCCTTCGTTCTCATCCTCACGCCTTAACTTGCTGCTCGCTGACAATCCGGAAGCTGGATGCGGATCTCTCGCCTCACCATCGGCTGGAGAGACCATCCAAGAATTTGTAAAGCCGTAACACCGCAGAACCAGCAACAAACAGTTTCCACGCTCTAACACAGCTTCCTGGTGACGTCACGCAGCAGAAAGGAACCACGTGCTCACAAACAAAACCACAAAGAAACACAAACTAAACCACGTGGCATCCGAGACAAAGGATCGTACATTTCCGTGAAAGCACCATGTGGAACAAGACAAAAGGATTCGCCTGCGGAAACTTCAGTGAACGCAAGTATACAAGCAACGTTTTTTATCCTAACTGAACTGGTGAATATATCGGAATGCAGAAGTGTTTCGTGATCTTCCCTTTTTGGTTGTAGTTGTGCAATAGCCAAGAGGGCTATTTTAACCTCCTTCTGAGGTTACTCTCAAAACTCCCGTATGTATGTGTATGTTCGTTTATGTGTTTAGTAGTTTAGTCCATGTTAGTAGAATAGCAGTTAATAAATAAACCTTGTTTCATTTATAAAGAATTGTCTCTTGAGATGTGATTTTCAAGTATTTTAACCTTATTGCCAAAAGGTTGCGTTACCTCACGCAAAATTATATAAAATTCTTTATTCTGTTTATCGTTGTACGAGAGCAAAATAAACTAAATTGATAAAGATATACTGATGTTAGTGATCGCTGGAAGCATATAATAAAGTATAAATCATAAGTTACAGATTAATATTACTTTAATCAAGCAATATTTTATCTGTAAACTAATAATTCCTCTGAGATAAAATAAAACATCTTTTACAATCAGATAACTTATGTATGTGGATGAGCGGCTGCGGGGAAGATCATGCGTCGAACTGAGGAGAGCAATAAAATAGTTGTTTTGTGGAACGATCGCCTTTTGTGTAACATTCTAAATTTATAGTATTGAAGTAGAATTGGGAATAAAAAAAGTAACAAAATAATATTAAAAAAACTTAATTCATTTTGGCGCCCCTATGGATCGGCAGCGCCCCTAGCGTTTGCCTATTCCGCCTATGCCCAGGGCCAGCCCTGCCTCCACATCCACTGCATTCTCAAAACTTTGGCCATTTGATAATACCTAGAATATCAAAATCAACTGCGGGTGGCAGATCCTTTTTCTATTTAGCGGTCCTTCTGCCTATTCTTTCAATCTTTTTATTATTGTTAGGCTGCATTAATTAGGTCCATTGGAACAGGGAACACTTCCCATAAAACACGATGTACTTGTTACAAATGTACTCCTACAGCCCTGAACATCAGCTGAGTCTAAGACACGTATATAAGCCCCAGAGATAGATCCCCAGTGAGGACCCCATCACCTAGACAGCCATCGGGAAAAGACCACTGGAACCAGTTGAGCCCTTACAATTTGACTTTGCTCCAGTTGGAACAAACTGCTGGTTCGTCTGGCTAGAGGGGAACTGGCTCCCGACTGAGTCTGGTTTCTCCCAAGGTTTTTTTCTCCATTCTGTCACCAATTAAGTTTTAGTTCTTTGCCGTTGTCGCCTCTGGCTTGCTTAGTTGTGGACACTTCATTTACAGCGATATCATCGACTTGATTGCGCAGATACTATTTAAATTAAGCTGGACGATGCCATCACTAAATTCAATAATGAAATGCCTTCAACTGAAAATGTAGTGTTAAATCTAGTAATTTTACATTATTGACACACTGTTTTCTTGTTTTGATATTGTGCAGTTGCTTTGTTACAATTTTTATTGTTAAAAGCGCTATATAATAAAGGTGACTTGGCTTGACTTGACATAACTCCAGGCAGACAGACAGTTTAATATAAACAGACAGTTCTTACTAGAACCAGGAATTATGACCACATTAGTCCGGTTATGTCAACACTGCACTGGCTCCTATTAAACATCGTATAGATTTTTAAATCTTGTTAATTACTTATAAAGCCCTGAATGGCGTAGCTCCTCAGTATTTGAGCGAACTTTTATCGCATTATAGTCCTCCACATCCGCTATGATCTCAAAACTCTGGCAATTTGATAATACCTAGAATATCGAAATCAACTGCCGGCGGCAGATCCTTTTTCTATTTAGTGCCCAAACTCTGGAACAATCTATCTAACACTGTTCGGGAGGCAGACACACTCTGTCAGTTTAAATCTAGATTAAAGACCCATCTCTTTAAACTGGCGTACACTTAACACACTAATACGCTTCTAATATTCAAATCCCTTAAAGAATTGTTAGGCTGCATAAATTAGGTCAACCGGAACCGGGAACACTTCCCATAAAACACGATGTACTTGTTACATCGTAAGAAGAATGACATCTACGCTAATATTAGTCTTTTTCTTTCTTATTCTGAGGTCACCGTAGCCACCCGATCCGGTCCTTATCCAGCCCAGATGATCACTGCAGTCAACAGATCCAGTCCATATCCAGATCAGATGGAGGATCAGCACCTAGAGACGACTTCTACAGCCCCTACATCCCTGAACATCAGCGGAGTCCAGGACACCTAGATGAGCTCCAGAGACAGATCTCCAGTGAGGACTTCGTCACCTAGACAGACATCGGGATAGGACCACTGGAACCAGTGGAGCCCTTACACTGAATTTGCTGCAGTTGGAACAAACTGCTGGTTCGTCTGGCCAGAGGGGAACTGGCCCCCGACTGAGCCTGGTTTCTCCCAAGGTTTTTTTCTCCATTCTGTCACCAATTAAGTTTTAGTTCTTTGCCGCTGTCGCCTCTGGCTTGCTTAGTTGGGGACACTTCATTTCCAGCGATATCACCGACTTGATTGCACAGATACTATTTAAACTGAACTGAGCTGGACAATGACATCACTGAATTCAATAATGAAATGCCTTTAACTCAAAAATTTTCCTGTTTTGATATTGTGCAGTTGCTTTGACACAATTTGTATTGTTAAAAGTGCTATATAAATAAAGGTGACTTGACTTGACAGTTCAATCACGACCTCTGTGGTCGTGACGGACAGACAGAAGATGATGGCGGAGAAGACAAGGCATATCAGTATAAAAATCTTTGTCCTCTGAGCGCAACCTCAGCTCACCCATAGCGGTGTTGCAGTGGGCAGGGACGCTTCCACCGTTGCGTGCCTAGCAGCCAGCTCGTGCACCTGGTCAGATGATCGGGGCTCTGGCTCCGGGACGATCTTCAGCTCTGTCGCTAGGTGATGGCTCATTGATTACAACTGTGGCTCTGCATAGGAAGGTGGTGGTAGGCTGGGCTCTGGGTTGAACAAAACAAACCAAAAGAAAAACTCTCAGAACAAAAAAAAAAACATGAGGAAAACACGCTACGTACTTTCACTTTTGCTCTGGTATTCTGTCACGGTATAAGATAAACACGCATGAAGAAGATGAAGGCAAATCGTCTTTTAATGAATCCAAAAGAGGATAATTCACAGAAGGCAGGCAGGAGCCACATGTAGGGGCAACATTCACAATACCGGACAAGGAAGTAAAGGACAGACTAGAACTTAAATAGGGAGGCAAATGAGGATAATTAGTGGAACACAGGTGAACAGAATGACACAATCCGACATGAGGGAAAACAAGGTTCCCTATCTGTCGGTCACTATGAGTTATGTCGTGACGACATAGGGGACTTACCTGGAAGCCCCAATCATCTCTGACTTCAAGAGAAAACGCTAATGAAATTGGATAGTGGATTTTGCATACCTGAGCCACTCCCTGTGCATACGGGTATAAAAGGGCGACAGGTGCATCCACTCATTAGATTTTTGCATCAGAGCCAAGTGGATGAGAAATGTGCTGATCTCCACAAGCCTTTCATCTCTTATTTGTTCCTGGTTGGCGTAACGGTGCGATCAGCGGAGTCCCTATCATCAGCGATTCCCCTGGGCACTTCAACTAAAAGAGCAAATTCTAAAAGAGCAAATCACAGACGATCGTGTCTTTTTCAAGATGCCGTTTCGTCTGTGTCCTTCTGGTTGCGGTCGTTCCCTGTCCGCGGATGACGGACACGATCGTTGTCTTCAGTGTCTGGGCTTCCAACACGCCGAAGATGCGTTCGTGGATGACTCATGCGCCTGTTGTGGGCGTATGAGCATGACTTCGCTGCGATCTCGCCTTTCCTTTCTGAAAGGATTGGCACCCTCTGCCGCCACCCGTGCTCCATTCTCTGGATCGAGCAGAGAACCACCGGCTGGCGCTCTGCGAGATCTGAGGGTGACAGTAAGAGCCTTTCCACCGGGCACGCCCCCACAGACCTCTTACTCCTCACGCAGCGAACATCCCGTCTGGTTCCCGGGTGATTTCGCTGGTCCGTCCCATGGGGCGCCCAGCATTTCGTTCGGTGCGCCATCCATGTATAGGATGTCGATCACAGCATCGGGGGATGGGTTCATGTCCTCTGAGGATGAAGGTGCTGGGGCTGCCCCCCTCGGGTGTTGTCGCCACCGCCGCACCGGACCCAGAGCTGACGGCCATGCTTGCCCGGGCAACCGTGAGTATCAGACTGGAGGTCAACAGACCGCCCAGTCCCGAGCCCTCGCGGCTGGATGATTGGTTTCTCGGAGCGGGGCGCGGCTCACAACTGCACTCTGCTCCGGTGCCTTTTTTCCCGGAGGTGCATGAGGAGCTGACGAAGTCATGGATGGCCCCTTTCATGTCCAGAAGCCACTCGTCCATCTCCTCTGTCCTCACTACCCTCGAGGGCGGGGCTGCCAGGGGGTACGCGGGCATTCCCCAGGTGGAGAGAGCGGTCGCGATGCACCTGTGCCCGCGAAACGCCGCCACTTGGAGGAACCGTCCGCATCTCCCGTCCAAATCCTGTAAGCTGACAGCCGCCCTCGCGGCCAAAGCTTATAGTTCTGCGGGCCAGGCAGCCTTTGCCCTACACGCCATGGCTATCCTGCAGGTTCGCCAAGGCAATCAAACAGATGCACAAGGGTAGTACCGACCCGGGGTTGATGCAGGAGCTGCGCACGGCGACTGACTTCGCTCTACGAGTGACGAAAGTCACAGCGCGGACCCTCTGGAAGGCGATGTCCATCATGGTGGTCCAGGAGCGCCATCTCTGGCTCAACCTGGCAGAGATGAAGGACGTCAACAAGGCATGCTTTCTTGACGCCCCCATCTCCCAGGCGGGGCTGTTCGGCGACACCGTCGAGGGCTTTGCCCAGCAGTTCTCGGCGGTACAGCAGCAGACCGAGGCGATCCAGCACATCCTGCCCCGGCGTGACGCACCATCCACCGCTGCCCTCGGGGCCAGGCCTCAGTCTGCCCGTCGCCGTGGGCGCCCTCCTGCATCCTCCAGATCTGCTCCGCCCCAGGCTGAATCAACACCTCAGGCCAGCGATCGAGGCCTCTCGCAGGAGAGCGGCGCCCCCCACGTCCCAGCCAGGCCCCAAGTCGTCCAGGAAGTCGACGAAGCGGCCCTGACGTGGGCAACCCGGAGATGTTGGAGTTTGCTCTTTCTTAGGAGATGGCGAGAACAGCGCCGGTCCTTCCCCTGGTGGAGGGCCGGGAGGAGAATCCTGTGTTTCATTTTATTCTGTTCCCCCCAATTCTGGTACGCACTTACTCAAAGAAATAGCAATTTCCTTTTCCTCCGGGTTCTCAGGTGCATGGACGACAGTGTGTGACGCCCTGCTTCCTCTCTCTTGCCCACAACCCATTTTTGCCAGCAGCCAAGAGAGTACGTGCGTTCGGGGAAGCTCAGGTGGACCTGTTTGCTTCCCCCGAGTCCTCCCAATGCCAGCTGCACTTTTCCCTGACCGAGGGCCCCCTCGGCACAGACGCACTGGCACACTGCTGGCCTCAGGCCGGTTGGCCGGTCCCTGGGAAAGTGTTTGGGCTGGTCTACTCTCACGTTGTCTTGAGACCCCGGCCTGGATACGTGCCCTATGTTCCCACCACGCCCTTCCGCGATCAGGTGGTGAACCTGCAAGCACTACCCTCGGAGGAGGCAGATCCAGCCTTAGCGTTGCTGTGTCCCATAAGAGCATTGCGCATTCTACGTGGACCGCACCCGGAGCTTCAGAAGCTCTGAGCAGCTCTTTGTCTCCCACGGAGGTCAACAGAAAGGGAAGGCTGTCTCCAAACAGAGGTTGGCCCACTGGATAGTGGAGGCCATCGCCTTGGCGTACCAATCTCAAGGCGAGTCGTGCCCCCTGGGGGTGAGGGCTCACTCCAATCGGAGTGTTGCCTCCTCCCATGCGTTGGTGCACTGCACCTCTTTGGCAGACATCTGCAGAGCTGCGGGCTGGGCGACACCGAAAACCTTCGCAAGATTCTACAGTCTCCGCGTTGAGCCAGTTTCTTCCCGTGTATTGGGTAACAGGTAATGGGCGGGAAGAACTGGCCGGTGTCACGCTTGCTGCACCATTCCCCCTCACCCGGGGATACGAGCGCCTTTTTCCTCCTCCAGTTCAGTTTCCCGGACGGTGAACCTGTAGAAGATTTGTATTAGTCAAAAAATGAATTAATCAAGTATAATCAAGGTGAATTTAACCATTTATGTATCAGGTTATTCTTCCATTATAAGCATATATATATATAGGTATGTGTCTCCCCGAGGCCTGCATAAATGGATTGTGCTGAGTTAGAGAAAGGAAACATCTGTTTGGGGCCTCTTTCCTTACTATAACAAGGAAGGTCTTGGGGCTCCTTCTCTTTAGGAAGGAAGTGAATTGTCTGTGTAAGGAAAACGCATATGTATGAAATGTGTTGAACATGCCTATAGGAGACACTATTTAAGGAGGACACAAAGTACAATCGGGAGATCCTTCCTGCAGGAACGACTCTTTGTTTGAAATAAAGTCTATATTCTGGCATCAAAACCCCAAGACTTCAAGAGTGATTCTTCATAGAAAAGGCAGAAGCCACCACAAACCCTGGTGGAATCCTCCAAGCACCTTGAAGTCAGACTGGGTGGAGCAGTCTGACGCCAGACCCAGTACTGGTGTTAGCTCATCCGGGTCTCCGGTCAGCCCCTGTACTGGGCTAGGTGTCCGTATGGCCTGATTCCCCTTCGGGTAATCCCATATGTGTATTCTTCCATGGTAAGGTTTCCCTCACGGTAAACCCGTGTCTTCTCCTTGACAGAGCTTCTGTCAGGTTCTGCTGGCAGCCGTCCTCCCTACACCTAGGAAAGATCTGCCCCAGAATCCAGTCATATGTAGTACTGCCCCAAGCCTGGGTCAGTCCATATCAGTGTCTCCGCATGTTACCTCCCTTCGGGCAGGATGTGGCCTCCGTAGCGCCCTTCTCCGGAAGGCTCGCTTCCCTGCCATTACTGCCAAGCTGTAACAACAAATAGGAAAGAATTGAAGCCGTCTTTCACTGAAGGTCAAAATCCCTTCTGATTTCTGTGGAGAAAGGAACAGCGGCTTGGCTATCTCCAGCAGCGATGTACTCAGTGGTCCCTGCGGGCACCAAGGTTAGCGAATTTGAGCTGCGGCGGTGGGAAGGTTGCAGCCTCGCTTGTCAACATCTGCATGCCACAAGGTTGTAACAAGGTTGTCTTATCAAAGACTCCAGCCACCCGTCCCACAGTCTGCTCGCTCTGTTGCCCTCAGGGCGACGTTTCCGTAGCATCCGATCCCGCACTAGCCGACTGAGGGACAGCTTTTTCCCCCAGGCTATCAGGCTAATGAACAGTCAGAAATAACTCACCCACATCACACTCCCACTCACACAACATGCCATGCACTGCACTTTAACACAGTTCAACTGGACTACACGCACACACTGCACTAACACAACCTATCTGTTATCACTGGACACCGTGCACATCCACGACACTGCATATGCATAATCTGTTGCACCTTTGCACAACTATCTGCTGCTCAACCAATCTGCTGTTAATTTATAATCTGTTGCACCTTCACATTATTACTATGTATAGACTACATAATGTATAGATAGTGTACATAATGTAGATGTGCCCATACGGTGTATAATGTGTAGTTGAGAACTAAGTATGTCTTTATAGTACACTATGTGTACTGAGTATATGTATGTGTATTTTGCACATTGTCTTCTGTACAGTCTGTAAATATGTACTGTCCATATGTAAATTGTTTTTTTTTGTTTTTTTGCACTGTCTGGAGCACGCTCTTAAGAATTTCACTCACCAAGGCACTTGTGCTGTGGTGATGTGACAATAAAAGTGATTTGATTTGATTTAACGGGGATCAGCTTGTGGCGCTTTCCATAGGACCCCTATGTCATCACGACATAACTCGTAGTGACAGATATGGAACGTCTAGGTTACGTACTTAACCCCTGTTCCCTCCTGGAGGGAACAGAGACGTTATGTCCCCATGCCACAATCTTGAACCATCGCTGGTTGCCAGGGACTCGTTCTCGGCTCCTCAGCGTAAAACCTAATGAGTGGATGCACCTGTCGCCCTTTTATACCCGTATGCACGGAGAGTGGCTCAGGTATGCAAAATCCACTAGCCAATTTCATTGGCATTTTCTCTTAAAGTCAGAGATGATCGGGCTTCCAGGTAAATCCCCTATGTGGTCACGACATAATGTCTCCGTTCCCACCATCAGGGAACGGGGGTTACGAATGTAACCTAGACGTTATGGCCACATGAGTGATAAAACACAACAAGTCCTGGGGTGTGACAATAACCTCATCTGGTGATTAAGCCAAGTGCTGGTGATACGCACATTAATTCAAACCACTTGCATTCAAGCTCTCTTTTAATTTTCAAGTTTAAATGTAAAAAATATAATAAAAAAATAAACTCTGCAGTATCTGTTGGTGAATTTATGCCTGTGTGTTTATTTGGTTTATGAATGCTGTGGAAGAAGATGAGGTGAATAGAGAATGAATGAGGCAGTGGCCTTGCTGCTGAAAAACAATAATGGTAAAAAGTGTGCAAGATCAGAGCTAGTCAGGATCCATTGATTCACAGCAGCTTTTCTGAGGTTGATGAAAGTGGCCGTGTCATAGTAAATGGACCACTGTGAGGAAAGAGAGAATAATGCACTGAGAGAGAGTAGAAGGAGTGGAATGCATATGTAACTGTAATGCTTGAGCTTGCAGCTGTGTTTGAGAGAGAGAGAGAGAGAGAGAGAGAGAGAGAGAGAGAGAGAGAGAGAGTTTTAGACTGACTAGGTCAACAAGGAGTGAGAGGCTGCAATTTATAGAGTGGGCGGAAGAAAAACGTTAACAGCAAGACAAAGAAGGGGATGGTAAAAAACGGGGGAGGACAGAGGTCTGACAGAGATCATTTCAAAAGTTACAAATACAAGTGAGCTTGCTCTTCCATGTTTGTGAGAGAGTTGCCCGTTTTCTGATGGGATACTGTATTCAATCAGGAATCAAACTGGACTTTATTGTAGATCTTGACTGGACAAAGACTGGTGGTTGACAGTGGGTAAAACCTTGTTCTTTTGCTACTCTGACACAGTTTTCAGGAATGGAATATACAGGTAAGAACATTATATGAAGCTGCTGTAGATGAAAAAAAAAATCTCTCTGTAAAGCATGTTAATTTTAAATGTAATGGGACTCTTTTACTAAAATGGCCATGCTTTCTGTTATTTTTTATGTGAATTGAGAATTAACCATTAAATGCCCCCTCACACACCTGGGCTTGCACAAGTCAGCCGCAAAGAAAGAAAGGTCTTGCATATAGGATTTGCTTGTAAATCTTGATATTTGATTTTATGTATGTAAGTATACGTGTACTTATGTATTTATTGTACACAACAAACATTTTAGGTCCTGTGACGAGCCACCATATCTTGTTACCAGTACTCACTCCTTCATTTTAAACATTTATGTTGTGTAACAAATTATATTTTGCATTTTTAAATTCTATTAAAAATACTTAATGTACTTTGTAAGTCAATATGAGGATATTAAAGCTGCATGCATAATAATGAAACGTACAAAAAATTATAAATCTGATATTGTTTATAAAATGTCCACTTTCCTAAATATTTCATTTCAACAATTTACTCAAATGAGTAAATATGCTATTTATTAACAATTTATAAGCTATTGCAATATTCATTGTGACTTCTTCTATTCTTTCTATAATTACTGAGAAAAAATTCACAAATTCACAATTCTAAAAAATTCACAAATTAAAATGGATCAATCATAATTAGGATCAACTTTGATTTAATAAACAGTTAATGTAAGGTATAAAATACCTTGTCGGAAAGAAACTATTGATTGCAGTGCTTACACATTTAGCAGTAAACTAAATTGATTAAGTGAGGCGGAGCGAAAGTGTGAAAAAAAAACCTTGAGCAAGATGTTGAAATAAGTGTGAAAAAGCAGAGGCTGGAGGATTAAGGGCTGGACAGAAAGATTAAGACAGACACACACACAAACACACAGACACACATGCACCGTCCATGAAAATTACAGGCTCCCGGGGCTTCAGGGTCCAGCACTGGTCACTCCATTATTCCAGTTGACTGTCTACTCTAGCCCTGGATACAGAGGCTAGACCTAGTCTGTCAAGTCACTTCCACCATCACCTACATTATGCACAATATTTAATGTGTATTGCTTTTGGCAGAAAGAGTGGCCCTGTTCCAAAACCTAGTTAGGTCTGCCAACCTAAATGCTTCAAAAGTGACAGTTCACTTGGAATGATCTAAACAAGAAAGAATTACAAACGCCACATGATTGATTCTGTACACTGAAGATCCCGCTCACAATTGATTTCAATATGTTAGTATGAAGAGTTTGATATTAGTATGTTGCTAAGCATACAACACAACACTCTAATAAGCATAGTATACATGCAACACACAAATATTAGGTGAAATACTACATTTTAATTAATCAGTGCTATCAGTACTTTTACAGCATTGAATGAAATATATGTTTATGATGAATTTTCACTGAGCTTGTTCCAATGCATTATGGGACTGCTCTCTGTGAAAGATACATGTGATGCTGTTTTAAATTTTGGTCAGAGCAATGTCTCTTGGGAGGCAGCGTATTTAAGTGTAATTGTATATTCAGTGGCACAACATGATTGGTAGTCCTTTTTAGAGGGCTAAATATGTTATCAGGTTATGGCAAAGTAATGAGTGGTTGGAGAGCGATACAAAACTCTTATTAGGTTAAGTGTTCACTTGGAGGAGGAAACACTGACATGAATTAGAAACTGAATGAACATAAACAGAAGGATAAATGAATAGCACCTGCTGAAAGCACAGATAATTTGTAAGCACTATCTGCACTGATTCACTAAATAAATGATGCAGATCATAAAACAAAACAAAGATGAAAACAGAAAACAGAATTACATGTATTTCTTTGTGGTGAAGGCAAGCTCTCTGGGGAAAAAAATCCAATAGGTTTATAAAGAGAAATATGTTAATAGTTAATTTACTTATATTGCAATTGATACAGAAAAGTATTGAGAAAAATACAGTCTCACTAGTTATTATTGTAAGAGGGGCTGTAGACCATAGGAGGAAGCTCCAGTCTCTTTAAAATGGGTCCGTCGAAATAATGCTGGCATACACATTAACGGGAACTCGACTGCCTTTTATTTGTCAGAACTCAGGTAGGAATATAACTTACAGCTCGCGTCATGTCTTCATACCTTGACACACTTCCCGCGAATGTTCCCCCGTCTCACATGAGAACCACTGCGCATGTCATCGCGCCAATTTACTGCGCATGTCACATACAGTACATAAACCAGATTATCCCACTTATATAACAGTTTTCACACAATATAAAATACTCAAAATAACTCTCACATTTTTCCCCCCTTTGTGAAAGAAATGTCCTCATTTCAAATATAAACAAATACATCTCTCTCAATCTTACTTTTTTTTTTTTTAAATGTCATGGTTAACATAAGAGATATAACATGCCATAACAATATCAAACAGTTTGTAACCATCGCACCAAAAATAAATGTTATCACTTTGTATTATTATTATTTTTTTCTCACATCACAGATCTTTGAGCAGACTAGAAAATAAATTACATGATGTGAAAAATATAAGTGTTCTTACATAGTAACACAGTAAAACTGCAAGTAGTAACAAAAGTACCAGTTATGCCCACTTTTTTTTTTTAACAAGAATACTTCCTAGGCCTTTTACTAACACGGCCTAAACGAGTGACTACACATTTTGACCCATGGTTCCCACCTACTGAGGAGGTATGTTCAACCAATTGAGGTGGTTGCCGCACAGCATGAGGAACCTGCGCTATGCGACCGGAAGGCCTTCGTACATGAGGAACAGAAGAGAGTACAGGAGCTTCATTTTCACCAACCCACAGCTCTCCTGATGACAAAGGGAGAGACCCAGATAAAGCTGTGTATAGTGGTCTCAAATCCTGAACAATTTTGTTCTTATCTTGACCAGCACATGTGGAAGTAAGTGCTGGCTCTGTCCACTTGGACCGGTAAGGCTTCAAACGTTCATAGTGAACTACCTTAGGTTCTGCCTTTACATTTCTTACATTCAACACAGTGTAAATAACACCAGCCATGTCCACCGTGACCACCCGATATGGTCCTGTCCATTTTGGCTCAAGTTTCCTTCTTTGTGTGGTTGGATCATTCATCCACACCAGGTCACCCACTTTAAAAGGTCTAAATTTCTCATACCTATTAAAGTAGTACTCACGCTTTAGCCTCTGATCTGTACTAGTGTCAAGCACTTCTCAAACACAGTTTCCATACGATTGACTAGAGCTGAACCATAAGTCTGCGGAGTGTCCACGGCTCCATCTGATGGAGAATCAAGATACATGTGTGCTGGTAAACGAGGTTCACGTCCATGGGCCAAAAAGAATGGTGAGTACCCGGTGCTAGAATGAGGTGTAGCATTAAATGACAGTACAACTGCAGATAAGTACTGGTCCCATTCGCCAGCACTATGAAAGAGAACCTTCGCTAACTGATCCTTTAATGTTCTATTGAACCGCTCTACCATTCCGTTACCACGAGGGTGGTAAGGGGTAGTTCTCTTTTTACTGATGTTCAATCTCTTACAAATGTCCTGCAAAATCTCTGACTCATACTGACGTCCCTGATCAGAGAACAATTCCTCTGGAATACCATGTTCAGGTATGTACTGTTCACACAACAACCGTGCCACTGTACTGGCTGTTTGGTCCACCATAGGATATGCGTTGACATATTTAGTAAAGTGATCTTGCACCACCAACACATACCTATTACCGCTGGACGTGACCGGCAATTCTGTGATATCAGTACACACAAACTGAAAAGGTCGTACAGCACTAATAGACTGGAGAGGTGCCCTTCGCTGAGGAATAGGCTTTCTCCTAGATTCACAAGCTTCACATGACTCACAATGCTGTTCAATGGCACTTCTCATTCCTGGCCAAAAACATAAACTCTGAGCTCTCTTCAGTGTACGTTCAGCACTGTAGTGTCCAGAAAAGGCATCACCATGCAAATAGTGTAATGTGTCCTGAATAAGAACATCAGGAAGAACCACCTGATAAGTTTGGGGTTGACCTGGAGCACTACAAGTCCGACACAAGACTCCACCCTTCAACACCATACGGGGAACCTGCCACCAAAGCTGTCTCAATTTCCCCTTTACTTGTCTAAGATTAGGTCTCTTTTGATTTTCAACCCAACTACAGACCTGTGAGAGCAAAGCATCGGTTTTCTGATAGTATGCAATGCCCTTTTCCTCATCACCCAAAGAGGTACACAGCATCTGCACAGTAGATTCAGACAAACCATCATCGGTATCACATTCGGTCAGACAAATTTGTGACTCCACCGTAGGCTGACGCTCTGTGACATTGGCACTAACCAAATCAGCAGTCTGAGAAGTAGGAGGCAAGTAATCTGTTTGAATGGATACTGGTTGTATGAGAGGTGACGGAGTCGTAGATGAATTTACAGGAATACGAGACATGGCATCCGCATTAGTATGTCTCTTGCCATCTTTGTGAATGATCAACCATTCATACGGATCCAGCTCCATAGCCCACCGACCTCTACGTCCTGTGGGATCAATATCAAAGTTCAGTTTTCTCAAGCCAACCAGAGGTTTGTGATCGGTGACAATTGTAAAAGGGCAGTTACTCAAGTAATGACGAAAATGTCTGAATGACCAAACTATTGCCCACAGTTCTTTGTCGTAAGTGGACCATTTTCGTTCAGTCGAGGTAAGTACGTGACTAGCGTATGCAACGACTCGCTCTTTGCCATCTTGAATTTGAGACAGGACAGCACCAATAGCTTTATTAGATGCATCTGTACTCAATGTAAACGGCTGATCAAAATGAGGAAATGCCATGACAGGCGAAGATGTCAGAGCGTCTTTTAGTTGCTGAAAGGCTACTGCACACTCGTCGGTCCATTCAAAACGCACGTCTTTGTGGGTTAGTCTGTGCAGGAGTTCAGCCTTAAAGGCATAGTCTCGAACGAAACGCCTATAATAGCTACACAAACCCAAAAATGCTCGCACCTCAGTAGCTGATTTTGGAGTTGGCCAATCTCTTACTTTCTCGCTATGAGATGGATCAAGAGACAGCCCATCTTTGGAGACAACATGACCCATGTACGTTACAGAAGCCTTGCAAAAATGACACTTTGCAGGGTTAAGCTTGAGACCTGCTTCCCTGAACCTGGTCAAAATGTCTGTGAGATTTGTCATGTGATCCTCAAAATCTTTACCCATACAAATTATGTCATCCAAACAAATGACACACTTTGTCCAATGCAACCCTCTAAGGACTAACTCCATTAGCCTTTGAAACGTGGGCGGACTGTTTTAAGGCCCATAGGCATCACTTTGAAATGATACAGGCCATCCTGTGGTAAATGCCGTCTTTTTCCTGTCATTTGGATCTAATTCTACCTGCCAATAACCAGAAGACATGTCCATGGTAGAGAAATACTGAGACCCTGACAAAGCATCAAGACTATCGTCTATTAGCGGTAGTGGGTGTGCATCAGTAATGGTTACAGAATTCAATTTGCGATAGTCAACGCAAAATCTGTAGGTATTGTCTTTCTTTCTAACCATTACTACTGGACTTGACCAAGGACTATCACTATCCTCTAGTATATCTTGTGCTTTGAGTTTTCTACCTGACGGTGAATTTCTGCCTTTAGAGCAGGAGAAGTCCTGTCTGGGAAATGGGAGTATCATCTGTGGTCCTGATTTTGTGGGTAACCAAGCTGGTTCTACCGTAGTCCCGATCATGCTTACTGAAAACATCAGAAAAAGAGATTAGCATATCTGTCAGACTCTTTTGCTGCATCACAGATAGCTCAGTATTAGAGAGATCTGGCAGCACAGGTGACTTGGGGATTGACACTTGACTTGATACCAACACATTTTGAGCATTTACATTGTTCACACTGTTCTCAAGTATCACAAAACCATCCTGATCACTCTCAGAAACGGAATGGAAAGTACCAATTGGAGTACCACAGTACAGAGAGATGTCATCTGCAGAGGGATTGACCACCTTCACATAAATTAAACCCTTATCTGCTTTTGTCACAGTCCATGCAAATCCCATCTTGGAGTCTTCACGATAGTAAGGCTCAAACACACCTGTGTAACCATTTGGCTGCAAACCTGTGTGAGGTGATGCAAGTTTTGCAGTGATTACAGCCTCTGACAGAGCAGGAACAACCGTAGTGGTACACACTGTTACATTAACAAGCTTAAGGGAATGCTGATCTACACCCACAAAGGATATGGAGTCCTCACCTAGCTGAAAAGACATGTTCTGCATGTTAATCACAATTTTGTGCATAGACAAAAAGTCCCAACCAAGTACAAGTGCTTTTGAGCAATTTCTGATCACTTGAAATGAATGTGACACTGTATGCTTTCCCAGAGTGACATTCGCTGACAATGTACCCACTGAATCTAAAGTGTCCCCAGAAATGGATGTCAGAGGTATAAACTGTTTCACCAAGGGTCTTTGACGCAAGGTAGGGGTAGACATTCGGAAATCTTCACTGATAAGAGAAACATCAGCACCAGTGTCGATGAATGCATGGACTACTATGTCTTCGATGACAAGTGCCACATTTTGTGTCACGGCCTGACCAGAGTCTGAAGTCACATGATGTTCAACAACATTACCAATGGGCCCGGTGTCAGCAGTAGTTGGCAATTGGCCCTCGTTGTCAACTACTGATAGTTTCCCTGGGGCTGATGAACACGTGAAGGAGACTGGAAACGCACGTGACCAGGACTTGGAGACCGATGACTCCGCCACTTTGAGTAGCTGTCTGATGACCTGTCGCCACGACCCTGTCCACACAAGGAGCATGATCCAGAGAGTCCCGAGCTCTAAAGCGCTGTCCATGTTCGATGACATCCTAGGACTTTGATCACGATAGCCCTCATGTCTGCGTGTTTTGTAATAGTCCTTATCGCCACTCGTATCTCTGTATGATGGTCTACTTCGCTCATAAAAAGAGTCACAGTCAGTATATGAATGTCTGTCATACCTGTGACGTTCTGATGTGCGCCCACGTGAATCATCTGGGGTGAGACTGCGACGCTCTCGATCTGGTGAAGAAGTGTGTCTGCCAGCATACCTCTGTCTGCTAAACTCAAGTTGAAGGTTATCCACTCTCTCTGTCAAACTTTCCAGGGTCCGTTGAAGTTTCATGAAGTCCCCTGATGTAGCTGAGTGAACCGCAGGAAGGACTGTAGACATCGTGGAGCAGGGAGAGGTAGGTACTGTCTGTGGAAGAACGTTGAGGGTATATCCAGGAAAAATTCCTGCTGCTGAAGAAGTGCACTGTTGTGGTTGAGATGGCAGCAGTACCTTGCTGGCTTGGTGTGCCTGTTCAATCTGCAGAGCCAACGTAAGAGCAGTATCCAGTGTATCTAAACCCTGTTCATGTATGCGAAGCTGTAGATAAGGTTCAATTCCAGCAACAAATCGTGAATTTTTCTCCATTCTTTGCATTAGCCTCATATGTGGGAAAAGCTTCATCCACCAAATGGCTAATTTCTGCTGCGAAGACTTGGAGAGCCTCACCAGGCAGGCGTGTGCGTGCATTAACATAACTTTGAAATGTGGACAGATAAGCTCGTTTTCCAAAAACAGCTTTTATTTTTCTTTCACTTGTTTGTAGTCTTTCTTAATGTCACTAGGCAAACTGTCCCAGTAGGTAAAAGCAGTACCACCAAGACAAGTTGGCAAAAACTTTGCAAACCTGGCGTTGTCAAAATCAGCGCTTGCCTCCACGGTCACTTCAAATCGTCTGCACCAGTGAAGAAAATCTTCTTTCCCGTCACCCAAAAAGAGAGGCGGAAAATGTCCATTAAAGCGCTGCACTGCCTGTGACGTAACGTTGCTCGCGCCAGACAAATCGCGTGCTGAGTCTGCTTCACTCATTGTAGTTCACAGTTCAGAACTCACAGTATCTCACGATAATAAAATGTCCCCAAAAGTCCATTAAATTAAACAAGGATTACTCTATGAAGTTCACGTCGTTCTGTTACTTTAACAGTTATCCCGTGATCAGACACTGCAGTGAAAACGCAGAAATAAATATGTCCACGGTTGAAACTAAGCAAAGCAGACGTTCCGAATAACAGGAAGCTGAAATCTTGAGCTCAATATCAGTTTCCAACGTCGTGATGCCACATCCATCGCATTCAGTACCCACCGAAGAGAAAGTTCACTCACGCGCCGTGCACGTCGTCCAAACCCGCTGCCACCAAAAATGTAAGAGGGGCTGTAGACCATAGGAGGAAGCTCCAGTCTCTTTAAAATGGGTCCGTCGAAATAATGCTGGCATACACATTAACGGGAACTCGACTGCCTTTTATTTGTCAGAACTCAGGTAGGAATATAACTTACAGCTCGCGTCATGTCTTCATACCTTGACACACTTCCCGCGAATGTTCCCCCGTCTCACATGAGAACCACTGCGCATGTCATCGCGCCAATTTACTGCGCATGTCACATACAGTACATAAACCAGATTATCCCACTTATATAACAGTTTTCACACAATATAAAATATTCAAAATAACTCTCACATTATGTTATATGCATATTTTTATGGCAGAGGCTGTTTACACAAGTATACTAAGTGCAAATAGCAAAAAACAGTACGTTGTAGCTCTGTGTACATAGTAGATGCGAGCACAAGCAAATGAGTTGCAGTTCATTTTACAGCCACCAGTGTCCCTAATAAAAATTGTTTCTGATAACAAGCATGTAAGATAACTTACCATTATTGCTACCTGGTCTCATGGCATTTATGTACCTGGGTGCACTTTTTGGCGACACGTGAAATTCGTACCAATAAGTATATATCACTGCAGTTTCCAAAAGAACCAAACACTAGAGGCAGTGAAACGCGATGCCTTTTATTCATTTTCACACAAATATACAGAGTTTTGATTAAAAAAGCATAATTTTTGCACAATTTCTTGAATAATATCATATTATGACTTCAAAACAATATTAATATGCTGGGAGATTTGAAAACTGATGCTTTTGAACGTTAGCATCACACATGTCCAGCTTCATATCTATGGGTTTTCAGAGACAGTAAGCTTCTTCGGTAGTTCACGGAGTACCAAAACGTATTTGAGAGGTTAGGAGCTCCGGTTCGAATTGTGTGTTACTACGGTTCGACGAAACAATTTAAATCTGCATATATGAAATTCAAATAGCATGGTTGCATCAACAAATATGATTTTATATCAGTTTTGCATATGTCAACACTATTGAGTGGGTTTAGGGTTGGCTTTGGGTTTGGTGTAGGGCATATTTCCAACATGATAGAGCATTCAATTTTATTTTTTAGCAACCACCGCAATAGGTTCCCGAAACAACGTAATAAAAACACAGCAATACGTGCCTACATCAACATAATAAAAATGTGCCAGGGTTCACGTATTGAATCTGTGTTTTAGCGCCACTCAGTGGACATTTCTCTTTGAAACTGCAGCGAAACGTGCAGTAAGGTACGTAAAAATGGTCTCGCTAAAAAGTGCACAGAGGTACACATTTTTATGAAACCAAGTTGCATTATTAACAGTCTGTTATTATTAAAATTACTCCTTTTCTTTCCTTTTTTAATAACAAAGGCAACTTGTTAAGATTTGAAGCAAAGATTTATACACACTTTGAGCATCAATTAAATAGAGTTTTAGCAGATAATTTCCGTTTTTCACCAAATGCAATGTGAAACAAACCACACTTGAAGTTTTAAGTTGGATTCTGATCTCACAGATCTAATTCATAATGAATAAGACACTGCAAATGCAATGTCCTGGCTGGATTCATTAGAAGAAGCCCTGGCCTACTTCCTACTAAATGCATGTGTAGTAAAAGATGTAAAACTTTTTGACAGATAGTGAGAGAAAGACAGAGAGAGGGTATGAGTTTGGCTGTGTGTGTTGGTGTCCAGCTGAGACGCTGTCATAACTGCCAAGAAGCCCTAGCAGAGCTTTCTATTTTAATGTTCACATAATATTTATCATGCTAAATTTCCTTTGGTACACTGAGAGCTGGTGTCTGACTCTCAATGGGGTTCTGCTTGTTCAAAAGCACTAAAAGCAGTCGTGGCTAATGTCAGGGTTCTATTTTAAGAGATGCTGCAAGAATTATGATATTGAACAGATGGAAAGACTGCCATCATGCCCACAAATACCTTTCTAAATGTAATGTATTCATAGATTTTTATTTTGGTTCATGCAGCACTATTAATCTCCCATAAACAATGCACTCAAAGCCACATTACCTATAAATATGAATGGTCCTTGCCTGTGCATAGATCTATATCTACCATTAAACTTTCAAACAAGCCAGTATTCAAGGTTTGTCCTGAATTTCTATTCATTGTAATTCTACTTTCTTACATTTAAATTTGCATTGCAATTCTCCAATTACACTCTTAAGTTAAATACAACTTAAAAGTTGTATTTAACAACTTTAGTTTGTTAAAATAGCCTTTTAAAATAGCAATTACTATATGAATAATAGAAACAGCGATGCTTGCCTAAGCAAACATCTTTAGTAGATGTTGGGACAAAGACATTTCCTAGAGCCTCGCCAATTACATTGTCTCACAACAACAGTGGAGGGATTTTTTTTTACCTTACTGTAAAGCCTTAATTCATCATTTTTGTTTCTCCCACTTTATCTATTTATGTGCCATGTAATGCAATTTTATATGAAGCTATTATTTCAGCTCCGGGAATTATTTGTTAAAGATTCAATATTGCTTGATTAAAGTAATATTAATATTTAACTTATAATTTATACTTTATTAAGTGGTCGTCCAGCGATCACTAACATCAGTATCTTATTAGTCTCTCAAATTCAAGCTTAGGTAACGTTATCTTTGTGGCAAGAAGGATAAAATACTTAAAATCACATTCCAGAGACAATTCTTTATAAAACGAAACAAGGTTTATTTACAATACTAATATTCTAACATACGTAATAACACACAAACATACACACATGCATACAGGAGTTTTGAGGTTAATGTTGAAAGAATAGCACTCTTTCCTATTTCATAACTGGAGCCATAAGATCACGAAAGAGATGTCCCCTTTACTGCATTCAGATCAATTACAGGTCAGTCAGGATAGAACTTAGTTTGATACTTGCTTTTGTTGGTTAAGCAGGCTGGATATTTGTCTCATTTTGCACGTGGGTTTCCACGTGTTGCTCTGGGAAACTCTGCTGGCTCGCGTCGCTGTTGCGCGACGTCACCGGGGATCCGTGTTGGAATCACGGATGTAACATATGTCGGCAGGAATTCAACTGGCTCTACAAGTCACCAGAAGGGGGGCAGCTAAAGAATCAGCAACCCTCTAAAGCCCCTCCTCCACCTCAGCGCAAAAGCGCGCGTTTTCTTTCTATTACGGAACAAAGGAATGTGACGGGTATGTGTTGACAGGAATGTGTTTCTAAAAGACATTCGTTCGTTTCATGACTTTCAAAACATCCACACAAGAAACAGATGGATATTAATGTTGTACTCTTTCTCTCATATGCTTGTGGAATATGAATTATTTAGGAAAACGTGGGCTGATTTCTAATCGTGCTTTAAGCTGGAATGTGTAGGTTGCAGTGTTTAGACTTGTAAGAACGGCTGCAAAAATGTATGAATCAGTAAGATAACGAATGTGGTGATATTATAAATGTGTAAACCTGATAAGAGTTTTAATACATGGGTAAAAAGTTTATTTTTCGTCACATGAAAGTGTCTTGCAAAGTCTCTGATTGGACCAGCCGCCTGTGGGCGATGTCCAAAACCGGACAGTTTAAAACGACCTGCCTGTGTGCGCGCCCTCTCTCTTGAATCTCTTGACTCTCTGGAACCTCTCGAAACTAACGCTTCCTGCTTTCGCAACTGCGCCCTTCAACGCGCGCCGGTCCGCTGGACGCTCGCCTCGAAACCAACCATCTGAAGAAGTCCAGGACCATGCCAAAGCCGTAACATCACAGAGCAACGCGTGGAAACCCACGTGCGAGACGAGCAGAGTTTTCCCAGAGCAACGCGTGGAACTGACCACATGACACCCGAAACAAAGGACTGAAGCAACAAGTCGAACTCACACGGGAAAACGAAACTAAAGCAACAGCCTGCTTAGACCAACAAAAAAAGCAAGTAACGAACTAAGCATTCCTAACTCTAACTGAAACTGGTAAAATTTTGATCTGAATGCAGAAAAGAAAGCCTAGGCATCTTTCGTGATCTTTTTCTGGTTAGTTAAGTTATGAAATAGGAAAGAATGGTATTCTTTCAATATTTAACCTCAAAACTGTCGTATGTATGTGTGTATGTTTGTGTGTTATTGAATATGTTAGAATATTAGTTTTGGGAATAAACCTTGTTTCGTTTTATAAAGAATTGTCTCTGGAATGTGATTTTAAGTATTTTTTTCCTTATTTGCCAAAAAGAGAACGTAACCTAGCTCGAATTTGAGAGATGTATTAATCTCGTTTTATTGTCCCATGGCCATGAGGCAATAGAAGCGAGATTTAATAGAGATATACTGATGTAGTGATCGCTGGACGAGCACTTAAAGTATAAATCGTAAGTTAAATATTAATATTACTTCAATCAAGCAATATTGAATATTTAATAAATAATTCCCGGAGCTGAAACAATAGCTCTATATTAAATTGCATTACACAGAGTTATTTGATGCTGGTTCTGCGTTGCGATGAAAGCATCGTTACGCTGCTGGTTCTGCGACGTTACGGCGTTTACAAAGTCTTTGATTCTTCAGATGGTTTGTCTCAGCCGGTCTTAAGGCGAGAGTCCAGCGGACCGTCCGGGTCGTCCTTGCGCGCGTTGGAGAGCGAGTTGCGAGAACAGGAAGAGAGTCCAGGAGCCCAAGAGAGGGCGAGTTGCACACTGGCGCATTGTTTTAAACAGTCCGATTTGGACACCGCCCACAGGCGGCTGGTCGAATCAGAGTGTCCGTATGGGGTCGGAGCCCCGCCCATGTCCATGGTTTCTGATGATTTTGGCTTGCGTTATCTGATATTTCATTCATTCCGTGAAAGATATACACATGCCTTTATATCTGTTGTAACATACATTATGATGCCAAAGTTTAACGGTCATCCACACCACTTATGACTTACGATGCCAGCTTCTTTTAGAGACTAAACATCGCATTTGGCACAACCTACACATTACAGTTTATGCAGTTTAAGGCACGATTAAAAATCACCCACATTGTCCTAAATAATTCACATTCAAAATAATCACATCAAGCCTATGAAAGGCCGAGTACAACATTAATATTCATCTTGAGTAGATTAATTATTATTATCATGAAATGAATGTGTCTTTTAGAAATCTTCCATGTTACTTTCCTTTGTTCTGTGACCAAAAGAAATCGCGCGCTTTTGTGCTGGATGAGGGGGAGGGGCTTTAGATCCAGACTTTGTTGGTTGGTATTTATGATATAATACCTGAAAGTAACCAAATTCCCCAAAGATGTGCTGTTCTTCCATCACCTTTCTTTACACATCCCCCTTTTGCTTGGTGATGTTCCCGATGGAACATCGTCAGGCACTGGAACAAGAAGCAGAGAGAACAGGCACATACAAGACACAAACATCATTTCTATCACTGACTGAATCCTGGTGCAGGGTAATTTGGGAAGGAACAGGTAAGAAACTTGAGAAGACAGGGATGCATTGTTTAGCATTATTGACAATTGGGTCATTTTGACTGGTTTAATTGTCAGGGGTTCGACGAGGCGGTATCAGGTTGGTCGAATTCTCGGGTTCGGGTTCTTGGTCGGGTTTACCACGTTGGAAAAAGGCGCGGGACGCCTGATGGGTATTTGTTGAGAGACTCTTGAACGGCGTTCACTCGCTTGCATAGGAGGAAGGCCAGTGTCAAAGTCACAACATCTCCTACGATGGTAGAGATAAAAAGCGCTGTGTCAGCGGCAGACAAAGACCGAATAATTGGCACAGCGGCGGGCGGAAGGCGAGCGATAGCTTCTAAAGCTGTCAACCGGTGTCAAATCAATAAGAGATTTCGATTTCAGCCTGATATTCATCGTCGGTGAGGTGATACAATGCTAACTCGTCAATATGGATGATCGCGCCCTTCAGGACAGTGATCCATAAAGTTTGGTTTGGCAAACTAATGCGCGTGGCGGTGTCGTGTTGATCGCATGTGAGGGTAGCTGTTCGTGCTGGGGTGTTGACCAGCCATCGGTTTCTGATGATTTCGGCTTGCGTTACCTCAACTTGAGAACGTGGTGTTGCTTAGGCGGGGCAGCTAGTGTCGGGTTTGATGGATTCTAAACCGCAGATGCCCTTGGTATTATCGCATACGCAGAATTTACTCGGGTAGAGGGAGTGAATGTCCTAAGCGAGCGTGCCCATCTTTAAGTTTGGGGACAGATACAACTGCTCGTTGTTATCATGATACGCGACGACTTTAGGAGTGTGGATTTTGACATAGGCGTTCCCTTGCCAAAATCCCAGATTCACAACGTTTTAAGCCGATAAATATTAACGTCGATAATGGGCAAACTGAAAAGACAACTAAGTCACCTGTTTCCGGGTTTGCGTATATGGGAATAGCGCTACCGGGAAAGGGGCGAGGTGGGTTTGGATGAGACTAGCGGGGCCCGCAGTGGCCGAAGTTACAACGTTTGAACAAGGCTAAGAGGTATCGTGTAGCACGGAATCCTATTCATGGCTAAGTTGTCAATCAAGGAACTTACATCGCGTATCATGTCGTTCATGATTTTGGCGGGTGGCCTCGATCGGTCGACAACGGTTCTCACAACGAATTACAACGACTTTACTGACGGAAGTCGATTTCAATTTCAGGACCTGGATTCAAGAATTGGTTAAGGGGGTTCAAAGTGAGAGAGAGAAAAGGAAAAAACACAAAGTGAGACACGAGATAAAGAAACCAAACGACAAAGCAAAAAAAAAAAAAAAATTAAAATTGAGAGTAACTCCTCTCTACTAGATTGCTCCTGGCAGTGCTGCGGAGGAGAGAAGATGGATTGTGTCTAAGCATGGTTTCTATATGTTTTCCTAAAATGACAATACTTATGCTTGTGTGGTGTAGAGCATATGGTTGTCGGTCTGTGTCAGTGGGTTTGATCTTCCCCCTTTTCCTGTCGGTGGTTTGGATTTGCCGGTTGGAACTGGCAACACATCATGGTGCATCGTGTGTGTGTCAGCATAATCCCCCTCTGGCCGTGAGGTACTACGAGCTTTGGCGCAGTGAGTGGCTTAGGGACATACGTGAGGACACCGTCTGGCAGATGCAGCATGTACTTGACAGAGTGGTGCGTGCGGAGCTCGGAGGATGTGTTCAGGTCCGTGGAGGAAATGGAATGTTCTAGTGGGTTTGACATGTGAGCTGCCATGGTTCGTAGTGACGAATCCGCATTTTGGAGGGTGAGGAGATCGTCAGCAGCGAACTGAGGTGGTATGGCAATGCGGGAGAGGGCAGGGGTGTGCGCGCCAGTGGCGTGCTGGCGGCGGGTTACTACTGCCACTGTAGGGTTGGGTGGGAGGGCATGAAGTGTCCAGGATTCTTAATGTGATGCACCTGCTGTGGTGAGGGCATCGGTTTGGTCATTTGAGGGGCTGGAGTTTGGGAGGAAACGTTTAGGATGTCAGAACTGATCTGGTGTTCTTCGGAGGAATGGCAGGTGACTGAGACAGCACTTTCAGGAACTTGAGGAATTTCATCAGCAGGTGTTTGTTGGATGCTGCTGTGATTTGGAGTATTGGGTGTTGAGTTAGTGTTTAACTCTGTTGCTGGGTTTTCAGGTGGAGTTGCATGTCCATCTGAAGTTAGGGTGTTTACTGTTCTCTGAGAGTGAGGTGAAGCAGTGCTGTTTTCTGTGGCTGATTTGTTCAGCTTGTCCCTGCCTTTTCGTCCGACAGCTAGTCAGGCTGAATCTGGTTCCTCTTCCCTTTCCCACTGATTCTCATGAGGCCTTGCTTGGTCCCATGACTTATCTCAGTGTCGTCCAGGTGAGCGTTGACGTCCACGCGGTCCATCCCATCGGTCATACCTCTGTTTAGGTCGGGTGCCAGCGTGTGAGTCTCGTTCTCTGTTGGACGGGGGTCCATTCCACTCTCTGTGTTGTGGCTTAGCACTGTCTTGGCATTGGGTGCCCTCTAGAGCCAGTTCATGGTGTTGAGTGTTGAAATCAAGAACTGCTGGGGTTTTTACGCACTTTTCTGAGGCCATCTTTTGTTTGTTGTAGGCCTTTTGCACCAAGTCTCGCAATTGCTGAGTGTTCATCGTTCGTGGACATGCGAGAACGCCAAGATGGTGGCTTATGCCAGGATGAAGGTTCCTGAGGAAGAGAATTTTAAAGTTCAGTTCATCTTCCATGTCAGATTCATTGCGAGTTCCAAAGTATGCTTGTCTGAGTCGACTGTAGTAAGCTTGAGGAGTTTCGTGATGTCCTTGTCTCGTCTCCAGGGCAGCCACTAAGCCTTGATCGGACTCAAGTTCGGCGAACTCTTTAATGAGGGCTTTTCGCAGCCGTTGATAATCAGTCTTTGTGTTAACAGGCTGCCGGTCAAGGAAGCTGCGCACTTCAGGACTGGATGTCGTTCGGAGTAACGTTAGGTCGCATTTCCAGATGGAAATCAATATCTTGCAGATAAGCTTGGACATTTTGGCTGTTTGGCATGCTGGGGTTGAATTTTCCAACGTTTCGGGCGAGCTTGTCAAGATCTTTTAGGTCCAAGCCGTGCGACGATCTGCGGCTGGCTGCAGCAGATTCTTCTGGTTCTGTCGTGATATAAAGTTCTTCAGACGGCGCTGGTGAATGTTTTAATACCACCCCCTCTGTCTTATGTTCACGTGTCAGTCCAGGAACAGGTGACTTGGTCCTGCTTGGCAGGGGTGCGGTTGGTGCATGTCCTGTCCTTGACGGCTCATGGCGTAGTTCATAAGCGTGCTTGAGTTCCTCTTGGAAACTTTCAGACTCCTCTTTGAAGTAGTCGAGCTGTCGTGTTAGGCGGCTTATCTCGCTTCTTGACTCAGCCAGATGAGCTTCAAGGGCTTTGATCCTGCTGTTTTTGTCCCTGAAGTCAGTCTTTACCTTATCTAGTAGCTTCTCTGCATACCGTAGCTTGTCAGCACGATCAGCGAAGTGACGACCAGCCACGATCTTGCAGCATTTCGTGGCTGGTAGCTGCTAGAGTCTCTTTTAGCCTGTTGATCTCCTCCTCGGCGCCCCGTTCCACCTCATCGGTCCCTTCCTGTGCTTCACGTTCCAGCTGCTCTATGCATCGTTGTGCGCTTGTCAGCTCCTACTGGCGTTGTGCGGCATGCTTGTCGCTCAGTTTGAGGGTGGCGATGAGTGTGTGACTTAAGGAGCCGGTGATCTTGGCTAATTCTTTGTGACTGTAGCTTTGACTTGGGTCTTGTCTCATAATGCTTGTTATGTTGTCATCTAGTTGGACCTGTGTCTGATGTTGGAGTTCTTCCGCAGCTTTAGGGAGGATGCTGTCTGTTGTAACACTTAACCACATTTCAAGTCCTTCCCAGTGACCGACATGTTCTGTTTTGTGAGACATGTTCTAGCGGTTGAGGGAGATCTTGGACCGAACTGACACAGACCTTGAATGGGAAACAAAGCAAAACAAAACAAAGCAAAACAAAACAGGAGTGTAAGTGTGCACAGTGTAGTGTATGCTAGTGTTGAGTGTGATTCTCTGCGTCTGTGATCCTCTGTGGTGGGGTGCTTCTAATTTGTAGCTTCTGCGTAGAAATTATTGAGCACACATGAAGGCAGCACAGCTGGGAAACAGAAAGAAAAGCACACTAACAGAATGAGTACACAAGGACAATAACAATAAACAGATCTCTCTTTTAATAGCAGATTTTCTTCTTGTCGCTTTTGTTAAGTCTGATTTAGAAGGACGCTTCTAGTCAGAAAATTATAAGCGGGCTTTCTCTTTTGTAATAGGACTGTGATTGCTACTCCAATTTTTCTCCTGGATGGGGGAAAACAATAGCAATGACAGTACTGGTCCCTTGGTGGCAATTTTACACCACAACGCTGGTTAGCGTGTCTCTCGCGCGTGTTTAAAAATTGTGCCGATGTCTATCTTCTCATTGCACCTGCTTTAACTTGGGGGATAGGATTTCACAATGGAGGTTAAATGGTAAACAGTTTTGAACGTAGTTCCCAAGTTTCATAAACATCTGTTCAATTGTGACATTCCTCTCTATTCGTGATCTTTCCACTGGTAAAGTCTTAAACAAACAAGTCAAATTAGAAGTTAGTAACAGGGAGGAAAGATAAGAGAACTGAAGATTTATTCCCAAGGTTTAAAACTAATATGTTGGCAGCATGGTTATGCTGTTGAGTCAATACGCTTAGGTTGGTTTTGCTGTTTACAGGGTAAACAAACTGACCTAAGTTGAGGAAACCCTAATTTCCCTTTTGGGGTTTTTCTAATTATAAGGTTAACGTCTCTATACCCCAAGCTTGGTGAGAAGTGACATTGATTACGTGGTGTCACTGTCACTTCACCAACACAACACTAGGGGGAGCATTATCTACTCTCAGGCCTAAGTAAAGAGGACTTTATTTAATTTTAATTTAATAAAATTATTTAATAAAAATTTTTTTGAGTTAATCAGATCACCTAAGGAGGTGAAGTATGGCCTACAGGTAGAGCCAGACTTGTGTTAGGTCTGAAATTAGAATAAAAAAATCTAGAAAAAATTTGAATTTGTGGTTTCTAATTAATTTTATGATGTTATAATTAAAATTGATAGGATCGATTAGGATTAGAATTACAAGAGCAATCTACAATTGAGTTGATAAACCAATATTGTTGCAATATGTAAACAGGAAGTGCAATCAATTATTAAATGTAATTAGAATTTTCAAATTCATAATTAATTATGAAATTAAATTACAGCTTCTAAATCACTAGTTTCGGATTCCTATAATAGTAATTAAATAATTTCCAACTTACTCATTCCTCATTGTGTCATTAACATCAAACCAAATTAATCTGTATCCCAATTACTTGTAAACTAAATAAAACATTTCTGGCCGTCTTGATAATAATTAAGGTTTTACTGTAGTTGTCAAATTATGAGAGCGCTTATGATTAATCAATGGATACTGTTGCTACTTGGCGGCAGGAATTGAAATTATTTTATGAAATTAAATTAATTTCAAATTTGTAATTAATTATGACCTTCAATTAAGAATTAAAAATTCCTAACAATAGCAACTTATCCACTGATGTGTTTTAAAATCAGAAAAGCCGTTATAATTGAATGAGCCACCATATTATCAAGGTAATGAGGTAATACTGAATTATCTTCTAATAAAACTACCAACTATTAAACCGATAAGGTAAAAGACTTTAATCAAATGTTTTCACCAACCTGTGAGATTGTCAGACACTGATGAATGGGTATAACATTACCACAGCCAGCTTATTAACATATGTTAGTCTTTTAAATGGGAAGATAGATAGAGAGAGAGAGAGAGAGAGAACGGAAATGTGAGTAGCATTTTCACACACTGCATTCAACTCATTCAAACTCTCTTAATGCTACGTGCTAATCGCTAGCCGTAATGCTAACAGTATTGCATTTGCTTCAATGCTAAAGCTTCTTTGTTTCTGTTAGCTTAGCGCTAATGCTATTAGTTTACACAAACTCAAGGTGGCGCTGTAGCTAAGTCTACACTAGCGAATGCTCCAGAACTAGCCTCCGAAGACTTCCTGGCTAAGCTCACCACTTATGGTGACTCAACCAGGTCGCTATGGTGACCCACACAGTGACTGTACATGTAAATGTGCTCCACGCTTCAAAATCAACAAGCATTATTCAGACTTGAATCTTTTATAGCACATATAATCTCACTCGTTTAGGGCGAGATAAATTAATCTACGGATTAATTATAAATCATCAAAAGCCTCGGCGGGCCCTTATGCTGATATTTGTCTGTTCAGACACAGCACGCATAAAAATTCAAATATCGATCGCAAATTCTTCTCCCTTCTCAAACCGCATGGGCCACTCCTTTGTCTGAGCGCCGCGCGTTTGATTTCACTCGTGTGAAATTAAATAATGGCTGAGAATTAATTAATTAGCTACTTTAATATCCTACAGCCGGGAGAATAAAACTATAGCTGAGTTTGAAAGTGGGACACGCACTTTAAAAAAAAAAATACTATAACAGGCCTTAAATCAGAGAGCAAACGAGGAACACGCCCGTTCGCCTCTCGCGCGCTTTTAGAGCGACTTTATTTACTGCAGTTTAATTTCTCCTCAACAAACTCGAGTTAACAATTACACTCTCTTTCATTCAAAATGCAGTGTTTTACAAACAAGAATGCAATATCACAAATAACCGCTTGTTTCTCTGTATTTACTCAATTTTTCCGGATAAAAAGTGAGAAATACTCTTATTGTCTCTGGTGGATGTTTTTTTTATTTTCAGATTAATCTTTAATGCCAGCGTTCATTCTCCACCATTTGTAATGCAATTTTATATGAAGCTATTATTTCAGCTCTGGGAATTATTTGTTAAAGATTCAATATTGCTTGATTAAAGTAATATTAATATTTAACTTATAATTTATACTTTATTAAGTGGTCGTCCAGCGATCACTAACATCAGTATCTTATTAGTCTTTCAAATTCAAGCTTAGGTAACGTTATCTTTGTGGCAAGAATGATAAAATACTTAAAATCACATTCCAGAGACAATTCTTTATAAAACGAAACAAGGTTTATTTACAATACTAATATTCTAACATACGTAATAACACACAAACATACACACATGCATACGGGAGTTTTGAGGTTAATGTTGAAAGTATAGCACTCTTTCCTATTTCATAACTGGAGCCATCAGATCACGAAAGAGATGTCCCCTTTACTGCATTCAGATCAATTACAGGTCAGTCAGGATAGAACTTAGTTTGATACTTGCTTTTGTTGGTTAAGCAGGCTGGATCTTTGTCTCGTTTCGCACGTGGGTTTCCACGTGTTGCTCTGGGAAACTCTGCTGGCTCGCGTCGCTGTTGCGTGACGTCACCGGGGATCCGTGTTGGAATCACGGAGTTATTTGATGCTGGTTTGTCTCAGCCGGTCTTAAGGCGAGAGTCCAGCGGACCGTCTGGGTCGTCCTTGCGCGCGTTGGAGAGCGAGTTGCGAGAACAGGAAGAGAGTCCAGGAGCCCAAGAGAGAGCGAGTTGCACACTGGCGCGTTGTTTTAAACAGTCCGATTTGGACACCGCCCACAGGCGGCTGGTCGAATCAGAGTGTCCGTATGGGGCGGAGCCCCGCCCATGTCCATGGTTTCTGATGATTTCGGCTTGCGTTATCTGATATTTCATTCATTCCATGAAAAATATACACAGGCCTTTATATCTGTTGTAACATACATTATTGGCGCTTTTCCACTGCATGGTACGGTACGGTACGGTTCGGCACGGCTCGGTACGGTACGGCTCAGTTCGGGTCGGTTTGCATTTCCACCGCAGTTTAGTACCGCTATAGAGTGGGCGGGATTATTCACACGTCGTTATAATTGCGCCGCCTCTACTGCCGTGACATCATCGTAAACGCGCCACAAACAAACTCACAACAAAGAAAGGAAACGGAATAGTGTTCTTCACTCTCGGCATGTGGATGTTTTTAACAACAATGGGGAGGTCTATGAATGCTTGTGATTTACCCCAGCAGCAGAGACTGTGGTGACAGTGACACGGGCTGTAACGTTAGATGAGGAGAGCAGGGATGTTCGTGCAGGTGTGCTGCGTTACTTGATTAGTTAACTATTCATGCAGTGTGTTCTGTAAAGTGAATTATCAATAAACTTTTGAATATTTCAAAATGTACAATGTATCCCTTGTTTTTTTTTATTTATGTGATGGTTTTTATAATCGCGGCATTAATCATTTGTCTTTTTCAAGAGGTTCATTACGCTCATACAATGATACATATTTAATATAGTCTGAGGTACACTTATTCGATCAGATTGTTTTTAATTGAAGCAAAACACAGATACAGAGGTAAAAATATAAACAGAAAACATACTCTGAAAATATAGCAAGTTCAAAAGTAACGTTATATACATAAGGCTTTTCCTTGCGTCGTGCCATCAAGCTCTCGCTGGATCCGCTCTCGGCCATCAACGAGAAGAACATCTGTACTTCCTCAACAGACAACGACACTGCTATTTTGTGGTTGATGCAAAATGTGCGTTTGTTTAAACAGAAGTTGCGTCCGATCCTTCGCTGGCTGTGCTGATTTAAATCTAGCGGTCGGGCTGTAGAGGAGGGTCTCGTGTCGCAAGTTCAGTGACGCAGTAATGACGATTTTCTCCGCCAATCAGTGATCAGCAGAGTTTACACGCCACGTTTTGGTAACATGCGGCTCGCATGGAACCTCGAATCAAGTGGTACTAAAAAAGTATCAGGTACCAGGTACAGTACCCAGTGGAAAACCCCCCGAAAGTGAACCGTACCGTACCGTGCCGTACCATGCAGTGGAAAAGCGCCATTAGATGCCAAAGTTTAACGGTCATCCACACCACTTATGACTTATGATGCCAGCTTCTTTTAGAGACTAAACATCGCATTTGGCACAACCTCCACATTACAGTTTATGCAGTTTAAGGTACGATTAAAAATCACCCACATTGTCCTAAATAATTCACATTCAAAATAATCACATCAAGCCTATGAAAGGCCGAGTACAACATTAATATTCATCTTGTTTCTTGAGTAGATGAATTATTATTATCATGAAATTAATGTGTCTTTTAGAAATCTTCCATGTTACTTTCCTTTGTTCTGTGACCGAAAGAAATTGCGCGCTTTTGTGCTGGATGAGGGGGAGGGGCTTTAGATCCAGACTGTAGTTGGTTGGTATTTATGATATAATACCTGAAAGTAACCAAATTCCCCAAAGATGTGCTGTTCTTCCATCACCTTTCTTTACAGCCAGTACAAAAAGCATCACAGTAGACACTGCGAAATGCATTTTCTAAATAAGTGTTTTTGTCTTGTTCCAGTACAAAAAATCTAAACATTATCGAAATAAATAACTATTTGCTAAGGGTTTTTGTGAGGATTGTTGAAAAAATGATCTTATTTACCATGTATCCAAATTGTAGTATCTTTCTAAAAAAATATTTTATGTAAAACATGTTGAAGTACTACTTCAAAAAAGCCTAAATGTACAGTATAAAAAATGTATCCATTAGGCTACTTTTTAAAAGTGTAAACACAATTACAATTACAAAGCAAGTATATGTAGACCATAATAATATTAATTGGATTAAGTACAAGCGTTGGCCAAATGCAGCTACATTTTTCTGTATACTTTAAAGTATAAGCTAAGTATACATACAGTAAATTCAATTAAAATACAACCTTTTTAAATTTAATAGAAGTATATTAACGAGACTATTAAAAAATTATTAATTTTAATCAGTTGTTAAATGTTTGGCAATCCACCTTGAATATTCTCCCTGTGTATATTTGCCCTAACCAATACTAAATAATATTGGAGAGTGATATTTACAGTAAGCATATTTGCACAGGCTTGTAATCGTCACCATGCAACAAGTGTAATACAAGCTTTGATTACAGTGTATTTATGTTGCCTTGATTATGTTGAATTGTGCAAACCGTGCATATTCTTTTCTTTGCTCTTTTACAGGGTTGTTATCCACGGCTAACCAAAAGAAGCACCCAAAAATACTGACTTGACTTATTTATATCACTGCCTGTTATAGGCATGAAGACTGTACCAAGGCTTCGCTATTTGCCATCTTTAGTGTACCCAGGTAACCAGGACCTCAATTTGGGATAATGGAGACTGCTAATCAGACAGAAAGTGAATCTCAAGATGCAGGACAAATGTTGGCACCTCTTTGCACAGCCCGCTGCTGTGGACTACTAAACCGAACACTAGTGGTCTTGTTCATGGTTAGCCTGGCCTTTGCCATTGTGGTGGGAAACGTGGTGACGCTTACCGTTTTCATGCAGATCCGGCATTCTCGAACACCACAGGGCTACCTCAAAGGTAACAACAATAATTTACATATAGAAAATGTTCAGGATGGCATGCAAATGTATCCCACACTGCGATGTGCTCAGTGTTTTTGTCCTCAGAAATGTAATTAGAAATATTAACTGTTTTATGCACAAACACACACACACACACACACACACACAAATATATATATATATATATACACACATATATACAGTATATATATATATATATATATATATATATTATGGCTGTCCCGATATTAGATTTTTCATATCACAGTTCTTGTGACCAAAATAATTCACAATATCGATATATCGCGATATCTATAGAAACCTTGGGGGGTCACAGTCAAATAATTTTTTACTTTTATTATTGAGTTTTTCTTTTTCAACCAACGAACATAAAGATAATGATAAATACAGGGCACAAGACTCTGGCTTTCTCTGTCTTCTTCTTCTTCTGATGCTTAATTTTACAGAACTAATGGCTGCTGATGACTATTTGAATTTAGTTCTGCCAAAGTGCACGCTTGTAAGTGTTCGATAAATGCATAACATTAATTACGTGAGTAGCCTATATAGGTCTGCTCATGTCTGAAAATAATATATGAAAAACTAAATAATTTTACATAACAAAAACATTAGCTTATATTTGTTTGGTACATTTTTGAAATATCGTAAAAACTAAAACTAATTGTAAAACTGAAAGTAATTTTTAATTATGTTCAACACGTAAGACTGTAACATTCAGCATGGCGGGCCGCATTCGGATTCGTGATGGGCCACATGTGGCTCGCGGGCTGCGGGTTGAGAACCGCTGGTCTAAAATGACCGCAGATGAAGCATTAAGTGCATGGCACTGCAACCAGCTTAACATTTTACAGAGTTTAATGAAGCAATGTGGTCGCCCAGTTTTTCAAGATCATTTTAATTTGTGTAACTGTTAACAATTTTGAACAAATAAATAAAGTGTTACTATGCACAGGTCATATTGATTGCAAATACAAAAATAAGATGAGTAAAGAAAACACGGTACTTATTAAAATAATCACCCTTTACTTAAATATATGAATGCAGAAAAGCTCTGTTAACAATTTAATGTAACATTTCCCATTATATGACTAATAAAATAATTGCAACTTACTCTGTATAACTGAACATGGCTTTCGTTGTAGCTGCGTGTGCTGCGTCTTTTTGTTTGACGGGTGTCAGGTTTAAGGCACAATACTGCTACCTGTAGTTTAACCAGGTACTGGCGCTGGAGTATTTACATGTGGTGGTGTTATCATAAGAGTCCTGTTCATTTTAAATATTTCGGTTATCACCAATAATATATATATATTATATTATATATCGTAAAACACTCAATGAACACGATATCGATAATCGATGCATTGAATAGCACGTTATTGTCAATACCGGTATATCGCAACATCCTTAATATATATATATATCTTAGGGGTGTAACGATTCATCGATATGGATCGATACATCGATATAATGTCTGACGATACAATGCATCGATACCACGTGTAAAATATTTATATCTGTAATAGGCCTATAAATAGGCTCCTTTATTTTGGCACTGTACATATTTTCATATAATGTCTGTCTATGCATTATCGCCAACGCGTGTGTTCTCGTTCAAACTCACATATCAGGACTCGATATAAGGACTGCCCGAAGGCACAAGGTGAGCATAAAAGACGCTCAGGATTGTTTTTGCGCACACATCTGAAGCACACGCACACAGATAACCGTGCCTGCACCCATAGTCTACTACACCACGTGAATACTAAATTGACCTATCTTCCGCTTTTTTTGTGCATGGATAAATAAATACTGACAAAATTACATCAAAATGCACGTATTGGCGAATATCCGAGTAAACACAATCGGTTAGGCATATGTCTTAATGTAAACAGTTAAGAAAGAAACCCTTACGAAAAATAAGTTTATTCAAGTGTGCTATTGGTGTAGCCTACTTCTTTTAAACAAAAAATAGGAAAATATTCTCTTAGTCTACTTTTTATGTAATTCTCAGAAATGGGCTTTATGTACTTCTCAGAAAATATACTTAAATTGACAATTAGCATCCTGAAGTCCACGATCATCTCCACTGTTTTGAGAGTGTTAAGCTCCAGGTTGTTAAGACTGCACCAGACAGCCAGCTCCTTGACCTCCTGTGTGTAAGCAGACTTGTCACTGTCCTGAATGAGGCCGATTAGTGTGGTGTCATCTACAAAATTCAGGAGCTTGTCGGAGGGCTCTTTAGATGTGCAGTCATTCGTGTACAGGGAGAATAGCAGTGGAGAGAGAACACAGCACTGAGGAGCTCCAGTGCTGATCGTGCAAGTGCTGCATGAGAATTTTCCCAGCCTCACTACCTGCTGCCTGTCTTTTAGGAATATGGCGATCCACTGACAGACAGAGGTGGGGACGGAGAGCTGTGTCAGTTTATTCTGAAGGGTGTCCGGGATGATGGTGTTAAAAGCGGAGCTGAAGTCTACAGACAGGATCCTCACATAAGTCCCTGTTCTGTCCAGAGGACAGGATTCTGTAGGTGAAGTGCAGTACCATGTTGACTGCATCATCAACAGAACTGTTTGCTCTGCAGGCAAACAGCAGGGGGTCCAGTAAAGGTCCAGTGGAAGCCTTCAGATAAGCCAAAACTAGTCTTTCAAATTATTTCATGACCACAGACGTTAGAGCCATTAAGTCCAGTAATTTTGGCTTTCTTTGGGACGAGGATGATGGTGAAGCATTTGAAGCATGAGGGGACTTCTCACAGCTCCAGTGATCTGTTGAAGATCTTTGTGAAGATGGGAGCCAGCTAGTCAGCGCAGGTTTTAAGGCAGACTGGTGACACACTGTCTGGTCTTGGTGCTTTCCTTCTTTTGTTCTCTCTGAAGACCTGGCACACGTCATCTTCACTTATGGCGCTTTTCCACTGCACGGTACGGTACGGTTCGGCACGGCTCGGTACGGTACGGCTCAGTTCGGGTCGGTTTGCGTTTCCACTGCAGTTTAGTATCGCTATAGAGTGGGCGGGATTATTCACGCATCGTTATAATTGCGCCGCCTCTACTGCCGTGACATCATCGTAAACGCGCCACAAACAAACTCACAACAAAGAAAGGAGACGGAATAGTGTTCTTCATTCTCGGCATGTGGATGTTTTTAACAACAATGGAGAGGTCTGTGAGAATGCTTGAGATTTACCCCCAGCAGCAGAGACTGTGGTGACAGTGCCACGGGCTGTAGAGGAGGAGAGCAGGGATGTTCGTGCAGGTGTGCTGCGTTACTTGATTAACGTCTAGGTTACGTACGTAACCCCGTTCCCTGATGGAGGAACGGAGACGCGGCGGTCGTGACGACATAGGGATTTACCTGGAAGCCCGAACATCTCTGACTAAGAGAAAACGCCAATGAAATTGGCTAGTGGATTTTGCATACCTGAGCCACTCCCCGTGCATACGGGTATAAAAGGGCGACAGGTGCATCCACTCATTAGGTTTTACGCTGAGGAGCCGAGACGAGTCCCTGGCAACCAGCGATGGTTCAAGATTGTGGCATGGGGACATCGCGTCTCGTTCCTCCATCAGGGAACGGGGTTACGCACGTAACCCAGACGCTCCCTATCTGTCGGTCACTACGAGTTATGTCGTGACGACATAGGGGTCCTATGGAAAGCGATACAAGCTGAACCCCGTCACAACCTTGTGGCATGCAGATGTTGACAAGCGAGTGCGTGACAGACAAATGCCATGCAAGAGGTTGCAACCTTCCTACCGCTCCAGTGCAAATTCGCTAACCTTGGTGCCCACCGACCACTGAGTACATCGCTGCTGGAGATAGCCAAGCCGCTGTTCCTTTCCCCACGGAATCGGAAGGATTTCGACCTTCAGTGAAAGACAGCTTCAGGTCTTTCCTATTTGTTGTTACAGCTTGTCGTAACGGCAGGGAAGCGAGCCTTCCATAGAAGGGCGCCACGGAGGCCACATCCTGCCCGAAGGGAGGTAACATGTGGAGACACTGATATGGACTGGCCCAGGCTTGGGGCAGTACTACACGACTGGACTCTGGGGCAGATCCTACCTAGGAGTAGGGAGGAGGGCTGCCAGCAGAACCTGACAGAAGCTCTGTCACAGGGAAGACACGGGTTTACCATGAGGGAAACCTTACCGTGGAAGAATACACATATGGGATTACCCGAAGGGGAATCAGGCCATACGGACACCTAGCCCAGTACAGGGGCTGACCGGAGACCCGGGCGAGCTAACACCAGTACTGGGCCTGGCGTCAGACTGCTCCGCCCAGTCTGAAACCGTAGAAACGGTCTGTGTCGCGGAAGGATCGAAACGTGAAAGTAAGCGTCCTTCAGGTCGATCGCTGCAAACCAATCCTGGGGCTGAATGCATTTGATCATGTGCCTGTGCGTCAGCATCTTGAACGGGAGCTTGTGTAAAGCCCGGTTCAAGACTCGCAGATCCAGGATTGGCCGAAGGCCACCACCTTTCTTGGGTACGATGAAGTAAGGGCTGTAAAACCCCTGCCTCATCTCGGCTGGAGGGACCGGCTCGATTGCATCCTTTGCCAGGAGGACAGCAATCTCCTCGCGCAAGACAGGGCGTTCCGGACTGCCACCGACGTCTCGAGAACGCCGTTGAACTTGGGAGGTCGCCTGGCGAACTGAATCGCGTAGCCGAGTCGAATTGTGCGCATGAGCCAGCGAGACAGGCTGGGCAGCGTGAGCCACGCCTCCAGACGCTGTGCAAGCGGCTCCAACGGCACAATCGACGTACCTGTGGTGGTGCAGCGAAAGGGAGTAGGGGTGGATGGCACAGAAGGCGGTGCGTTCTGAGGCATCCTCACCGAACTCTCTGGGTCCCGAACGGGACTGGCCAGAGGTGCGTGGGGAGGAATGTCGTCCCCGAACCGTACTCTCTTGGCTACTGGCAAAATGGGTCGTGGGCGAGAGTGAGGAGGCAGGGCGTCGCACACTGTCGTCTCATGGACCTGAGAACCCGGAGGAAAAGGAAATTGCTCTTTCTTTGAGAAGGTGGGTACCGCTGGCCCTTGGACAGAAACAAAACGAAACAGAAGATTCTCCTCCCGGCCCTCCACCGGGGGAAGGAGCGGCGCTGTTCTCGCCGTCTCCTGAGAAAGAGCAACCCAACATCTCCGGGTTGCCCGCCAGGGCCGCCTGGCCGACTTCCTGGACGACTTGGGGCCTGGCTGGGACGCGGGGGGCGCCGCTCTCCTGCGAGGAGACGCAGGAGGGCGCCCACGGCGACGGGCAGACTGAGGCCTGGCCACGGGGGCAGCGGTGGATGGTGCATCACGCCGGGGCAGGATGTGCTGGATCGCCTCGGTCTGCTGCTGTACCGCCGAGAACTGCTGGGCGAAGCCCTCGACGGTGTCGCCGAACAGCCCTCCCTGGGAGATGGGGGCGCGAGAAAGCGTGCCTTGTTGACGCCCTTCATCTCTGCCAGGTTGAACCAGAGATGGCGCCTGGACCACCATGGTGGACATCGCCTTCCGAGGGACCGCGCCGTGACTTTCGTCGTCAGAGGCGAAGTCAGTCGCCGTGGCGCAGCTCCTGCATCAACCCGGTCGGTACTACCCTCGTGCACCTGTTTGAGCGCCTTGGCTTGGTGAACCTGCAGGATAGCCATGGCGTGCAGGGCGGAGGCTGCCTGGCCCGCAGCACTGTAAGCTTTGGCCGCGAGAGCGGCTGTCAGCTTACAGGCCTTGACGGAGAGACGGACGGTTCCTCCAAGTGGCGGCGTCGTGGGCACAAGTGCACCGCGACCGCTCTCTCCACCTGGGGAATGCCCGCTGCACCCCTGGCCACTCCGCCATCGAGGGTAGTGAGGACGGAGGAGGCGGACGAGCGGCTTCTGGCCGTGAAAGGGCCATCCACGAACTCGCCAGCTCCTCATGCAACTCCGGAAGAAAGCACGGGGCAGGGCGCGGTTGTGAGCCGCGCCCGCCCGAGAACCAATCGCCCAGCCTTGAGGGCTCGGGACTGGGCGGTCTGTTGACCTCCAACCCGATGCTCACGGCTGCCCGGCAAGCATGGCCGTCAGCTCTGGGTCCGTGCGGGCGGTGGCGACAACACCGAGGGGCAGCCCCACCGCACCTTCATCCTCAGAGGACGTGAACCCATCCCCGATGCTGCGATCGACATCCTATCTACAGATGGCGCACGAATGAAATGCTGGGCGCCCGTGGGACAGACCAGCGAAATCACCCGGGAACCGGACGGGATGTTCTGCGTGAGGAGTAAGAGGTCCGTGGGGGCGTGCCCGGCGGAGAGGCTCTTACAGTAACCCTCAGATCTCCCAGAGCGTCAGCCGGCGATCCTCTGCTCGAGCCAGAGAGATCAGCACGGGTGGCGGCAGAGGGTGCCAATCCTTTCATAAAGGAAAGGCGAGATCGCAGCGAAATCATGCTCATACGCCCACAACAGACGATGAGTCATCCACGAACGCAGCTTCAGCGTGTCGGGCGGCCCAGACACTGAAGACAACGATCGTGTCCATCATCCGCAGACAGAAAAGCGACCGCAACCAGAAGGACACGGACGAAACGGCATCTTGAAAAGACGCGATTGTCCGTGATTTGCTCTTTAGAATTTGCTCTTTAGTTGAAGTGCCCAGGGAATCGCTGATGAGAGGGACTCCGCTGATCGCACCGTGCTACGCCAACCGGGAACAAAACAAAGATGAACGGCTTTGTGGAGATCAGCACTCTTCTCATCCACTCGGCTCAAGCAAAAATCTAATGAGTGGATGCACCTGTCGCCTTTTATACCTGTATGCACGGGAGTGGCTCAGGTATGCAAATCCACTAGCCAATTTCATTGGCGTTTTCTCTTAGTCAGAGATGTTCGGGGCTTCCAGGTAAATCCCCTATGTCGTCACGACATAACTCGTAGTGACCGACAGATAGGGAATGTTAGTTAACTATTCATGTAGCGTGTTCTGTAAAGGGAATTATCAATAAACTTTTGAATATTTCAAAATGTACAATGTATCCCTTGTTTTTTTATTTATTTGATGGTTTTTATAATCGTGGCTTTAATCATTTGTCTTTTTCAAGAGGTTCATTACGTGCTCATACAATAATACATATTTAATATAGTCTGGAGGTACACGTATTCGATCAGATTGTTTTTAATTGAAGCAAAACACACATACAAAAGGTAAAAATATAAACAGAAGACATACTCTGAAAATATAGCAAGTTCAAAAGTATATACATAAGGCTTTTTCCTTCGGCGTCGCGCCATCAAGCTCTCACTGGATCCGCTCCTCGGCTATCAACGAGAGGAACGTCTGAACTTCCTCAACAGACAATGAAACAGATAATTTGTGGTTGATGCAAAAAGGTGCGATTGTTCAAACAAAAGCTGAATCCGCTCCTTCGCTGGCTGTGCTGATTTAAATCTAGCGGATCTATGGGTCTCATGTCGCAAGTTCAGTGATGCAGTAATGGCGATTCTCTCCGGCCAATCAGTGAACAGCAGAGTTTACACGTCACGTTTTGGTAACGGTACGGATCGCTTGGAACCTCGGCTGAGGTGGTACTAAAAAAGTACCAGGTACCAGGTACAGTACCCAGTGGAAAACCCCCCAAAAGTGAACTGTACCGTGCCGTACCATGCAGTGGAAAAGCGCTATTATATTCAGTGCAGGTGTGGGGGATAGGGGTTGCTGGAGGTGTTAATGGTTGAGTGGAGAGGTGTTCAGGGCGGGTGTGGGGTGTTTTTCCAAATCTACATGAAAAGTCATTAAAACCGTCTGCCAGTTGTTGATTCTCCAGAGTGCTAGGGGTGGTGTCTTGTAATTCTTAATGTCTTTCAAACCTTTCCACACTGAAGAAGAATCACTGGATAAGGATTTTAATGGATTAGTATCGAAACACACTTAATTAAAGAATAAAAGAAACACACTTTCTAAAATTTAAATAAACCAAAACTGCGGCGAAATGCGGTCTAATAAACCGCCTTTCAATCTTCACAGGATTTTAGAAATTGGTTTTAGAAACACCAGCTTAGACAAACTATTGCTTAGCCTATTCCACAGATTCTGGAACTAGCAAGTTACCAAAGGGCATTTTGGGCTGAACGAGCAGCGCTGAGCGTATTGAGCGAGCAGAGCGCAATCTTCAGAAAGACGCTCACCGCTCTGAAGGAAATATGATTGCTACGCTCCACTCCGCTCACATGCTCTGATATACAGTATCTCACAGAAGTGAGTACACCCCTCACATTATTGTGAAGATTTTATTATACTTTTTCATGTGACAACACTGAAGAAATAACAGTTTACTACAATGTAAAGTAGTGAGTGTACAGCTTGTATAACAGTGTACATTTGCTGTCCCCTCAAAATAACTCAACACGCAGCCATTAATGTCTAAACCACTGGCCACAAAAGTGAGTACACCCCTAAGTGAAAATGTCCAAATTGGGCCCAATTAGCCATTTTCTCTCCCCGGTGTCATGTGACTCGTTAGTGTTACAAGGTCTCAGGTGTGAATGAGGAGCAGGTGTGTTAAATTTGGTGTTATCGCTCTTCAATAACACCACATTGACACATGGTTCAACATGGCACCTCATGGCAAAGAACTCTCTGAGGATCTGAAAAAAAGAATTGTTGCTCAACATAAAAATGGCGTAGGCTATAAGAAGATTGCCAAGACCCTGAAACTGAGCTGCAGCATGGTGGCCAAGAGCATACAGCGGTTTAACAGGACAAGTTCCACTTAGAACAGGCCTCGCCATGGTCGACCAAAGAAGGAAGCCTCTTCTAAAGATGATTCACAAGAAAGCCCGCAAACAGTTTGCTGAAGACAAGCAGACTAATGGCGCTTCTCCATTGCATGGTACGGCACGATACGGTTCAGTACGGTTCACTATTGAGGGTTTTCCACTGGGTACTGTACCTGGTACCTGGTACTTTTTTAGTACCAACTCGGCCGAGGTTCCAAGCGATCCGTACCGTTACCAAAACGTGATGTTTAAACTCTACTGATCACTGATTGGACGGAGAAATTCGTCATTACTGCGTCACTGAACTTGCGACACGAGACCCTCCTCTACAGCCCGACCTGCTAGATTTAAATCAGCACAGCCAGCGAAGAAACGGAAGCAACTTCTGTTTAAACAAACGCACCTTTTGCATCAACCAAAAAATGTCTATTTCGTTGTCTGTTGAGTACAGATGTTCCTCTCGTTAATAGCCGAGGAGCGGATCCAGCGAGAGCTTGATGGGGCGACGCGGAATGAAAAAGCCTTATGTATATTTTTAGAGTATGTTTTCTGTTTATATTTTTACCTTTGTATCTGTGTTTTGCTTCAATTCAAAACAATCTGATCGAATAAGTGTGCCTCCAGACTACATTAAATATGTATTATTTTATGAACACGTAATGAACCTCTTGAAAATGATTGATGTCATGATGATAAAACCAACACATAAATAAAAAAACAAGGGATACATTGAACATTTTTTTATATTATTAAAAAGTTTATTGATAATTCACAGAACATTCTACATGAATAGGTAGTTAACTATTCAAGTAACGCAGCACACCTGCACGAACATCCCTGTCCTCCTCCTCTACAGCCTGTGTCACTGCCACCACACTCTCTGCTGCTGCGGGTAAATCCCAAGCATTTTCATAGGTTTGTCCAATGCTGTTAAAAACATCCACATGCCGGGAAAGAAAAAAACTATACCATCGATATGCTCCTTTGTTGTGTTTTTGTTTGTGACGCGTTCACAATTATGTCACCGCAGTAGAGGAGGCCCAACTCTAACGACAAGTGAATAATCCCGCCCACTCTAAAGCGGGATCAAAGTGGCCGTAGAAGGTGTTTAGCTTTTCGGCCAGCAACGGATCTGCTCTCACCTCTGCAGAGGAGTTATTTCCAGAGGAACAGATGGTCTTCAGTCCCTGCCACATGCGTCGAGAGTCAATGAGCTGAAAGTGTGACTCAATTCTCTCCTTGTATCGGAGTTTGGCAGCTCTAACTGCCCGTTGGAGAGCATAGCACGATGCTTTGTATTCGCTCATGTTACCCGACAAAAGGGTAACATGGTTCAGATGGTGTCAAGCGTATGTGGCGGCAACCAGGTGAAGAGTACAAAGATAAGTGTGTCTTGCCTACAGTCAAGCATGGTGGTGGGAGTGTCATGGTCTGGGGCTGCATGAGTGTGTCCGGCACTGGGGAGCTACAGTTCATTGAGGGAACCACGAATGCCAACATGTACTATGACAAACTGAAGTAGAGCATGATCCCCTCCCTTCGGAGACTGGGCCGCAGGGCAGTATTCCAACTTGATAACGACCACTGCCTTGCAAATGAAGCTGAGGATAAAGGTGATGTTCTGGCCAAGCATGTCTCAAGACCTAAACCCTATTGAGCATCTGTGGGGCATCCTCTATCGGAAGGTGGAGGAGCGCAAGGTCTCTAACATCCACCAGCGAGTAGAATGGCTTGCAGTTGATGAAGAGCATTTCTAGATCTGAACAGTACTTCTTCTTTAACACTGTTACATCTGTACACCACCACTGTAGATGTAAAAGCACGTCCCACCACCACGAGATTTCCCTGTTGATTCTGCGTTGCAATCGGATCTGATCAGCTGAAAGTTCGGAAGATGAAGCGCGCTGTCTGAAATGGTGCTGTTCAGCCAGGTTTCCGTGAAACACAGAACAGCAGAGTTTGAAAAATCCTAGTTTAACTGGGAAGGCAGAAGGAGTTCATCCGTTTTGTTGGGTAGAGAGCTGAGATTAGTTAGATGGATGCTAGGCAACGGCATTCTTAATCCCTGCCGACAAAGCTTCACGAGGGCACCGGCTCGCTTCCCCCGTCTGCGCATCCTGAATCATCTAAACAGCACCATTGCTCCGCCGACTACAATGTCCAACACAACATCAGAATAGATGAAATCCAGTGAAATATCGAGTGGTGTGTACTTCCGAATGTCCAGCAATTATAGCCTAATGTTATTCTTGTAGCTCGTCAGTTATGCGTTAATTATCGCACGGCAAATTAATTGTACCTTTAATTTAATAATAAAAGTAACTTCTTAATAATAATAGGCATAATAAAAATAAGAATGTAACAGGCCTACATTAATTGGAAATGCCAAATCCTCTTAAGATTGCCAATAATTGACATTTTTGTCAATATCTCTGGCTATTGTCGATACAAGATCATAGTCTTTCAATGCACCCCAGGAGGTTATCACGGGGCAGACAACACGTTGCCTGTTACGTTGTTTGAGCTGCGTTGTTGAGCACAGTGGCACTGATATTTCACACACTAAGCTTTTATTTTCCAAACATAGGATTAGTCCAATGAATCGTTTGGTTTGCAATGCATACCAAACCGAAAGCCGAAAGCATCGTACCGAGTGGTTCAATACAAATACACGTATCATTACACCGCTAATATATATATGTGTGTATACATACATTTATTTTTTATGAAATCTTAGAGCTTTCTGACTATGCATGGACAGCAAATCAACTAACCAAAAAGGTAGTAAGGACATCAATAAAATAGCTTCATCAAATTAATGTTAAACCACTGATGTCACATGGATTATTTTAATGATGTCCTTACTATCTTTCTGGGCCTTGAACGCGGTAGTTGTGCTGCTGTCTATGTAGGGCCACAAATATTTCAGATTTCATCAAAAATATCTTAAAGAAATAGTTCACCCGAAATTTTAATTATATCATTATTTACTCACCCTCATGTCATTCCAAACCCATAAGACCTTTGTTCATCTTCTGAACACAGATTAAGATATTTTTTATGAAATCTGAGAGCTCTCTGACCCTGCATAGACAGCAATGCAACTGCAATGTTCCCAGTCCCAGAAACGTAGCAAGGACATTGGTAAAACAGTTAATGTGACATCAGTGGCTCAACCTCAATTTTGCGAAGCTATGTGAATACTTTTTTTTGCACAAAGAAAACAAAAATAATATTTCAACAATTTTTTCTCCCGAGTTACCATCTTCTGCCATTTTGCAGAGTACCACGACACTTGCTTTCCCCATAATTTAATCAACGTTTAGAGTTTGATTAATGCTGATTAGCCTTACATTCAGCATGTGCATGTTTTCTCCTGAACTTTTCTCCTCCCACATCCACACTTTTCCAAATTTATCCTGTGCTACACTCAGTTACGTCATGTCCAGCAGGAATGCACAAAGAAAATGTACAAAGAAAAAGTTTGATGAATTCTGATCAATTTGCTGTATTTTATATTTGTCTTGCAGTGTCCCTGGCCTTCGCCGACATGATGGTTGGAGTCTTGGTGGTGCCATTTTCTGTATACACTGAAATCTCTCTGATGGTGACCAACACCCCACCGCTGTGGTACCAGGGCATTTCAACGGCCTCACTGGAGGGTGGATCAGGACCTTGGCAACCATGCATGCTGATAGGTCCAGTTTTTGCTGGATGCACTTTTGTCTCAATTAGCACCATCTGTCTGATGACAGTGGAACGCAGTGTGGCAATCCTGCGTCCGCTGCATAAAGACACTCTTGTGACACGTCACCGCACCTTGTTCCTAATTCTCTTGTCCTGGGCTGGCAGCTTCTTACTGGCAATGGCTCCTCTCATGCTAAGCAACAGTTTCACACTGGAATACAATGAATGCAGCCGCTTGTGCAACTATGCACCCTTACTAGTCGGACATCAGTTGCCTCAAGATGCAAACATCCTTCTGCTGTTTCCAGCCTTTGACTTCAGTTTACTGGGTGGAACATTAGCCGTCAATATCCTGTCCTTCACCAGTATCCGCCGATACTCCCGCAAACGGAAGCTGCTCTCTGAGGGAAGTCTTACCCCTGATGCAGGAGCCAGCGGGTGTCCCCACAGGCCCTCTTTTTCGGATATTAAAGCAGCTAAAACCATTGGAATCCTCACCTTTGCCTTCACAGCCTCGTTCTCTCCAATCGCAGTATTTGTGCTGGGGAACGTGGTGAGATACACCTGGTGCAACTTCTCCTTTTTTGCATTTTGGATTCTGACAAGCAATAGCTGCTGCAATGTGATTATTTATAGTGTGCGGGACCACCGTTTTAGGAAAGGGCTGACTCTGCTCTTTCAGCGGGACAGAGCACAGCCTCACCCAGAGAAAAGCTGAGATTTTTTGGACAGGATTTAGGCAAAGGCTGGCACTGACTTCACGTTCTTTACCACCCGTCACTTTCGCCTTGAGAGATTAAGAATTTGCTTTTCAGGATCTCTTTCACAAATGGATCAGGGACAACAATAAACATCATTCCAGGGACTGTGGCAGTTGTCATTATGTTTTACAGAGAATTATAGTCTTTATTAGCATATCCCTTCAATTATTTATTTTTTAATTCAGATGTAGGTATATATATGAAATACAGAAACATTTCTTATTGATTGATTATTTTATGCATATTCAGCATAAATCTGTAAAATATGTATGTGAGACATTTTTGAATGCGATTTATAAAACAATTAACATTTTGAAATGTTCTATTTTTACCTAATCTGGCTCAAAAAAATGGTAAGGAAGATAAGGTAAGTCCACATAAACAAACCACATGACCTTCCCATGTGCAATCACATGGTAAAATCACATGTGAAATATGTAGAACATGTGTGAAATGTAGTTTTGGAATCTTTTAATGTTATGAATGTGTGAAACCCATGTGATCACATATGAACACATGTGGACGTTTGGGCTTTTTTCTGTAAGGGATTGAATTGAACAATACAACTGATGTACCCTTTGTTTATAAAAAATACAATATTATAGATTCTTCTATCCATTTTTAGATTTTCATTTCTAATAACAGAAAATTGTTAGAAAAATAAATAATAATAATTATTAAGTAAAAAAAAATACAACTTGTAAGTAGCTAACCTTTGTAACCAGCTGACACCCTTAACACTGTGCAAGTACATAAGCAGTGCTACATAATTGATAGAATGAGACTTCAGAATTTTTAATAAACATTTTGAAGCAAATGTATCCCCTGTGTTCACTGAGTGTGGAAAATAGTAGGTGGCAGGGCTAAAAGTCTGTCAGTTTTCTGTTTAAATATTCACAACTTCAGCAGCAGAACCACATAAAGCTACTCAGAGTACACACTGACTACCAGTAACTTGTCCCTCACATTCAAAGGCTATATATATATATATATATATATATATACATTAGGGCTGTCAATCGATTTAAATATTTAAATCGCAATTAATCGCACATTTTTATTTGTTCTAAATGTACCTTAAATTAATACTTTATTCAACTCTAATCAACATGTCAACATGGGCATGGACAAATATGAATGCTTTATGCAAATGTATGTTTATAATTATTGAAACTCAAAATAGAGCATGAAGACTAGACATGTTTCAAAGGTCATAGATGTTTTTCAAAGAACTTGTTCATGTCTATTAGACACATGAAAAAAGAAATTACAGGTTCCCATTACTTCTCTTTCTTTGCACTGAGCAATTTACTGACACAAACCTGTTTACATTTTTGCAGGACAGGGCAGCTCTTCTTCTGAACATGCTAAATGTAGGCTACATTTATTATTTATTAATATAAAAAAAATCCCTCATTGTGCCCACATGCTGTATTTTGATGCAGCTAAATTCTTAATAAAACAGTTTTTATTGGTATATTTAACTGTTTCTGTTGTCAGACAATGAAATGATTATGAAATAGTGACTGAAATGCGACCCAGTAGGACTAGGCTCAGAGACCAGCTCTCTCTTCCAAAATGTTAATCTGCACAAAAATCCTGATAATCGAGCCGTCGTCTTATGAAATCAAATACACATTAGATAAAGACAATAGCTGTGCTGTGATTTCAGCTATACTTGCATGAAAAAACTAAAGAAGCATGCAACATAATATCTGTGTTTAACTGAATTAACTGCTCTTCTCTGCGGCACGCTGAACAGGAACTGAGCAGATGCAGAGAGAGAGAGAGAGAGAGATGTGTGTGTGCGCACGCTGAACAGAAACTGAGCAGATGTAGAGAGAGAGAGAGAGAGAGATGTGTGTGCGCGTGCTGAACAGAAACTGAGCAGACACGGAGAGAGAGAGAGAGAGAGAGAGAGAGAGAGAGAGAAATGTGTGTGCGTGCGCTGAACAGAAACTGGGCAGACGTGGAGAGAGAGAGATGTGTGTGCGAGTGCTGAACAGAAACTAAGCAGACGCGAGAGAGAGAGAGAGAGATGTGTGTGCGCGCGCTGAACAGAAACTGAGCAGACAGACGGAGAGAGAGAGAGAGGGTGGGGGGTATGTGCGCACACTGAACAGAAACTGAGCAGATGCAGAGAGAGAGAGAGATGTGTGTGAGCGTGCTGGGACAGCAAGACCTCTCGCTCGCGTGGAAGTACCGGCGATTCTCAGAGACTAAATAAGGTTTGGGCGCTTGTTTGAAGGGAAAAAAAGTCACTTAAGGGGTCTGCAATGTTGCTAAGTTGGCAACACTGTGCATATAAATATATATATATATACAGTATCTCACAGAAGTGAGTACACCCCTCACATTTTTGTAAATATTTTATTACATACCAGTGACAACACTGAAGAAATGACACTTTGCTAAAATGTAAAGTAGTGAGTGTACAGCTTGTATAACGGTGTAAATTTGCTGTCCCCTCAAACTAACTCAACACACAGCCATTATGTCACAGTCACCCGTAGAACTGCACTGCATTTGCCAGCATCCCTCTGGAAACTCACCTGCACTATGTCATAATCACTCACACCTGACCTCTATCAGGGAATCCTCCTCACCTGTTGCTACCAATCAAGCTCTCTATATAACAGCACTAAATCCAGACACTCATGGGCTGGTCTCGAGGTTACAAGCTCTTCATCTGTCTCATCACCTACCTGCTGGATCACTGTTGCTCTGTGGATGTCTGCCTCCAGTTGACTCTACTAAAGGGAGAAATAAGGACTACTAATTCCTCAGTTTATAGAGCTTCATTGAATTCTGAGCTATTGCAATTACCTGTTATGGTTGATTTCAGTTTGTTTAATAAAGAAGCTCTTACGTTACTTATCCTTCCCGTATGTGACAGAAAACCAGACCATTAAAAAAACTTAAACAATAACTATGGACATCCTCTCTTCAAACTCTCTGACTTCTCTTCTCAATGTTTTTTAAGATGGCGTCCATGCCGAGTGTTCGTGAGTCGGCATGCTACTTCCAAGAGGGTTACAATCACCTCCAATCTTCCATATGCACCTAACTATTGTCCATATGTGTAACCGCTTCTGAACCTCCCTCGGGAAGGTTGGGGCTTCTCCAGTGTTCCTGTTCTAAGCTGAACTGGTACGTTTTCCCAGTGTTATCCAGTCCTACTGAGTGGATAGTGCCATAGCAACAGTAACTGGTCTTCCTATGGGGGCCTTAACCTGCTTCAATAAAAAGTAATGGCGCAGGAGGCTTCCACGGGACCCTGGAAGGGGCAGTATCCGAGGCCTACGTTTTTTTGGTAGGGATCCCAATTCGTCGGCGTCGAGAGTGACCGACTGATAGGGAACCTCTCGGTTACGTATAGAACCCTCGTTCCCTGAAGGAGGGAACAGAGACGTCCCGTCGCCACGGCTGCTGTACCACCACTGAGTGGCCGGATCCCGATTCGGCTCCTCAGCGAAAACCTGAATATATGCCATGCACCTGCTGCCTACTTATAGTCACACTGTGATCAGCGGCAGCTGGATGTAATAATTGCATGCCAATGTGCTTTGGCTCATTTAGTTTAAAATCGAAGTGGATTGCTCTCTCTAAGCGAGATCTCAATTCGTCGGTCCTCCGATGTGACGTCTCCAATCCCTCCTTCAGGGAACGAGGGTTACATACGTAACTGAGACGTTCTTCCTTCACTGTTGGAGAGGTTGCTGACTGCCTGGTGGATAAAACCATAAGTCCCAAGTCTCCTACCCATGCCGCAAGGGCTTCCAATATCCCAACTTGCGCTTCCACATTTCCTCAGGCAAGGAAGGTTATTTCTAGCTATTTTTGACCTGGGGTTGCAGACCCAGACATAACATCTGTCCGGTCTTCATTGAAACTTGCCTTCCACCCTCCGTATTCAGCTCCCCGACCCATTCTGGTCCTTCGCTCAAAACCCATGGCCACATCTTACCCAAGCCCGCCACCCACTGCTGACTCAAGCCGACAGTCCACTCCAGAGCCCGCTCCGGTCCAGGAGCTCACAGAGTCCACTCCAGAGCCCGCTCCGGTCCAGGAGCTCACAGAGCCCACTCCGGTCCAGGAGCTCACAGAGCCCGCTCGGTCCAGGAGCTCACAGAGTCCACTCCAGAGCCCGCTCCGGTCCAAGAGCTCAGTGTTCGCGCAATTTGGACATTTTCACTTAGGGGTGTACTCACTTTTGTGGCCAGCAGTTTAGACCTTAATGGCTGAGTGTTGAGTTATTTTGAGGGCACAGCAAATGTACACTATTCTACAAGCTATACACTACTACATTACATCGTAGCAAAGTGTAATTTCTTCAGTGTTGTCACATGAAAATATATAATCAAATATTTACAAAAAGGTGAGGGGTGCACTTTTGTGAGAAACTGTAAATGCACAACACTATGGGCTGATTCTACAATGGAGAAAACACCATTGAAAACATATTTTAAACATATTTCACAATTAAATTATGTACTACTCAAGCAGTTTTTACCCGTAGTCTTATAAGTAACCCAACGTGTTCTTTGTGAGACTCATGGTGTGCAATACCTGTGAAGACTCGCTCACAGCCATTTCTGCATAGTTTTTAAAATGGCCTGTCCAAATACCCACACTTGTACATTTTAAAATGCATTTTAAAGTAAATGTCTAAATGTCTATTCAATAGACCCTATAACAGATGACACAATTTAATAATTTAATTTGTGGTACCTCTAATTAAGTGATACAAATAGTTGAAACTCTAAAAACAATACACATACAAATCTTTGCACCAATAAAATGTGCTACACTTTATTATTTTACTACCAAATTACATGCAATATCTAATTATCATTAATATTTACCTTACACTAGAAAGGTTTCCGTGACATCTCGTTAGATTAGAATAGTTAGCTAAGAGAGTGTGGGTTTAATGTGCTTTGGCATTTTTAGGACCTGGGACGGTCTTGGTGTGCACTTACATCCTTCCACACGCTCACAAGTGGCCAAGACAGCATATGTGGATATTTGGACAGGCTCAAAGTACAACCAGATTTCCAGAAATGTTGGGCTGTTTTTATTTATTTTTTTATATAAAATGAAAACTAAAATAATTTCAAATCACATGAGCCGATATTTTATTCACAATAGAATATAGATAACATAACAAATGTTTAAACTGAGAAATTTTACAATTATATGTATACAGATCACAGGTTATACAGATCTCAAATGAATTGGGATGGGGCATGTTTACCATCCAGTAGCATCTCCTTTTCTTTTCAAAAAAGATGCCTGGTTATCTAGGTTATGAGTTTTCTGGAGTTTTGGTTTTGGAATTTGGTCCCATTCTTGCCTGATATAGGTTCCCAGCTGCTGAAGAGTTCGTGGTCATCTTTGATGTATTTTTCATTTAATGATAAAAAAAAACAAAAGGCAGGCACTCTTCTACTGCGAAGCCATGCCGTTGTAATAGCTACAATATGTGGTTTTGCATTGTCCTGCTGAAATACACAAGGCCTTCCCTGAAATAGACATAATCTGAAGGTGAGCATATGTTGCTCTAAAACCTATATACCTTATATACTTTATATAGCTGCCCATACCGTATGCACATATGCACTCCCATACCATCAGAGATGCTGTTTTTAATTGAACGCTGATAACATACTGGAAGGTCTCCCTGCTCTTTAGCCCAGAGGACATGGCGTCCGTGATTTCCAACAAGAATGTCAAATTTCGACTCGTCTGACCATAGAACACTTTTGCACTTTGAAACAGTCCATTTTAAATGAGCCTTGGCCCACAGGACACAATGACGCTTCTGGACCATGTTCACATATGGCTTCCATTTTGCATGATAGGGCTTTAGATGGCATTTGCAGATGGCACGGCGGATTGTGTTTACCAACAAATCTCATCAACTTTCTGGACTTTGAAAAGGCCTTTGACAGTGTGGACAGGGAAGCTGTCTGGAAGCTAACGGCACACTATGGGATCCCACCAAAGTTTGTCTTCATTATCCAGCAGTCGTACAGCCACTCCACATGCCAGGTCATAAAGGAAATCTTACAGAACCTTTTGAAGTGCGGACTGGAGTGAGACTGGGCTGTTTGCTGTCACCAACCATCTCTTTGCTGGAAGTAGACTAGATATTGAAAATGTCCACAGAAAACACCAACACCCCTTACAAAAAAAGTTTATATTTCACGTATATTTTATTGAGTATACTTTAGTAAAGTTCAATTTTTTTTTTGTATACTTTATGTTGTAAGTATACAAATATCTGTGTACTAGTAGTATACTTGTAAGTGTACTATTTCAATACTCCTTGTGACTAAATTGGCCCACTTTCTAGTATATAAATGTATACTTTTAAGTATACTTTAAGTATAACAGTAGTAAACTTTGAGTGCACAACTAGTTTGCATCAGAGTTTTTAGCTTGTACTACAACCATACTAAAAGTGAACATAGGTATACTGGTAGTTTACTAATTAAATACTTGTAGTAGTATTTTTTGTACACTTTGAAGTATAGTCTCAGTAAACTACTAGATTAGTAGTTTTATACTGAAAGTATACTTGTAAGTTTTCTTTAAGTGAACTTTACGTCATGCTTTAAGTTTTCTACTGTGTCATTATTTATGTATTAATCTGTATATATTTTGTTGTATGAATATCTGAACATACAAAATATCAAAAGAAAGAACAGGGTATCTGCTTGGAAACAAAAACATTTTATTCTAGTTTTATGCATTCTTTTTTTAAAACACTTAAATGTGGGTAAGTTTCATAAAAAAAAACAGACAACATTTTGAACAAAAAGCTGAAAAAAGACTAAAATGGGATTCAGAATGATAATCAAAACATAAATGGAGTTGATCAACACCCCTACGCTTGAGTCATTATTACCTCTTCATTGGTCGACATTTTATTGCATGACATTACACAGTTTTGATGCTGTTTTAACACATGGAAGCAACTGTTGTTTTGGTTTCTTCACTTGTTTTTTACCATATGGTATTTACCATACCCTACCATATAACAATGAAAACAGATTATTGGAGCACAAGTATAGCACCTTTTTCTAAGTATAAGTAAAGTATACATAAATGTAATTTTAAGTATATTAATGAGAAGTACATAAAGCCCATTTCTGAGCAGTACATAAAAAGTAGACTAAAAGTATACTTTCCTAATTTTAGTTTAAAAGAAGTATATTAATAGCACACTTGAAAAAACTTATTTTGCATTCATTGACATTCATCATTGATTTTGCAGACGATATCAGCCTACCGTCACACAGGTTTCTAGACGACAACAAAAGATAAACTGGCTGTCTGAGGAAGCAAAGAAAGATGGCCTCAAAATAAGCACATAGAAAACAAAAACCATGATTATTAACCACAAACAACAGGACCAAATACAACTACAGTGCCCTGAATTTTTTTTGCCCTCTTGCTGTTTTTATTTTTAATTTTTATATTTGTCACACTTAAAAGATTCAGATCATTAAACACATTTTAATATTATACAAAGACAATGCAAGTAAATACAAAATGCCGTTTTTAAAAGATGATTTAATTTATTAAGGGAAAAAAGCCGTCCAAACATGTCAGACTTTGTTTCCCTGTGTCTTGTGTTGCCACGTGCTTCCTGTGTTTCTGTGCCCATATTTGGTTTTCCTGTTCTAGTATTACTATTTAGTTAATTATAGTTCAGTTAGGCCCAGCTGTGTGCTTTGATTATGTTCCAGGTGTTCTAGTTAGTCCTGTCTATTTATAGTGTGTTCTGCCCTATGTTTCCGGTCGGCTGTCAATCGTCACTTGATATATCCATGTTCTGTGTTCCTTTGCTGTTGGATTTCAGTAAAAGACGTTCATTTGTAGAACTCCTTGTCTCCTTCTTCCCTTGCTCCGACAACGTTGTGACAAAACCTACCTGACCTTATGTGAATAATTAATTGCCCCCTCCTGTTAAATCATGACAGAACTGTGATTAACCACATTATTTTAGAAAGCTTAGTTAAATTTCACTAGCCACACCCAGGCCTGATTACTGCCAAACCTACTGTTTAATCAAGAAATCACTTAAATAATAATAATAATTTGTTACATTTATGTAGCGCTTTTCTGGGTACTCAAAGCGCTTTACATTGTGAGGGGGATCTACTCATCTACCACCAGTGTGCAGCATCCACCTGGATGATGAGACGGCAGCCCTAGTGCACCAGAATGCCCACCACACACCAGCTTATAGATAGATAGATAGATGAATAGATAAATAGAACCTGTCTGCAATCATACTGCAAACTAAAGAAATTCAAGAACAGATGAAAAAACTAAATAGTAGACATGTATCAATCTGGAAAGGGTTATAAAGCCATTTCTAAGGCTTTGAGAACCAAAAGGGTCCAGCGAACCACGTTCAGAGCCATTATCCACAAATCGAGAAAACTTGGAACAGTGGTGAACCTTCCCAGGAGTGACTGGCCTCCCAAAATAACTCCAAGATCGCAATAATGACTTGTCCAGGAGGTCATAAAAGAACCCAGATCAACATCTAAAGAACCACAGGCCTCACTTGCCTCAATTAAGGTCAGTATTCATGATTCAACATTAAGAAAGAGACTGGGCTCAGATTGAGTTCCATGGGAGAATTCTAAGGCAAAAGCCACTGCTGACCAAAAAGAACACAAAGGCTCATCTCATATTTGCCAAAAACAAATATCTTGATTATCCCAAAGATTTTAGGCAAATATTCTCTGGACTGATGAGCCAGAAGTTGAACTTTTTGGAAGGTGTGTGTCCCATTACATGTGTTGGCTTAAAACCAACACAGCATTTCATAAAAAGAACATCATACCAACAGTCAAACAAGGTGGTGGTTGTGTGCTTCAGGACCTGGATGGCTTGCCATAATTGATGGAACCATGAATTCTGTACTCAGAAAATCCTGAAGGAGAATGTCCAGCCGTCAGTTTGTGACCTCAAGCTCAAGAGCACTTGGCTTGTGCAGCAAATCAAATCAAATCAAATTAAAATCACTTTTATTGTCACATCACAAGTGCCTTGGTGAGTGAAATTCTTACGAGCGTGCTCCAGACAGAGCAAAAAAACAAAACAATTTACATATGGACAGTACATATTTACAGACTGTACAGAAGACAATGTGCAAAATACAAATACATATACTCAGTACACACAGTGTACTATAAAGTCATACTTAGTTACCAATACACATTATACACCGTATGTACACGTCTGCATTATGCAGTTTTTTTGTAATATTTACATTGTAATATGTGAAGGTGCAACAGATTCTAAATTTACAGCAAATTGGTTGTGCAACAGATAGTTGTGCAAAGGTGCAACAGATTATGTATTTGCAATGTCGTGGATGTGCTTTGTATGGTGTCCAGTGATAGCAGATGTGTTAGTGCAGTGTGTGCGTGTTGTCCGGTAGAACCGGAAAAAGCTATCCCTCAGTCGGCTAGTGCGGGATCGGATGCTGCGGAGACGTCTCCCTGAGGGCAGCAGAGAGAGCAGTCTGTGGGACGGGTGGCTGGAGTCTTTTATAATCCTCCCGGCTTTCCTTGTACACCGCCTGGTGTAGATGTCCTGGAGGGAGGGAAGCTCACCTCCAACAATGTGGCGGGCAGTTCGCACGACCCTTTGCAGAGCTTTGCGGTTGCCAGCAGTGCTGTTTCCAAACCAGGCGGTGATGCAGCCGGTCAGGATGCTCTCCACAGTGCAGGAGTAGAATGATCTGAGGATGCTGGGGCTCATTCCAAACTTCCTCAGCCTTCTCAGGAAGAAGAGGCGCTGATGTGCCTTCTTCAACACTGCATCTGTGTGAGCAGACCATGTGAGATCCTCAGTGATGTGAACGCCAAGGAACTTAAAGCTGTTTACCCACTCCACAGGTGTCTTGACGATGGTGATGGGTGTGTGTTTTCTGCTCTGTCTCCTGTAATCCACCACCAGCTCCTTGGTCTTGTCGATGTTGAGTGAGAGGTGGTTCTCCTGGCGCCATTTAGTCAGGGTACTCACCTCCTCTCTGTAGGCCGTCTCATCGTTGTCGGTGATCAGGCATTATCACCGTTGTGTCATCGGCAAATACAGGAGTACTTTGACGAGTACAGGAGTGGGCTGAGGACGCAGCCCTGTGGAGCACCAGTGTTGAGGGTCAGGGGAGATGAGGTGTTGTTGCCCATTCTGACCACCTGACTTCTGCCTGTCAGGAAGTCCAGGATCCAGCTGCACAGAGATCTGTTCAGTCCCAGAGTCTGGAGCTTCGCAACCAGTGTGTCAGGCACTGTGGTGTTAAATGCCGAACTATAATCCACGAACTGCATCCTCACATAGGTGTTCTTATTTTCCAGGTGGGAGAGAGCAGTGTGCAGTGTGAAGGCAATAGCATCGTCTGTGGAACGGTTAATGCGGTATGCAAATTGTAGTGGGTCCAGTGAAGCAGGCAGCACAGAGCAGATGTGTTTTCTGACGAGCTTCTCAAAACACTTGCTGAAGATGGGGGTCAGAGCAACGGGCCTCCAGTCATTCAAGTATGTGATTTTATTTTTCTTAGGTATGGGCACAATGGTTGATTTTTTGAAGCTTGAGGGAACCACAGACAGAGAGAGGGACAGATTAAAAATGTCTGTAAAAACCCCGGCTAGTTGGAAAGCGCATGCTTTGAGCACACGGCCTGGTATGCCATCCGGGCCCACGGCTTTACGGATGTTCACCCGTTTGAAGGATCGGGTTACATCCGCGACAGAAAGCGAGAGTGGACTCACCTCTTCTGCAGCAGCCGTGGGAGCGCTCTCTGTGTGGGCGGTGGTGTCAGCCTCGAAACGAGCATAAAAAGTGTTGAGCTCATCCGGTAGAGAGGCGGCAATGTTCACAGTAGCTGGTTTATTCCCTTTAAAACCTGTGATGTTGTTGATACCCTTGTAACGCCACGTCGGCAGGAATTCAACTGTCTCTACAGGTCACCAGGTGCCAGCTAAAGAATCAGCGTCTCTATAAAATCCCCCCCCCCCCTCTCCCCCTCATCAGCGCAAAAGCGCGCGATTTCTTTCGGACACAGAACAAAGGGAAGTGACGGGAACGTTTCTAAAAGACATTCGTTCATTTCATGACTATTAAAACCATCTACACAAGAAACATATGAATATTAATGTTGTACTTTGCCTTTCATATGCCTGTGTGAATGTGAATTATTTAGGAAATGTGGGATGATTGTTAATCTGTGCCTTAACTGTGTAATATGGGTAGTGTGTGTGCCAAATGCGATGTTTAGTCTCTAAAAGAAGCTGGCGTCGTAACTAATAAGTGGTGTTGATGACCGTTAAACTTTAGCATCATGTATGATTACACACATATAAAAGATCTGTAAGGATATCTTTCACGGAATGAATGAAATATCAGATGACATAAGCATGGCCCCAGAAACCATGGACATGGGCGGGACTCCGCCCCATACGGACACTCTGATTCGACCAGCCGCCTGTGGGCGGGTCTAAATCGGACTGTTTAAAACGAGGCGCCAGTGTGCAAAATGCTCTCTTCCTGTTCTTGCAACTCGCCCTCCAACTTGCGCAAGGATGACCCGGACGGTCCGCTGGAATCTCGCCTTAACAACTATGTAGGCGAATCAAAGACTTTGTAAACGCCGTAACATCGCAGAACCAGCAGCGTAACGACGCTTTCCATCTCAACGCAGAACCAGCATCAAATAGCCTCCGTGATTCCAACATGGCTCCCCGGTGACGTCACGCAACAGCGACGCGAGCCAGCAGAGGTTCCCAGAGCAACACGTGGAAACTAAACCAAAGACCCAGCCTGCTTAACCACCATAAAGCAAGTATCTCAAACTAAGTTTTTATCCTGACTGAATTGGTGAATAGATCTGAATGCAGAAAGGGGCAATGTCTTCTTCGTGAACTTCCCTTTTAGGTTGTAGTTGTGCAATAGCAAAGAAGGCTATTTTAACCTCCTTCTGAGGTTACTCACGAAATTCCCGTATGTGTGTGTGTGTGTGCATGTGTGTTTTTAATAGTTTTAGATCATGTATGTTAGAATAGCAGTAGAATAAATAAACCGTGTTTCATTTTATAAAGGATTGTCTCTGGAGATGTGATTTTTCAAATATGTCAACCTTACTGCCACAAAGAGAACGTTACCTAGCTCGAATTTGAGAGATTATTAATCTTGTTTATTGTTCGGTGGCCACGAGGCAAGAGAAACGAGATTTAATAAAGATATACTGATGTTAGTGATCGCTGGACGAGCACTTAATAAAGTATAAATCATAAGTTAAAGATTAATATTACTTTAATCAAAGCAATATTTAATCTATAATAAATAATTCCCGGAGCTGAAACAATAGCTCCTTTTAATAATATGCTACACCCTGCCACATGCTTCTTGGGCTGTTGTTGTTGAAATGTTCTTCAACTTTGTTTTTGTATAGTCGGTTGGCTGCTTTGATGGATGTCCTGAGATCGTAACTGGCTTGTTTCCGATCGTCAGTGTTTCCGGATTTAAAGGCAGATGTCCGCGCTGACAAGGCTGATCGAACATCGCTGTTAATCCACGGTTTTTGGTTGGGGTAGATACGGATAGTTTTGGTCGGAACTAGATCCTCTGTACACTTATGTGTACACCTAATGAAACACGTGACCATACCTGAATACGCCTCTATGTCATAATCAGACGCTGCCCGGAACATGTCCCAGTCCACGTGATCAAAACTGTCCTGTAGTATAGCGTCCGATTGGTCCGACCAGCATTGAATTGTCCTGAGGGCGGGTGCTTCACGTTTCAGTTTCTGCCTATAAGCAGGCAGGAGCAGAACGGAAGTCCTGACTTAAATCTGATTGAGATGCTGTGGCATGACCTTAAACAGTCCTTTCATGCTTGAGAACCCTCCAATGTGGCTGAATTAAAACAATTCTGAAAAGAAGAGTGGGCCAAAATTCTTCCACAGCCTATTGGCCAAGAAATACGAAAGAGGAAATGGGGCTGGATAGGCCACACTCTCCGCAAGAGCCCTGAAAATATCACCAAACAGGCACTGGAGTGGAACCCACAAGGAAAGAGAAGAGTGTGTAGGCCAAAACAGACTTGAAGATGGTACACGGAAGCAGAGATGATGGCAGCCGTAAATGCTCATGGGCCCAGCTAAAGAGAGTCGGCCAAAACACAAAGACATTATGCCTCCCTTTTCCCTGAAAATGAATTTTTTATCAATATAACACAATTTGAATCCTGCCCTCTTAGTTTCCAGAATTAAGGAATCTGACTCAAGCTCTTCTTTTTTTGCCTGAAGAAAAAAGTGTGAGTGGGTAAGTGGGTGACTTTTGTGAGTGGGTGACTTTTACTTATGAACAATTTTATGAAGTTATCACTGTCACCAAAACTAGAAAAAAAATTCAAGGCCACAGGTGGTTTGTACATAATTATTTTGACAATATATCTCCATGTAATCTAGGTCAAAAAAAGGTAAAGCAAGGGGGAAAAACGCTCTATTTTTAAAGCACTTCAGGCTGCATCTCACTGTCCTTCGCTGTCTCCTTGCCAACAGCAGTCTTTGCAATGAACTGATTTACATATTTGTAGTTGGGAGAGTGTAAACACACACATAAGAGCTTAAACCATGTTCCTGTCGGCTTTATAGAACTTCAGGGCCACCATGTGACCTTAATTACAAACAGCCAGAATGTCAAGTTGCTATTAAACGACTCTTTCACTCTCTTTGCAGATATTAAAAAAATAGATATTTAAGAAGAAAATGTCCTTCCCTGTGTGACATAACACACCACTATTCCTATGCTAGGATTTTTTGATATTTTGGGTGATTAGACTGCTCTAAAACCTATTCCTAATTGTATGTATTTACATACATTTTAGTACACATTGTTAATTATTCAGTACTTAAATGTGTGTAATTACACTGTAGCATGGGTACTGTAAAATAAAGTGTAACCAGTTCTTCTTCTGTGATATGCATTTCTGAAGCCAACTTGTCTCACATGAATTACTGTACACCCATAACTTAAAAACAAATACAAAAACATTGGAACTTTGTAGTAGCCTGGTGCTGAACAACTTGATTTGAACAAGCAGGGGATTTTAGTTATCATCATGGTAACTGCCTAGCCTGCTCAACAATCATCAAGGGCAGCCTGGCAAGGAACATGAACCAGCTGTATTCTGCACCACACCATTGCAGAGACATATATTCTGGCTCTATTGATTTGGAAAAGTGTATATAAGCCAAGAAACCATTTAGAACTTGGAGTAGCAACCACCCCTTAACAGTGAGATAGAAGCAAGTAGCAAGCATGTTTTTCAACAGTTCAGGCTACAAATGCCTAGTGCTGATGTTTGAATTAGGACAGAACCTGGCCATACTCTAAAAAATGCTGGGTTAAATACAACCCAGTGTTGGGTAAATATTGGACAGAACGCATGCTGTGTTGTTTTCAAACAACAGTTGGGTTAAAAGTTTAACCCAATCTTCTGGGCAGTAACCCAACTGCTGGGTAAAAACAACCAAGTTGATGGGTTCGTACATATTTTACCCAGCGCTGAGTTGAATTTAACCCAGAATTTTTTAGAGTGCAGATGAGGTTTGCAAAAATGATGGCTTACATTTCCATGTGTTCATGACACAAATATATCAAACGGCTCCAGAAGACAGAAAAAATAGAACACAAGTCATATGGACAAATGTGTGGCCATGCTTTATCTTCCATGTGAGATCATGTGTATGCCAGAGGGAAATGAGAATGGCAGCGGCTGTTAAATTCATGACTGTCATGCCCTTAAGGTTGTACCTCTTCGGGATCAACAGCTGCCATCTGAGGCAAGAACTGTAGTCTGTATCCCCATAAAAGTTGTTGGCTGTCAATGTGACATTTAAACGTGGGACAAATATTCATTAAAAATGCAATAACAGATTACTTCTATGTAAATTATTTAATATGGAAATGCCCTGTGCAAACAAATGTAGAATGTATCAAAATGAAAGTAACAGCTAGTTGTATATCATGATGGGCATATACAGTACCTCTAGATGTCATCCTCTGTTTCAGTTCATGCATCTATAGCTTTATGGAAAGAATGGAGTTGACATGAACTTTGTTTAAAAGCCTTAATAAATCATATGATGGGGAGTTGTTTGAAACTTCGGCTTCCGTCTTCCCTTTGACCCCCTCAGATCTGTTTGTGGAGTCTGTGCTTTGTGTCATATAGTCTAGCACAGGGTAGCAACGTCGGTCCTGGAGTGCCACTGCCCTGTAGAGTTTAGCTCCAACCCTAATCAAACACACCTGAACAAGCTAATCAAGGTCTTCAGAATTACTAGGGCTACAGGCAGGTGAGTTTTATTTTCAGGGTTGGAGCTAAACTCTGTAGGACATCGGCACTCCAGGACCAATGTTGCCTACCGCTGGTCTAGCAGGTCCAGGTCCATGTGCATCACACATTTCACCCATGAGAGAGCAGGCCAGCCCAGTGCATCCGGCAAAGTACAGGCCCAATAAATAACTCAGACCTAGGTAACAGGTCCGGTCACTCTCCTTTATTTCTCTGAAGTTTAGTTGCACGTATCAAAGAACCTGACAGCATAGGCCATGGAATAATTATTATGTCATGTGTTATGTATTTTGTCACGGTGGATCTATACAAATGTTAACATGGTCTTTGTGTCTAATAACATGAGTAATTTCCAGTGAAGTGTTTTCTAGCTTTAGTCACTTTATTTGATTAAGCTTTTAATGTGAAATAACACATATTTAAGGTAGCAACCTCCTACTTTACAGTGAAAAAAGTATGTCAAAAAAGTAGTATGTCCAAATTGATAGCATTCATATAATTGTAATTCAAATAACATATAATTAATGGACAGTCTGTGAGAAGAACGCGAATGGCCTACCTCCTGACGAAATGTAAATTCAGTGGAAACTTTGCTATCCCATAAATCTATGAGAGAGGAGTTGTGAATGGCAATGCAACTGATGTCACAGGTCATGTGACAAAGCCAACATGGCACAACATAATAGGAATCTTTCTAAATGTTCAAAAGTAACCTTTGAAGTGTTCTTGTTTTTTTTTACTTAAATCCACCTACAAATTGCACCTCTTTTTGAAAATATCCCTAATGCACCTGCTGAGCTTTGAGAGATAATGACAGAAATGAGAGGGAGGTTCTGTCTGTTCTACAATCTGAGCAAAATTTGAATGTATTCTTTAAAAAAAATACACACATAAGATCACTTAATACAAATAGTCAACTTAAAACAATAGTCAGTGAATAAGATCACCGAAAGTAACTTTAAAAAATATATATATTTAATAATTTTCACACTTCTTTTTCTATCATTGGCTAAGATGTTTTGTTTAAGAGCTTTGCATATTTATTTGTGTATGTGTGTGAGAGTGAGAGAGAATAAGCAACATAAATGTGAGTAAATATGGACAAACATGTATATTTTGGTCAAGCTATTTATTTATTATTTTATATTCAATATAAATTCAATGTACAATTTGTGAATTTGTGAACCCCACCAAATGTCTCCTGATGTCTTTTTTTGTATGTCTGGTTAATATTGAGAAGGGGTAATGAACAGCATACATTTTTGTGGTATCAATGAACATTACAGCAACACAACAGTATTTGGAGTCATTTTGAGGAAAGTTTCAAGTTTTTAATTTTACTTGATTCACTAATTTGTGAGAGGTATTCATGACAAACAGAAAGAAGATCATAGTACAAATCAAATCAGAAATAGAATGGTCAGAGTCAGAACCCTTGATGTGGATTTAGTGTTTCTGAAGATGGGCATCTATAAACTGTCTTCACATCTTGTTACAAACAGTGATTGGCCAGGTTGATTTGGAAATGTTAACACAACAGAGGGAACACACCTATCCAACCAAGGATAAAAAAATGGATTTGGTTGCCTCATGGAAACAGTCTTTGTTTCCATGAGGTAAAGGTAATGGTGATTTGTTTAGCTGCACATGCTGTAGTAGCAGTGTGTATTTGCAAGGTGCAACATTTAAGCACTGCCAATTTTATGACCTTGTTTCCATAAACCTTTGGCTCCAGCTTCTTCAGATTTAGAACTTTACAATTTAAAGTACTAAAGACAAATATCTTATGTTTTTTGCATGGGACTGGGTGATATATTTTAATTGATCTTTGATGTTATATAACTAACATCCAGGGCCGGATTTACCTCTTATCGTGAGATTCGTGACATAGGCAAAACATTTTTTTTGGGCCCCTCTTCATTATTAATAGGCCTATATATAATATTACCACCCCAGCAAACAAAAATATTTCGTAATCAGTGGAAACCGTTACAGTGTTTTCTATCGCAATAAGCGCTTGCGTTCAGTCAATAAAAATCGAATGACCACATTCAGAGTTGTGGCCACATCGGGGAGTGCATTATTTCTCTAATAATTTTAATGGCCTGGAGTCACATCTACACCTCAAGACATTGTTCAGATGAATTATTTTAAGACATTTGTCATGTTTCTGTCCTGAAATCTCGAGTGTGTTGAACTAATTTCTTGTACACCTCATAAACCTTACATAGCAAATTTCAAAACATGATAGAGAGAGAGAGAGAGAGAGAGAGAAACCAAATCACACAGGTACAAAACCAAAACTACAGTGCCTACTGGAAAGATGCCACTAAAATACAAACGAAGATGGAGCTGTATTTACACCTGAAAAGAGACTACAAATCAGCAGAATACCTGAGCTGTGTAAAAGATCACAAATTAAGGAAGATACTAACGAAGTACAGACTGAGTGATCACTGTCTGGCTATAGAGAGAGGACGGCACAGACAAAGATGGCAGCCACGAGAACAGAGACTGTGTTCACTGCTCGCAGAAAGAGCTGGAAACTTACTGCACTGTGATTACTATCACAACATTAGAGCTGCATATTTCCCCAAATTCCAACAAATTAAACCACATTTTAAGGCATTACCAAATGCAGAAAAATTAAGTCACATTTTAGGGGAAAATTCCACAATGATCACAACGGCAGCAAAATATGTATCAAGCTGTCACAAACTAAGACTGTCAGCCAGTGGACAAAATCGAAGCAAGATCATTTCTTTCATGTTGTACACAGGTTTTTTTATTTTATTATTATTGTTATTTAATTTTCAATGTATTCTTGTTTTATGTATTAAATAATCGTTTGTTCCTTATTCATGTAATGGACAATGCTTTGGCAATACTGTGCAAGTCATGCCAATAAAGCTCATTTGAATTTGAATTTGAGAGAGGGGGGGAGAAAGATTAAGTGCATGTGAACAGTGATCGATTTGTGTCAAATCTCTTGGGGGTAAATAAAGTTAATTAGAATAATAAGACATTTGGGGCTGGTGCCAAACAAATAAAATCATTATCAACTAAATTAATCTTTGCAATGCAGAGGAAACACAGAAGCTGCATCTGAAGAGGGATTCGGAGGTATTTATTTACACACTGTTTAATGCAAGACATGAATGCATTTAACTTGCAGTTACAAATGCATAAATACAAATGCCTACTTCCACTCACTATTATGAATCTACATCCCCTCCAGAAGTCTGAGATCTGTTAGTGAGTGACGCCTCGTGGTACCATCACAGAGAGGCTCAAAATCACTCTCCAGAACATTCTCGTTCACCGTTCCTGGCTGGTGGAATGATCTTCCCACCCCCATCCGGAATGCTGGATCCCTGTCAACCTTCAAGCAACAACTGAAAAATCATCTCTTTCGACTCTACTTGACTTCATCCTAAACTTTGGTATTCCCACTAAATTAAGTAGTTTAATCCATCTGTATTATAGTTTTCTTACAATTCCGTAACAAAAAATAGGTCATACCAGTGACGTCGACTAAAGGCTTAATATGAAATCATGAGATAAATGAGAGAATTTCTAATAACTGAAAAGAAGCAGTGAACTAAACATGGGCCTTTTTTCATAGATCTTTAGAAAATAGGAAGGAGGAAGTCAAGTGATGTCATCAGAGTGATTTTTTTATTCCAAAATAAAAGACTTTTGTTAAGTGGTAACACCAGTGACACTACTCCAGGGGACCACTGTTTTCATTATATATTTTATAATATTTATTTGTCATTTAGGCTTTTTATGCCATTTACATGGCTGTGGGGACAAGCAGATTTGTGGTGCTTGGAATTCTATATAATAAATAAAAAAGAAAATGCCACATTGATGGCTCAGGAAGGTGTTATTGTTTAAAATAACATATTGCTTAATTTTAAAATATAAAAAAAACTGTAACCCTAATGTGTATTTCAATTGTAATATGTCTGTTAAGTATAGGGACAGAAAAGTGGACGTTTCTGTAGAATGACCCATATACTTGGGGGGGGGGGGGTCCCTTGTTTTTTCAATAAAACTATAATACTTGAAACATGAAATGATTCGATTGCTGTATTAAATGTAGACTAAAATAGCTCATGTAATGTTACATCATATTTTATTTGTATGTGTTTTGCTCATTATAACCAATCACACGCGGTTCTGTTGAGCTTATGAATGTGCTTGAGCACCTGCCCCTTTTCCCCTTGATGCCCAAAGTGCCCTTTTGTCAAGGCAAATGTTTTAATTTTTTTGTAATGAAACGCCCTTTTGTGATTAATATAATATCACACAGAGTGATATTTTTCACAAAAATCACAAATGTGATATTGATTTTAGGCTATACAACAGTTCAATAAAGCAGTTAATATTAATAGACTTACGTTTTAGACACCATATTGCCTATTTTTGCTCTATTTCGCCAACAAATATGGGTCCAAGCAGAGCCACTCATTGTGCAAGGTGTCAATGGTCATCTTTTGGACAACTATCAAGTCAACAGTCTTCCCCATGATTGTGTAGCCTACAGAACTAGACTGAGAGACCATTTAAAGGCCTTTGCAGGTGTTTTGAGTTAATTAGCAGATTAGAGTGTGGCACCAGGTGTCTTCAATATTGAACCTTTTCACAATATTCTAATTTTCTGAGATACTGAATTTGGGGTTTTCATTAGTTGTCAGTTATAATCATCAAAATTAAAAGAAATAAACACTTGAAATATATCAGTCTGTGTGGAATGAATGTATACATTATACAAGTTTCACTTTTTGAATGGAATTAGTGAAATAAATCAACTTTTTGATGATATTCTAATTATATGACCAGCACCTGTATATGTTTTTCCCCCTATGGAGGAGGGGACAAACTGGTTAGGGGACCCCTAAGAGCTTTGACACAATTCGAACACACATATATATATATATATATATATATATATATATATGTGTGTGTGTGTGTGTGTGTGTGTGTGTGTGTATATATATATATATATATATACACACACACACACACACACACACATATATATATATATATATACACTGATATGCCTTGATTCTTTGTCCTTTGTGTGTTTAAATATGTGAAACATTTTCCAAAAACATTGATTTCTGTGCATTCATATATTTTGATAAAAAAAACAATTTAATTAAATTTAAAATTAAATTATTTACATTTAAATTGTTTTAAATATGATGAAAAGGTTACAGTTAAATCTAATGTGTCAGAAATGTAGTGAGGTTGGGAGAGTAAGTCATGGATTTAGTCACAGTCTAGAGCTACAACATAAAGCTCATCCAATGGAAATCATGGTCATCAAAATTTCAGAAGTGTAATGAAATCAAATCCATTACCACTGTGATTAGTTTACATTTTATACACAAATCTTAAGCAGTGCACAACATTTCTTCAAATTCACATATTTCTTTAACTCGGAGGCATAAAATATCAGATGTTAGCCACTCATGTTTGCATTTTTACTTTACCAAGAATTAATTTACAACACCAACAAGGCATGAGTCATGTCACTATAACATGCCTAAACCACAATACATTTTGTTATAAGAGGTTCCAGTATTATAAATAAATTACTCCGAAATGATGATTAAACGAAAATGTTGAATGAGACCATTGTGCACCGGTAAATGCAGAATGTTAAGCATTATGAACAGCCCAACTCTCTGACAACACAGGTCTGTGGTTTTGCCGTTTTATCCATTACTCTATGATCAGCACCTACTGCCTCTGCCACACATGTAAAACCTTGTTCTCTAAAAAAGGAAACAAAAGGGAACAAATGCGTTTACTACCTTTATGTTTCTTAATACCTAGGGGAAAAAAAGGAAAACAAAACATTAGTATACTCACTTTAGTAGATCATTCAGTTCTCTTTTGATCTTTTTGACTACAGGCGGACCCTGGTATACTAGAGCCGTGTAGAGCTGCACCAGAGAAGCTCCTGCACGGATCTTATCTAGGGCATCCTGTCCGCTGGCCACTCCACCAACTCCAACAATGGGTAACTTCCCTACAAACTCACACAAAAGCTTATTTCCTTATTAACCAAATCCAATTTGAGCATTTCAATCTATCAGTCCAAATTCCAAATACAAATAAAAAAAAGACACAAATAAGGCTTTGGCCTTTTATCATTTAAGGGTACCTTGTGTCAAGGTGTACATCTCTCGCACTGTTTGAGTGGACAGCTCTTTCAGAGGTTGACCACTGAGGCCCCCTATTTCATGTTTATTTGGGTCTTTTAGAGAGTCTGGCCTGGAAACAGTGGTGTTGGAAACCATTAAACCATCAACACCAACCTGAAAAACACACTTCAGGTTCATAAATATCTTTCCTATCTTCTAAATGAATTGGGTATAAAATTTTGACGTAATCTGTATAACATGTGAAGACTGACCTCCATGAGGACCTCAGCAATGTCTTGTTTGTCCTGTGTTGAAAGATCTGGAGCAATCTTCACCAGCACAGGCGGTTGGTTCTCACTCCGCAAGGAATCCCGCTCTTTAAGCACCTGAATAACCACCAACACCAAATGATAGAGTGGAAAAAGATCATACAAAGCTGAATAACACGTAGGACAACATAATAACTCATTTTAGACATTCATTTGTTTTAATGCAAGATACAACTTGTAGCTGACAAAACAGATTTCACTTGTTTTGAAGCAAAATATTTAACTTTTATACAAAATCTAGACTTACTGTAGGACAGTGATATCTTGGAAATGATAGAGGACTAATTGAACAGCCGTATATAAATATACTAAACACCTGAATATACATTCCTTTTCATATCACTTCTTTTTTTACTGTTACTGCTATGATTTTATATGTTGTGAATGTGAACTTTGAGACCATGCCACAGTTTGGCTGGTTAGCTTTCACAGATGCCTACCATTATTAGTGTATTTCATCATTGATGGTCATTGACAAGAAACAATGTACAGGTGCATCTCAATAAATTAGAATGTTGTGGAAGAGTTCATTTATTTCAGTAATTCAACTCAAATTGTGAAACTCATTCAATACATTGAATGTATTAAATAAATTCAATGCACACAAACTTAAGTAGTTTAAGTCTTTGGTTCTTTTAATTGTGATAATTTTGGCTCACATTTAACAAAAACCCACCAATTCTCGACAAATTAGAATATGGTGACGTGCCAATCAGCTAATCAACTCAAAACACCTGCAAAGGTTTCCTGAGCCTTCAAAATGGTCTCTCAGTTTGGTTGACTAGGCTACACAATCATGGGGAAGACTGCTGATCTGACAGTTGTCCTTAAGACAATCATTGACATGCTTCACAAGGAGGATAAGCCACAAACATGCATTGCCTAAGAAGCTGGCTGTTCACAGAGTGCTGTATCCAAGCATGTTAACAGAAAGTTGAGTGGAAGGAAAAAGTGTGGAAGAAAATATGCACAACCAACCCAGAGAACCGCAGCCTTATGAGGATTGTCAAGCAAAAATCGATTCAAGAATTTGGGTGAACTTCACAAGGAATGGACTGAGGCTGGGGTCAAGGCATCAAGAGCCACCACACACAGATGTGTCAAGGAATTTGGCTACAGTTGTCATCGGAGGCGTCTTAACTGGGCTAAGGAGAAGAAGAACTGGACTGTTGCCCAGTGGTCCAAAGTCCTCTTTTCAGATGAGAGCAAGTTTTGTATTTCATTTGGAAACCAAGGTCCTAGAGTCTGGAGGAAGTGTGGAGAAGCTCATAGCCCAAGTTTCTTGAAGTCCAGTGTTAAGTTTCCACAGTCTGTGATGATTTGGGGTGCAATGTCATCTGCTGGTGTTGGTCCATTGTGTTTTTTGAAAACCAACGTTACTGCACCCGTTTACCAAGAAATTTGGAGCACTTCATGCTTCAGGATTTGGGACCTGCCCACACTGCCAAAAGCACCAAAAGTTGGTTAAATGACCATGGTGTTACTGTGCTTGATTGGCCAGCAAACTCACCAGACCTCTATGGGGTATTGTCAAGAGGAAAATGAGAAACAAGACACCAAAAAATGCAGATGAGCTGAAGGCCACTGTCAAAGAAACCTGGGCTTCCATACCACCTCAGCAGTGCCACAAACTGATCACCTCCATGCCACGCCGAATTTAGGCAGTAAATAAAGCAAAAGGAGCCCTTGCCAAGTATTGAGTACACATACAGTAAATTAACATACTTTCCAGTAGGCCAACAATTCAAAAAAATATATATATATTGGTACTTACAAAGTATTCTAATTTGTTGAGATTTGTTGTGAATTGGTGGGTTTTTGTTAATTGTGATCCAAAATCATCACAATTAAAAGAACCAAAGACTTAAACTACTTCAGTCTGTGTGCATTTAATTTATTGAATACACGAGTTTCACAATTTGAGTTGAATTACTGAAATAGATTAACTTTTCCACAACATTCTTATTTATTGAGATGCACCTGCATTCTTTCAAAATAAAATTAGTTTGAAACACCATTTGAGAATTTTCTTTATTACATTATAGCAGATGATTTCATATAACATCAAGGTATAATGTATGAAAAGAAAGAGATTATTGTGGTTAATTGTCACGTTATAAAAATATTATACTGAGAGAGATGGACAGAATGGCAGTTGGTGTGATGCTACTTTTCACCTTTAGAAAAATATACAGCAAGAGCCAATGATATATGATGCATGTGTTTTTAGTTTATTCGATTCATATTTATATTAAAATATTACTATTATTAAATTAGATTACTATTTTTTTATCACTAGATTTCTGTAAAATACAAGATCAATTTTACACCTATTGGTAGAGATATTTGTATTAATTGTGCGCATATTTGTGCTACATTTGGTGTATATTAATGGCCAGTATGTGTCATGTAAATGTGATTTGTCTGTACATGGAATTTTGTTTTGTTTTTGAACATTATTTTGAAAAATGAAATACCCATTTAAGACATAATCAGTAATGAAACGTATCAGGACTGTATCAGTATTGAATTAAAAAAGTGTGGTATTGCCCATCTTTACATTATACAGATACATCTAAAAAAATATGAATATTGTGAAAAGGGTCCAATTTTTTTGTCACTTATTTCAGAAAGTGAAATCAATATATTATATAGATTCATTACACTGAAATATTTCAAGCCTTTATTTCTTAAAATTTTGATGATTATGGCTTACAGATAATGAAAACACAAAATTCAGTGTCTCGGAAAATTAGAATATTACATAAGATCAATAAAACAAGGATATTTTAAAAGAAATGTCAGGCTTCTGAAAAGTATGTTCATTTCTATGCACTCAATACTTGGTTGGGCCTCCTTTTGCATGAATTACTGCATCAATACAGCGTGGCATGGAGGTGATCAGTTTGTGGCACTGCTGAGGTGTAATGGAAGCCCAGGTTGCTTTGATAGCGGCCTTCAGCTCATCTGTATTGTTGGGTCTGATTTCTCATCTTCCTCTTGACAATACCCCATAGATTATCTATGAGGTTCAGGTCAGGCAAATTTGCTGGCCGATCAAGCACAGTAACACCATGGTCATTGAACCAGCTTTTGGTACCTTTGGTAGTGTGGGCAGGTGTCAAGTCCTGCTTGAAAATTAATTCAGCATCTCCATAAAGCTTGTCAGCAGAAGGAAGCATGAAGTGCTCTAAAATGTCCTGGTAGATGGCTGTGTTGACTGTGGACTTCATAAAACAAAGTGGACCAACACCAGCAGATGACATGGCAGCCCAAATCATCACAGATTGTGGAAACTTAACACTGGATTTCAAGCAACATTGATTCTTTGCCTCTCCACTCTTCCTCCAGACTCTGGGACCTTGAATTCCAAATGAAATGTAAAATGTACTTTCATCTGAAAAGAGGACTTTGGACCACTGAGCAACAGTCCAGAATTTTTCTCCACAGCCCATGTAAGACACTTCTTACGTTGTCTCTGGTTCAGAAGTGGCTTGGTAGCCCTTTTCCTGAAGATGTCTGAGCGTGGTGACTCTTGATGCACTGACTCCAGCTTCAGTTCACTCCTTGTGAAGCTCTCTCAAGTGTTTGAATCAGCTTTGCTTTACAGTATTCTCAAGCTTGCGGTCATTCCTTTTGCTTGTGCACCTTTTCCTACCCGAATTCTTCCTACAGTCAACTTTGCATTTAATATGCTTTGATACAGCACTCCTTGAACAGCCACCCCTTTCAGTAATGACCCTCTGTGACTTACCCTCTTTGTGAAGGGTGTCAATGATTGTCTTCTGGATCATTGCCAAGTCAGCAGTGTTCCCCATTATTGTGCTTTCAAAGAACAAGAGATACCCAGAATTTATACTGTATTGGATGGTCATTAATTGAAACTCAAATCTAAATATTCTAATATTTTGAGATACTGATTTTTGACTTTCACGAGCTGTAAGCTCTAATCAGTTAAATTAAAACAAAACACTTAAAATGTTTTACTTTACATGTAATGAATCTAAAATTTATGAAAGTTTTACTTTTTGAAATAAGTTACAAGAAAAAATGAACTTTTTCAGGATATTCTAATTTTTTTTAGATGTACTTGTATATGTCTTCATCAATAAAATTATGAACTAATTATGAACTACCTTGTCCAGAAGGTGGCGCAGTTCTCCCTTGCCCTGTAGGTCTCTAAGGCCAGGAGTGTTGGGGCTGCTAACATTAACTACGAGGTAGTCAGCGAGAGGGCCCAGTGTCCGCACCCCCTCCACATAATCTGACACCGCATCAGTAGAAAGCTTGTTCTTCCCCAGATTGATGCCAAGAGGTTTACCTGCTGATATTGGAATTGGAAATATATACTTTTACAGGCCAGTAGGATTTTTCCTGGCACAGCTGAACAGATGTATTCAAATAAGTAGGAAAAAGTACTGAATGTCTTTGTTATTTCCAAGGCATTAAAGGACATTATGTTTTGTAAAGATATGTTCACAGTCTTGAGGGAAAAAAATATATGGAACCATATCCCCAGTTCCCCACATAAACCCGCTGCCTTCAAAGTAAATGCAACTAAAATTAGGAACTTGTGTTTATTATTTACCTTTTGTTAGTTCTGACTGGATATTCTTTCTGGCTTTCAACCTTTCTTGCAGTGCAGAAAGGCCACAACTATTGAACCCATATCTGAAACACACAAACCACACTAAAGTTATAATACATGAATTATTGGTGAAATATTTTCACAATAAAAAAGTATTTGACATTTGCAAAAGTACCATGTTACTACCATGGTTTGTGGCCACACCAGGATGGCAGATGGTATTCAGCAATATCATGTAAATTTCATTACACTGGAGTTTGATAATCATGACAAAAGAAAAGTAATTTCCATCTGACAGCATCACTGATTTATGGTAATACTACAGTATTCATGTTTCGGGAATTAAACACCAGGTAAGTGATAAAAAAAAGAAGAAGATATTTGCATGTTCAGAATCTGAAGAGCCACTAAGTTTTTCTGGATGGTTCCCCAAATTTGACTAGTTTCAAGTCAAAAGACCCCTCTATCAGTTTAAGTATATGGGTCTTTTTACAATTGTTTTAAAAAAAATAACTGAAGCAATCATTCATGTCTGTAGCATACACTGTAGTGATGTTACAGTTTAATATGTAGGTTAGGGTTTGTTCAAATCACAAGCTTGAAAGAGAAAGTCCAAACTTCAGCTTTCAAATGGCAAGCAGCATTTGGCATTCAAAACCTGAAACATGGACAAACGTCACTCATTTACTCCATCCGGAGGGACTCCACCCTTGTTTGAATGCCTGTGTGTGAAGAATCTGTATGCAACACTGGCAGACGATATTGGTGTGCGACTGATATCAATTATATATATTTTTTTTTTTTTACATCAGCAAATTTAACAGACCAAAGACATTCTTTTCATTATTCACTTATAAAACAGAAAAAATTGTCCAGACAAAAATTCAGATTAAGTTCAACCATATTCAATATACTTTTTCAAATATTCCATTTATCAAATATTAATGAAAATGCACATGTATCCGTGTGTAGTGAAGTTCCAGAAATATTTAAAAACATATAATAAGTTAAAAACATAAACCTGTATTCCCTGGACTGACAGCAGCTATACTAAATCAATACTAGAGCAAAGTGCATGACTGAATGCTGAACTGGAAGCTTTCTTCAGGAGAAGCTGGCTCGTCTGCACCTCATGTGCATATTCTCCATGGTGAAAATAAACACTGTTTGTGTGACAGAGATGCTAAAACTAATCTTACTCAAAATTATGCAATCTTTCTTCAACTAGTTTGTACAACTTGATTCACCAAAACAACTTAAGCTGTAGAGGTACTATTTGATAATTGATAACATCAAATTTAGCAGTTTTTCATATAGTATATTTTAATAGTTAAAATGTTTAGCTCCTTTTAAGACAAAAGAAAAGAAAAGAAAAAGAAAAGAGCGCAGTGACGGGTGACAAAGAAATTAATACATCCTAGATTAAATTTAACAAACGTGTCATATTCTAGTACTCAGCCCTACATAAATTTATACTAGTATAAAGTACATAATAGTAGCAAAACCAGGATCTGTAGCATGGTCACGTGTTTTGAAGCACTGCAGTTTTAAAACAACCGATTTTAAGCCGTTGAAACTCAAATAACAGACCTATATGCGCGTGCCGTCTCTTTCTGTGTGAGGAGCGTGCTTTTTCTTTTTTGCCGACTTTGAACAATTAACGTTACATAAACACACTTATATGCGTCAGAATCCCTGTTTTTGCAAGTATCCTCAAACACAGCGATTTAGGTCTTAAGAAAGAGTAAACGTCAGAAAGAGAAAACGCATATGTAACAGTAACTGAGCTATATTGGATCCGGACTTCGGTCTTAAAGGGGAAGCGTTCCAATATCCGTTCATGTTAATCATAGCACACTGCTAGAAAATCTCTCACTGCTCTTGACTAAATCACTTTCATAACTTTAATCAGAATAAAAAATAACAATAATAATGATATATTTATAATATGTTTATAATATATAAATAATACAAGTGTTAATTATATATATCATAGATAGATAGATATAATTAACACAGTGAAGACTAATTCATTTACACAATGTATGTAGCGTTTCTTATTTATTGTAGTTTTTTGTCCTATTGCTTGCAATTAGTTTCTTATCCTTATTTCATCACTGACTGTTTATTTATCTTCAGTGAGGTTGAGTTTTTTTTTCTCTCTCTCTCTTTAGGCTTGTATTAGTTTGATATTGACATTGGTGACAAGGATTATGAAAATGATATGGTATTAAAGATTTTAATATAATAATAAAAACCTTTTTAAAAGAAAACAAAATCACTATATTGTGATATATATTGTTATCGTGATATAAATTTGTCATATCGTGATATAAGATTTTGGTCATATCGCCCACCCCTAGTCCCTCGTACCTTCAAGACTCATACATTCCTGTATACGCGATTTACAACCACTGAACTTCACTGTGGGAACCAGGCACTTCAAGACAAAGGTTGGAAAACTCTACTTTAAATTATAAAGAGTAAAAACACACATCATAAATAACAAAAAATGTCTTTGTAGCAGAAATGTAGCCATACCTGTTAATGACGGCTTCGTCTGACTTCAGTCTAAACACACGTGGCTTTGGGTTGCCATCCTGCGCCTTTGGGGTTACAGTTCCCACCTCCACGAAACCAAAGCCCAGTCTATAGAGGCCATCCACTGCCTCACCATGCTTGTCAAAGCCTGCTGCTAAGCCAACTGGGTTCTGGAACTTTCGACCCATCACATGCATTTCCTGTTGGAAATAAATATGAAAATACATTTTACTTTGAATTTCCCTTGAAATAAAAAAAAACACTGAAACAATGTCCTGACCAACTAATGGTGACGCCCGGACACATGTTTTTTAATTACCTATTGTTTTTTAATCACCTATATACCAATATCTATTGTGGCAATTGTAACTCTGTAAGTACAGCAAAATAAATCGTAATGCTTACTACAAATCTTACAGCACACAGTGACATTCTAAAGAACACGACTGGCCAGCACCAAGAGGTTAATTTCAGAAGAAAAAAGTGTATGACTTTTGAAGTCAGGAAGAAGAGAGGAAAAAAATATTAAGAGATTGACAGTGTTGGGTCAGTTACTAAAAAAAAAGTAATCCACTACTAATTACTTCTTTAAAATTGTAATTTGATTACATTACTGATTACTGCATTTAAAAAGTAATCAGATTACTTACTTTACTTTCAAGTTTACTTTACCTTTCATGTTATCAAACCTAAAAATACACTACACAGAGAAACTCATAGTTATATCATTAATTTCATATTGACTGAAAAAAATACATAAGTATGCCTAATATTTGTATACCCTGATTCACTCCCAATATCAAGAAAACTTTAATTTTTTTGTTTTGTAAAATAAAGAAAACAAATATGGTGCGCTTTCTGCATTCTCAGTCTCCGTGAATATCTTCCTCAAACGTGTCACTAGAATGAACGAAAATGACATGAGAAATACAGTATATCTAAAGAAAGCTTGAAGTGTCTTTTATTAAATGAAATCAGTCATGTCGAAAACAAACATTCTCTGATAAAATAATCCATATGAAACCAATGAAAGGTACAGTCTTTCCCATCTGAAATTAGCTATAATGTGATCATGCCCACACACATCGTGCACTATAAGATAATCATCCGTGAGAAACCAAGCTTGAGACGCGCAAACATATAAACCCTCATGTCACCTCCGTAGAAAAATCCAATTCATCTCGGCTACTTCTCGTTTTTGGTTGAAGACACGCTGTGAGAAATAAGCCTTGAATTGTGATGCCGACATTGTTTAAAGGTCGACCGATTGATCGGCCAAAGAAAGGTAAAAAAAAAAAATGCATATTAGAAGACAACGAAAGTGTTTTTTGACTTTGCATGCCAAACCAAAATATGAACCTTTCATAACCCATAATAGGGGCAATTTAATCTGTGTTCTGAACATAAACAGAGGTCTTACGGGTTTGGAACGACATGAGGGTGAGTAATTAATGACAGAATTTTCACTTTTGGGTGAACTATCACTTTTAAATGTAAAAAAGAAAATCTAAAACTACTCTGCTAGATTTATGATGTTAATAACTATGGAAATGCATCATCAATCTGTGAAAAGGATCCATATTGCAATTTATCACAAATATTTAACACACTGACCAGTGAGGCTGGGTCCTTGTAGTTGTTGTAAGGCACAAGTCCAAGACCAATCACCCGAACAGCCATGACATGAGCGGTCTCTGTTCCCACAAACCTCTGCAGCACAGGCATGAGAGAACTGGCATAGAAACGCTCATCTCCGGAGGCTGTGAGGTATCCCAGGAACAGGGCACTGCCACATCCTATGATCTTTATGGCATCTTTCGCTTGTTTCTGCAAAGATCAAGAGAGGATACTTAAGCAACAAGAGACCACACTTTTTTTTTCTATCATCAAAAAAGATGCCCCATTTTGAAAGAAACGACCCAAACGTGCACTAAAACGCAAAACGGATTATGTAAGCTCATAAAAGATTGAAATTTGCATACATCACAGGAAGTATCCACTAAAACATTTAAAATTAAACATTTGATTTTAAAACAGACAACAGTCTTACCACTATAAAACCTTTACAAAAAGTCCTAGGTCAACACTATGGAGCAGTGATGTAGATGCCATGTAAGACCATAGTATTGAATGTCACCATATTAATATATTTTGAGATATTTCAAAATACTTTTTTATGCATTTAAAGTTTCCATAGCAATCAAATAGACGGACTATTCTCCTGAAAGATTACAGAGGGTTTACTATGATTGTATTTTCACGCGAACTGGGAAAACCAGGACCTGATTCAACGTAAGGCACAAAATAGTGCCATTTATTTCTCTGTAAATGCATGCTCATTGATTTGGCGACACTTTTAAAAATAACACAAAACTTTATCTTAGAACAGCGATACATCGCTTATTCACCTTCAGTCGTCCCGCCATGAGTGTGTTGTTGTACAACACCATCCAAACAACGTGTTCGCTGTTCGCTTCCTGTATGAAATCTCGCGAGAATGAAGTAGAGGCGAGCCCCTGAGAAATTGATTTGAGATATAACACAACTAAATGTGTGATATGAACAGTTAATTGAGTGGAATTGTTGTAATAATGTTAATTTGAACCATTTTAAGAACAGTTTATGTTGCACTGGGTATAAAAGAGAGACGTGTAATAGGCATATATGAATATCATATTTTAATAAAATATTGTATTACTTAATGTATTTAGTACTAAAATTATATATTTTCCAAGTATGAAAACGTGTAATGTCTTAGGAGCAGAAAGTACTTTCATAACTTGTTTATAGATTGTTCAACAGAATATCAAAATTCCATGGAATTACCATCAGCATTGCCAAAGTGGCCTACGTTTTACAATGTGCCTCTCCTTATTTTTCTATTATACAGTGTTAAGTAATTATTAATACAGAGAATGACAAATAACTCTTTTCCATAATCACTGCACATGATAGTGTGACTTAACATCAAAATGTCTTTATTTCACAAATTTGTGAAGATGGATAACAATGTATTGGAGGCTTTTGGAATGGAGAATCTTGGTCTAAAGTCGGATTTTGCATGTATTTGAGTGCCTGCTCCCATTTCCCTAATGAAGTTAGTTCACATTCACTGTTTTCACAAAGTGAGATTTCAGATTTGCCTAAGATGTGCGTAGGGCTCCCTGTTTTTTAGTCCACACAAACTTTCCTAGACTGAAGGTTTCTTTTCAGCTATTATCAGTCATGGCTTTATCAAAGCAGGTTCTTGTTTATTGTTGGATTTCCATTTTTTTGATGCCTCTTACAACATGTAAGGATGAATCAGAAGAAAGTGGACACGAGAAAGATGATTATGGCAGGAGAATTCTGGAAATTCATGAGGGAATAGCGTATGAGTTTGTTCAGGAATCCATGCCATGGGTTGAAGCCCATGAGAGCTGTGAAAAACAAGGGGGACATCTTCTGAGGGACATGAATGTTGAGATTAAGGAGCTCATACAAACCCAGTTCACAGAAACTGGACCGTGGTGGGTCAGTCGGGAGTTGATGTATAAAAATTCCATCAGTCGTGAGTAAAGTTTACAGTTTTCTTCCTGTAGATCGTCTATACTTCTTTGCCCTTACTATATAACAAGAAAAGTCAAACCTGTGCCTAAAATAAAAAGGTCTGATGGATGGTGTAAGTTAAATGTAACAAGCTATATCTCATGAAAACTTTTGGTTTGAGTTTTGGGTTTCACTTTAGTTAAGGGTCCAATTCTCACTATTAACTAGTTGCTTATTATACTGACTATTACCAGCACATTGGCTGTTTATTACTTATAAACCACTTATTCTGCATGGCCATATTTTACATATCTACCCCCCTTAACTTAACAGCTACCTTAATAAATATTAATGTGCAGCAAATTATGAGTTTATTGAGGCAAACGTAGTAGTCAATAGTTAATTAATAGTGAGAACCAAACTAAAGTGTGACCAAGTTTGGTATTCCAATGTCTTGCTGGAGTCTGTTTGAAGGAATTCATTTGATTAGGCAGGGCAAACTGATGTTAGTGCAGTATTTAACAGGTGTCATGCTGTTCATAACATGCTTTTCCTAAAAATAAAGATGAAATTACTACCAATAAGGCCTAATGCTAAATGAAAGCAATGTGTTTTTTTAGGAAGCTATTATGTCATCTCAAATATATATTTAATCTCCAATTAAAGAATTCAAGATCTCTATACAAATATCCTGATCCTAAGGAGGTGTAAAGAGCCACTAAAGAACCTGCAACTTTTGCCTTAAGAGTTGATGACAATGAAATCAATTACACTATGTCATTCATAGAGATGTTTTATATGTTTGGGTGTGTTAACAGGATTTGAACCTGTCTCGAATTCCCCTGTTAAAACTGATGGCAATGTCAGTAAAGATCGCTTAGCTTGCACCTATATGGTCAAAGATCTGTTTCAGCTGGTGACCACACCCGACTGCAGCATGAGCTTTAGCTCCCTCTGCACACGAGGTACAGAAACAAATCACCTCTCCTCAACACAAACATGACATAAGACAACACTGTTTGATTCTGTGAATCCGAATAACTGGACAGCACAGAAATGAGATTGCTTGCTACATATTGTCTTTTAAATATGGAACAGAATGTAATTTTGTAATTATGCCGTTACAGTTTTAAATACACATCTGACATCAAGCGAAGCAAACAAAAGGAGCCGCAGAAGTCTTACTGACAGATTGACATCACTGGGACGCAGTATAGGAAATACTATTGAGCTTTTGGAGGTTAGTGAGGTTATTCAGTAAAAGAATATAGTCCTATGTTTTATTTCCGTAAAGTGGCCTCTTCAGAACTGTTTTATGAAAGCAAGCCTCAGAAAATAAAAGGGAAAGGGGAAGAGTTTGGGATAATGGTATGAAAAAAGCTAAAAGAACAAAGATCAGTTTCATTGTAGAGATTAGTGCTATACAAGACCACTTGGCATCTGTGAGCTTGCTTAAAATGGCTCGTTATATGCCACGATTATTGTCTTTCATTTGGTTTACGACGGTAAAGAAGTTAACTACTTGATATTTTTCTATAATCGACTGGACCAAGATCAAACATTATGTGAATATTATAATTCAATTCAAAACAAATCTGGACACAGGCCCAAGTTATCCACATATTTACAAGAGTTGACACACAGCGTAAATTATAATCTCAACAACAATTCATGAACTCGTGATCATTTGAACCCTTCTTGTCAATCTTGCAGAATGCCAAAACAATTCTGAAGGATTTGGAGACAACAACAGAAGAGCTATCAAAAGACAATAAGGTAATTCATGCATCATATTATACAAAATTCATTATTAATAAATTACATTATTGTATATAGTAATTAATCATCAGGCTCAAATATCTTATTAAATTTTTTCTGTTGGTCTAGCATATCAGATTTTTAACAGCCTGGAAAACAGTGAATTATTTTTCATTTTTCATATTTACCAAGCTTTTAATATCCTCATTTGCGAATGCCAGCAAGTCTGCCAGCCATTGATACATGTACAAAATCAACCAAAGTAAATGTAGTGACAACCCAGCATTAGGCCAATAGAACACAGTTCATTTAGCTGACCTGAAACTCATGGGCATAACAAACTGCATAACACCAATGATAATATTATCATTGCTTCATGATCTTTAAACCATAATATATCATTTATAATTCCATTTATTTTCAGCATAACACATTGATGTATAGATATACATTTGTCTTTATTACTTCTTTATCGATAGATCAAATACCTTCAAAACATATATGATCACCTCCAAAAGAGTGCTGTAGGGAATCCAGTCCAGCTTGATGAGATTATGAACAGCACTACAGCCATACTTTTGTACACACAAGAGTGTGAACCTGACAACATGGATGATGTAAGTCAAATCAAGTCCCCTTTATTTATATAGCGCTTTTAACAATACAAATGGTGTCAAAGCAACTGCAAAATATCAAAATATGTAAATAGCGTATCACTAATGTAAAATGACAAGATTAAATACTCTATTTTCAGTTGAAGGAATTTCATTATTTTCATTAAGTCAAGTTATCAATGGATCAAATTATTTTCAGGCTGATTGTGTCTTTCTAGATAAATGGTTTATATTGTTATAGCTTTTCAACTGTTAATATTTTTTGTTTAACAGCTTGAGAACCTCATCACTCTTGCCGGTCTCATTTACGGAAAGGCTCTGGCTAATAATGATTACATTGTCAAGGAACTTCCAACAGGCACTATTCATGTCACAAGGTCATTATTAGTTGAATGATTACTGGCCTATGTTATCATATACAATGGCTCGTTTTTAATGTATAGCTGTCTCCATAGCCAAGATTCAAGCACCCTGGGAGGAAAAACATCGGCTCAACAGATGACGGATTTTGCCAACTTCCATCTCTTACAGCGATGACTGGACAGCTGCCATCTGGGAATGTCAATATGCAGGTTGGCTAACATCAAAGTCCTGATTTGAAACCCAAGTCATAAAATCAGCTATATTATACATTTACGAAATGTAAATAATAATATTTTTTTTACAGTAATCGATTTAAAAACTAAATTAATTCCATGTACTTTCTTAATATATTATATATGTCTGGTCGTATTGTGCTTGATTCATCAGTGCACATTATCCCAAAAGAGACAAAAAAAGTATTTATTCATAATAATTAATCCTGTAATTTGCTTTGCCTCTAAGATTATTATTATTATTTTATTTTTTTGCTGAGCTGTATGATCAGTCTTATTATTTCAACAGTCATATACAGACCATTTTCAATCATTTGAGACCATTGCAATCACTTCACAATCATGATCATGCTTTGAAGCTGATAAAAACTTAATTATTTCAGCTCTTCCAATTTAAAGAGAATCCATTGGAAACCAAGTCCAACGAAAGCATCACTGGAAGAACTTGCAGCTTTTCTTTGCAGAATGGAAACTCTTTACTCAGATTCACAAATCTTCCAGAGAACATTGAGGTGAAAACAAATAACTCATTTTGTTACACATTAGTTAGAGAACCATATTGATCTCACTTCATCAATTTCAAATATGTGTGTAAGGCACTATTCTGTGTAAAGCTGCTTTGAAACAGTTATTCAAAGAAGATAAGTGCTTTAAAATGTTTAATTGAATTAAGTAGCTGATGATTATCTCTGCACAGATATATCTGCCACGGCCAGAAGCCCCTGAGCCTGAAGTTGTAGAGATAGCCTGGAAAGCAGGGTTTAGTGTCACCTCAACATTCAACATCTCAGACGTGAATGTGACTGTGGTTGTTACAGCCATGCCAATTCAAAACGTAACTCTCAGGTTTACTTTGCACCCACCAGAGAAGGCAAACGCCACCTATTTGAATCAAAGCACTAATGTAACCTACAAAGGTAAAGTTTGGAAAATAAATGAATAAAATGAAAAGTTCACATGTATTATTCAAAGACTGTTACTTCTGTTAGTAAGATCAAATGACTAAATCATCATGAGATTAACCTTTCCCCTGTGTTTTTTGTGCAACAGAAAATTATCGCTGGCTGATCACCCCTGAAATGATAAAGGGAATTCAAGGGGCCTGGAAGGTGGAAGTATTACCAACTGGTTACTCCTCAGGCGAAAAGCTGACCTTTAAAGTGTCTGTTTTTGTAACCAAGTGCCTGTTTTGGGACACTGACCTTGAAGCCTGGAGTAGAGAGGGCTGCATGGTAAGACTCCATAATAGTTGCTCATTTATTAATGTGCATTTAATATACAGTCTTTTCATGATGTTTATAATATCATGTCTATCCAAAGGTTGGTCACAATACAATGCCGAACCTAACTCACTGTTTGTGCAACCACACAACATTCTTTGGGAGCTCCTTCTTCGTGATGCCCAACCAAGTTGATTTGTCCCAGACGGCAGCTTTGTTTGCCACAGTAAATGAGAACTATATAGTGGTGGTTTTACTCAGCTGCTTCTTTGCCCTCTACTTGGTGGTTGTAATGTGGGCCTGGTATGCAGACCGCAAAGCTCTCAGAACGGTACAGTATACTAACACTGACTCTCCTACTTAACACACTCATGTGGCTTGTTGAGGAAAACAATTAACAATAAAACAGCTAGAGTGATGAAACCATTTTTTGACATAAGAGTCAAGATGCACAAAAATCTTCTTTAAAAAATAGCTTCTTAAATGTTAAGAAAGTCATTAAGATACGTTTGTAACCCTAAGAGCAATTATTTAAAAACATTGGTATGTTTCTTTAAAAAAGTAGCTTCAGGAAAAGATAAGAACATTAAGTATTTTTGTAAATAAATACAATTAACAAAATGTTAGTTGAGAATACTATTCTTAAGAATGTTTTGAATCCGGCCCCAGAATATGAAGATATTTCTTTTTTTCGAATTGAGCTAACAAGTAAAATCACATTCCCCTTTTATTTAAAACAGCCGCTGAAGAGCATTTCCAAGTAAAATATAATGGTCATTTGTTCTTGTGAAGAGAAGTCTCTTCAGCCACCTGGTTTTTAACTTAAACCAGTATGCTTTACTTATGTCATAATCATCCTTGAAGACTAACTAGAATTAATTAGATTAGCACTAGATGTTACAGGTAAAAGGTTTCAGGTAAATTTAGGTTCTAGGTCTAGGTTCTAGGTTCTTTATTATTCGTCACATACACAATCATACAAGTATAATCAGTAGTGAAATGCAAGTAGAATTGAAGAAAAATACAGCATTTACATGAGGAAAGGAGGAGAAAAATTATCCCCAGACTATGCTCCTTGGGGAGTACAGTGTGAGAACAGGAAAAACACCTCAGCAACACAAAAGCACATACACGACAAAGCCACAGGAAGTGAATCCGGCCCAGCAAGCAGCCATCTGATCCGCAGCCACTGATCCGGCGCTGGTCAGACCCGCTTGACCAGGCCAGCGGATAGAAGCGAACAGAGGCGAATGGTCGAGAGGGGGGTAATGTCTGTAATGTCTGTAGGGTGGGGAGGAACGCGAGAGTGTCTCACTGCATTGCACTCGGGGTTTATTCCAGCAACAGCCTTGAAGGCCACTGTAGGGGAGCCAGAAAAGATAAGATTGTTTTGTCTTTGTGAGTAAACATTCCAATTTTTGCAGGCTACTCTCTGTCCGTTTTGTCCATTTTGGTCTCATTTTAATCAATTTTCCTTTGTAAAGCTGTGAACTTCTCCTTGGTAGAATCCATATTGCGATTATAGTTCAGTCTCAATGCTGACCGCTCTTCCCACAGCTTCAATCATAAGGTAAATCGTAAAAGGTTTCAGGTAAATTTACAGGTAAATGTTTGTTTACTGTGTCTTGATGTCATCAGTCAGTTCGGAGACAAGTCACTTATAAATACATGTAAAATAATTGTTACTTTCCCCAGAGTATGATTTTATCTAGATATGTTAACACATAACAGAATTTCCATGCTAAAGTGAATCCATTGCATCCATTGCAATACCTGTGTCCACAGCGTAAGATGACTCTGTTGGAGGACAACCATCCATGTGCCATGTACAACTACCTTTTGAATGTGCAAACAGGCCACAGAAGAGGGGCTGGTACCACTGCGAAGGTGATACACACTGTCTATGTGCTTGTTTTCACCTGCCTGTGTTTCTCAGCTTTGATCAGTTTTGAAGGTGCTTAATTCAAGTCTTTGTCTTTGTCTTTGTCAGGTTATGGTGACCCTCCAATTCAAAGAGGGGCAAAGTGAACATTTCAAATTGTCTGACCCTGAGAAGCCAGTGTTTGAGAGAGGAGGGGTGGACGTGTTCCTGCTCAGTATGCCCTTCTCTCTTGGAGAACTGCAGAGCATTGTCATATCGCATGACAACTCAGGTGGAAGCCCTGACTGGTAGGTGTCTACTTGTCCCAGCTTTTGCATGCTTTTTCCTATTTTTGCATAGCAAGGCAGAAACAGAGTACACTTTAAAATGCGGCGAGAATAAAAATACATTTATTAAAGTCCATAAATCTAGAAGATAGTTTTTTGTGTTGAACTTAAAATCTATTGAAGCTACAATGATACTTTGAATTAAAGGCCAAACCATCAGAGTTTGTCACACGTGATAGCTCTTGAAATCTCTCATTTTCCTTTATCTGATAATAGAAGACGAGCTGTTGATCAAATAATGATTTCTGATTTCATTAAAGAAGATCCAAATGCTAATTGCACTTTCAAAATTCTTCCTTAATCTATGGCAGAGGTGTCCAATCATATCAGTCTTTAGCATCAGTCCTAATCGAACACAACTGGACCATCTAATCTTTAACATTAAAGATTAGATCTAATCTTTAACATCAACTAAGTCTTTAACATTACTAGAGACATCTAAGCAAGTGTGTTTGGGAGGGAGCAGGACTGGACACCCCTGAACTATGAAGTGATGGGTGAAAGTAGTATGCGAATGAATGAAATAGGTTGAACACGTCTCACATCACAAAATGTTCCATCAGGTACATGGACAGAATCATGGTGCAGGATTTACAGACGCAGGAGGTCACACACTTTCTGTGCTCCACCTGGCTGAGAGGTGATATATGCAAGAGGACCTTCAACTCAGCCAACATGAATGAAGTTGCAAGCTTTGGGTAAAAACTTTATCTTACATTCTCATAAAAACTACATCTAAATATTAAAGCTATACCTGCACTACCAGTCAAAAGTTTGAACACGCTCTTTCAGTATTATACTATTGTCCATCATCAAAATTATGAAATTATTGGAAGAATTGGAATGATATAGTGACCAACAAATCAAATGAATCAAATTAAAAGTACTTTATCATTTCAACTTCTTCAAAGTAACCAGTATTTATCTTATTGCTCAGTACACTCTGGAAATTAGGTCCAGAATAATAATTGATATTATTGTTTGGCTTCATTTAGATTTAGATGATTTTGATCTGAAATGTAACTTACTTTTTGTTTATTGAACTGTTTTATGAAAATAATGCCAGCACTGTATTCAGTACAACATTTTCTATAAGCCATAAAAACAAAAAGAAACAGCCAATCTTTAAAGAAGTTCTTAAAATGTTTTTAAATAATAATGTACCCTCTCTACCAACCCCCATCCCAGCAATATCTTCCAGACCCGGACATCTTCTGGCTTCCGGGATGAGCACATCTGGGTGTCAGTCGTGGACCCCCCACGGCGCAGTCCTTTCACGCGTGTTCAGAGAGTGTCCTGCTGCATGTCTCTGCTGCTCTGCACCATGGCCATCAACATCTTGTTCTGGAACCTTCCTGTTGACGAAGAGTCCCCTGTCCTTCTAAAGATAGGTCAGAAAACTTCCCTGCAGCATTTTTCATTTTCTAAAATTATGTAATGCACAAATACGACGCCTCACTCTCAACACCCCTCGGGTATTTTTATGCAATGCGTCATGTTTGAGAGAGTCATGCTTTGAGGGAGCATGTTTTATTCAGTTGCTTATTCATTATACATACACATTCAAATATTATAAAAAAGAATGCATAATAATGTTAGTTAGTTAAAGGGATAGTTAACCCAAAAATGACAATTCTGTTCCAAACCTGTTTGAATTTCCTCCTTCTGTTGAACACGAAAGAAGATTTTTTTAACAATGTGGGTAACTAAAAAGCTGCTGGTAGCCGTTGACTTCCATAGTGACAGAATTTTCATTTTTGGGTGAATTACCCCTAACAGTAGCATTTACTTTTATAAATGTACACAAAATATTTTTTGGATATTGCAGGCTCTTTTGAACTGACATGGCAAGAGTTCATGATAGCCATACAGAGCGGCCTTTTCATGTTCCCCATCAACATCCTGATCATAACTATCTTCAGACACATCAAGCCACGCATTCTCCTGAACAAAGTGAAGGCTGGCACTTCCAAGAAAACACCAGCTGCTGCTGTTTCTATGAACACTATCGTAAAGGTTCTTGTAGACGTAATTCTGAAGCATAATAATTGCTTTATGCAATAATACACACACTCATGTATAAAAATGTTCTATTATTGTAAGTGAATGTTCTGTTCCTACTGTTAGGAAACTGTAGGACTGTTAAATCATCTGAGCAAAAGCCCGAAAAACATGCTGGCTTCCAAAGAGATACAGCCTGAGACCAGTGGCGATCTTTTCTGGGCCCTGAGTAAAGTGAATGATGTCCTTCAGATTATGCAAGGTTCCTCGATCCGAATTACATACATTTCATTTCCACGTGTTCCTAGTATTTAGTATTATGTCAATGTCATGTACTCAAAATGAATCAGTGTTATGTTAGTATCATTGAGATACTATTGCAGCTTTTATTAATATTTTGAATTACTTTTTATTGCATGTTTTCTATTTAAATTTTAAAGTTTTAGTCATTTTGTAGTGCTTTTGTTATTTTATTAGTTTTATATATAAATAGTTAATTTATAACAGAGACCAAAAATCATGTTTTGTTTTTCTTTATCCTGCATACCAATTAATATAAATCAAACTGCTGTTGGGTTTAAATAATAATAGCTAAAAGAATACAGCTAACTAACATAAGAAAACAATAAAAACATGATAACAATAAAAAAACATGATTTATGAAAAATAATGTTTCTGTTTCTGTTCTGGAGTTATCTGTTTTTGCAAATAAACTCCTATATGTATATAGTTTTCATAACTAAAAAAATGAGAAAATGAAAAATGGTGCCTGATTAACTAACTAAAGTAAAATAAGTGTAAGTATTTTTATTACAGTTTATTTTAATTCAAGTAATTTTGCCAAATTAGGGACTACAATGAAAATAATAGCTGTATATTAAAACTTTAAATATGTTCTTCTGTAATATCACGTGACATAATGCTTAATATTAAGGAATCCTTCATCAGAAATATTTTGTCACTGGACAGACACTCATAGCTCTGTTGTGTGTTCTCATCCAGTGGAAAATGTTGGTGATTCTCACTGGTCGTACTGCAGCCGCTTTGTGTTTTATTCACTGAGCCACATTTCTAACCTGCTGGAGCATGTGGGAGAAAAGGGCTTTTTCCTTAACGAGGAGCTTCGGCAGGCACGGGGGACAGTCGGCGTCCTGCTGAATCATGCTGAAACGGTTACTCTCAAGCACGCTTCCCAAAGGTCAGGACTGTCACATCTGCAGATATACTCCTATTGTACATGTATTAAAAGATGATTAATTTTACAAGAAACTCAAGACCTTTTAGGATCTCTTTGTCCTGCCATATTCTTTGTCTTTAATCTCACATTCTTTTTATTTTCAAGTCCGTAATTCACTAATTCAACACATGAACTGTTTAGATACTAGAGCTAGTTCTTTGAAATATACAATAATAAGCAGAAGTTCTTGTTAGCATAAATGCAAGAATCCTGTTTCTTCTATTAAAACAGATTTTGTTTTTGTTGTTGTTCCAGCCAACCATTTGTGCAAGTACAGAAGAAGAAAGAGGGTTGGTGGTTGCCTTGGTGGTTTCTCTTTATTGGTTGGTTTCTGCTTTTCGCCTTGAGCGGTATTTCCACCTTCTTTACCCTGCTTTATGGCTTCCAGTACGGAAGGGAGTCTTCCATACAGTGGGTGATCACGCTTACATTATCTCTCGTCCAAAGCATCTTCCTCTTGCAGCCTCTTAAGGTAAGAACCAGTGGGGTCTTTTTAAGAGAAGCAGAGACTTTAAGGAACAGCTCACCCAAAAATGACAAATGTCTGTCATTCTCTCCTGGAATACAAAAGAAACACTGAAGAATGTTAATGTGCCAGTATGTTTTTTTATTTTGTTTTTTCACTCAACAACAGCATACATTATAATTATAATTATAATCAAGTACTTTAAACGTGTGTTAGTCAATACATTAAAAAGTGTACTTTAAAATGTAAAAAAATATTATTAAAACAATGCATTTTAAAGTACACAGTGCACTTTTTTTAAGTGTGTAAAGAAACAGTCATCTTTACATACACTAAAGTGGCCTTTAATTTTAAATAATAAAATATTTTAATCATTGTGATGGATATTATCTGTTATGAAAAAAACATTTTAAGATTTAATGTACCCTACAAGTGGACACTATCTAAAATTAGGTTCATTTCTTTTTAACAGTGGTATGCTATCACTGCTTGAAAAAGAGTAGCTCGAACAATCTTCAAAATGTCTCCTTTTGTTTGTTTTCTCAGAAGAAAAAAAGTCACAGTGTAGTGTGACATGAATGAGTGATGTTGACTAGGAAATGAATAATGCGTTCTGTCTGCTGAGTAATGAGTATAAAAGAGTGAATACATTATTTTTGGGTGAACTATTCTTCTAAACAACAGTCTCAGTTTGCTCTCTATTTAATCTCACTGATGTCTAGGAGATCTCATGTGTGATTTCTCCTAACTGTTCTGGGTGACAGGTGATATTTGTGGCGATCTTCTTTGCCATGATCCTGAGGCCAGTAACTGTGGAGAACAACGAGGAGGTTGAACTGCTCCTGCAGGGTGAGAACATGCACACCAAAAAACTAAATAACTTAGTTTTGTCTTTGTCTTATTGTCTTTGTCAATAGCAAACAGTCTTCTCATTAATGCTTTTTTGCCATTTCACAGAGCAAAAGGGCAAACGTGAGGAATATGTTGGGAGGTCAATATCCTGAATACATCTCACCTCGGACTCAAATTGTAAAGGAGGATGCTTGATTTGAGAAGTTACCAAACTCACCCAATTATTTTTGGAAATTTTGCAAATGATTGGCATTTCACTGTCTCTTGCAGATTATAATCCATTTGTGTCGTGTTTATACTTTAGTAATTATTACTATGTGTTCAGATCTTTGTATCAAATTCTAGCGACATATTATTGATTTGGTCTATATTTTTACAATAACAATGGTGTATAGTTTAGCACATTCAACTTTCTGTACTTTTTGTTTTCTGATCAAATCAGAAAAAATGGGTTTTCTAATAGACAGAATATGGCAATAATGTCACTCAAATTGAGATTCACTCAAGGTTATTTTTAAGAATTACTTTCTAATGATACATGAACATATATACATTTTGGTGGGCAGTATCATTCTATACATTGCCATTTTTGGTTAATTTATTGCAAGAGCAGATTCGCATTTCACTCCAATGTTGGTAACTGTTCAGTAAATAGTACCGCTGTGTGTCTGCTGTAATTGTTGTTACTGTGATCTCTGTATGAGGGGTAGGTCAGTGACAATGTTGAAACTATTACATAAAACACACTGAATATTCTCACTATATTTTTCAGTTTAATTTATGTAATTTATAAATACTATATAAAAGGTATTTTAGTATAACCTCAATAAATAACTTATTTATTTCCAATGACTTTCAGTGTATCAATCAAAATATATTTGACGTTCAGTGGAATTATTATCAACATAATAGTGCAATTTTCACATATACCCTTCACATGTTTTTGCCACTTAATATTTTTGTTAAAAAAATTAAGCATTTTTAACGATTAACAATTTAATAAATGTAAAAATGTATGAATTAATTCAATTTGATAAATACAATTTAATGAGTCCTTGCTGAATAAAATGACACTTTTCTTCAGAAAGAAAGAAAGAAAGAAAGAAAGAAAGAAAGAAAAAACTGTTTCCAACATTCATACAAATATTAAATGTTTTTGAGCGATGATTAACCCTTTAAGAATCCAAGACGCCTAGTGGTGACAGGGTAAAGTCGTAAGACACAAAAACTCAAAAAATAAATGTTGAACATGTCATATATCCATGGAAAGCTGAGATTCTTGTGATTTCAACTATGTAAAGATTTTATTTAAGTCATTTTATTAATCATTTTAAGATACAATAAACACAGCATGTACAATCAGTGTCTTTATCAGACCACTTTTTGTTGAGATAATGTAGACATGCATGATAGTACAGACATACATAGGAATAACACAGTAGGGATGCAATATAACACCAATATAAGAAAAAAAACACAAATTAAATTATGTAATATGTACAAAAATAGAAATATAGGAAAAAAATGTATTTAGATTATAAATTATAAATGTATATGTAATTTTAAAAGTGTACACATTTTGGATTCTATAAATAAATGTCACTATAATGTGTTTATGCTTCAGTTACTATGTGTCAGCAATTATTGACAGTGAATCTGGATGAGAAATTGAATAGATCTAAGTGTAACCTTTCATTAGAGCCCAAAATGATGACTGTACATTAAAGCATTCAAGAATTACAGCATTGTATGTGTTGTTGGTTACAAAGGGTCGTTTGGAGTCTCCCAAGTGTAATTTTTTTGGAAGCGCCTAGACATAAAATTAGATAAACATGTGTAAAACACTAATTTTCTAATATATTGTTTATCAAATGGGAAATTTGGCTTGGTAAGGCTTCATTCTGTGATCCCAATGTATTTTCCAGCTCATACCTCCCAGCTATAGTCATCTGCAGGCTTCTATTTACAAAGAAAATGCAAAAATGAAATGAAATGATTTCTTTTTTGTGTGTGTTCAAAGTTCAAAGTGAGATACCAACCTCAGAGTGTCACCTTTCAAAGGAGACCAACACCATGCATATCATCCAAATGGCCCAAGAACAGCATGCAATTTACTTTGGGTATGCCTTTTTTAGACGTTTTAGGCTAATTTTACAGGAATCGTAAAGGGTTCAAATCTGTAATAGTTCAAAATATAAGTGATTTTATTATATATTTTTCTTTTAATTTTTTATGAAATAAATACCTCCTTGGTGAGAGTTATTTCTAAAAATAAATAAATACATGTTTGAAAAGTAGTGATTATAAATGTAAGCATTTTAACACAATTGACTATACATAGTCTGTTTTACGGTTAGTTTTTTTTCAAATATATCATGCACAACGTTATATATATCATATACAAAGACTCTTTGCGCTGTCATCATTTACTCATTTACATAGTTTATATCTGTAAAATCATTATCTATAGATGATACTATAGCTTCAGTGGCTGACAATTGCGAAATGTTGTAAATCAGCTAGTAAACATTTAGCTATTAATGGCAACGCAAGACCTTTTTATAAATGACAGGATTTATAGCAGACGACGCTTCCCCGACCTTCTCTTCAGCTCACTAATATTAGGAAGGTGGCTGTGTCCTGCTTCAGGCCACGTTTGTTTGCAGTGACATGCAGACGCTCTCTCACTACGCCTGGCCTCTGAACTCTCCCCTGGGTCTGTGTGTTAATACCTCACAGAGGTGAGATCCTGAAGGGACGCTCACAGGCAGTGGGTTTGTGTCCCTGTCTCTGTGCACCTCATCCTCTCCGCCAAACCAGAGCTGGAGCTGTCCAAACAACTACTCACTATATTCCAGCATGTGAATGAATCGCCAAAATGCTGGCTCACTGATGTGCATCTCAGCCCTTTTAAAGATGTTTATGTGCCAAGATAACCCATGTCTCTCGCAGTCCCTCAGACGAGAGTATTTGGTAAGGCTTGTGTATGGACGCCTCCATACTTGTGTGAAGTAATAATTATATTATACAAAAAAATGTACTTGCAATATAATTTATATAACACTAACTGACTGACATATGTAATATCAATGTATTATTTTTTCCCTATCATGAGAGCTGTGCAGGTCAACATTTTTTGTTCTACTTTGTTGACACTGACTGTCAGTTTGTCTAGCTTAATGCTATTTTAATGTTGAGCTTTTTCAACATAAAACTTTTTACTGAGAAAAGTCAATACATTTAGCACGTCGTGCCTCATATTAAACTATGTTTAAAAGATGTGAAGAGTATGACAATTTCGCTGAAAATTAACACAGCGTGCATATAGTCATCGTGCAATTATTGTACTTACACATTTGCACATAATATCAAAACACGTGCGATTTGCTTAATACAAATTTAATTAATATTTTAGTTTTAAACGTGAGGTTTTCTAAATCTAAAAATTAAATATATGGATAAAATTACAATCTAGCGTGAACAATACACGTTTCAGAGATCTTGTTTTGTGGGCGAATCTCGTTTGAGAACAGAATACATCGATTGAGAAAAACAGTAATAGATTAGTTGTGTTACTTTACCCTCTAGTGGTCAGAAAGTGTAAAACGCTTTAATATCCTAAGTACAGTCAAACGTTTGTTCAAAAATAAATAAAGTTTTAATTTATATGTATTCATGCTGTATTAATTAAAATAAAAACATGTTATAGCAGTTTAATACATTTCATGTTATGGTATCTTTCGTTTAAAGAAATTAAAGATTACTCTTTAAATGAATCATTATTTGGGTGAGAAGTATAAGTTATGAGCAAATAGACTTTATTACACGGCATCAGATATGTTTTCAACGCAAGCTAAAGTCAGTATCAAACATACCTAAACACTGCCAGATTTGTATTTGGGTGATTAGAGAAGATAAAACATAAATTAGTGTTTTAAACTCAAGTAGAAAGAAGCCAAAACAACGCTTTCAAAACTTTGACATTGACACTTTAACAGTCAAATCTTACACCAAATAAGTCAGTGATATATGATAAAACCCCGACCAAAGAAAAGACGTAGCATGTAAATACTTATTCAAATGTGGAGTTCAAGGTACGAGCTGTCAGGAAAGTCACATTTCCCAGAGAAAGGTGTGGAACAGCAAGGCCACTGCTTGAGATGCGGAAACTAAGGCAAATTCAGTCCAGAAACACACATAGACAGGACTAAAAGCAGGAGTGTTATTAACAAAGCCTTTCTTTTAGAGTCCAATTAAGATGGTTGACAGGAGTAACTACATTAACAGAAAAAAATATGAAATGCCTAACTTTAGGCCACAGAGACGACTCATTAAACGAGAGGCTGAAATAAAGCAATCTTTTCTTCAATTCTGCGCTCAGTTCACTAGAATCAAGCAAACTGTGGTGTTCACCAAACCCTCGCATCTAAACGCATTCGGTCAATAACAAAAAGCTGAGTCACTTTGCACTAACATTGTGATCCACTAATAATCCATGACATCACTCGGTCGTTTGAAGGGTCATGGTCATTCAAAAGAGTTCATTGCACAACTCTGGGTGTAAACAATGGCAACAGGTTATACCTGCTTTTTCTTAGAGGAGTCATAGAGAGGTATGATTTGCTGGGGAAAACTTAGACATCGGTTTTTTTTTTTAAAGGGGGAAGTTAACAAATAACAAAATTGGAATCTAATCTATAATATAAATATTCAATCGACTTCTAAAGTGGTCATACAGAGATTACACTACAGATGATTAAGTAGATTTAGCGGTCAGCAAGGCCCTCTAAGCAAAGTGCTCATTCAAAGAGTAGGCAGTTTGTCAACAGTCCATGTTACGTGAAAGTCTAAAATGAGCGAATACATTTCTGCCACTGCCATATACAAGTGTCTATACAGCATCCGATCCTTCATTGTTTTAAGTAACAAGTATTATATTACACCTCCACCAGAAGACCTGTGAGTATGTGAATATGGACAGGGTACATTGAATTATTCTCGTGTGGCAGCTGAGACAGATGTTCTGACTCCCAGTGTGCTCTCTGTGATTAGGTCTTCTTCTTGAGATCTTCAAAGCGCCGTGACAGGTCGTCAAAGTCAATGTCGTCTGATGTGTTGGCGTTCACTCCGAAGGAGGAGGCTGGGAGTGTGTCAGGAACAGACGGAAGTTCAGGAAGGGTAGAGTTGTCATAGAACTGACCAGACGGGACTGGGCCTGGAGAGAAAACACAGCTTTTAGAAAGAAAAATATCATTATACAAGCCATAAAAAAATCTTATTAGGACATAGCACATACCTGGGATGACCTGGGAAGGATTATAGGGTTTGAGAGACAACTCATCGATCTTAAAAAAACACACGAAAACATGTTAAGACCTCATACGTACATGGCAACTACTGCAATTCTCAAAACTGCTATACTGATACTGTGAAGGATTAGAATTATGAGACGTGCATTGTGAGTTAAATCAGAGCACCGTAGTGAGTGAATGTAGTTCATATTTGTAAAACCTGGGGTCTCATTTATAGAACGATCCTAAATGTTAAAAGTATAACAATTTCCAAAATGTTCCTTTAAACAAATTCTTAAACAGCCATATTACACACAAAGAAATCAAAACACTTGCTAAATGCATCACTATATAAATTGCAGTTTACCCTAAACTCAAGTGCAATACGAACAAGCACATTAACTCGATCTACAGAACAGCCATAAATATCCATATATGGCATGCATAGACTTGTATTTTTAGGAATTTATAGAATTCCAGGAAATTAAATACAATTAATGGATTAACTGCATTGATATAATGATAAAAAAACATCTGCTAATTTTCACATATAATATTAATGCATATTCTGATTCTGTCTCTGTATCTTTACATTTATTAATCAGTGCTGGATTGTTTTAATTACTGATAAATAGGTGTACAAAAAAACCCTGTACACATGATCTTCAATTGGCTTATGCATAAAAATGCTTTTACTTCAGTTTTTGCCTTCATAAATTCAGAATTTAGGATTAAATCTGATCATATTGTGCGTTTTATAAATGAGGCCCCTGTTGTCAATGTGATTTGTCTATAGCAAGGTCTCCTGTTTCCATGCACAGCAGAGGATTTGTTGGGGTAAATGCTTCAAGGTGAATGTCACAAAAAGCTAAAATCAAAAGAAATAATATTGCATTTTTGTATAAAGACAATTTAACATTTTGTGTGATAATATTTTCATGACATCATATTTTTTTGCCTCATTTTTAATAATAATAATATAATATCTTACTGATCCAAACAAAATGCTTCAGTATCTTTATGCAAAATACTACTTTTTTCGTTTTCATTTTGACAGACATGTTCATGACAACCCATATGAGATTCCCCTTTTTAATATATATTTGTGTGTACATGTCTACTTAAATACTTAAAAACACTTCCCCAAAAAAACCCATGCACTCGGTGCAAGAGAGATCAGAATGTAGTGTTTTGGATCCTTTGCAGCCCGTAACACATGCCTGTGGAGTAGTGATGCGCGGATGAGCTAAAACGTCACCCGAATCCAGCTTCAAATAAATGATCCACCCGCAAACCGCCCGCACCTATATTTTTGTCTGATTTAGATAACCGCATCCGATTGTCACATTCAGGGTTCGTATGGTCATGAAAATCCTGGAAAAGTCATGGATTTTTAAAACAGAAATTTCCAGGCCAGTTTTGGAAAAGTCATGGAAATCTATTTCACAATCCCCTGTATACTAGAATTATGTTTAATTAGGTCCTGAATTTCGGTGTTGGATTGCGCATCGGCTATATCTCATTCCCGCAGCAAAACATTTATTCAATATAGCGTATATCGGTTCGATGAGTAAATAAATCCACACAAACCATCAGATCAAATCAGTCATTTGAAAACAGCGCGAGTGATTCAGCTGTACAGCGTCTTCTCTCTTTGACCTTCTCTTCACCTCGGAGCATCTAGCTGAACGCTGCGATACAAGACTTTATCTCACGCTTCAGTACAGTTGACAGAATTGTCAATTTCCTCAATTTTTCACGTCTTTTTAAGCCATTCGGTACTCGTGCTCTCCAGAGGCGCTTTTCTGTGCGCTCACATCCAGAGTGCGCACTGCGAGTACCAAATTGAGTTTGCAAGCAAATTCTGTTGCGCTTAAGTGGCCAAATACACACAAAATGATGTCAAAATAGTCGTCCTGGCGAGTACCCTCATAAGCACTAGTCGGTTTTGTCTTAAGTTAATGTAAACAGTTACGAAAGAAAACGCATCTGTATCAGTATTGGATTCATGAAATATGTCTTGTAACAGCAGCCTAATAAAGCTGTGCAATCTGTCAAAGAGAAAATTCCTCACTGCTCTTGACTAAATAATGTTTTGTTGAATAACTTTAATATGTTAATTTACACTTTATTCAATTTCTGATGCCTATTTAGAAAATGTAGTAAATAATTGCATCATTAATGATTTATCTTATCCACCCGCAAGTAATCAGAATGCATTTTTTATTACCAGACCCACGGATTATATGCAGCGCCCGCAGATATAACCGCCATCCACGCATCACTACTGTGGAGGCTGTCTGTGTGAGATCAGAAGACTGACAACAGAGCAGGACTAACACAGCATGTGAACTGGAATAAACTACTCTTCCCTGCAAGGTGAACAGGTCTTCTCCATCTGTCTGGAAGGGGGGGGTGGTGATCACTTGCACTTACAGATTCATAGGTTCAAAATATTTTAATCATTGTGATGGATATTATCTGTTATGAAAAAAACATTTTAAGATTTAATGTACCCTACAAGTGGACACTATCTAAAATTAGGTTCATTTCTTTTTAACAGTGGTATGCTATCACTGCTTGAAAAAGAGTAGCTCGAACAATCTCCAAAATGTCTCGTTTTGTTTGTTTTCTCAGAAGAAAAAAAAGTCACCGTGTAGTGTGACATGAATGAGTGATGTTGACTAGGAAATGAATAATGCGTTCTGTCTGCTGAGTAATGAGTATAAAAGAGTGAATACATTATTTTTGGGTGAACTATTCTTCTAAACAACAGTCTCAGTTTGCTCTCTATTTAATCTCACTGATGTCTAGGAGATCTCATGTGTGATTTCTCCTAACTGTTCTGGGTGACAGGTGATATTTGTGGCGATCTTCTTTGCCATGATCCTGAGGCCAGTAGCTGTGGAGAACAACGAGGAGGTTGAACTGCTCCTGCAGGGTGAGAACATGCACACCAAAAAACTAAAGAACTTTGTCTTTGTCAATAGCAAACAGTCTTCTCATTAATGCTTTTTTGCCATTTCACAGAGCAAAAGGGCAAACGTGAGGAATATGTTGGGAGGTCAATATCCTGATTACATCTCACCTCGGACTCAAATTGTAAAGGAGGATGCTTGATTTGAGAAGTTACCAAACTCACCCAATTTTTTGTCAATTTTGGTGTTGGGAACAGAGGATGCCATTTTCATGTCTATGCAAATGATTGGCATTTCACTGTCTCTTGCAGATTATAATCCATTTGTGTCGTGTTTATACTAATTATTACTATGTGTACAGATCTTTGTATCAAATTCTAGCGACATATTATTGATTTGGTCTATATTTTTACAATAACAATGGTGTATAGTTTAGCACATTCAACTTTCTGTACTTTTTGTTTTCTGATCAAATCAGAAAAATTGGGTTTTCTAATAGGCAGAATATGGCAATAATGTCACTCAAATTGAGATTCACACAAGGTTATTTTTAAGAATTACTTTCTAATGATACATGAACATATCTACATTTTGGTGGGCAGTATCATTCTATACATTGCCATTTTTGGTTAATTTATTGCAAGAGCAGATTCTCATTTCACTCCAATGTTGGTAACTGTTCAGTAAATAGTACCGCTGTGTGTCTGCTGTAATTGTTGTTAATGTGATCTCAGTATGAGGGGTAGGTCAGTGACAATGTTGAAACTATATTACATAAAACACACTGAATATTCTCACTATATTTTTCAGTTTAATTTATGTAATTTATAAATACTATATAAAAGGTATTTTAGTATAACCTCAATAAATAACTTATTTATTTCCAATGACTTTCAGTGTATCAATCAAAATATATTTGACGTTCAGTGCAATTATTATCAACATAATAGTGCAATTTTCACATATACACTTCACATGTTTTTGCCACTTAATATTTTTGTTAAAAAAATTAAGCATTTTTAACGATTAACAATTTAATAAATGTAAAAATGTATGAATTAATTCAATTTGATAAATACAATTTAATTAGTCCTTGCTGAATAAAATGACACTTTTCTTCAGAAAGAAAGAAAGAAAGAAAGAAAGAAAGAAAGAAAGAAAGAAAGAAAGAAAGAAAAAAACTGTTTCCAACATTCATAAAAATATTAAATGTTTTTGAGCGATGATTAACCCTTTAAGAATCCAAGACGCCTAGTGGTGACAGGGTAAAGTCGTAAGACACAAAAACTCAAAAAAACATTTTGAACATGTCATATATCCATGGAAAGCTGAGATTCTTGTGATTTCAACTATGTAAACCATTTTAAGATACAATAAACACAGCATGTACAATCAGTGTCTTTATCAGACCACTTTTTGTTGAGATAATGTAGACATGCATGATAGTACAAACATACATAGGAATAACACAGTAGGGATGCAATATAACACCAATATAAGAAAAAAACTAATTAAATAATGTAATATGTACAGAAATAGAAATATAGGAAAAAAATGTATTTAGATTATAAATTATAAATATATATGTAATTTTAAAAGTGTACACATTTTGGATTCTATAAATAAATGTCACTATAATGTGTTTATGCTTCAGTTACTATGTGTCAGCAATTATTGACAGTGAATCTGGATGAGAAATTGAATAGATCTAAGTGTAACCTTTCATTAGAGCCCAAAATGATGACTGTACATTAAAGCATTCAAGAATTACAGCATTGTATGTGTCGTTGGTTACAAAGGGTCGTTTGGAGTCTCCCAAGTGTAATTTATTTGGAAGCGTCTAGACATAAAATTAGATAAACATGTGTAAAACACTAATTTTCTAATATATTGTTTATCAAATGGGAAATTTGGCTTGGTAAGGCTTCATTCTGTGATCCCAATGTATTTTCCAGCTCATACCTCCCAGCTATAGTCATCTGCAGGCTTCTATTTACAAAAAAAATGCAAAAATGAAATAAAATGATTTCTTTTTTGTGTGTGTTCAAAGTGCTATAACTCAATACCAGTAAGACTTACAGTGATTCTGACTGTTGAGAAACAAACCTCAGAGTGTCACCTTTCAAAGGAGACCAACACCATGCATATCATCCAAATGGCTCAAGAACAGCATGCAATTTACTTTGGGTATGCCTTTTTTAGACGTTTTAGGCAAATTTTACAGGAATCGTAAAGGGTTCAAATCTGTAATAGTTCAAAATATAAGTGATTTTATTATATATTTTTCTTTTAATTTTTTATGAAATAAATACCTCCTTGGTGAGAGTTATTTCTAAAAATAAATAAATACATGTTTGAAAAGTAGTGATTATAAATGTAAGCATTTTTAACACAATTGACTATACATAGTCTGTTTTTACGGTTAGTTTTTTTTTTCAAATATATCATGCACAACGTTATATATATCATATACAAAGACTCTTTGCGCTGTCATCATTTACTCATTTACATAGTTTATATCTGTAAAATCATTATCTATAGATGATACTATAGCTTCAGTGGCTGACAATTGCGAAATGTTGTAAATCAGCTAGTAAACATTTAGCTATTAATGGCAACGCAAGACCTTTTTATAAATGACAGGATTTATAGCAGACGACGCTTCCCCCACCTTCTCTTCAGCTCACTAATATTAGGAAGGTGGCTGTGTCCTGCTTCAGGCCACGTTTGTTTGCAGTGACATGCAGACTCTCTCTCACTACGCCTGGCCTCTGAACTCTCCTCTGGGTCTGTGTGTTAATACCTCACAGAGGTGAGATCCTGAAGGGACGCTCACAGGCAGTGGGTTTGTGTCCCTGTCTCTGTGCACCTCATCCTCTCCTCCAAACCAGAGCTGGAGCTGTCCAAACAACTACTCACTATATTCCAGCATGTGAATGAATCGCCAAAATGCTGGCTCACTGATGTGCATCTCAGCCCTTTTAAAGATGTTTATGTGCCAAGATAACCCATGTCTCTCGCAGTCCCTCAGACGAGAGTATTTGGTAAGGCTTGTGTATGGACGCCTCCATACTTGTGTGAAGTAATAATTATATTATACAAAAAAATGTACTTGCAATATAATTTATATAACACTAACTGACTGACATATGTAATATCAATGTATTATTTTTTCCCTATCATGAGAGCTGTGCAGGTCAAACATTTTTGTTCTACTTTGTTGACACTGACTGTCAGTTTGTCTATGCTATTTTAATGTTGAGCTTTTTCAACATAAAACTTTTTACTGAGAAAAGTCAATACATTTAGCACGTCGTGCCTCATATTAAACTATGTTTAAAAGATGTGAAGAGTATGACAATTTCGCTGAAAATTAACACAGCGTGCATATAGTCATCGTGCAATTATTGTACTTACACATTTGCACATAATATCAAAACACGTGCGATTTGCTTAATACAAATTTAATTAATATTTTAGTTTTAAACGTGAGGTTTTCTTAATCTAAAAATTAAATATATGGATAAAATTACAATCTAGCGTGAACAATACACGTTTCAGAGATCTTGTTTTGTGGGTGAATCTCGTTTGAGAGCAGAACAAATCGATTGAGAAAAACAGTAATAGATTAGTTGTGTTACTTCATCCTCTAGTGGTCAGAAAGTGTAAAACGCTTTAATATCCTAAGTACAGTCAAACGTTTGTTCAAAAATAAAGTATTAATTTATATGTATTCATGCTGTATTAATTAAAATAAAAACATGTTATAGCAGTTTAATACATTTCATGTTATGGTATCTTTCGTTTGAAGAAATTAAAGATTAATCTTTAAATGAATCATTATTTGGGTGAGAAGTATAAGTTATGAGCAAATAGACTTTATTACACGGCATCAGATATGTTTTCAACGCAAGCTAAAGTCAGTATCAAACATACCTAAACACTGCCAGATTTGTATTTGGGTGATTAGAGAAGATAAAACATAAATTAGTGTTTTAAACTCAAGTAGAAAGAAGCCAAAACAACGCTTTCAAAACCTTGACATTGACACTTTAACAGTCAAATCTTACACCAAATAAGTCAGTGATATATGATAAAACCCCCACCAAAGAAAAGACTTAGCATGTAAATACTTATTCAAATGTGGAGTTCAAGGTACGAGCTGTCAGGAAAGTCACATTTCCCAGAGAAAGGTGTGGAACAGCAAGGCCACTGCTTGAGATGCGGAAACTAAGGCAAATTCAGTCCAGAAACACACATAGACAGGACTAGAAACAGGAGTGTTATTAACAAAGCCTTTCTTTTAGAGTCCAATTAAGATGGTTGACAGGAGTAACTACATTAACAGAAAAAATATGAAATGCCTAACTTTAGGCCACAGAGACGACTCATTAAACGAGAGGCTGAAATAAAGCAATCTTTTCTTCAATTCTGTGCTCAGTTCACTAGAATCAAGCAAACTGTGGTGTTCACCAAACCCTCGCATCTAAACGCATTCGGTCAATAACAAAAAGCTGAGTCACTTCGCACTAACATTGTGATCCACTAATAATCCATGACATCACTCGGTCGTTTGCAGGGTCATGGTCATTCAAAAGAGTTCATTGCACAACTCTGGGTGTAAACAATGGCAACAGGTTATACCTGCTTTTTCTTAGAGGAGTCATAGAGAGGTATGATTTGCTGGGGAAAACTTAGACATCGTTTTTTTTTTTTAAAGGGGAAGTTAACAAATAACAAAATTGGAATCTAATCTATAATATAAATATTCAATCGACTTCTAAAGTGGTCATACAGAGATTACACTACAGATGATTAAGTAGATTTAGCGGTCAGCAAGGCCCTCTAAGCAAAGTGCTCATTCAAAGAGTAGGCAGTTTGTCAACAGTCCATGTTACGTGAAAGTCTAAAATGAGCGAATACATTTCTGCCACTGCCATATACAAGTGTCTATACAGCATCCGATCCTTCATTGTGTTAAGTAACAAGTATTATATTACACCTCCACCAGAAGACCTGTGAGTATGTGAATATGGACAGGGTACATTGAATTATTCTCGTGTGGCAGCTGAGACAGATGTTCTGACTCCCAGTGTGCTCTCTGTGATTAGGTCTTCTTCTTGAGATCTTCAAAGCGCCGTGACAGGTCGTCAAAGTCAATGTCGTCTGATGTGTTGGCGTTCACTCCGAAGGAGGAGGCTGGGAGTGTGTCAGGAACAGACGGAAGTTCAGGAAGTGTAGAGTTGTCATAGAACTGACCAGACGGGACTGGGCCTGGAGAGAAAACACAGCTTTTAGAAAGAAAAATATCATTATACAAGCCATAAAAAAATCTTATTAGGACATAGCACATACCTGGGATGACCTGGGAAGGATTATAGGGTTTGAGAGACAACTCATCGATCTTAAAAAACACACGAAAACATGTTAAGACCTCATACGTACATGGCAACTACTGCAATACTCAAAACTGCTATACTGATACTGTGAAGGATTAGAATTATGAGACGTGCATTGTGAGTTAAATCAGAGCACCGTAGTGAGTGAATGTAGTTCATATTTGTAAAACCTGGGGTCTCATTTATAGAACGATCCTAAATGTTAAAGTATAACAATTTCCAAAATGTTCCTTTAAACAAATTCTTAAACAGCCATATCACACACAAAGAAATCAAAACACTTGCTAAATGCATCACTATATAAATCGCAGTTTACCCTAAACTCAAGTGCAATACGAACAAGCACATTAACTCGATCTACAGAACAGCCATAAATATCCCTATACGGCATGCATAGATTTGTATTTTTAGGAATTTATAGAATTCCAGGAAATTAAATACAATTAATGGATTAACTGCATTGATATAATGATCAAAAAACATCTGCTAATTTCCACATATAATATTAATGCATATTCTGTCTCTGTATCTTTACATTTATTAATCAGTGCTGGATTGTTTTAATTACTGATAAATAGGTGTACAAACAAACCCTGTACACATGATCTTCAATTGGCTTATGCATAAAAATGCTTTTACTTCAGTTTTTGCCTTCATAAATTCAGAATTTAGGATTAAATCTGATCGTATTGTGCATTTTATAAATGAGGCCCCTGTTGTCAATGTGATTTGTCTATAGGAAGGTTTCCTGTTTCCATGCACAGCAGAGGATTTGTTGGGGTAAATGCTTCAAGCTGAATGTCACAAAAAGCTAAAATCAAAAGAAATAATATTTTTTGCCTCATTTTTAATAATAATAATATAATATCTTATTCATCCAAACAAAATGCTTCAGTTTCTTTATGCAAAATACTACTTTTTTCTTTTAATTTTGACAGTCATGTTCTTGACAACCCATATGAGATTCACATTTTTCACATATGTCTACTTAAAAACACTTCCCCAAAAAACCCATACACTCGGTGCAAGAGAGATCAGAATGTAGTGTTTTGGATCCTTTGCAGCCCGTAACACATGCCTGTGGAGTAGTGATGCGCGGATGAGCTAAAACGTCACCCGAATCCAGCTTCAAATAAATGATCCACCCGCCAACCGCCCGCACCTATATTTTTGTCTGATTTAGATAACCGTACCCGATTGTCACATTCAGGGTTTGTATGGTCATGAAAAACTCGGAAAAGTCATGGATTTTTAAAACAGAAATTTCCAGGCCTGTAAAGTTCTGGAAAAGTCATGGAAATCTATTTCACAATCCCCTGTATACTAGAATTATGTTTAATTAGGTCCTGAATTTCGGTGTTGGATTGCGCATCGGCTATATCGCATTACTCATTCCCGCAGCAAAACATTTATTCAATATAGCGTATATCGGTTAGATGAGTAAATAAATCCACACAAACCATCAGATCAAATCAGTCATTTGAAAACAGCGCGAGTGATTCAGCTGTACAGCGTCTTCTCTCTTTGACCTTCTCTTCACATCGGCGCATCTAGCTGAACGCTGCGATACAAGACTTTAATCTCACGCTTCAGTACAGTTGACAGAATTGTCGATTTCCTCAATTTTTCACGTCTTTTTAAGCCATTCGGTAGAGGTGCTCCAGAGGCGCTTTTCTGTGCGCTCAGTCACATCCAGAGCACGCACTGCGAGTACCAAATTGAGTTTGCAAGCAAATCTTGTTGCACTTAAGTAGCCAAATACACACAAAATGATGTCAAAATAGTCGTCCTGGCGAGTATCCTCATAAGCACTAGTCGGTTTTGTCTTAAGTTAATGTGAACAGTTATGAAAGAAAACGCATCTGTATCAGTATTGGATTCATGAAATAGCTCTTGAGACAGCAGCCTAATAAAACGTTTGTCATTAATGATAATCAAAAAACTAAAGACAGTGAAAGTCCCTCACTGCTCTTGACTAAATAATGTTTTGTTGAATAACTTTAATATGTTAATTTACACTGCATTATTACTAATTATTAACTACATTATCTAAATAGGCATCAGAAATTGAAATATGTTAATTTACAATTTATTCAATTTCTGAATCCTATTTAGAAAATGTAGTTAATAATTGCATCATTAATGATTTATCTTATCCACCCGCAAGTAATCAGAATGCATTTTTTATTACCAGACCCACCCGACCCACGGATTATACGCAGCGCCCGCAGATATAACCGCCATCCACGCATCACTACTGTGGAGGCTGTCTGTGTGAGATCAGAAGACTGACAACAGAGCAGGACTAACACAGCATGTGAACTGGAATAAACTACTCTTCCCTGCAAGGTGAACAGGTCTTCTCCATCTGTCTGGAAGGGGGGGAGGTGGTGATCACTTGCACTTACAGATTCATAGGTGGGTGGGCAGCTGGGCAGCTGTGGGGGCTGCCCTCCTCTCATTGGAGCCTGGAAGTTGCTAAAGCCATCATAGGTGCCAACAGGACCATTAAAGGGCTCCTGTAAGGGAAAAAATATTTTACATGGATCTCACAGCCAAACATTCAGACTTCTTAGATTGGTCAAGTAAATGAGTTAGTCAGAGGTTGGTCTTACAGCTCCTTTAGGCATTGGGTAGTTGAAAGCTGTGGGCATAGGCATGGGCATTGGCATGGGCATAGGCATGCCTACAGCGGGAGCCGTAAACCCTCCTCCACCTCCTCCGCCAGGTCCTGGCTTCTTGAAGTCGCTGTCCACATCAATCAGATCGGCCTCTTCACCCGGACACACCTCGGGCTGTGAATGACACGGATGAGGAAAGTTTGAAACAAATGCTGCTTGTAGAGATGAGGAAGTTGGAAAGGAAGAGGAAATTGATTCCTACCCGAACCATGGCATCAGGTTCATAGGGAACGTTGTAGTTTTGGCGATCTCAATGAGGTAACGCTCCACCAAAATCTTAGGAGGGGCCTCCACACTCAGTTTGTGAATAAGCTACAGAAATAATGAGCAATATGAATTTACAACGGCTTAAAAGCAGATTTGTAGAACCAATTCCTATGCTTTTATAATATTCTGAATTTGGCTTGGCAAAAATCAATATCAACAAGATCTATTCACATAAATGAAGAAAACTATAAATATATAGTATATACTATAACATTAACTATACATTTTAATTAATAATTGTTTGAATTCTAATTCTATAAGAATAGGGAAGTCCACACCACAACTATAAAGATGACGACATAAAGAAATTACATCATTGACTGGAATCCTTTCAATATGATTTTTTTCCCCAGCTGATTAATGATAACATTATTGAATGCCTATCAGAATCCACCAGTGCATTTAAAGCAGTAGATAACTAACACACAGAGAGAACATTATCATTTATTGATGTGGATGCCAATATAGTTATCTCTTAATTTATCGTTCTTGGTGTGAACGAGCCTTAAGACTAGGGAATTTTTCATCAACCAGGTAAAAGTCATATCTCTGACTGCTTATGGCTGAAATACACTACATGACTTTTGAAAACTGAACAGGTTGAAAACTGAACAGGTTTTACGACACTGGGAAAGGTAACGATGAAAAACTGGCCTCATACAACGAGGCTATAAATGTGTACGAGTAATAAATGAGGATCACACATTACCAGACTTGTTACAAACACAAAAAACAGAAAAGTGCCTAGTTGCTATGAAAACAAAATGTGTTCTAAAATTGGCACAAAATATAAAAATGTTTGATATTTTCGAACTGGATGGAATCATTAGCTAATGGTAAAATAAATTGTGCCCATCATACACTACATCGACTGCTCAAAATCTGCAGAGCTGCTTTGATTTTCATCAACTAGCAATGACTCCTCTAGAAAGTGAATTGGTGCAAAAAATCATGGGCAAAAGTCATGTAGATTATTATTCCAGCCTTCAGAAAGTAACAGGACACCTTTCCTTATAAAGCAGTGTGATTCGAGGTAGATCAGGTGTGCTGGTACATGCAAAATATCTAATATTTTCAGCTTTAAATTACTTAAAGGATCTTTGAAAATGCCCTAATCCAAGATTGAGCAATAGTTATTGTAATATTTGCCCAAGCACACAGTACTACGAGCTACATTTTGTGCCCACCACCTCTAAACAAACATGTTTCATCATACCCTATCATTAACTGTTCCAATCTGGTTTGTCCTGCATAGCTTTCCATACTCTTTGCTGTATTTGGCACACAGCTGATCTGAAACCTGTGAAAGGGAGGAAAAAAAGACATGACTGAGCCATACGAGAACTACACCCAAGAAATGATACCCACAGACACAAAAGATACCTACAATCTTCAGTTCTACCACTTCTGATTGCAGTCGAGGGGCAGCCCAGATGAGAGTGGACACTGCTTCTTGCAGGCCAGGGTCCAGTTCTCTGAAAAGAATACAGAAAAATTAAAGAACATGGATGAAAAAATAAAACCACTTTTCAAATAATAAGATAAAATGTTACTCACTTCATAGACTGTATTAAGCCAAAGCGGGTGATCAGCAAATCACAGTATAACTCCAGGATCTCCATGGCCTCCACCAAATAATCCTCTCTGATGATGTGCTCGACTCTGATTCTCGCACGCTCATCTTTGCCGGCTGACAAGTAGTCTGCGATTTCCTTGCGAGCCTTCTGGGCTAGTTCAGCTAATTCAGATCAAGCAAGTTCAATTCCGTCAAATCAACTAACCTTAGAACATCCCAAACTTTTAAAATGTACAACTTGCAGACAACCAAACTTACTTTTCTTCTTCTCAAGAAGTTTGAGGCGGTTTATGACCAGCCTGAGATTGACACGAAGTCTCTCGGATTTAAACCCTCCACCAAGCATGATGGAGCTCTGTGGAGAAATGTCAACAGCCAAAAATCAGGTAAAGGGGCAGAAAAGACTCAAATTGAAGGCCATAACAGTGGTCCAAGTATCTGACGTTATTAAAGCTAAAGCTCGCCTCCTGTTTGGTGAGTGACGTCACTGCCATATCATGACAACAGCACAAGTCAGCTTTAAGAAACCTACTTTAGTTACGTAAGTAACACCCAGAAACAATGTAACATGATAACAGTAGTCCCTTATGTCAAAAACAGTGGCAGTACTATAGTATCTGATCAAATTACTCTCGTTCTGTACTTGTAGTGTTGTACTGAATCTGATTTATTTATCATGGTATCTACACACTCTCCCAATAACTACAACATATACCATGGTTTGTACTTGTTCGAAAATATAGTAATAATCTGGCACTTTTTGTTGGTTACCCTCTTACTTATTTAGAAACGGTGGATGATTTGTTAATTCTATTCTCTTTCGTATGCTGACTGATGACTCTGTTAGTGTCTCAACAGTTAACGTTAGCCAAAACAAGAGTAAAAGGACATAAAATAGAGTAGCTGACAAGCGGCCACTTGTTATTACTTATATAGCTCGATTCGATGAATTTATACTGATCTCTACAGAACCTACAAACTATATTTAAAACCGTTTTCGACTTTCTGACTTTCCAAACCAGGAAGAGACTCGATTAGCGGCTAGAGGAGCTAAATCACGAAAGTAAACAAAACATTCTAGAACCAACAGATATTGACAAATTATCAAAACGTCGTGTATATCTCACAAATACCATACAAAATATATATTAAATAGTATATTTACATGTAAGTTCCTCTTCAGACGCTAGGAAAGAGTCGGTTTCGATTAGAATGGTTGGGCGACTGCTCAGTCGGTTAGCATTTACTTCCGCATTGGACGTGATGACGTCACGTGGTCACCAGTGGAAACTCGCTTATGGGGGGAAACCCCCGTCACTAGGGTGGACAAATCACATGTCTTTAATGATGTCATGTTTATGATATCACATGACAAGACATAAAGTCAAGTTGGCAAGAAATGCCTGAGCTCACTAGTCACTACCTTAAAATAGGGCAAATAATGTGTCAGAATAGACTGAAAACAATAGTAAAACAATACTGTACATGTTTAAGTGTGAGTGCACTGAAGCATTGTAAATGGTATTCATGTTTGTATGAAAAGTCAAGACTTAAATCACATATTTGCTCTCGATGAACATCATTTTCGAGTTGAAAATCTTCACTACAATGTGTAATTTGTTGAGAATAAAATGATGTGAAAACGGTCAATGTAATCCTAAATCATCAACCCATTAAGGGCTGGAGTCAAATCCACACAAGTAAAATAACTCAAAGTAAAATAAATACATAAATTGCAGGGTGATCCGACATGAATTTCATCACGGTAAGTCAGTAGTGTGCGTGGCCCTCGTGAGCCTGTATGCACTCCTGACCATGTCTACACATGCTCCTGATGAGATGGCAGATTGAGGATCTCCTGCCAGAACTTGATCAGAGCATCAGCGAGCTCCTGGACCGGACACATGGTGGTTTTGGAAGCTCGAGTACATAACATCAAAACAGTAAAACAGTAATATTTTGAAACGTTATTACAATTTAAAAGATTCTAATCTTTTAAAGAATGGTTAGAATGATCAGAAATTATTCTAATATGCTGATTTGGAAACAACATTTCTTATTATTTCTTCATGTATTATTGTTATTATTTATGTGGAATACAAATTTTAAAATATATTCAAATAGAAAACAGAAATAATATTTCACAATATGACAATTACTGTATTTTTGATTGAATTAATGAAGCCTTGGATGTATTGTTTTGTAATTTCTTATGTATATATATATATATATATATATACAGTGCCCTCCAAAAGTATTGGAACAGTAAAGATAAAATTGCTCTGTTGGCTGTGGAATCAAGACATTTACAAATGTGATTAAAAGATGATTATGAGACAATACTACAGAATGTCAAATTTTATTATTGGGTGATTCAACTCATAGATGTTTTACCAGCTAAGAAGTTCAGCACTTCTATAGTTCATCCCTCTATCTGATGTGAGCATACGTATTGGAACAGTTGCCTCACAGGTCTTACTAAGTGATCAGCTGTGTCCTGTTGCATGAATTATTCAGGCATTAAAAGCAGGGAATATACTGTATCGTATCAGTTATATCCATTACTTCTGTATTCTGAATCTTGCATTCGATGATGACGCACACAAACTAGGATGAAGATGAGGGAGCTGACTTTCCTCATGAGACTTTGACACAGAATCACAGATGCTACACAGCAAGATGCAAACCTCTGACCAGCACCAAAAATAGAAAGGATTAGAGTAAAAAAAAAAAAAAGAGCCAGAAGAGTTTTGGAATTGTGTTTATGGACCGATGAGACATGAGCCTTTATCTAAGTGATGGGAAAGCAAAGATGTGGAGGAAAAAATGGAACTGCAAATGATCCCAAGCATACAGCCTCATCCGTAAAGCATGGTGGAGGTGGTGTCATGGCATGGGCATGTATGGCTGTCTCTGGAACAGGCCCTCTCAACTTTACTGATGACTTAATGTATGGCTTCTTCCCCCAGGCCACCAGGCTCCTAAACTCAAACGCAGTCTCATAACATCAACATGACTCCATTTATTAATTACTTAATAATCAGTAAGATATTCATTATTCTCCACCATCCGTATTGCTGCTATGTAAATACCCTGTACAACCTGGGGTCCGTTCTTCGTATGTCACTAACTCAGTTAGCTGGATTTGATGGTTGACGATTTCGCTTGATCTTGGATCATTTGGTTCTTCGAAGCTCATCCCGGAGTTGCTGTCATAGCAACAGATCCGTAAACTTAAACCTGCTCGGGAGCAGACTTATTTCATGTAAACAGGATTAGATCAAATCTTTTTAAGCAGCATTGATACTTAAAATCTGTCACAGCCACCGCTGCTTTATTATAAGAGTACCCTGCTGGTCCAGAGACAATAATTTAAAATAATAATAATTTTTAAATGGCAATGTTGTGTAGTCTATAATACTATAGACATGGCCAGTTTTACTCATTGAAAGATTTATTAGTGATGAAATAATTACTTTACTATTTTATTGTAGTCTTACACACATGCTATACAGTTAATCTGAGCTGTGCATTAATTTGAGTGATGACAGATATTATGGGATGTGGCTTGATGAAGCGCAGGAGATGCAGATTATCTTTCAGAAACTGTAATTAATGCTGTCACATAACAAATCTGTTTCAAAGATACAATTAAATGAATTGCTAATTACAACACTGAAATAAAAATGTAAAGCCTATACAAATACTATAAATCATAAATATAAATAATTGGGAATCATGTAAAAAATTACAAATAAATTAAAAACAGAGCACATTTCATTTATATCTATATACATTTATGTAGTTTTGTTCGCTTCGCTGTTTCCTTATAACGGTCCAGAAAGTTGTCAAATTTTTCGTCAGGTGTCTTTTCTTAATGATATGATGTCATTATGGTGCTGTCTTGCCACCAGCCAATCGCTGCGTTGCTGATCGTGGTCTCGAGTATCGATAGATCTGCCCTTTTCAGGGAACAGTAGTTACGCCCAGTAGTTACGCCCAGTAATCTTAGACAACTTAATCCAGATATTTTAATCTAATACGCAAATTCGTTTGAAGAAACAAATTAGCCAGAGATCAGTTATCATGATTAGAAGATCTGGCATCTCTCAAATCATCTCGGATGTATTAAGCGAGGTACGAAGAACGGACCGCCGTTTTCACATTCTTCTTGCACATCCCTGCTTATATTATTATTTGTTAAGTCTACGGTATACTGCCCTGCACATTATTTTATTGCACATTTTATTTTATATTTTATTCTTTTCTATTTTTTATTCTTACTTTTTATGTTCTACTTCATTTTTTACCTATATTTATGTATATTCTCGTGTTTGTATTTCATATAATTGCACTGTCTATGGAGCGGACCTGACTTACATTTCACTGCTGATTATATTCTGTATAATTGTGTATGTGATGAATAAAAAATCTTGAATCTTGAATGATGACAGTAGCAGGATGAATTTGGAAGAGTACAAAACCATCTTGCCTAGCAATATTCAAGAAAATGCCTCCAGATTAAATGGGAAGGACTTCATATTACATCAGGACAATGACCCAAAACACCCTGCCAGTTCAGTCAAGGAATTTATAAGGGCAAAGAAATGGAAAGTCTTAGATTGCCCAAGTCAATCTCCAGATTTAAATCTGATTGAACATGAATTTCACCTGCTGAAAAGGAGAGTAAAGGCAGAAACTCCCCAAAACAAGCAACAATTGGAATTGGCTGCATTAAAGGCTGGGAAAAATATTTCAAAGGATGAGACGAAGAGTCTGGTGATGTCTACGGGTCACAGACTCACTGCTGTGATTGTGCACAAGAGATCTGCAACTAAATAATAGCTTTTAATCTTTGATATCTGCCTTATGTTCAACTGTCCCAATACTTATGCTCACATCAATGAGTGGGATGAACTGAAAGTGCTGTTCTTTTCATTTGGTAAAACATGTATGTGTTGAAACGGCCAATAATAAAATGTGACATTCTGTAGTTTTGTCTCATATTTATCTTTTAATCATATTTGCAAATGTCTTGACTCCACAGCCAACAGAGCAATGTTGTCTTTACTGTTTCAATACTTATGAAGGACACTGTATATATATATACAGTTGGAAAACCATGCATTAAAAGCCTGAATGAATTGAATTTGAACATCAGGATAAGTTTTACTTAATTTGTCTTCTGTAAAACGTGTAATTATCTTCTGTAGCTTCTTAAGAGCAGTACTAACTGAAAAAATATTATATTTAGGCAAAACAAGAAAAATGTACTCATCTTCATTCTGTTAAAAGTTTTGCTATTAATGCTTGGTTTTTCTTCTGGAGCATCAGTGAGCGTTTGAATCTTCTGTAATAGTTGCAAATGAGTCCCTCGGTTGTCCTCGGTGTGAAAAGATGAATCTCAAAATCATAAAGTCACTGTTGGAAATGGTTAAATACACAAAAATGCTGGAAAACCAAAGAATTTGTGGGACACTGGGACCTGAAGGATTTTTTAAAACTTATATGGTTCAGAACAGCATACAGTTTAACTGTTCAGGACAAACAAGGGACTCATGAACAAATATCCCTAGACAAAAACAAAAAATCAGCTGTGGTACATTCAGGTAACAACACATTATTAAGAATTAAGCGCATGTAAACTTTTGAACGGGGTCATTTTTATAAATTCTACTATTATTTTCTCTTATGGACTACATGTAAACATTTTTTATGTTAAATATCTTATTCAGTACTAAATGAACAACAGCATGCATTTTGCATGATCCCTCTTACTTGGTAAAATAATCAATATTTTGCAGATTCTGCAAGGTGTATGTAAAGTTTTGACTTCAACTGTAAATATATATATATATATATATATATATATACACACATTACACACACTGTGTTTATATACACACACACCACACACACAGTGTCGAGGAGTAACTAGTTACATGTAACATTACATGAAATTTAATGACAAAAAATTAATTATAACATGTAATTATGAAAATGTTAACGATTATGAAGGGATTACACATCTGAATATTTTCACACACATATGGATTTGATTTATTTATTTCCTTTTAATTGCATTAACTGCTCTAAAATATGAGACACCAATGCTTCAGGAGTTCAGGATACAGAATAGGACACATGCTTATTCTATCACTGTTGTATTACCAATTTGGTTTAATGTATATGCTTTATTTTTAAGACTGACTGGTTTTTTCTAAGCCATAGTTAGATTCCAGTGTTTCCTGTCATAACTACAAAGATTTGATTTCAAAAACAGCATCACAGCTATTAAACTATATCTTATTATTTTAAATATGTATTTAACCTCAGAATGATAAAATAATGATTTTTTTTGGTGGCGTGCTTTAAAATTGGACTGAAAATATTGATTGGCTAATTGAAAATATAAACATTTTTCTTCAGGACTTATCTGACAAATATCATCTTGCTTAAACATGATACTTAGACATATCTATTTAAGGAGAGGAAAGGTGTAAACATGGACACCTCTCACTGCTGCCATCATTTGGAGAAAGTGAGAAGCAGCTGTCATTAAAAAGCACTTTACCATAATACATTCAATTCAAATATAAAAATAACCATACAGTATCTCACAGAAGTTAACTTTATTTATATAGCACTTTTAACAATACAAATTGTAATAAAGCAACTTCACAATATCAAAATAGGAAAAATTATGTCAACAATGTAAAATGACAAGATTTAACACTCAATTTTCAGCTGAATGCATTTCATTATTGAATTTAGTGATGGAATCGTCCAGCTCAGTTCAGTCTAAATAGTATCTGTGCAATGAAGTCAATGATATCGCTGGAAATGAAGTGTACCCAACTAAGCAAGACAGAGGCGACAGCGACAAGGAACCAAAACTCCATCGGTGACAGAATGGAGAAAAAACCTTGGGAGAAACCAGGCTCAGTCGGGGGGGGGGGGAGATGGCAGTTCCCCTCCGGCCAGACGAACCAGTAGTTTGTTCCAACTGCAGCAAAGTCAGAATGTAAGTGGTCCACTGGTTCCAGGGGTCTTTCCCAGATGGATGTCTAGGTGACGAGTTCCTCACTGGAGATCTGTCTCTGGGGCTCATCTATGTGTCCTAGACTCCGTTGATGTTCAGGGCTGTAGAGGTTGTCTCTAGGTGCTGATCCACCATTTAGGGCAAAATTTGGTTAGGTCAGTATAATCGCTGATGGTTGGCTTCCTCTGAGGTCCTCCAATGGGTTGTCATCATCTCTTCTCAGGTGTTCGGTCATCTCAGATCATTTAAGGGTTGGATCCAGACTGAAGCTTGTGTAATTCCTAGCTACCACGGGATGTTAATCCCGTGGCAGAAACAGAGAAACAATAAAGACAATTAGCATAGCTGTTGTTCCATCCAGGAACAACACTGGATGAAATTATAATTTCAACCCAAACTAAAGCATAATAATGTGCGTTTGATCAGATATACCTGCAGTACAAGATTGTGAGATGCATTATATGAATGCTTGGCTAAAGAGATGGGTCTTTAATCTAGATTTAAATAGAGAGAGTGTGTCTGAACCCCAAAAGTTATCAGGAAGGCTTTTCCAGAGTTTGGGAGCCAAATATGAAAAAGTTCTACCTCCTTTAGTGGACTTTGCTATCCTAGGTACTACCAAGAGTCCAGAGTTTTGCGACCTAAGGGAGCGGGTTGGATTGTAGCGTGATAGAAGATTAGTTAGGTACGCAGGAGCTAAATTATTTAGGGCCTTATAGGCAAGTAATAATATTTTGTAACTGATATGGAACTTAATAGGTAGCCAGTGCAGAGACTGTAAAATTGGAGTAATATGATCATATTTTCTTGACCTGGTAAGGCCGCAGCATTTTGTACTATCTGTAGCTTGTTTATTGGGGATGCAGGACAACCACCTAACAGTGCATTACAATAGTCCAGTCTGGAGGTCATAAATGCATGAACTAACTTTTCTGCATCAGAAACAGTTAACATGTTCCGTAGCTTGGCAATGTTTCTTAGAATGCTGTTTTTGTAACATTGGAAATATGATTTTGTAAAGATAAGTTGCTGTCTAATATAACACTCAGATTTTTGACTGTAGAGGAAGTAACAGTACATCCATCTAGTTTCAAATTGTGATCCATGATATTCTGTGTACTGTTTTTAGGTCCAATAAGTAATATCTCTGTTTTATCTGAATTTAATAGGAGAAAATTATTGGTCATCCAATCTTTTATATTTTTAACACACTCTGTTAGCTTAGATAGTCTAGAAGTTTCATCTGGTCTTGTTGAGATATATAATTGAGTGTCATCAACATAACAATGGAAACTAATCCCGTATTTTCTAATAATATTACCAAGGGGCAACATGTATAATGAAAATAGCAGAGGACCTAGGACAGATACTTGTGGTACTCCATACTTTACTGGTGATAATTGAGATGCCTCCCCATTTAAATAAACAAAGTGGTAGTGATCGGACAGGTAGGATCTAAACCAGCTTAGAGCCTGCCCTTGAATACCTGTATAGTTTTGTAATCGATCTATGAGTGTCATGATCTATAGTGTCGAACGCAGCACTAAGATCAAGTAAAACTAGCAATGAGATGCAGCCTTGGTCTGATGCAAGAAGCCATTTGTCATTTTAGTTCAATTTCTGTGCTATGGCGGGGCCTAAATCGGTGTCATGCGACTCGTTAGTGTTATAAGGTCTCAGGTGTGATCAATTTGGTGTTATCTTCGCTCTCACTCTCTCATTCTGGTCACCAGTGTTGGGGGTAACGCATTACAAGTAATGCGAGTTATGTCATATTACTTTTTTCAAGTAACTAGTAAAGTTACGAATTACTTTTTAATTTACAAGAAAATATCTGAGTTACTTTTTCAAAAAAATAACGGCAGATACTTTTTTTCCCCGTTTATTGACAGACAGTGCGCTGTGTGAACATGATCTTACTGTAGTTCTAGACTAAATGTTAATGTGAGTGTCCCCGTCACTATACTGGGGCGTTAAGACTCACACAGAATGCAGGGTGAGCACCCCTGCTGTTCTCACTTACACTTATTCCAACAGCAACCTAGTTTTCCCAGGAGGTCTCCCATCCAGGTACTGACCAAGCTCAACCCTGCTTCTTTTTTTTTTTAAATAACTCACATACAATGTCACAAAGATATAATATATAAAGGAAAATAAAACATCAAACACCTTTTGCTGTAACACTGTACACGAACAAGAACATTAAGGCTTTATATTGATATCAATATATATGATATTTAATATTTATAATAAGATATATCAATATTTATATGATGTCAAGCAGCCGTTTCAAATTAAAATATATTCGCCTCTTTGGCATAAAAAAAAAAAAAATGAATTATAGAACCAATATACTTTGTCAGTCTATTTGCAAGAATTTTTGTTATAATCTTAGATTCAGTTGGAATGAGAGAGATTGGACGATAGGAAGACATCTGCAACTTGTCCCGCCCCGGTTTTGGAATTAATACTATACTAGCTTCGTACATTGTTGGTGGAAATGTATTTTTTGTTGTTGCACTTTTAATCTATCTTTGAATTATAGGTACAAGATTATACCTGAATTTTTTTTATAGAATTCGGCACTAAAACCATCTGGAACCGCAGATCTGTTATTAGGTAGCTGTGATATTACTTCAATTATTTATTCTAGTGTAACTTCTTTATCTAAGGATTGTTTTGCATCAGCGCTAAGAATAGGAAGATCCAATTGAGAAAAAAATTATTCTATTGCCTCTTGGCTTGTTTGACATTTTGATTCATAGACTTCTTTAAAACAAAGCAGCAAAGCAACAATTAATTTCCTTGGGGTTAACAATTATCTTCCCATTATTCAATTTTATTTTATGTATTGCACGAGTTGCCTGAGATTGCTTTAATTAGCGTGCAAGTAATTTTTGAGGTTTATCACCTATTTCAAACTGTCTTTGCCTGATATACATAAGTTGTCTCGACACTTTCTTAGAAATAATCGAGTTGTATTCACTTCTCAGTGCAACTATTTTCTTAAGAGTAGTCTCACAACTAGTTGATCTGTATTCACTCTCCAAATGTGTCGTTTGTGGGTCAATTTCACTCAGTTTGGCTCTGTTCTCTCTATTCTTAGCTGATTGATATGCTATAATATCGCCTCTGATAACTGCCTTCATTGTCTCCCAAATAACTGAATCATCTCCTTTATCATTAGTTTCTAAGAACAATGTAAACTTTTTGGAAAGATACTCACAAAATTTGTCATCGTTTTATAACATATTATCAAATTTCCAGGAATAATTTCCTCTACTATATTTTATATTTAAATTAAGAGAAACCGGGGCATGATCTGATAATAATCTATTATGATATTCAGTTGAGACTACATGTTGCAACAATCTGGAATAAACCGGGGCATGATCTGATAATAATCTATTATGATATTCAGTTGAGACTACATGTTGCAACAATCTGGAATAATCCGGGTCATGATCTGATAATAATCTATTATGATATTCAGTTGAGACTACATGTTGCAACAATCTGGAATAAACCGGGGCATGATCTGATAATAATCTATTATGATATTCAGTTGAGACTACATGTTGCAACAATCTGGAATAAACCAGGGCATGATCTGATAATAATCTGTTATGATGTTCAGTTGAGACTACATGTTGCAACAATCTGGAATAATCCGGGTCATGATCTGATAATAATCTATTATGATATTCAGTTGAGACTACATGTTGCAACAATCTGGAATAAACCGGGGCATGATCTGATAATAATAATCTATCTATCTGGAATCTATTAGGAAAAAGTCAATCCTGGAATAGGTTTTATGAACTGAAGAATAAAATGAAAAATCATGATCTGAGGGATGCAAAACTCTCCAGCTATCAATTAAATTTAACTTTTGCATATAATTACTAAATACACCAGCCGATTTACTTGTTATGGTTCAATGGGGATGTGTGTCTAACCTCGCATTTAACACGCAATTGTAATCAGCAGCCATGATGACTTGTGAATGCATAAAATCGGGTATAATCTTGAAGACATTCTCAAAAAACAAAGGATCATCAAAGTTAGGACCATACACATTCACTAAAGTGATGGGTAATGAATTTATCTCTCCACACACGACCAGATACCTGCCATTCACATCCTTAATAGTTTGCTTATGTATAAAGGGGACATACTTTTTAATAATACCTCTCTAGCTTTGGTAGAGGAATTTGACTGATAGACTTGAGACATCCATGGAGCTTTAATGCTAAACTTTGTTGTCGTTTTAATATGTGTTTCTTGGAGAAAAACTATTTCCGCACCCAGTTTTTTAAGATGTGCATAGACCTTTCCTCTTTTGACTGGACTGTTGAGTCCTCGTACGTTCCAGCTTAATAAATTCAGTGTGCCGCCACCGCGAACATTCACTCTGTTACTCAGTATGTAAAATAAAATATGTTCTGCCTGACCCTTTTACATAAAGGTTGCACGTTAAACTTTCCAACTCAAACTCAAAAAAGGTAACCTTCCCATGAACTTGAACATTACAAACTTGGAAGGAAAACGAAATCCGCATTTCACTTCATGCTCATTACTTTCGTATGTTATCGAACTTCTGTCTCTGTTTCAATACATCAGCGGCGAGATCTGGAAAAATACGTATCGTTTTTCCATCGTGTTGCAGAGGTTTCGATCTTGCCAGGCGCAAAATTCGTTCTTTCACTTGATAGTGATGAATTCAGGCAATAAATGCCCGACAGCGGCCTTCTCTTAGTGGTTGTGGCGAACGGTGTGCCCTGTCGATCTGAATTGGACGGTCAAAGTTCTCCTCACCCAGCAATATTCACCTTAAGATGTCACAAACTCAGTAGGTTTACCATTTTCAGCACCTTCTTTAATACCGACAATTCAAATGTTTTGTCATCAAGATCTTGACTCTAAGTCGCAGGTTTTTTCCTTAAGTTTTCCACATTCGGACTCCAGGTGTGCACACCGTTTCTCCAGTGACTCGATGCGGGTTTCGTGAACTGCTGCTGCCTCTTCAGTCGCTGCCACTCTGGAAGTAATGTTAGCGATGGATACTCTATTAAAGTAGATGAAAGGTCATCAAACTTTTTGTTAAACGATCCGCTCAGTTTCGCTATTGCTTCCATTATGTCTGTGTTTGTTGGCACCGTTGCTTCAGCGCTAGTTTGATCAGCATTAGCCGGCGGTTCTTGTGGAACATTATCGGTGCCACCCGCTTCTTCAGTATTCGATTTTTCGGTTTTCTTATGCTTTGACGGCATTGCTCAGAAGGTTAAGTTAACAACTTGTGATTTTTAAACGGCTACAAGGTGATTGGAAAGAGTAGTTAATAGAGTATTAATATGAACTGAAATTGGTCTGTGGAAACAGGGAGTTTCCTTTATTGAGCTATCAAAAATCGCACGCAGAACAGGTCGAATATGAGATTTGGAGAGCTTTTATTATGTAATACAACATCAGATCGTCTTGAAACTGGTTGAGTGTCACCCTGGGGTAGTGGAGTGTTAATCTGAATTTAAACTGGTCTGTGGAAACAGGGAGTTTCATTTTTAGTGCTATCCAAAATTAATGACAAAACTGGTCATATATTTATTTATTTATTGGTTTATTTAACAGGAACAATGCAGTATAACATTTCTACAATATCAAGCAGCTGATGCTCCACATAAAGGCTTCTAGCTAATATAGGCTAATAGGCTAATTTGCAGCCCCAGTCCCTGGTTAGGCTTTTTTAACAACAGCAAGACAATAAAAAAAGAAGAAAAAGAAAAGGATATTAAAATAAAAAGCTGAGACGGTGTACGACCATCAGTGTTCACAAACCTGCTTTTGTTTGAACCACTTTTTCAAATTTCTTTGAAAAATGTTCCGCTATGTTTGCATTTTCAGTTCAACTGGTAGGCTGTTCCAAAGCAGTGTACCTTGAACCAGGAGCGTAGCCAGAAAGGAGACTCTGGATGTGCATCAGAAAAACTGGGTGTGCCACATGTATTGTCAGATTAATGCAAAAAAAAATAAAAAAAATAAAGCATGCTTATTGGGTATTAATATGTTAGTTTAACCATTTCATAGGCTACATGTGTCTGTTATCCTATTCTGCGTGTGTATATGTGTAAGCAAGCTTAATGATTATTAATATGATAGTTTAACCATTTCATTTATATTTGTGTGTGTGTGTGTGTGTGTGTGTGTGTGTCTGTGAGCCTATTGTCCATTTTCGATGAGTTTTACTGTCAGCTATGCATCCAGCTATGTTGGCCTAGACCCTAAAAGCATACCACCTTAGGCCTTCGAATTCTTGAACCCTGGTTATCGCTGCTTGCAGCTATATTTTTGTTGTTGTTGTTTTTTTCCATTTTCCGAAGCTTTCTCGCTCAAGAGGGTCACCGACAATCACATACAGTACAACCTACAACAGTTCTTTAACTGCGCTCAAACGCGCTCACTGTAGCCTAATCATTAACTACACACATCATAAACCCCTTTTAGGCAAGTACAATTTATGTCACATATTTTAATAAGACTAAACTCCTATTTAACCTGATGATCATAGGTTTAATAAAAATATATTTTAAGTTTCTAATTATAACACCGCATTTCCACGGTTATTCAAACAACGAACAAATTATACAGTGAGCAAAGCACATTTACTTTATCAAAGAATAATCATTGACTTCAGTGACTAAGGCTATGTAAAAATCTATTATGTAAGCTGTAGCTGCTGTACTAAATAAAAAGAAAATGCTTTTAAATAATCCCTCCTTTTATTAAATCATTAACATCCTGCAATGGCGAATTAAACTGTACATGGGCCTACATATAATGTTCCTTTTAAACTACTTTTGGTGCAATAAACAATCTTGAATAGATGTCTTGCAAGACACATTAGAGAAAGCAGTAAAATATTTTTTATACATTGCATTCAGGATCGCCAACAACATAGCAGAGTACATTTAATGGTGCCTGTTAGCTGCTCAAAGGGCGAGACGGCGTGGTCTGGCCTTGAATGCCTCAATTATGTTATTATTTTATTTTTTTAGAAAATAATTTAAAATTTTAATTAAATTTTAAATTAACAAATATTGTAAGCACTGCTTAATATGTAAATTGTGAGGTCCCGGAACAAAGCGGTGTAATGAATCCATCCGCAAGTTTTTTATATTATTATTGAACTTTCAAAAATACAAAATTCAACAGCAAGTTCATATATATATATATATGCTTTTATTTATGTAGGCTACACAGAGAAACAATACATGAAACAAGATGCGCTTTCTGCCGTCTCATGCAGTCTCCGTGAAATGGAGCGTCACAGCAATGAACCGGCTACTTTATTAAACGAACGAACGAACCAAAAAATACAAATCTTTAATTACGTAGTCGGAATGAAAAGGTGCATTTCTTTTTTAAAGTCAGCGTCGCATTCTACAACTTTATATTCTCAGCCGACACTGACTGAGAAGAAATCACTAGTTTATTAACGAATAATTCAAATGTTTTATTTTGCCTTTCCCCCAACATTCATAATCATTAGCCTACTTTTGCCGTTGCAAGCTTTAGACGTGCGCTTGGGAGCGGAATAGGCTATACGCCTATATATTAAAGGATGGTTAGTAGCCCAAGTTATTATATTAATCAATTTATGTGTGACTAGTGAAATCTTTTGTCGGGGACAGGCCTTCTTGGCACAAGGAACCGATCAATTTTTTTAATAAAATGCTGTCAATTCGAAAAGTGCGCCTGCTAATCACGTCACGTTATATTGCAATGCAGAGTTATGAATGCGTAATAATAAGTAAAATGTTTTTAATTTATTTCATTTCTTATGGGTGCAATAGCGGTGCTTTGGTCTTTCTTGGGGGTGCTGAAGCATCTGCTAGCCCCTCCTTTGCACTGTCCATGTTTATTACGATTAAAAAAATAATAATTCTGCATCTGTTTTTAGGTGTGCCAGCTGCCACTGTGGGTGGCACCGGCACACCCTGGCACACCCGTGGCTACGCCCCTGCCTTGAACTGAAAATGTGGATTGTGCAAATTTTGTTTTTCTCTTTGGTACTGTACAATTCTGATTATGAGATGTTGGAGGGCTTTTAGAGTGTAATGCAACACCAGATCATCTTTAATCTGGTTAAATGACACCCTGGGGTAGTGGACTATTAATTTGAATTTAAATTGGTCTGTGGAAACAGGGAGTTTACTTTTTAGAGCTATTCAAGATCAATGACAAAACTGGTCACATATGAGTTTTTGGAGAGATTTTATGTTTTAATGCAACATCAGATCGTCTTGAAACTGGTTGAGTGTCACCCTGGGGTATTCGACTACTAAAATGAATTGAAAGTAGTTTGTGGAAACAGGGAGTTTCCTTTTTAGGGTTATCCAAAATCACAGGCTGAACAGATAGAACATGAGATTTTGGAGGGCTTTTATTCTGTAATGCAACATCAGATCGTCTTGAAATTGGTTGAGTTATACCCTGGGGTAGTGGACTGTAAATCTGAATTGAAACTAGTCTGTGGAAACAGGGAGTTTCTTTTTTTAGAGCTATCCAAAATAAATGACAAAATTGGTGATATATGAGTTTTTGGATGGCTTTTATATAGTAATACAACATCAGATCATCCTGAAACTGATTGAGTATTACCCTGGGGTAGTGGACTGTCAATTTGAATTGAAACTGGTCTGTGGAAACAGGGAGTTTCTTTTTAGAGCTGTCAAAATCAATGACAAAACTGGTCACATATGAGTTTTTGGAGTGATTTTATGTTTTAATGCAACATCAGATCGTCTTGAAACTGTTTGAGTGTCACCCTGGAGTAGTGGACTGCCAATCTGAATTGAAACTGGTCTGTGGAAACAGGGATTTTATTTTTTAGAGCTATCCAAAATCAATGACAAAATTGTCCATATATGAGATTTTGGAGGGCTTTTTTTTGTAATGCAACATCAGATCGTCTTGAAACTGGTTGAGTGACACCCTGGGGTAGTGGACTGTAAATCTGAATTAAAACTGCTCTGTGGAAACAGGGAGTTTGTTTCTTAGAGCAATCCAAAATCTAAGACAAAATTGGTCATATATGAGTTTTGTAATAGGAAATCAGACAGTCCTGACATTGGGCAAATGACATTCTGGAGTGGTGTACTGTTAATCAAAATATATTTTGTTTGTGTGGAAACAAAGTTTTCCTTTTATAACTATGTGAAATTACAGATAAACACGGTTATATGCAATTTCATGAAATTATTTAATTTTGTTATTTCTCATATTATTTGGAAATTCTAAATTTAATATTACTCAACATTTGAAGTCATTTTCATTTTATCAGATCGATTTATTAACATTTGTATTATTTTAAATGTATTAATTTATTAATTTGTTCATTTATTAATTATAGACAGAGAAACTGGCTTAATCAATGAATGCCAGAGATCGCTTTTCCTTTTATCTGAGTTTTTACATGTTATTACCGCAACGCCTTCTATATGCGGCACCACAAAACAACGTGGCGGCTAGAATGACCGTGTTTTTCAAAGTGGAGGCTGGCCTGACCGCAGTATGTGTGACTACATTCCGCACATGTATTAAATACGCGTCCTTGAGAACGAAAATGTTTCTAATGTATTTACTTTAACATGTTAGGTAATATCAATGATATGACGTTTCACATGCGTCTGAAATGACTAAAACATACACTCAATAAATGTTTTGATTAAAATGTTGCTAGGGACAGTTTGGTAGCTGGATATTGGTAGGGACACGTCCCTAGCATCCCCCCCTAATTCTACGGCCCTTATTGCTGAAGAGTGTTGAACCTTCTTCTCTTACGTTCTACTGTACAGACGTGATTTACTCTTTCTTCAGCCTGAGGTTTATTCATTACACTTTTTTCTGTGAATGGGATTTTACATTTGCTATCAATAGAACTTCTTGTAATACAAATAAACAATCAAGCCCTGCTCATATTTAAAAAGTAATGTGAAAGTAACTTTTAAAAGTATTGCATTACTCCCTAAAAAAGTAACCAATTATGTTACTTAGTTACTTTTTATGGAAAGTAATGCATTACTTTTAAAAGTAACTTTCCCCAACACTGCTGGTCACTGGAAGTTCAACATGACACCTCATGGCAAAGAACTCTGAGGATCTGAAAATAAAGAATTGTTGCTCTACATAAAGATGGTGTAGGCTATAAGAAGATTGTCAAGACCTTGAAACTGAGCTGCAGCACGGTGGCCAAGACCATACAGCGGTTTAACAGGACAGGTTCCACTCAGAACAGGCCTCGCTATGGTCGACCAAAGAAGTTGAGTGCACATGCTCAGCGTCATATCCAGAGGTTGTGTTTAGGAAATAGACGTATGAGTGCTGCCAGCATTGCTGCAGAGGTTGAAGAGGTGGGTGGTCAGCCTGTCAGTGCTCAGACCATACGCCACACACGGCATCAAATTGGTCTGCATGGCTGTCGACTCAGAAGGAAGCCTCTTTTAAAGATGATTCACAAGAAAGCCTGCAAACAGTTTGCTGAAGACAAGCAGACTAAGGACATGGATTACTGGAACCATGTCCTGTGGTCTGATGAGACCAATATAAACTTATATGTTCAGATGGTGTCAAGCGTATGTGGCGGCAACCAGGTGAGAAGTACAAAGACAAGTGTGTCTTGCCTAAAGTCAAGCATGGTGGTGTGAGTGTCATGGTCTGGGGCTGCATGAGTGCTGCCGGCACTGGGGAGTTACAGTTCATTGAGGGAACCATGATTGCCAACATATACTGTGACATACTGAAGCAGAGCATGATCCCCTCCTTTCGGAGATTGGGCAGCAGGGCAGTATTCCAACATGATAACGACCACTGCCTTGCTAAAGAAGCTGAGGGTAAAGGTGATGACTGGCCGAGCATGTCTCCAGACCTATACCCTATAGAGCATCCTCAAACGAAAGGTGGAGGAGCGCAAGGTCTCTAACATCCACCAGCTCCGTGATGTCATCATGGAGGAGTGGAGGACGACTCCAGTCGCAAACTGTGAAGCTCTGGTGAACTCCATGCCCAAGAGGGTCAAGGCAGTGCTATAAAATAATGGTGGACACAAAATATTAACACTTTGGTCCCAATTTGGACATTTTCACTTAGGGGTGTACTTTCTTTTGGGGTCAGCGGTTTAGACATTAACGGCTGTGTGTTGAGTTATTTTGAGGGGACCGCAAATCTACACTGTTATACAAGCTGTACACTCACTATTTTACATTGTAGCAAAGTGTCATTTCTTCAGTGTTGTCACATGAAAAGGGAACATATTTACAAAAATGTGATGGGTGTACTTCTGTGAGATACTGTATGTATATGATATGAAAGATCCAAACAGCAATGCAAATTGTAGTCCATTACAAAAATGTACAATTACATGACAAAAACAGTATTATTAAAATCATAATTTACACATTTTGGGTAATGTATTATGACTACTTTTAGATTACTTTTGATTTGATCACTAGTCTCGATTATCAGCTATAAACAGGATGAATTGGGCCTATGGGGCTCGTGACCTAATTAAAAGCTATTAGGCTACTTAAATCATAAAAATAAAGGGAAAAATAAAGGGAAGAATTTTTTTTTTTAGTTAAAACATTGAAAACAAAACACCTAAACACAAACAAAAATGAAATATTTTGTGATCATTAACTGATATCAGACTGTGAACATCATTAAATTAATGGTGACATTATTTAAATATTAAGTCAGGGTTAAGTATTTCATATTTTCATCTAATGGGGTTCAGCTGCAAAAAAAAAAAGAATAAACAAATTTAATTTTTAGGAACCACTGCCATTATGCACACCCAATACACTATACAGCTGGAAAATATATATAATGCAGTCTGAAGGGTGCACCGAATGAATTCCCACATCTCTACCAAAGAGAAATGTGGTGGTAAACACATTGTACAAGTAAGAACTGCATGTGACAACGCATTCACAACTGCACTGTCAGACTTTCATTTCTATTATTAAACAGTAAACACAAAGTATGCAAATGTGACAGCTTCTAGTACACCCAGTCTCCAAATTTGCTCACTTGCTAAATATTAGCTTCAGGACCAGACACACAAGGAGTACAACTTCAGCTTGGCACAGTAAACTATTTATTTCCATTTCAAACAAGTAATACAAATAGAAAAGCAAAAACAATGACAAAAACAGTTCCCCTGCTTTGTCAGGTTTGGTTCAGTTCTACCTTTGCTTGACATGTGAAAAAACAACTTGACATGTAGACAAAACAGCAGAAAGATAGGAATGTGATGCGACAACTCAAGGAGGAATTGAGATGAGCTACCATACCACATAAGCAAAATCACATTCCAACATTATAAAGAGCATTTTCACTAGTGATTCTGACGTCATCAAGTGCTACTCATTCCACTCAGAGGAAATAAAACTATGATACTGAGTGGACGTTTTAGCACCCCTCAGTGAATCACCAGTCGGTGAGGTTAAGTAAGCTTTTATGCTTTAGTCACAGGACTAAACTAATGAGAGGCATGAGATGCACCCGTTAAGTGGACAGGCGAAGGCTCTCAGGTGACTATTAGTGGATATGATACTTAATCTTAAACTTAATTCAAACATAAAGGAGCGACATGATGTTTAAACATACAAAGACACAACAAACTGAAAACTTTACCATTCATCAACTAAATACTCAACATACTGCACATTTTAAACACCAAGACGACGTCTTCCCTGGGAAAAGATGCAGTGGCCAAATTGGCCATGCTATGAGATGAGGTCCTGCGTGTCAAAAACAGCTTTGGTGAAATGCTAGGACGAGTCGTCATTGGCTTCTGGAGCAGTGCCATTACTGGCCAGTAGAGGCGCTTGAGGTGAAATGGAGATCTTGTATGGCAGAGCATCTTTGGTGAGTATCTTTTTGGTGGCAGTGACGAGGCGGGAGTAATTGTCCCGGTTGTACTCGGAGCTGTGCGGCTGCATGCGCAGTAAGGGTGGGTTGTCCCGGTTCATGCGTGAGAGGAAGAGAGGGGGACGCCGTTGCCGCTCTCCATCTTTAAGGGAGTCTGGTAGTGGCTTGTGTTTGCTCTCTGGGAGCAGCATGATGCACAGGACTGAGAGAACGGCGAAGGAGGCAAAGATCACGTGATGCAGAAAATGGCCGCCGTTATTCTGCAGCTCCATTAGAGAGGACGCAGCCATTCCCACGCAGCCTGCGGCCATGATCAGACCCAACGTACCACCGCTGAGAGAGACACACAGTTAACAACACTCAAACAGGAAACAATCAACATGGAATACTTATGGTTAAAAACCATAAAGTTTCAATAAATAAATCAATAAATGTTTTTGAAAAAAGTCTCTTAATTTATTTGATCAAACAAATAGTAAAACAGTAATATTTTGAAATATTATTACAATTTAAAAGTGTTATTTAAAAGTAAAAAAAATATTTAAAATGTTTACAATTAAATAGTTTTCCTGTGATGAAGTGGAATTTTCAGCAGGCTTCAGTTTTAAGTGTCACATGATCCTTCAGAAATCATTCCAGTATGCTTGTTTAGTGCTCAATTTTGATGTTAATTACGTAACTATTAATTATTAGTAATGGTTCTCATTATCATCAATGATAAAAAATATTTTTACTGATTATTTTTTCAGAAATGCGAGCAACTTTTTCAGGATTCTTTGATGAAAGTTAAAAAGAATATCTATTTGAAATAGAAGCCTTTTGTATCATCGTAAATTTCACTTTTGATCAATTGAATATTTCCTTGCAGAATAAAAGTATAATTGTTTTTATTATCTTACCTAATTTTTCAATAGTGGTGTATCAAGTTTACACAAACAATATTAAGCAGCAAATAAGGTTTTCCCAACACTGATAAAAAATATTTATTGAACACCAAATCAGCCTATTAGAATGATTTCTGAAGAATCCTGAGACACTGAAGACTGGAGCATGGCTTCTGAATATTTAGCTTTGCCATCACAGGAATAAACTACATTTTTTAATATTCTAAAATAATAATTAAAATCTGTCATAATATAATGTAATAATATTTTACAATATTACAATTTTTACTGTAATTCTGATTAAATAAATGCAGCCTTAATATTTTTTGTGTGCAGGTTTTATAATTTTTTTGTACAATTAGTAACCTGTGAATCTACTCTCTGTAATGGCGTATTTGTTTAGTCATATTTGTTTAGTGCTGTTTTGTTACTAAGCTGCAGTTTAATGGGGACCTGCCGCAGGACTCTTGAACATCTATTTTTAATACAGAATGAGTTTACACGCTAAAATCATTTTTATACATCAGATAGTTCCGGTCCTTAATATGATTTGCTAAGCTGCATTCAAAGCTGTTGTATAATACTCCTTATACAATCCCTGTGACCTCACTAGTATTACTGCAGTATTTACTACACTCCCGTAACTTGACATTGCTCAACATTGCTTGGCGGACTGAATGAATAAATTACACATTTTTTTGTTGCCATGTTTATTTGATGAAACCTCACAAACCCGGTTTCAGTGTCTACCCAGGTAAGTTTGAGTTTAGTTTGAGCAAACTCTGGTTTTTCAAGTTCAAGAAGTTGGATTGGTTTTCAATTGGTTGTTTATCGTCATGGTAATTTACGCTAAATGCCTAACCTGCCCAGGAAATAAAATGATATGCATTAAATTATACATTATATCATTAAAGGATTACAATGATTATAACACGATTATATTTTGCCAAATAATTTTCAACTTAATCTAAATGAATATATAAATTATGCATACATTAATACAAGCTTTAGAACATATAAAACTTTCATGTGTTCTTTTAAGCTCTCTGAACCCATGTAATTAATTAGATTCTCTTGCTTTAGCCCTAAGTTGCCATAACGTTTATAGCAAGCGTTGCAAACCTGATCTCAGTCGGGTTGGATTTTTTGTTTTCACAGACCTACTGTAAAACTCAAGAGTTTGTTCAACTAGTTTTATGTGACATGCCACAGATGTATGCCGTGAGTGGAGATAGAGATTACCGGACAACAGTTGGCATGACTTCACTGCCAAAGAACACACTGAGCATGGCCAAAGCCTGAGACGAGAGGAGACCCACTACAGACAGAACCAGAACAAGCCCTCCATGCAGGTCTGAAAGAAGACGATAGAGAGAGTCAGTAAAACAAAAACTAAACAAAAATCATAGGACAGACTGAAACGCAGCTCTGCATAAGATCCAAAGGCTTTCCAAATTTTCACTGAGCTTGTTGTGAAGCATTCTGAATTAGCCTTTTCAATAAAGCATACAAGCTATGGTTTCTTTGATTGAGTTATAAAGGCAGTCTATTTTCACTACCTAACTTCTGGAACAGCACATGTCTTTGCGCAATGCTTGAAGAGGAGCTTACATTGCGTGAGGGCCAGCAGCAGCAGTGAAGACAGACCCGTGACAATGGCTGCCAGCAGCAGCATCCCCCTGCGGCCGAAGCGGTCCACAGTCACACACAAGAAGATGCAGGCCAGAGCTCCAGTCAGCACACGCAGAAAATAGCTGAAGTAGAAGTGTGGCGAGTAGATATGCAGGTTACGCGTGAAGCAGTACTGGATTCCTGTGCCGATGAAGCTGAGGGACCACAAGGAGGAAATTTTTACTTGAATCTAAATTAAATGATAACACTTTACAATAAGGTTCCATGACTTCACTTTGGCTAATATGCATTAAATGACAATGAGAAATACATTTCTAACAGTATTTATTCATCTTTGTTGATGTTAGATAATAAAAACAACAGTTTACCTTTATTTCATTTTAACTCAGGTTTATTAAGTATTATTAACACATACAATTTTCAATTTTAATGATGTATTAGTAAATGTTGAAATTAAATTCAAATAAGATTTATAAATGCTTTTTAAAATATTAATAAATGTGTTTACAAAATAAAATCTAATACACAAAATGCATGCAGGATTTTGCTTATTTATTGGTAGAAGTATACCAACTTGCATAGGATTTGTATAAAATGCAAGATCAAAATTGGCATTTCACAAATAATAAAATGCTGAAGATGTGCTTGGATGATGCACTCTATTTTCAAAGTGTTCATGCTTTTTAGGTTAATATTCTGCCCACAAAATGAACGAGTTTTGTGCTGATTCACTTATTTTCAATTGATTTCCACAACGGTTTTTAATATTGCATACTTAAATGTGTAATAGAAGTTTGTGATTGGCTTGCATTTTCTAGTGAAACTTACAGAGTGAAGCCCAAGATGAGGCAGTTCTTCCAGATGACTCTGGTGTGATGCAACTCTACAACATGGTGATACTCTGGCTGGATGTCTTCAGGGAATACCTCATCTATCTCTACAGAAAGAGACAGAGAATGTAAAGTAGAGGGTTAAAGAGTGAAGAGTTGGTAGAATTCTAACAGCCTTTTTCAGGAACACCAGACCAGCACATTCCAAGCGAAACATTCTCTCAATTCCCTTAGATTAAACACCCTAAATGGCTCTATTCACTATTCATGATGGGCCTTGATTTGCTGTAATGTAATTCAGCCAGTGAGTTGGGATATATTACTGCATGGAGAGAAAAAATAAATACAAATAAAATAAATAACTGGAAAACCAGCAGTCTTGTCACGGGTCCAACACTACCCTCATGTGCTCGATGCTTCCTTTCATTTGATCCTGTGAAAAGTATAATCACACCATGACAGCTCTACTGATTGATTAGACAGTGTCGCATTAGCTAAGCCATAAATATCTCTGACCATCTCTCAAATGCCACCCTCAGGCCATGGGTCCTCAAAACTACATTCTGGTGATGAAGCTGCATTGACTGTTGGGTAGTCATTTTCTGCATGCAAACTTCAGATTTTTTAGTCATTATTATAAATAGTGTTTTCATTTTAACATAACTAATTTGGCCAGACAAATGCTCAAAAAGGTGTGTATCTGTATGTCAGAGTCTACTCTATGGGTCTGTCCCAGTACCCACACTTACAGTCTTAGCCACTTAAAAGAGCATGAACATGACAGGAACTAAATGTGCAAGACTGTCCCATGTCTGATAAACCCCAACACTCAGTGCCCTTAACGCACACTAAATCCACATTACATCTAATAGCAGTAGTTGAGGCTACGCACGTTATGAATATGTATGTATTTATGATATTAGTAGGGGTCGACCGATTATCGGCCTGGCCGATTATCGGCGCCGATATTAAGCATTTTACCGATTATCGATATCGGCCATTTTAAAAACAGATTTGCCGATAATTTAAAAAAATTTTTTTTTTTTTTTTTTTATGCAAACAAACATACTATTTACAGGTGACATTATTTATTGGTGAATAAATAATACAGGTGAAACTATTTAATGTTTAAATGCACTATTTGGCTCGATGCAGCCTGTCTGAGCTCAACACTCTGTGAGAGTGAGGCGATCTCTCAATCTCTGAGAGCAATCTCCGCCCACCGTTCATCTGATATGTAGAGAGTCACGAGTCCGACCAATCAGCGGAAAACTGAAGGCAGTCTCACACCGAAAGCACATGCTAACGCTGCGTCAGTGATCACGCATCAGTTGTCTCTCAAAGGTAAAGCAGCAGACGCGTTGCTGAAGTTGCAAAACACCTCAATATAACCAATGATGTCGCTGATGCGAAAATGCGGGCGGAATCGCGGAATGCAGTCATATAATGGAATTTACCGTATAACACGGAATGTGTCAGTTTGGATGAATTAATCAAAAGTAGGTCAGTACACTTAAATCGACTCGCGCTATGGACTAGTATCTATTAATATTAAGCCGCAAAAACACTTTAAATATGAATCCTGCATGTTCTGCATCTCTGTTAATGAATGACACAGACGTGCGGTTTCATTTACTGCACACACACATACTGAAGCGCACGTGATGCTCGCGGTGACTTCAGCGTCTGCCGTCTCACTAAATGAGGACATAAATACATGAACAACATCCCCAGAACTGCTCGCAGAGTCACTTGATGAGCATTTGACCGTTTCATTTGAGTAAAACGATCGTCATATCATATATAACTAGGCTACAGAAACTTAAAAGGTCCTCATGGCAACCTGTCAAAATATAAGTTCGGTTTAGCCGAATATATTACTGTATACGTAATACAACTACAACAATTACAACTTTTGTTGAGAATAATCACACAATACGCTAAATACGTTTACTTTAAGTTTTACATTTTAATGTTTACAGAATGCTTCTGGGTGATCTCTGTACTTATGTTATTATTAATATTTTTAATATTACTGTTTATTTAATGTTGTTGTTATTAACAGTTTTCAGAATTAAAGACATGTTTAAAAGCATTTAAAGAACGTTTTTTTTTTGTCAGAGCTCTTGTTATTATTAATTTTGGCATTAATTTTCATTTTTACACCAGACACGTATATCGGTTCAAAATATCGGTTATCGGTCTACTTGATCTGTAATAATCGGTATCGGTATCGGCCCTGAAAAACACATATCGGTCGACCCCTAGATATTAGTGTTAGTTACTAATAATAACCCTGGAACACGTTCAGGAATTTGCCAAATTCCGAGAGAAACTCGAAGTACTGGAAATCAAAATGGGTAAATAAAGTTCCCTTATCGAGCTGTCACGAGACATCACGGAGATTTCTCCGTTATGGGAACTTCTTCCCTTCAACCTTTCCTGAAGTCCTATTGGCTCACGCCAGTCAAATGACTGGCCAATTGTCGCAAAGCATGCAAATACGGCGAGCTCGAGACAGTATAAATGATGCTCGCGACAATTATATCAGAATCTTTACTTCACCTTGAACTCGTGATGGCTTCAGTGTGCGCGGGACCCATCGAACCGCTGGATCAGCATCTCCATTGCGCCGCCTGCCGGCCTGGCTCACGCCGAGGCGGCGCTGGACGAGTCCGACTGTGGACTTTGCGCGGACCTCCCGGTCCGCTGCTCGGCCCGCCGCGATGTGGTTCGCGGGTCGGGCTCACTGCCGCCAGCGTGCCGCTGGTGAGCCCCTCTCCGGGCGGCGGGAGCGCCGTCTTGCCGTGCCGTCGAACCCAACGGTCGCCGCGTCGCCCATCTCTTTCCCGAGGACTGTTTCCGCCCCTTCCAATATTGAGGGATTCGTAGCTTTTGGCCACGAGGAGGGCGACGAGGCCATGTCCATCTCGGCCTCGGAGAAGGACGGTTGGGCTGGATCGAGCCCGAGCAGCTAGGCAGCTCAGAGCCTTCAGGCCTCCAGGAGGAGCTCATGAGGGTTCTGTCAAGCTGTTCAGGAGTTGGAGCTCACCTGGAATCCTCCGGAGGAGCCTGTCAGGAGTAAGCTCGACTCGTGGTACTTCAGGTGCCTTTTTCCCGATGTTCATGAACAGCTCGTGAAGACGTGGTCTGCGCCCAATCGGCGCGCGTCCACTCGAACACGCAGGCCATGTTCTCCCACGTGGATGGAGCGGAGGCCCACGGTTACGTGCGCCTCCCCGTCGAGAGACCGTTGCTGCACACCTGTGCCCTGCAGCAGCGAAGTCCCTAGGCCCGGACATCAGCCTGCCGTCGAAGCCGTGCAGAACCACCGCCCATCTCGCTAATAAGGCGTATGCCTCTGATGGCGGCGGCATCAGCGTTGCGCCATGGCAGTGTTGCAGGTGTTCCAGGCCAAACTCCTGCAACGGCGGAGGCGGAGTCCTCACTCCTGAGGCGACAAGGATCTGCGCTACTGCAACGGACTTCGCGTTGATGGCGGACGGCGGCCAGTCTGTGGGTAAGGCCATGGGCTTTATGGTCGTCCTTCAGAGGCACCTCTGGCTAAACTTAGCTGACCTAAAGGATGCCGATCGGAAGGTGCTCCGCTCCTATATCTCCCTCCGGCCTCTTCGGTGATGCCGTGGAGACCATAACCGGCGATTTGCTGAGACTCAAAAGCGGCGATGAGTCACGTGATGCCTACGCGCCCCCAGCAACAGACTGCCAGATCCAGATCTTCGTCAGCGCATGGCTCTGCCCAGCGGAGAGATTTTCCCAGGCCTGCCCAGGCTGGGGCTACTGCTACTGCTCCTCGACAGGAGCCAGGCGTCCGGAGGAAGGTGTGGGGCTCCGGCAGGAAGCGCCAAGGTCAGCGGAGAAGCCCGCGGCGATTCTCGCCCGCCCCGGCTGCTAAGCCGTCTTCCTGACGATCGGAGGGAGGGAGGAGAGCGAGAGCAGCCCGGCGTGCCCAAAGTTCAGCTGCCCAAATGTGTGTGTGTTGAGTGTCCATTCAATAAAAATGCATACTTTCTCACAAAAGAGCTTTCTCCTCCTCACTCAATAAATGCGGTTCCCCTTGCCCCCTCAGTGCAGTGCAGGTCCGCATCCAACACAGGTTATAGCCGCGCACCCAGCGACCCGAGCAGCTAAAGCCGCTGCGTCAGTTCATAAGCGCGTGGAAGGTTATTCCGGGAATCTCGCGTTGGCTACTCAGCGTGATAGAGCGGGGTATACTCTTCAATTCAGGCGCAGACCACCCGTTTCAATGGCGTGGTGCAGTCTCTAACATCGCCTCGAAATGCCCAGGCTCTGAGGCAAGAGATTGGCTGTCTGCTCGAGAAAGGAGCAGTAGGCGAGTCCCTCCACACGAGCTGGAGGCGGGTTTTACAGCCGCTACTTCGTGGTACCCAAGAGGGATGGGGGGCTTCGCCCAATTTTGGATCTCAGACCCATCAACAGAGCGCTTTGCGAACGTCAGTTCAGGATGGTAACGCTGAAGCAGATCCTGGCGCAGATTCGCCCCGGGGACTGGTTTGCGTCCGTGGATTTGAAGGACGCGTACTTTCACATTCAGATAGCGCCGCATCACAGACGGTTTCTGAGGTTTGCTTTCGAGAACACAGCGTACCAATACTCTGTTCTCCCGTTCGGGCTGGCTTTGGCCCCGCACATTTTCAAAGTGTGTGGATGCAGCACTTTCCCCTCAGAGCGGGCGGGATGCGCATCCTGAATTATCTGGACGATTGGCTGATTTTAGCTCAGTCCCGGGACACGCTACTCAGCCATATAGACTCGCTGCTTATTCACCTGGAGTCCCTAGGGCTATGTGTGAACAGGCGAAAGAGCATTCTCGCCCGAGTCAGTCCATTCTGTATTTGGGAGTTTGCATAGACTCCTAGAATGAGCCGCCTCTCGCGAGAGCGCGTGGCGGCCATTTTGTCTTACCTACGCCATTTCAGAGAAGGCAGCTCTGTTCATTTGAAAGAATTTCAGAGACTACTGGGACTCATGGCGTCAGCGTCGGCAGTGTGTCATCTGGGCTTATTACACATGCGACCACTGCAGCTGTGGCTGGAAAACTCGAGTCCCCTGGACGGCATGGACCTCGGGACGTTTGAGTATCGCGGTCACCCGCGGCTGCATCGAAGCTCTGGCTCCGTGGCGCAACCCGAATTTCTTCAGCCGGGGAGTCCCCCTGGGGTTGGTAACCTCACGCGTGGTGGTCACAACGGACGCAACGACGCTCGGCTGGGGAGCGGTGTGCGAGGGATGCCAGCTCGGGGCAGTGGTCAGAGCCTCAGATCCGTGGCACATAAACCGATTGGAATTGGAAGCAGTCTTTTTAGCTCTGAAGGAGTTTCAAGCACAACTGGACGGCAGCATGTACTGATTCGCACCGACAACACGTCTGTAGTCGAATAAATCGCCAGGGCGGCGTCCGTTCAAGGCTTTGTGCAAGCAGGCAGCGATGTTACTGCTATGGGCGGATTCTCGCCTTCTATCCATCAGAGCAACGCACATCCCGGTCTTTTGAATCGCGGGGGACATGCTTTCAAGGAGGAGAATTCCTCAAGGGAATGGAGGTTACACCCGAGTCAGTTCGGATGATTTGGAACCTCTACGGGAAGCAGAGGTGGATTTATTCGCTTCTGAGCGAGAATGCACACTGCCCGTCGTTCTTCTCTCTGTCCCACTCCCGTTGGAAGGGGCAGCTCTGGCCGCTGGCCGACAGCCAGGCTTTATGCGTTTCCTCCGATCAAGATATTGCCTCTGGTGTTATGCAAGATCAGGGAGGAGCGGCGTCCGTCATACTCATAGCTCCGAACTGGCGAACCAGCCTTGGTTTCCGGACCTGACAGAGCTGCTGATAGCCCCCTGGCCGATTCCGGTCAGGAAGGACATGTTATCTCAGGTGGACGGCTCGGTGTGGCACCGAACCCAGAACTATGGAACCTTCATGTGTGGTTGCTTCAGGGTTGTCAGGGAGCTAGACGCATTGCAGGCTCGTGTGGTCGGCACACTCACGGAAGCGCGAGCACCCTCTACAAGACGATTATATGCCTTAAAATGGGGAGTGTTTGTGAAATGGTGCCATCAGGCTCACATCGACCGGTTGTTTGCACCGTGTTGGATGTTCTGAGTTTCCTGCAGTACAGGCTGGATAGTGGATCGTTACCCTCGGCTAAAAGTCTATGTGGCGGCCATTGCCTCGTTCCGTTCACCGCAGGGTGGCCAGTCGATCGGCAGAGACCCCATGGTGGTGAGTTTTCTTAAGGGAGCGAGAAGGCTACACCCTCCGAGGCCACCTTCGGTTCCGCCTTGGGACCTAGAGGTGGTATTAAGAGCTCTCTCTCAGCCACCTTTTGAGCCGTTATCATCAGTGGGTTTGAAGGAGTTGTCTCTCAAAACTGCACTCCTTCTTGCACTCGCGTCAATAGCGCATAGGAGATTTGCACGCCTTTTCTGTGGATAGTGACTGTATTCGCTTTGGACCCGGTGACTGCAGCGTCACTCTCCGGCCAAGAATGGGGTATGTACCTAAATCACTTTCTACACCCTTCAAGATACAGACTGTTTCTCTGTCTGCCTTGTCTTCCGAGTCAGCAGCCTCGAGTGAGGCAGATGCTCAGACGTGTGCCCTGTCAGGGCTTTGAGGATTTACATCGACCGTTCGCGAGCTTTCGTCAATCTAACCAGCTATTTGTATGCTATGGTGGTTGTGCGAGAGGCCGTGCTGTGTCTAAACAGAGGCTCTCCCACTGGATCGTGGGACGCTATTACGGCTGCGTATACGAACCAAGGTTTGGAATGTCCTTTACACATTAGGGGCATTCAACGAGGGCCATGGCTTCCTCGTGGGCTTGGTCGAGAGGTATGTCTATTCAAGATATATGTGTTGCAGCCGGCTGGTCTTCTGAGAATACTTTCGCCAGGTTTTACAGGCTGGACGTTCAGTCTTTTGCCTCCCAGGTACTGTCGGTAAGTGGCTGATGCATGTTTACTACATTGTTTGCTCTGCATACCCTTTACTAATACGGTTGTTCTGCCCTGTGCTCAGTGCAGATTCCTGTATTTGTGTTGTTTTATCTAGCGATACTTTTATCATGCTAGGTTGGGGTCATGCTATACAGTCTGTGCAGTTCCTTATGCTCGTTGTGCAAGTTGCCCTGTTTCAGCGCAGCCAACGTTATTTCTATCCAGATATGCAAATTTGTATACCTTTGGGTTAGGCGCTCATTGGCTTACAGCCACCTATCAGCGGTGAGCTCGCCTACAGCGTCACTATTGTGGGAAGTGTCTACGTGCGTATTCTATCTGCTGTGTTTTGGGGTAGGGCTTCGTAGCCTCTCTCACGGCGGGATTTAATATCGTTCCCATAACGGAGAAATCTCCGTGATGTCTCGTGACAGCTCGATAAGGGAACGCTCCGGTTACTGTCGTAACCTCGGTTCCCTGAGAGCGGAACGAGACATCACGGTAGACGCCGTGTTCGCTACTCCTCAGCTTACGGTGTTCAGTATCCGATTCTGATATAATTGTCGCGAGCATCGCATTTATACTGTCTCGAGCTCGCCGTATTTGCATGCTTTGCGACAATTGGCCAGTCATTTGACTGGCGTGAGCCAATAGGACTTCAGGAAAGGTTGAAGGGAAGAAGTTCCCATAACGGAGAAATCTCCGTGATGTCTCGTTCCCACTCTCAGGGAACCGAGGTTACGACAGTAACCGGAGCGTTTTGTATAAACATTATCATGTTGTAAGTGTGTCCTAATCAAAAGTTCTGCACACACTTGTGGTCTTCACGTCCACTTGAACACTTAGGCCAAATAGAGGATATACTTAAGTAGACAAGTGTTCAAATACAAAGACCGCCAGTGTGAGTATTAGGACAGGCCCACTGAATCTCAGGCTACGTACATACAGCATACAAGAGAACATTTAATATGTATTTCTATTTATAACCCACACATCATGAGATTATAAATGTGACCCCGGACCACAACACAAGTCATAAGGGTCCACTTTTTATTGAGATTCATACTTCATCTGAAAGCTGAATAAGTAATATTTCTTATTGCTGTATGATTTGTTAGGATAGGACAATATGGAATTACTCTGGAATATGAAGGTGCAAAAATCAGAACTTAAATAAAAAACAATATCTTTAAAGTTGTCCATATGAAGTTCTTAGTATTGTATATTACTAAACAAATATTAAGTTTTGATATATTTACGGTATGAAATTTACAAAATATCTCCATGAAACATGATCTTTACTTAATAGCCTAATGATTTTTGGCATAAAATAAAATAGATAATTTTGACCCATACAATGTATTGTTGGCCATGGCTACAAATATACCTGTGCTACTTATGACTGGTTTTGTGGTCCATGGTCACAAAATTGGTTTTTGACATTTTTTGTAAATAATTAGAACTATTACTGATTAAAGCAGGTCTTAGATCAGTAGCTGATGTTTGTAAGGCTGAGATTTTTACCTGACAGCAGTGTTTCAGCAGGGTACAGTTCATCGCTAACACACATGCCATTTCGTGCCGAAAAAGACTGGAGACATTTCTTAGCTCGAGGAATCTGAGATGTGGCCATGAGCCAACGAGGAGATTCTGGGAACACTGAAGAACAGCTGTTGCAAAATTTGCAACACATATACGCACACACACACACACACACACACACACACACACACACAAGTTATTATAGGTGCTTGGTCTTAAATTATTAATCTGCCTTAATGTTGGTAATCTTATGGGCTTGATGTAAATATCATAATGGCTGTTTGAGTGAAAGAACAATACACTACATGTTCTGTAAAGGTTAACTCATGTTTACACCTCACATGTCATAAGGAACAATTATTTTATCAAAGGGTGCACCATAACCTAAACTCAGCAGCTATCCAGCAGATCTAATGGTAATTACAAATCATTAAAAATTATGAGCTTAATACGGACTCATTTTCAGCCAAATCTTTGTAGTGACCTGAAACGTGTTCAAAGGATTGTGGGTGACTGACTCACCACCAATAGGAGAGTAGCAGCAGCAGGGGCAGTGTGGAAACAGCCTGAAGTACAGGCCAATCACGGCAAAGCACGGCAAATCCTGGCAACAAAAGCTCTGCAAACACGGCAAAGAAGCCACTGACCATGGACACCATAAGTCTGTGAGGCGGGTCACACCATTCCAGCCCTGAACCATGTAGAAAAAACAAAGAGGAATAATATGAGACAAAATTGTGAAAGTTATGAATTTTGTATGTCAAGGGAAGTATTAAAGATAATTATTGGTGAGAGTGACCATAACCCTAGAAAAAAGTCAGTCTCTTCCTACAGACTCCTACATAACAGGACGTCCCCATGTCCTCTATCCAATTATTGTTCCTAAAGTCTTTCAGCACAATAGACCATTGAAACTACTCTTCACTCTTTCGAAATGGTCCATCATAGATAATAAAATATTTTAAAACTAATTTAAGAAGTACAACCAATACACACACACACCAATCCAAAGTTTGGATACATTTGACTGAATTTATCATTCTTAATATCTTAAACCCTTTATAATAACAGAAGACAGATATAAATTGTACATTTATATACTACTGTAATAAGGATTGTTTTTTATGTTGTTGAAAAAAATTATCTTATACTCACCAAAGCTGCATTTGTTTGATATAAATACAGTAGGAATTGTGAAATATTATTACAATTTGAAATATTTAATGTTTGAATATTTTAAAGAAAAGTTTGAAAGACATCATAAAAATAGTCCATCTACCATCAGTGGTTCAATCTGAATTTAACGAAGCGACAAGAACACTTTTTGAGAGAAAAGAAAACAAAATATTGACTTTATTCAAAATGTTCTTCTCCTCCGTGACACTTCCTGCAAGCGCGTTCATGAGTTCATGTTTTTTTAACCTTAAACCGCATAAACACCTTGGATTACACCAAATACACAAAATCATGTTATTTTTAGCAACATCATATGACCCCTTTAAATGGAACCGGTTGAACACCCCGTTCTGCTCACACAAGAGTAGCAACTATGGCAGCTGAGAAGGCCATTCTTTGTTCATTTTGAAGAATTTTCGGAGCCTGAAGTAATCGGTATAAATACACAGCCACCAAACAAGAGAAAACTTCTCTCAGACCCCATTGCACACCTTTCCAGGAAACATGTCGTTCAACCCGGAAACCGTAGCAAAACGTTGCGCACCGTTTGAGCTTGAACGTGCCCCAGTTATGGCAAATACAAAACGCGATTATTTTTCACAAGTCCAACATCCAGCTGGGCATGAAAACATGTAATCTACATGAGACGTGATCAATAATGGAAGCCGTCTTTCACTATTGGGAAATGTATTTACAATTATGTTGTGTGTGTGTGAGTGTATTTTTTTTTTTTTTTACATTTAAGTAGCTTATTCTTAACTTTGGACCTTATTCTTGAAACACAAAATGACCAGTTCAAAGCTTATTAAGTCTATGTTATATATTTATATATATTTTTTTTTTCCAGGAACACACATTCTGACAACAAATGTATAACCTGAATGTACTGTAAGTTGCTTTGGATAAAAGCGTCTGCTAAATGCATAAATGTAAATATATAAATACAGACACATACACACCCTGAGAGCGCACTAAATGGGTTTGCGTGTTGGAAAGAGCGCTCTGGCTAACAGTCAACACGCACATAAACCCTCATGTAACAATCACAGGAAGTGTGGAACAAAAACGCAGACCTCTTCACAATGGAAAGAAAAGAAAGTAGATCTTGTACGTTCTTCAGAATACTTCATGTCTACCTTCTCACTTGTGCAATGATAAGACAAAAACACAGACAAAACACCTGAACTTTCCTCAATTAATTACACAGAAAGTGATGTAACCGGGAGAGTTCTAAGGTTTTGAACAGCCTGTTCGTGAGATATAAATGGAATGCTGTCCACTGCTGTTCCCTGTCAATCGCTTCACCCCTCCTCTGCAGATGGAGAAACCCCATGGAACATTCCAGAAAGCCTCCTGTTGCTATTCGAAACCAACATCAATCAATAACAAAGACACTCCTTATCAAAAGTGCACTATTGAGCAAGTCTGAAGGGTCTGTTTATATGATTATATCACATACACACTACAGTCAAATGTCTACTCTACATCTTTAATATTTCTGCTGTCCACATTTTAGAATAACAGTTTCAAAATAGTATGCTGGACAATTGTTGGCTGCTTTTCCTTCACTTTCCTTAGTTTTATAATGAAATTAAAATGTATGGACATTTTATATTTGGCTACCGTTATTTCAAAATATTAAGATAAATAAATTCAGTCTAATGTATCCAAACTTTGGGTGATAGTGCGTGTTTGTAAATAATGCAATAACACACACACACATATATACAGTATATATATATATATATATATATATATATATATATATATATATATATATATATATATATATATATATAGTGAACTTTATCAATACAAATAGTGTGCTTTTTAATTAGCATGATTTTTTTGTGTTTTGGTACCGAAATTGGTACCGAGAACCATGGATTTTCACTATCGGTACCGAATACAGATTTTTTGTACCGTGACAACACTACACACTTCTTTGAGATACTGTGTATATATATATATATATATTAGGGGTGTCGAAATTAATCGTTTCTACGGTGCATCGCGATGCAGACGAGGACGATTCGGTATCGGTTCAGTAATAGACCATAACCGATTATAATGTACTGAAGCTTTTCTGACGTCATTTGTCGCATTCATGCTTTGTCGCGGGAGCATACAATGGCGGAGGGAGGTGAGACGCGAGTGCGTGTATAATTAAAAATGCTCCAACTACTTCAAAAGGCGACATCTGGCTTTTATGAACAACCTGGTAAGCACGGCCTGGAGAAGACACGCTGTGTGTAAATCAGCGGTTCTCAATTCCAGTCCTCGCGCCCCGCCGCTCTGCACTGGAATTGGGAACCGCTGGTGTAAATCATGTCACGCACAAATAAAATATGGAGGGGGTAATACAACTAACTTGAGAAACCACATCAGCCGTTTTCACCCTGTTCTGTTAACCCTGTCAGTGCCAAGTATTTACTTTTGTGTATTTGTTCTAAATGCTCCTGTTGTCTTCTGTGCCCAGACTTAGTTTTTGTTTGATACATTCAAGAAGCGTGTTTTCTTTGAGCAGGTCAAATTAAAGGTTCAGTTCATATATCTGACTGCTTGTATTTATTGACACAATTGTATACATGTGAAGTAAAATTGAAAATTGAGGATGCAGTGCATCCATACACTGCATTTGACACTACATACATACATAACTGCTTTTGACACGCACGTACACACACACAGGAAATTGAACCCAGATGGATTTTCAAAAGAAAGAATGAGCATTTTCTGTGATCTATTTTGCTGCAATACTAACAGTTGGACCGAGGACATGAGGACTTTCTGCTGTGTTGGGGATTGTAGGAAGACACTGAGCTTTTTATAACCTTAAGGTAGTTCAAAAACTTGTATGAGTTCTGGGTTCAATAACTTGTGTACTTAGAGAATCTGTAATATTCCTTTAAAATCGAACCTTTTTGCCTAAACAAATCTATTCAATGTTCCTAGCAAAACATGTACCTTACAAAACCGCTTGTGTATGTATAGCAGACATCCTTTTGCATCTTATCACAATCTTATCAGTTGCATACTTAAAAAGAGGTCAAATGATGGAGTGTACTTGCGTGCAATATAAGATGACAAAAACACTCCGGCTAACGTTGAGCCTTGGCAGAGTCGAAGAAATGGGAACACAGAAGGACTGTTAGAAAGACAAGCCATGATTCCCAGCAAGCCAGAGAGAACCACTGACAGCAGCAGAGCACAGCGACGACCCAACCTGAGACAACACACAGAACATCAGCATGTCTGACATGCTCAAACAAGAACGGTACATAACATTTATCACAAATGATCTAGACATCAATTTAAACAGATCACATTTGTCAAACGTTAGTGGAAAGTTGCCATTATTCTACTAGGACACATGTGAACTGGAGAACTGACTTCATTAATTCGTTAATAATCATCTTGACACAAGTCATTTAAAAAAAAAAGTTTATTGCAAAAACTTTCTAGCATCATTAATTTGCAGAAGTCACTCGGTTTGATATTTTGCATCTAATGCAATGAAGCTTGTGCATTTTAAGTACAAACATTTTGATCACATTTAGCAAACAATTAATGCAATACAGAGTAATAATAATTTAGGGAAACTCACCAGTCACATATAGTGCCAAGGAGTATATAGCCCAGGGTCCAGCCGGTCATAAAACATATGTGTTGGAGTGGAATCTTCCAGTGATCGGCACACACTAAGTCCCACTGTCAGCAAGTAGAGGAAAGAGAGAGACTTCAGTCAGACTGTCTTATAAAAATAATTCTGGGCAAACCAAACCAAACCACTGCAAACTGGCATGACCTGTTTTTCCTCAAGCAGTTGCCCCAGCTGTTTTGTTGCTCATTTTAGTTTTTTTCCAGCCCAAGATGCTCTACCAGGTTAAAGTCAGCTGATCTATAATGACTATAAACAACCGGCACATAAAAAACATGTAAAATCAGCTATTGCGTTGGACATTACAGTAGGGTAATATTCAGTAAAGAGTCATGTTTCAGTCTTTCACCGTGCACACCATCATGTCTCACTAAGCTGATGTTAATCAAATGTATTTGAAAATTTAAATCAATTAAATATTTAAATGCTTTTGTATTTACATTTTCTTGCTAACACAAAACAGAAACCTGAGGTAGGCTGAGGATGTGTAAATGCTGCTTTCTTTCCTATTATATAATCAACGTAGTATTACATTACAGCTCACGTGAGGCCATGCTACTCAACTTTTATAATCTTTCTCTACCTCGTTCTGCTTTCAGATGGATCTTCCTAAAACAATTCCACATAAAGCCTTTTTTTTCTAAACATGGAAGAGGAAACATATTGCTAGTCAAGGCCACACAAAAAGCTCCAGCTATGCACCTCCTGTGGAACAGGAACCCAAGGACTTATGCACCACTGTCCCCTGGGCTTTTAATGACGGGGACAGGGATCACAGCATTTTATAATCCTTGTATAAAAATTATATGATCGCATGACTTCACTGTAATGTAATCATATTATTCTTAACCATATGGTTGGTCAAAATTAACAAAAAGAAACAAGCTGTTCTTATGAACATATGTGATCCTGAACCACAAAACCAGTCATAAGTAGCACGGGTATATATGTAGTAAATAGCAACAAAAAACTAAACAAAAAAACCTTGTATGGGTCAAGATTATCAATTTTACTTTTATGCCAAAAATCTTATTACAAAATTACAACAATTTTGGCACCCTCAGAGTCCAGATTTTCAAATATAGTAGTCAACATTTGAAGTGGATCAAAACCTTTCATCAGAGTTGTCCTGAAACCAAAATGCATTCTTGTCTTAGGACAACGTTGATGAACTTTTTTGTGAATCTGGAATCTGACTGTGCATACAAATAATACAAATAATTGAGAAAAATTAAGTTGTGATATATTTACAGTAGGAAATTTACAGAATATCTTTACTTAATATCCTAATCATTTTTGGCATACAGATAAATCGATAATTTTGTGCCATACAATGTATTTTTTTTTATATTTCTACAAATATAGCCGTGCAACTTAGGACTGGTTTTGTGGTCCAGGGTCACATGTGGCAGCCTTTTATCTGTACTCTTCTGAATAGGGGTGCAACGGGTCGAAGATGATCCATGATCCATATGGACCAGTACCCACAGTTCGGCACGTGATTCGTGGATTAACTGATACGTTTAACCACCATAGAGTGAAAAACAACATTTTAAAACAACTTGAATTATCTTGAATGTATTTATTTTTTACTAAATTATGACGTCACGAAGATGTAGTCAGGTTTATCTCTTTTAATTTTACTTTTAGTCATTTAGCAGACGCTTTTATCCAAAGCGACTTACAAATAAGAAAAAGTAACAGCTCTATAAATATATATACACATTTAAGAAGATAAAGAAATTAAATAAAAATGATAAATGCATACAACAATATTTCAAAACTAAACATTGAAATGAAAACAAAAAATAAAGCTAAAATCAATTCAAAATATTAAAACAACAAAAGTATAATAAGTATAAGAATCTAGCATGTCACTAAGCCAAACACCCATATATATATATATATAATTTGATTTCCATGTAGTATGTTGAAGTGACGTTACTAAAATAACTCATCTATTAGATAAATCTCACTTCAAAACAGTAGTTACACTCAAACATAGTATTCAGATTGTACCAGAGATATACCACCTGTATCACGTTTTGCATACTTGTCTAAAATTAAAAGTTTATAAATTAATAATCATACCAATTCATACATAAAACGCGAAAATAGCGTATAATAACACACTCGACTCGACTTTTTAAAACACATCTACTACAAAAGCATGCAATTTCCGACAAGTCGTGTCATACTTGAGTGAACTGCTTGCGTTGCTCTGTTAGCATACTAACCTCGGTCACTAGATTGTTCAGGAGTCCCGCGGGTTTGCCGTACTCCCATCCTCTCGTGCACTGCACCACGTCCCTCGGCACGTTCTCCGTGTAGTTGCTTATATTCACAGGGTACTTGTAAAGTTCGCAGTGACTGAAGCCAGACCCCTTCAGCCACGGGATGGTGAGGTTGAGGTACGCTTGCCTGGAGAGGTTTCCGAGAAGAGAAGACGGTGGCAGTAACGCCAGATCAGGTCTGCAGTGGTAAGTCTCGGGAATGAGTGTGAAGAAAACATCGCTGAAGAGATTCAACGATACCGCAAAGTGTGGAAACCAGCTGAAAAGCGTTATGATCCTGTTGTATCGCCCATATCCACCAATCTGAGGGTAGATTTTAGTTTCAAACTCCATAACTAGTGTCCTTATCGACGGAAACAGCTGTTTCTCACAAACATCTCACCCTGTAGTGCTGAGGAATGAACTGACGGAGTCCACATACACGGACTGATAGCCAAGTAACACAGGGAAGTTCGATTCATTTGAGCCACTCGGTTCATTCGGACGATTCATGTGAACGATTCACTGATTCTTTTGAGTTATCACTCAAAAGTGTTCTTAGAAAGCCATGCGCAATGTTATTTTAGTAGGGAAATGCGGGTTATCACTAAATTGTGGATTATATCATTTGCAGAAAATGTTAGGTTGTTTAATTACGACATTATCAAAACCATGAATACGATTAATTATTGATAATGTTAGCGAAATATTCTCAGTTTTCACACACCACCATTTTACTCACTTATTTAGAAACGTTTTGAACGTATCTACAACAAAAAAAACATCGGTTTAAAAGGATCACGATTTAGAGTTTTGTTAAATCCAGACACTGATCTAACAAGGGCTTATCAGTTTCATACTTACTCTTTTCACACTTAAGTTAACCCTGGGTCTTTCTAAACCCTGGTTAAAGGGAACCCTGGGTTTTCACACTGCCTATACTTTAGTTCATCTTCGTTATTCATAAACTGAGTTTTCACACTGTGGGGCTTTTCACACATGAAATAATTAACCCCGGATCATTCTAAACGCCATGTAAAATTATTCAAGGGGTTATCCTGTAATAGCAATTCTGGGTATTCATAAGCTTAATATACAGGTAGATACATTTTATGAATACTTGATTTTTCAGAAATAATGTAATCTTCATTGTTCAAAATTAGAAATCATTTTAGTCCATGCAAGTATAAACAGTTTTACAAAATACCCAAGGCACTTGAACAAAAACTCTTTATTTTGTGGAAAAAAACAGTGATCAAAATTAGAGAACAGCAATGATTGTATAATGAAGAAATTTCTGAAGGTTACAGCAGTCAAAAATGAGTAGGACATGTAGGGGCCCTTGCTTTGAAGGACTTCTGCACATCTGCAACCGCAGGACATCACTAGTCTTTCACACTGTGCTGGTGTGATCTTGATCCACTCTTCTTCCACAGTTCAGTGACTGTAGTGGGTTTCTAAGCCATAACTCTGTCACGCTTGCGAGGAAGAAACTGCATGATGCCGAAGAAGATTCTGATAAATATTTGCATTCATCCTGCCACGTAGCTTTATAGGAGACCCAGGTTCTGCTGCAGAAAACATCCTCCTCCACCTTTCACATCTTTACACACTTTGGCTTCAGTCTTTCCCCGGTTTGATGAAAAACAATGTTTCCCACTAAAGTGAACTCTCCACACAAGATGCTCCACAGCAAAGGAGAGTTTAGTCTTTTGATTCTTTCTGCTGATGAGAGGCTTGGTCCCTGCAGACTAGGCTTTCAGTCCAACTTCTCTTAAACGTTGAGACACTGTATCACTGTAAACCCAGATAAGTAGAATCTACTTAAAAAAAACAAGGTAACTCGTTGCCTTAAAAATTTTAAGTAATGAAGCATTAGTTGAATAAGTGAGGTGAACTACGTTCAATGTACTTAAGCCCATAATGGAATGGAATAGAACATTTAAGTTGAATGTACTTATAACCGAGTTACAGTAACTGAAGATACTTAGTTTAAACAATCATTCCCCACCCATTTATTTAACTCAGCTTGTTAAGTAAGAATTACTCCATAACCAATTTAACTAAATTGTATATTCTAACTGACCCAACTTAACTTTTTGTTCCTGAAACTCAAAATATCTTTCAATCAATAGCGCCATGTAAAATACATACATTACACTGATCCAATTTTATTTTTAGTGAACATGTCTTTTTTGTTTAGCAACAAAAGAAACAAAGCCATGGCCTAATAGGCTTCTAGTGTGTACACTGAAAAAAATTTGGATTTTGGATTTAAAAATTTTGAGTAACCTTTACTTTGAATATTATTTTAACATGATTTGATGTTGTTTATGTATTTAAATGGTGTTCAATATAATAACACTGACATACATTTTACTTGAATACTTTTATTTATATGAGATTTCTTAACAGATGAGAGCATGAAATAAAAAAATTGTACAACTGCATCTGTTTGATGGTTTTGGTAAATGGTGCACTATAGTGCATTTTACTCCAGTAAACTTTTTTAGAACAACCACACAGTGCATTAAAATGCATAAACATATAAAACCTTTATATAAAACATAAACATTTTACAACAATCTCAGTTGCAGATATCAAATACAAAAGTGTAAAAGTGCAAATAATGTCAAACTAGTAGCTGCCTTTCATTAGCTAACTTTAATTTCAATAAGATTAAACTAAGGGAACAAAAACATCAAATAAAATAATAATACAACTCTGCATCTATGGTCTCCAGTAGAATAGCATTACTTAAAATGCATAAGAATGGTTGTTAAACAGTATTGTAGTTGAAGTTGTAGTTGTTTTCTGAACAACCTTTCTTGCAAAAAACAAAAACAGTAAAACAGCATAAGTAGTGTAAATAAGTGCAAGTAGTGCCCAACTAGCAGATTACATTAGAAGCTTTCTATGCAAAGAGTTAACCTTTGGAGAAAATTGTAAAGCATCTAGCCCAAGAAAGATTTTCTGAAACACTTCAAATGTGTTTCTCAGCTTTGGGGGATAGCTTAAGTTTAGGGAGTAAATGCAGCCCATGAGTGAAAGACATGCATTTGTGAGATTTTTACATCCCAGCAGCACCTCAGTTCCCTGGATGACAATGATGACATCAGATATACTGGCATCTTCCTCTTCTACAGATCTGCTCAGTACGATGATTTTAATGACATGACTGGAGACGATATCCTTAATCATGTCTCTGCTGACATCCTGTGAAATACACAAATCAGTGCAAAGTGGTTAAAATACTGTACAGTATCACTTTTTCAAATTTCCTCAATGAGTTCCTGTTCTGAGACAAACTGTCCACTAGTCTTCAGTATATTTAGCATTTTCTGCATATTTAAACCCAATATGCAGTTTCTTCAGCAGTAACTGTATGATGTTAAGTTATACTTTTACATTGAACACAATAATGAGACTCATACACAATTATTGCAGTAGATAGAAACATATAGTGATGCTAATAAAGATAACACCGTACATTTAGAGTCAGGAGGGTGTAAACCTCTGGAAATGATAATTGGTGTAAATTATTATGTCTTTTGGGAAACATTTGAATGGTTTCTAAAGACAATATATAAATGAAAGATAAGAAATATAAACAAAATAACAATTTACACTGGTAATCCTGTCCAAAAGTATGGTGCTGCCTTCTTGACCATCACTGCGTTTTCTTTTTTTTTGTAACAATGGTGTATAAGCCTTTCAATTTTCCTCAGTACGAAAACATGGATCTCAGCATCATCGTCAGTGCTTGACAGTGTTCAAATATGCAGAAAATTCTGCAAAAACAAAGATTGTGGAAGATTTCCTTGTAGACGGTTTAATGGCTCAGAAATAAAAAGAACATCTACCACATAACACAAATACAGTATATCAGTCAAACCACTACTGTCTACATCCAAAATCAAGGAAAAATAGAAATGGATGTAGCTGTGTATGTAGCTAGATAACTGCTAGTTGCTACACTAATTATTGTATATCCATGTCTGGACCCCACCTCCCAGTAAAACGTTAGATGACCCAAGACTTCTGCAATGATGACGCCAGGCCAGACTCTGGACACTCTCCTGCTAGGATGTAAACAACCCGCTCCTTTCGTCGCGGAAGACGAATCACCGGACACTACGCCGATCATGGAGGTAACCGACAATCCACCAGTTGCTGTTAATGAATTCATAACTGTAGGTCTACAGTGTTCTCCAATTATGACCGATGCAGCAACGCAGACGGAGGATGCGTCAGCTGATGTGGACTACTCGTTAAAAAAGGACCATACTTACACAGGTAAACATGAAATTGAGTTGGGCAAACGTGTACAGGAGGATGACGTTGATAACTCCCAGGATCTGTTTATCTCAGACGATGAACTTAGTGAACAGAGTCAACCACAGTACAGTCACTCTGATCCGGAATACATTGCAAGTTCATCTGAGTTTTCTCAAAGCACCCAGGGATCACAAGCTTCAACTAACACACATAATGAAAATAGGCTTTTTCTAGTTTTTGAGGAACAGTTAAACCAATTGCTTCAGCGTTGTTTAAAGTGTGGCTCCCTGATTGTCCAGGAAGAAGTGAAAGAGCTAAAAAATGAAGGATCACAGTTGACACTAGAGCTCACATGTGCTAACAGCTGTAGTTACAGATGGCAGTCTCAGCCTACTCTGAGTGGGACTAAAGGGACAGGAAACCTGCTTTTAACAGCATCAGTTTTCTTCAGTGGCATCCATTTTGCTAAATTCGAGCGTTTCTGTAGTAACATGAACCTCAAAACAATATGTGAAGACACATACACATCACTGAGGAAGAAGTTTGTGTTTCCTGTCATTGAAAAAATGTGGATTAAAGAGCAGAGTACAGTGTTAACTAACATGAAATCACAAGAAGTTGTTGAACTCTGTGGAGATGGCCGGTGTGACTCTCCGGGGCACTCAGCAAAATACTGTACATACACTTTTTTGGATGCACAGAGTGAAAAGGTTGTGGACTTCAAGGTAATAAGCTGCACCCAAGTTTCGAGCTCTAATACCATGGAAATCAAAGGTTTTAAAGATGCTCTCAAAACCATAGAAGAAAATGGAGTGAAGGTCTCAACCATCTCTACTGACAGACATCCACAAATCGTCAAAGAAATGAGGGTCAGTAATCCAGATAAACACCATGAATTTGACCCTTGGCATGTGGCAAAAGGAGTGTCCAAAAAATTGGCAACTGAAGCTAAGAGAAGGGAATGTGAAGGCCTGGGACAGTGGATTCCATCCATTATAAATCATTTGTGGTGGAGTGCACAAACCTGTGAGGGTAATGCCGAAGTGTTGAAAGAGAAGTGGATATCTGTAATACACCATGTTACCAACCGACACGACTGGCCAGGGAACAGGCACTATCACCAATGTGCTCATGAGCCCCTTGATGAGACGAACCAGAGAAGAAAGCTTTGGTTAAAGCCAGGATCTGGAGCCCACTACGCACTTGTGAAGGTTGTGGAACACAAGCGGCTTTTGAAAGACCTGGATCATCTGACAAAGTGCATCCACACAACACAACTAGAGGTATGACCAAATACAGACATATTTAATAAATATGCCATTCATTATGATGTGACTCACATATTTTAATAGTTTAACTTCAAATTCAAATTTGTTTCAGGTGTATCACTCCATGTACCTGAAATACCTCCCAAAGAGAACACATTTTGGATATGATGTGATGATCCATGCCTCCATGCTTGCTGCTCTGGATCATAACAACAATGTGAACAGGGAACAGGTGTGTGAACTGTAATAAATCCTATCATTTACACTTGGCATTAACATGCGATCACCGTGATCCGATCATTAGCCAATCAGGACACGATGCGTTTACATTTGATCATATAAAGTAGCCTCTGTATCTGGATAACGATCGGATTTCTGTTTCCTGACTAATATTTAAAGGGATAGGCCTACTCCACCGTTTTTTCATATTAAACTATGTTATTCCCTTAACTAAGACGAGTTGATACATACCTCTCTCATCTCAGTGCGTGCACTTAATCGCTCAGGCGCGCGCCGACACTTTGATAGCACTTAGCTTAGCCCAGTATATTCAATGGTATCTAAAAGCAATGAATTTAGAAGTGACCAAACACATCAACGTTTTTCCTATTTAAAAACAGTTACACGAGTAGTTATACGACCAAGTATGGTGACACAAAATAAAACGTGGCGCTTTTCTAAGCGGGTTAAAAAGGATAACTATAATGTATGGCGGAATAGCACTTTTGGGAGTTGACTCGGCGAGTAAAAGTCATGTCTGATCCTCTTCCCACTATTGATCAGACATGACTTTTTACTGCGCCGAGTCAAAGTGCCAAGTGTAAACGCAGCCTATGTGACACTGGATATTGCACATCAAACTGTTCCTAACACCTTGTATCTGTTTTCCATTTTTCTGTTTTTGAACAGGCTGTTTTTCAAGATGGGGAGAGTGTTGGAGAACCTAAGTTCAAAATCGCATGGAGCAAAGTCCACAAAACATTCAGAGCAAGGCCTGTTGAAAAGGACTATAGCTACATGACGGCTATGATTGCAGATGTTCTCTCCTCTGTGTTAGATTCAAAACAAGTTATGGACATGAGTTAATCCAACACACGTCATGGCTCCACAAGACAGACTATCCAGATCACAGATAATTTTTCAAACACAGCAGTTTTCACGTTTCAAGTAGCTGCATCATTACGAACACATGACGTACACACCAACATAGTTCAAATGTACAAGATCTTTAATTTTGAATTCTAGTCAAGCACATGTAGTACTTCAAACAAACATTTAATATTGGAGTACATGCAACATTTTTATTTAAACCATAAACATTTGGTATGATACCCTATTTTGTTGCAAGCATAGCTTGTGCTCTTGCCAAAATGCCTTCAAATGTCAACTATCCAGCTATATGTTATTAAAATCCCTCCATGCCTCATCTACTTCTGCACGATCATTGTCTTCATATTCAAACCCTGTATAGATTCCACTTGGTTCAGAGTAGACGTTTCTTATTTTGTTAACAGCACATGATGGAATGACTCTGGACTCTTCTCCCTAGCCAGCCATGCATCCACCATGTAAACTGACGATATGAAGCATATCTGAAAGACCTAAAAGGCACAATTTTCAAAACAAGTATACTATTACGTTATGAAATAATGATTTAAGATGTTTGTCTTAACCAATAAAACAACTGAAGCCTTCACTGAAAGCGCATAGTCCAGTTAACTTTTTTCTCCACTATTTGTAGGCTACAGTGTAGGTAGGCTACTATGTAGGCATACTCAGATAACCATGTTCACATTTGACTTGCCTATTAGTGACCTGGTTACGATTTGGTAGACCAGCACTATGCCAGTCATGGAGGCTGACGAGGGCCGCCCATAAAACATCTTTATTGAGGCAAACTGCATTAAAGTTTTCATGTGCTGTGATACACGGAGTATCTGTAAATACAATCGAAGCATGTTGTTATAGCATTTTACTTTATGTTCTCATCAGAATCACAATCAGCTTTATTGGCCAGGTTTGTGCAAACAAACAAGGAATTTGACTCTGGTAATATTTGCTCTAAAAGTTCAACACTCACTTAACATATAAAGAATAAAAACATAAAGGTCAGTATGAAATATAATAATGAAAAAAATAAAGTATGCAGTATAACAATACTATAAAATTTAGAAATGTACAAAAAAAATATACGGTAACACTTATAGTGCCCTTGTTACATATGTTACATGTATGCATAATTACATGCAACTAACCCTCAACCAAATCCTAATCCTACTCTAACCCTATAGTAAGTACATGTAGTTACTTAATATTACTCAGTACTTAAATGTTTAATTACACTGCAACAATGACACCTTAAAATAAAGTGTAACCAAATATACAATAACAATTGGAGAGGGAAGGAATAGTGCATATCAGTATAGTCTTGAGATTAAAGTTTTTAAATATGTAGTGCAAGGCAATTCAGTGCAATGGTAATTATTAATAACAATATCATAATTGTAAGATTTTTAAATGTAAATGACGTAGATGAGCAAAACAGTGTTGACTTTGTTCAGTGTAAGGGGGGGGAGAGGGTATTTTTGCGCGTTCAACATAGTGACTGCTTGGGGAAAATAAAGCAAACGAGGGCGGTAGGACTTATTAAATTATTTATACTGATAGTACGATTGTCTGATCTAGCCTATACTTAGCCTACCCTGGACAGCTGCTGACAAAAAGTGAAGCTCTTTACAGCAAACGCTCTCGTTCTCGCTTGGCATTGGCAAACAGTTGCCGCACAGACACCATCTCTCGCTTCCTCAACTCTCTGATAATCTTCAGGCCTATCGTCTTCCGCGCTATTCTCCTGATTTAAGCCTACGGTGAGCTCGGGTTCAAACTGAAAAGGCTGAACGGCAGACGTGTTCATCTCGCTAGTCGCTACTGTCAAAATTTAGCTAGCTAGCTGGTACTGCTGCAATCCATTGACAGTAAGCAACCTTTACACGTCACTACCCAGAATGCATTGAGACGTAAATAACTATGGCGGCCTACGAGTGAACGGATTTTCGTCTTTTTTTAATTAAAACAAAACCATTTGAAGTGTTTTTGTATCACATTTTTATAGCTGACGCCTACGTTAATCGTATAAGGCCAACATGCCGCAATAGTCGGGGTTCCTTTTAAAAACAGAAGTAAAATGCAGTGAACATTAAATGTGTATACATATAACAACATATTTACAGAGTCAGGAAGCAGCATATCATCACATAAGTAATTCACAATTGTAAACAAAATGTACATTTTAACTGGCTGAGTGAATCCAGCAAATGTCTAATTCTTATGCCAGCAACTCCACCCTTCATCTCAAACAAAGCCAGGAGTTTTGGAGTATAGAAGTCCAGCTTTTCCAAGAATGTACGCCCAAGGAAATTGTGGTGATTCTTCTGAATTCATTCTTGATCTAAAACAGAAAATAAAATGTAACACAATCAAGTGATGATTAGAGTTGAGTGCACTGGTACATTTTTGTATTGCACTTCAACAAATTTGTATTGAGGTGTGCTGTAATAAAGTATTGCCAACTTACCTTGCATTAGCTTGAATAGTGAGTGCAATATCTGTAAAAGAATGTAAGAAATGTTCATGTCAGAATTATTTTTTTAACAATCTTACTGACATGCAATACGCTTACAACTAAATTTACCTTTACAATTTATTGACTGTGGTTATGCAGTTATGTAAAATAAAAATTAATGATTTGCAGGTGTCATTCATGGCATGCATTTTGAATCATTTAGCATAATATTTTAAAGTACACTAACTTTTTTTACTCAAGATTAACACTCATATGGAAACAAATTAGAATATCCAACTGCTTGCAGATATCAACCACGTGTAAAGTGGATGTTGGTCAGTAAAAGAACATCATGAAATAAAATACAGGCTTTACAACTTAAATAAGGTTGATTGTTAAGTAATTAAGATTTATTTAAACAAGCATTTAGACTTGTGTAATTGCAAAAGTGTGCAGTACAGTCACCTTATCGATTTCTATATATATATATATAGCTATCATACACGATAGTATAGGTAAACAATATAAATAAAGTTCAAGGTAATATTTGCCTTGTACACGTGCATTTTAAAAACTAACGTTAATCCTGCGTGATTAATAGGCGAAAAACAGGGTGATTATTACATTTCAGCAGCTCGAACTTTTCTGGGACAGAATGCTCGAACACGACAGGGCAATGCCTCGAGCTAAGTTTGCACGGATGTTAAAACTCATTTTTACAATAATCGGCTGACAAGATTAAGGTCATATATAAAACTGAGACAATTGTTTTCGACAGATATGCCGTTTGCTAATAACGGATGGTGGTGCAAATCGCAAACTCTGTCAACTATATTAATAGCTTCATTTAGTAATGATTTAACTCTGTTATCCATGTGTTTAACAAAACAAAACTAAGATTAAGTTTTAACGTTATCCAAAAATCTGTTAACATTGTTAACATGAACACTGTTAGCATCCGTAACTCGATAAAATAGAAACGGTAACGTTAGGTACAAACCACTGGGACTGCAGATAGCTTAATAACTCTACACTTTACACTACAAACATACTTAAATTAATTAATAAGCATATTAATAACTTACCGTGGTAAAATTCGCATTAGCCGTCGTGAAGTCTCCCTTCCTTTCCTCTATTCGCGCCACTTCGGACTCGGAGCCAAAGACGCATGCGCATCAATTATCTTGCTGTATTGAGTACATTTTACTCGAGTTGTACATTTTTTGGTGTGATTTGATTAGATGGCGAATAAGTAAATATTACTTAGGAGATTGTATTTAAATTTACATATGTATTTTAGAACAATAAATGACAAAGACACTGCAAGTAATGTACTGAATTAAACATGCCATTTTTAAGTACATTTTACTCGAGTTGTACATTTTTTGGTGTGATTTGATTAGATGGCGAATAAGTAAATATTACTTAGGAGATTGTATTTAAATTTACATATGTATTTTAGAACAATAAATGACAAAGACACTGCAAGTAATGTACTGAATTAAACATGCCATTTTTAAGTAAAAAGACAAAATAGTATTTGTTTGTAAAACATACTTAAATAATGTTTACATTATTTACAAGGTCAAAAAATCACTTTTTACAGTGTAGTTTCCTCAGTGATGGCATGAAAAGAAAAAAAAATATCTTCCTCTTTACTGCCAATCATTACAATATTGTACTGCACTTCTTCAAATTTGGTTGACAAACTGCAACAGACACAACAATAACGTCCAGAAATCACGAACTTACCAGTGACTCCATCAGGAGAATAATTTGCGATTTCGTATTTTGTTTTTGACCCTCTGAACTTACCGTTGGACAGGCAAAACTTGATGATATTAAGTTGTTTTAGCTCAAACACATAATTACAATAAGATAGGCCATTAAAAAGTACAGTTTACTCAGAATTCATAATTAATGTAAAGAAATGACACATGTTTAAGTAATACAAACTCAGTTTGTTTGAGTAGACACTACTGATTGGACTTAAAAACTCAATTACAATAAGAAAGGACAAGAAAATGTTCAGCTTAATCAGAATGAACAAGTAATGTCAACAAATGAGACACATTTAAGTAATATGTACTCAATCTCTTTGAGTTGAATCAAAATCTGGGTTTACAGACAGATCCTTACCCTGTTCAGAGTTGAACTGGCTAGCAATTCCAGCTGCAGGGTTGAACCGATTCCCAAATGAGATTCTCGGCATTATCCTGTCCTCTTGTGCATTTGTGGATGACCAGCCTTTTTGAGGGGAATTTAATGATTTAGTGACACTGTAAAGATGCAGTATTCTAGAAATCACAGGTTTGGAATGACCAACTTCTCTTGCTATGGCTGCGATTGGCCTTCATCTGGACAAACTGCTGTCGGAGGGTTGCAGTCATTTCAGAACAGCTCACTATCTTGCAAAGTCAGTGAAATCTGGAAAGTTAGGCTGCCAGTTAAACAGTTCGTCAGATAATTAAGGAAATTAGGTATCTGAAAGAGTTATCTAATTCTGATCAGTATTCTTTTTCAAATACGCTTTTACTCTTATGATAACTTCAAAAAGGACTGAGCAGTGACCTCAAAATGAAGGGAAATTGTAGGTTGTTCCAGGGCCGGCCTCCAAATGCGTTTTTTTTTTCATTACCAACACTACTTCAATACTATGAATTTAAAATATTTAAAAAAGCCATCGTCCCACAAAAACATAACTATTATGGAATAAAAAAAAAACAGGGAAAAAGACCATTCATGTGATGTAATAAATGACGATCATATAGCCTAAGTAAACTAGATGAGGTAAAAATACTATGTAGTCTAGAACGCCTAGTCTAAACGTTTAAAAAAGGGTAATAACAATGTCTGGAGTTCCAGAGATCCGAGATTTTTCATGTCACATGATAACACATTTTAATAATATTTTTACGCTATTGTGTAGAAGGCCTATTTTGGTATTTATGGTATTTTTTTTATTTGTATTGGCTAATTTAGTCATGTTTGTATATAACTGAGCTTATTAAAAATAGCAGTTTTATGTAAATTTAAAGATGTACGTTTCTCAGTTTATGAGCATTCCATTTATCAGGGCACAACACTTCTCCTAGTTACACGTCACGGTCTGTTCAAAGCTGAACCATCTTGTGACAGAGTTCCAGTTAAGTTATATCTTGTTACTATTAATAGACTATTTTGCATGCTTGCTCAGTGCAATTTCTAGTACTGTGTGTTGCTGGAGGGGACACCAGTAACTAATTGAATCAGTATTTACTCAATCGCATTTATAAAATCATTAGATATTGTTCACTATATTTAGTTTTTTTGCATTTCATTATGCTAATAGTTCAAAATATGGCAACATACCTCATGTAGTATGATAACCTGTTCTAGTATGGTGTTAACTGAACACTAGTCATGACAACATATCTGTGGAGTGCTATGTAAAATATGACATTTGTTACCATTTGCACGGCAAAAATAATCCTCAAAAGTTATAACATTAAGCATTTTATATTTATATCTACAAGTCTATATCACATTGGTTCCCTCTTGTGGCAGATGTGTCATATTGCAGCTCACCAAAACAAACCACAGAAGCAAAGTCATTTCAAAAGTTTATTTACGAACATAATCTCTGAGGAACAACAGCAGTTCTCGCGCTCTCTGTACATGCAAGTGTAGAAAATAACAATTTAGAATTTTTCCTCTGTTAAGTTTTTTTTCATTTTTATTTTTAGTTTCTCGCTTTTTGAATCGCAGGATATCAACACAGCTAAAGGTGAAAGTACTGGATCTTTGACAGCACTGACGATAGCATCAACAAACCCCTCCCTCCCATAGCTGCTCCAACAATATGTACACAATTGAACTACATTGTACAAATAAAAAAGATACATTGTTACATCACCGGCAGCGAGCGCGACACGTCTCGTTGCTGTTAGAACCTCACATTCTACGCAAGTTTAGACTAGTACAAAGAGGAGGGTGCAAAACGTCCTGGAATATTATTTACAGTTATGTACAACGTCTCGTTTACGCATTACAAGAGGAAAATTTACACAGCAGAGACCTTCAACTCAAACATACCACAGGTGTCAGAAAGATAATAAATAGGTTATTTCTCACTAGTTATGAAGAGTTCAACATGAGTAAAAGGAGCTCATTTCCATTCTGAGAATCATCTGTTGGATTTGTGGATACAGAGGAAAAAATGGTTAAAACAAGGCTTGAAATTGTGGCTCAACACAAGCTATCCTATTTCTAAATGGAATAATCAGTAATCGGTGTACTTAGTAGAGGTAATGTGTTGCAGACAGAGGTCAGTTAGTCAATAGGCAAGCATATGCAAGATTTCTGTTGTCTAATTTCATGGTCAGAATGTCCCAAGACAATATTTTCAGAGTGATTATAAAAAAAAAAGTTACATTGTTTTATGGCTTATGAGTGCTAAACCCCTGAAGGGTTATACCTTCTATCACATCACAATTTCAAGCCTTTTTAAATTGAATCAGTTGTGGGAACCCAAAAAGCTTTCAACAGGTCAGAGGACAGTGACAATTCACATATCAAATTGTAAACAGTAAGCATACAGGGGCTTAGTGATGATACATAAAGCATTTGATGAACAAGTCACTATTTGCACTGCACAGAAATCACAAAATACCAGGACATGAGTCATCCAAAACAATTACCTGTGGAACTAGTGACACCTGTTGCACCCAGACTCAATGCACACATACAGAACTGCGTCATGTGGGATTTTCACAGACTCACAACCTCACATTAAAAAAAAAACATTCGCCTGGATGGTTACGCAAACATCACACAACCTCACACTGAAGTACAGGCATGTAATGAGAAAGGGTAAAATATCAAAACACATTTCTATTTTCACTCCCCCAAAAAACAATATCTAATAATTAGAAATAAACCCTCTCAAAAAATTAAATAAAAAGCTAGTCCCCTCAGTTTACTGATTAATTTAAACATATAAATGTACTGTAAAATGTATTTAGATAGTAAAGGATAAAACGAAATCAGAGAGTAACTGACATTGGTGCATAAAAAAAATACTGTGAGGGGAGATTCACAAGGATGTTAAATATGGAAAAACAGTCAGAGAGCCCATGTATACAAGTAGCAAGTCCAGCGACGGAGGTGTGTATGTTTTGTTCTGCCATAATGATCTGTAAAAATCAGTATCAGCATGTTGCTAATAACGGAGGGTGCTGAGACATTATTTCTAACACAAATTATTAATTGCTTAGCGACTGCGCAAACAAATGCAAAATGTTTGTCTGATGTAATAATGCATTTCCTTTTATTTGCAGATAATATTAAGAACCTTGCCTTTGTAAAACCGAACATTTTAAAAACAACAGAAAAGGAGGAATGGAACCTACAGATAATGGGGTGATATTTTATGCTGATTTGCTAAGATCTTTCAGAACGGTCGTGCAGTGCTGAAGAGAGGGTGTGTGAGGGGGGTTAAAAGAAACATGCAGTTTCGTGTCTTAAAAACTAATGTAACATGATCAGTGTCATGACACACAAAACAAAACTTCCATGATTCTAATTGTACAATGGGTAATAAATTCAAATATGTACTACACCGTTCATGGCGTGGGTTTATATTTAGACGGCTCCAAATCACGTCCTATCCTACCTATGACTTGTGCAGCTGTAGAAGAAATCAGAGACGTTAACTGTATAAAGGCATTTTCTTGGTTTATACTTTTTAAAGATATATACTTGTGTAATAAAATGATGAATAATATACCTCTACTATTCTTTAAATAAATCCATAATCACTCTGCTACATCTGAAAACTATGGTCCTGGCCCTGACAGAGTAATCAGGAGAAATGGTGTTTCCTAATGATGGTGGTGATGACGATCTAGATTTACGTTGACTAGCATTGGACAGAAACCTTAAGGACCGCTGCATGGGAGTCTTGAAAATACTGACACCTTTTGGCGGGGTGGTGGATGGTTGGGTGGGGGGGGAAGTGCTGCCCGAAAGTGAACTGTACATACAATGATCTATTTATTCATTTATTTTTTACACTTAACTGAGTGATGTTACAGTACATAAGTTATTTACAACTGTGCAGTAATGTGTGGCAAAATAAATTATCTAGAAGGCAGCGAGAATACATTGGTTAATGATTATAAAACTGTACATCATTTACGGAATACTTTTTTTTTTTCATTTTTGTATTTTTTTCCATTAAACTAATGTTGGCTCTGTAGTGTTTCAAGTCACTTCCTCAGAAAGGGAACAATGAAATGCCCGAGTAAAGAAAGACATAAACCAAAAACAAACATAAAAAAAAACTATACTCTTGTAAGTCCTTGTCTCGTGATTTGTGACAGCAACATTATCTCTTTCATTAGTCTTTTTTCTTTATGCAGTTGTTTGAAACCAGGCATGTCAGACCTGGCTTAGCGACCATCCATCCAGCATCTGGGACCAAATGCACTGTTGTCACCATGTGAGGGCACTCTAGGTCTCATGCCCTAAAATTGAACGCAGTCTCTCTTCCCGGCTCTGTTACTGAGCTGCCGCCCCCTGCATGCAGCTTCCTGCCCTGAATGTGGGGCCACATGGGGTGCTATACAGCAGGAAAGCCACTCTCTCCACTGCTGTAGGCATTATAGACTCCGGTTTAAACTGTCGCACTCTTGCGTGTCTTTTTTGTGCCTGCACATTGAGGTGTTGACCATGTTCGGAGTTCTGTGTCCACCACTGTGCCGTCTGTCCCCTTGTTCTGGAGCACATAGGTGGACGAACCCGTCTCATGCTCCTTGTTTGTTGTAACTTACTATGGGATGGGACAGAGAATTCTGTCCCATATGTTTTCCCAAATAACCCAAAACAGGAGAGACAAGGTTCAAAGCAGTTTTGCTTTTTAAATTCCAAACAAAACCATAAAAGCTTGAGGATAAAAGTGCAAGTTGGGATTTTCTCCCGTAAAAAAGACTGTTCCTCCTCGGGCAGAAAAGGATGAGTTTTTACCTTTTTCTATATAATATATATTTTCTCTCCTCAAAGAAATCTCCTCAAACCGGCTAGCCCTTACCAAACGTTGTTTGATGTCTCTTTGATAGATGATTAATATTAGACCGAACTCTCAGAGTCTGAATGTGTGTCGGTGTCACGCAGGCAACAGTACAAAGTCGTCATTGACGTCGACCATTGGCACATAGAAGGAGGGGACCTCGTTCACACACAGAGACTTGTGTCCAGCAGGATCCAGCTCCTGTACCTTGAGTTGCCACTCCATTCTCTGCACTGCATTCAGAGCAGCGGCCTCATGCTGCTGCCGCATTAGCAAACATGTCTGACAGAAGATGAAGATTAGAATTAGACTTTGGAAAATATTTGCACATTTAAGGCAAAAAAAAAAATTTGAATAAAAAAAATTAAATGAGAGCTGTCAGTGACTATTAGTTTTTTAAATCAAATTAATTAAATGTGTGAATTAATAATCTAATTCATCGCAAATTAAATTTGGCAGTGAAATTACCCACAGAAGATTTAAAGCCATTCTTGTGTTAAATGCGAAAGTATCAAGTAGACATTACAAATAGTAGCTTTGGAAATAAATATTTTATTTGATTCAACAAATAATTTATTAAACATAAATCTTTAGGCTACAATGGCCTAATATAACCTATGGAAGTTCATTTGAGCAACCTTTTTTTGTTCCAACAATGAAAGTCAGAAACTGTCTTCAGTATTTTATTCTTTTTTTTTTTTGAAATTATGTTTTAAATAAGAAACTCAAACTGCCAGCACGTGGCGGTAAATGTCCGTATATATCATTAATTTCTTCGTTCAAACTGCTGATTCATTCAGGAATGAAGTAAAGGCTCAGTTTATTATTAGGCTATTAATTAAATCACTGGATTCATTGAAAATGCATATTCATTCAGAAACTAAACACTGACGTGTTGCTCACAGACGCATAACAGTTCAGCTGCGGCTTTAAAAGTATACTTTTTTCTGCAAAACAGACAATATTATGTTAAAAAAACACAATATTAACAACTTATTTACTGAACTGTTGTATAAAATCACATTTAAACATGGTAGCGCTTATGATATATGACAAACTCATACAGGGGCATTTTTTCACCATTTCTACAATTTTAGCAGCATAACTGCATTCATGGAGTTGTTGCCCTGCATCATATTTGTCAACAGTCTACTGTATGGACTTACAGGTCTGGGGGCAGGGCCAGTGCATTAACATTTTAATTGCATATTTTTTTTTAAACATAACTACTTAAGCTAATGTGGTAAACTGACAACCCTAATCAAAATGTAATGTATTACTGACATGGAAGTAGGGTTGGGAATCGATTCGATTCCAGAATCGGATACTTAAGGTCAGGAATCGGATACTTGTTGTCAAATTAAAATTTCGATTCCTATTCGCTTTTCTTTTCTTTATCTGTGAGGACAGGTGTGATCTAGCGATCTGCCAGGACCTTGCTCATTAATCTAAGCCTCCAAAGTTTGCCTGCATTTGCGATCAGAAGCCTAATATCTGTAATATCTGTGATAGCTAAACATGTTGCAAGAGAGGTGTCACCACCAACATGACATTAATTTAATAGATCGTTAAAGATCGCGAACATGACTCAAACACTAACGTGATTCTATTCCTAAATTAAAATGATTTGTCTGTTTAATTCCTCAACCTTTGAGGTGTGCGATCATAATGTTGTGATATATTGGTTCATCCGTGCAGCAGTGCCACCACTGATCTAAGCTTGGCCACCCTGCTCAAAACAGTTTTGCAGTTTTTGTCCCCTTTTTCTTGACAAGAAAAGTATTTATTAAGACGCGGAACCGGTGTTTTTGCATCCACATCAAACAAGACTTTTCAGACGCGCACTGCAGCTTTGCCTCAGCACCAGGCGTGAGTCAAATGAGCGTGGAAAAGGTACACCAGCCAAATGAGCTTCGGTAGAACAACGAGATGCTGTTAGGCTGTATGTCAGTAAAACAAACTTTCCTGTCCTGTCAGCCGTCACTGTGCTCACGGCGCATGCTCTGTTCGTGTCATCATAAATAAGCGCACAAGATACAGTATACGAGTCTGTCGTCAGTTAAGTCATGAAATTACCAAAAAAGGCGATTAAAGCTGCAAACTGTGCATGCATGTGTAACGGATGTATGCCAGTAAGGGCTGTGTGTAAACCTCACTCCCCTGACCTCAAAAAAGGCGCTAGAGTGCCCGCCTCCCGCGCCGGCGTCCCGGGTTCGAGACCCGCTCGGTGTGATGGTGCAGATCCCAGGGGGTTACACATGTATGAATGCATTACATTTCAGAACGTCTCTCAAATACTTTTTCCAAATGTATAATGCTAAATTCAAGAGTTCTATCAATAAGAGTGTAGGCCCATATTTAAAACATAGAACTTGTCTCAGGTATATTTAACACATGTGGGTCCATACATGACTCATACAACCATACATGGTTGGGTATCGTTTGAATTTTATCGATTTCGATTCTTTTTTCGATTCCCAGTTTCGATTCCAATGTGATTAAATAATGATATCAAACATTGTCGTGTCTTTTTTTAGCAAACCATTACACGAGAGCCTATATTTTAGTATGCATTTGAGAGACGTTCTGAAATGTAATGCATGTGTTACATGTGTAACCCCCCTGGGTCCGCACCATCACACAGAGCGGGTCTCGAACCCGGGATGCCGGTGCGGGAGGCGGGCGCTCTACCAAGGAGGCTAAAGGCAACAGCCTCTTTTTGAGGTCAGGGGAGTGAGGTTTACACACAGCCCTTACATCCATTACACATGCATGCACAGTTTGCAGCTTTAATCGCTTTTTTTGGTGATTTCATGACTTAACTGACGACAGACTCGTATGCAGTTTCTTGTGCACTTATTTATGATGACGCGATCAGAGCATGTGCCGTGAGCACAGTGACGGCAGACAGGACAGGAAAGATTGTTTTACTGACAGCCTAACAGCGTCTCACTGTTCTACCGAAGCTCATTTGGCTGGTGTACCTTTTCCGCGCTCATTTGTCTCGCGCCTGGCGCTGAGGCAAAGCTACAGTGCACATCTGAAAAGTCTCGTTGGATGTGGATGCAAAAAAACACACCGGTTCCGCGTCTTAATAAAGGCATTTCTTGTCAAGAAAAAGGGGACAAAAACTGCAGTTTTGAGCAGGGTGGCCAAGCTTAGATCAGTGGTGGCACTGCTGCACGGATGATCCAAGTGATCACAACATTGTGATCGCACACCTCAAAGGTTGAGGAATGAAACAAATCATTTTAATTTAGGAATAGAATCACGTTAGTGTTTGAGTCATGATCTATTAAATTAATGTCATGTTGGTGGTGACACCTCTCTTGCAACATGTTTAGCTATCACAGATATTAGGCTTCTGATCGCAAATGCAGGCAAACTTTGGAGGCTTAGATTAGCGAGCAAGGTCCTGGCAGATCACTAGATCACACCGGTCTCACAGATGAAGAAAAAAAAAAAGCAAAAATAGGCGGAATCGAAATTTTTATTTGACAACAAGTATCCGATTCCTGACCTTAAGTATCCGATTCTGGAATCGATTTTCGATTCCCAACCCTATATGAGTGATGCATAAGGAAGCTCCTCACCTTCATGCGGTCGTACTTATCATCCACATCTTGAATCCAGGAGATAAACTGCCGAGCATTGAAGCGATCTCTCACAGACTTGTTTTCATCCCCCTGAAGAACAAGATTAGTTACAGATGTAAGAAAATCTATGCTGAAAGGCTTTTAATATCTTTGGTGTGTTAACAATAATCTTTACAATGAGTACTCACCTGGCTTTCTGATGGCATGTTATAGACTTCTGAGTCCAGCAGCATTGTGCAAGCACTGAAAGGAACGGCCTGATTTGCGATCGTTCTTGCTGCTCGGCAATGAACACGAAGCACTTCCTGCTCACAAGATACAATCAGCTTCTCCTGTAAGGGGACATTAAATCAGATTCAGACTGGACATCCCATACCTTATGATCATTCATCTAATAACCAAGGGACACAGGTAAACAGTGTTAAAATGATCAAGGTCTGCAAGTCACAGAAAGAACATCAGAAGAAAATGAAATTGGGAGCCTGATCATACTGCAATATACTTAGTTGAAATGTATATTGCAGATAAGTTGCTATTCTATTACACAAAGCCTTTGATGATTCAAAGTATTTGTGCCGTGTGATCACTGCATCCTAAGGGGATGATTTCTGAAATGAGCTCAGTGATGCGTAGAGGGGAGAAAACAGACAGAGGGAAAGACTAAAGACAAAAAGTAAGAGTTTACCCTCTCGATGCTGTGTTGCAGTCTTAGTTTTCCTCTCACTGTCTCTTGTTGTCTGAACAGCTCCTTCAGAGGCTCCGACAAAGATGGGGGTGGAGCAATCTAAGAAAGTAGAGACAGTTGTCATAACTTGTCACTTGTCTGAATGACTAATGTTTAGAAAGACATCTCTATAGCTCAAAAATGGTAACACTTTTGTAGAGATAATATACTGTGTCCTAACCAACAGCGGTCCAAAATCTTGCTCCATATAATACATTAAACATCAAATATGTTCTAATTGTGACTGTGCAGTTTTTAACAATTTTTATTATCAGTATGGACAGAAAATTACTTTTGGTTAGGACAAAGTGTTAGGAGTCTTTATGCAGAGTACAAGTGCACATAAAAAAATCTTACCACAGGAATATGAAGCTTGCTCAAAGGCTTGCCATCAAGTAGATAGGATCCTGTGTATGTCACATACTCTGCATAACACTGGGGAGCTTGAGGTGTTATGTAACACAAAATCTTCCGCTTTTCTTCAATTTTCTTGCGGATCTGAAGGTACTCAAAGTAGGGGTTGGAACGGTCACTGTGGTATGGCTCTATTTCATCCAATTTGATGGCATTCACAATGACTGCCAGTGTCTGCTGGATCATCTCCCGAGTCTGCTTCATTGCGGTGTTCACAAGCTGAACCTGCACCTGTTGCTGGCCTGATTTTGAAAACTTCCTCTTGCGGGGATGCTGGGACTGGTTGTCATCATCCTCAACAGGCCTGCCTTTTGTTTTGGTGATTAGTGCAGGTGCAGGAGTAGACGTTTGAGCTGTGGTTGTGCTGATGAGCTCTTTCTCCTTTTCTACAGTGACACAAGAAGTGGTCACACTTGTGGTGACTGATGAGGTGGATACCGAAGAGGTGATGCTTGGTGAGCTTAGCGCGGCACTTTGCTTGTTCTGATTGGCCAGCATCTGAGCCTTTTTCCGGGTAATTCTCTGAGGTATTTCCTCAATTTTCTTGGGTGCCTCAGATACTGGTATGGTCACTGACAACTTGGTGGTTGATTCAAGTGCCTCTGATACTTGGGTGCTGCTAGGCACTGAGACAGTTGGGACCTGAACAGAAGGATGAGGGCTACATGAGGGACCCAAAACTACCACAGGATTTTGTAATGAAAGTGGTTTTGTGGTGACTGGTAGATCCAAACATTGTACCATAACAGATGGCATTATGGTATCTGGGGTTGTTTCTTTTATCTTGTATTCATTGTCCTTTTCACTTTCAGTAGAGAACAAGTTACTGTTGTTTTCATTCCTTCGTCAAATGCTCCCCTCTCTTCTGGATTTGCTTCTTTCATGGGAGGAACCTCAGGGATGTTCTGAGGCTCCGGCTCCAACTCACACTGTGGTCTATAGCCATCGTCGCTTATTGGGGGAATCAAATCCTGATCAGATTCAATCGGAGGCACAACTGCAGGAGAACAAGGAGCTTTGGACAAACTTGACAGGTCAACATCCATTATGTCATTTTCGCTTGTCTCAATGACTGGAGGTCTTGTCTGCTTATTCTCTGCAGTCTCTGGGGCTGTCATATCTGGGTCCTGCATCTCCTTCTCTTGAAAAGGAAGGTCTGGTATAGAGAAGGGACCCATGTCATCCATTTCATCAGCTGCACCAGAGAATGGATCTGCCCATAAAACAACAGGTTCTTGGCAAACAACTGGTGGGGCTACAGGCATGCTGATCTCTGTAGCATAGGTGGGAGAGTCTTGTCTATTGTCTTTCATCATACATGGTGGCTCTGGGTCCATCGGAGCTTCCTCAGGATTTGGTTTGCAATCAGTGAAAAAAGTTTCCAGTCGAGGTGATTCTGTCTCTAATGCCTCTGTTACAGGTCTTTCTGGTGATTGAATGTCTTCCAGTGTGTCTTTGTGGACATCATAATGAGAGTCAGACATTTGTGATGGACAGTATGCTGTAGAATAAATAGAGTGAGGTGGTGTCACAGGCATTACACCCGGGATATGCTGCATTTCACAATCGGAGTGTGAAAAGGGACTGCTAATCTTTGAGACAGCTGCCTCGACCTCTCTGTAACTCTCATGAGGTGATTTCATGAGCATTTCTGAATTCCAGCCTATGGACTGATCACACGAGTTGTCCATGTAGTTGTCTTGCAGATGGGTTGGTGTTATGGGAAGTGCATCAGGATCTCTTCTATCTGGACATTCAAGCCAAGATTTTTTGTCAGGTTCCTCAATCCCGAGTGTATAAGAGGGATCGTTTCTAGACTGGATGGCCTCGTCTGCCGTGTGGTGACCTTCTCTGGCATCCTCAACAAAATCATCATCTTCCTCGTCATCATCATCTTGCTCTTCAACAACAGGAGGCAAGTAGTCACTCCCACTAACAGGGTGGGCTGGTGTTAGACCGGGTCCACTCTGGTGTGGCTCTGAAAGATCATCAATATCCATGGGAGGCAGGGCAGCAGGGGCTGGAGTTGGGGGAGCAGCTATATCCAGACAAGGCTCCTGGGGGTCGGGTCTATGGACTGGAGTTGAGGGCTTCATGAGATAATTGTTAAAGACACTCCCTGGGTGTTCACTGCTATCGCTGATTGAATTTAAAGTAGATGGTACGTCATCTGGTAAGTTATCATGTTGCAATGGGTCAGGCCTGGGAGACATCATGTTGATAGGCGACAAACAGAATGAAGAGGAAATGCAATTAAGTCTGTCAGCTGCCATCTTGTCCTCAGTAAGATGTGAGGCTGAAGACTCAAATGCTATGCCTTCTTGTATACGTTGTTGTCTTAACTTGTCTGCCTCTACTTTGAACTCAATCTCAAGTGGTCTTCTGACATCAGAGGTGACAGATCGACTCTCAAGGGGTAACTGCATGTTCTTTGCTGGTGTTATGCATGTTCCCTCCTGGAAGTTACTTGATGAGTTAGAATATCTATCAAAGAATGAAGGAGAGCAGGCATTCATAGAGATGGTTGTGGCTGAGGAATTCTGACACTCAAGACCCTCGAACATGATGTCAGGATAGTCCTCCGCGCTGCAGGATGGAGTGCGTGGAGTTTGCATGACTTCCTCATAGCTTGGACACGAGATCACAGATGTTGGGGTGGGGACACCCGTTGGTCTGTTCTGGTCGGGTCGTGGAGATGCAGGAAGATTTTCCTTCATTTGGTGGCCAGCAAGCCAGTCTTTTGAGTTCTGGTTGTCCATTGGTTGTGGTTTTCTATCAGGTGACATCATTTGGGTTGGAAGGCCAAAATCTTTTATCTTTTTCTCTTTCAATGCAGTTTCCACTGAAGCAGATTTTTTGGAGAGTTCACTGCGGTTCTTCTTCAGTTCTTCATTTGATTTAGTTTTTTCTTTGAGTTTTGGGTCGCCTGATCGATGCCTCAGTTTTTCCATCTGTTTCATTCTTTCCTTGTGTTTTTTATGGCGCTCTTCAATCTCCTGATCTTTTAAACTAAGCATTTTGCCAAAACTCGTTAGTCTAAGATCACCATCAACCAACAGCTTTTCACGAGGACGGTTGTCCTTTCGAGCTGACTCTTTTGACTGGCTGAATTTGTCATTCTCATCTTTGACCTTTGTCTTGACATCCGTTCTCTCTTTATCCATGATATCTTTATTTCTGTCCTTATTTTTCCCATCAAATTTAGAACTGTCTTCTTTAGATTTCTCTTTAAGACTCATGACTTGAGTGTTTTCCTTCAGTCCAGATTTCTGTTCCTCTTTTGAGTGCCTGAAGGAGCCAAAACCATCCGAATATTTATGCTTTTCTTCTTTCACTTTTTCCTTGTGTTTCTCTTTCTTCTTTTTGTCTTTTATTTTCTCACTGTTCATGATACTGTTTGTCTTGTTGTCCTTTTTGGACATCTCCTTCTCAAACTCCAGAGTTTTTTCCAAGTCATCCTCACCATCGGCTTTGGAACCATATGGAAAAGTGTAAGGGTCTGCCTCCAAAGGCATGGGCTCTTTGTCAAAGGGCAAGCTTTCCCTGCGGCCATATGATTCTCTGATCTCCTCTGACTTATCTTTTTTCTCCCCCTTTTCTTTCTTGACTTTCTCCTTTTCTTTGTCATGACTCTTTTTGGATGATGAGGACGACGGATGTCTATGCCTCTCTCTCTCTCGGAACTTGTCCTGTGCATTAGAGATGGAAATGGACTCTCTTCTTTCCTCGGATATGTCAGGTATGCTGATGTTGGAGGAATCATAGAAGCTGCTAAGAACAGGCTCATGACCTCTGTCTGTGAAACTGTCTGATGAAATTTCACTATTTCTATCATTGGAATCATCTTTATAATCATTCATTGCCTCCTCTTCAAGTTTCTCCAACAAGGATTTCTCATTTTCACCACTCCCCTTGGAAAATTTTCGTTCTTTTAAGTGCTCGGTCTTGTCTTTGTATTTACTTTTGCCCTTTTCTTCACTGACATCTCTCTTGTCGAGAAGTTTCTGCTTGCTTTTCTTGTCTTGATTTGAATCCACAGATGATCTGTCCTTCCGATCCTTGAGTTTTGTGTCAGTTGAATCTTTGTCCTTTTTATCTTTGTGTTTTTCCATGGAGGCTTTTCTCTCTTTTCCAGCATCAAATGCTGCCTTCTCTTTTTTCTTATCTTTATGTTCTTTGTCTTTTTGTTTTTCCGTGGAATGTGTTTTGCCCTCAGAATACTTCTTATGTTTATCTGTTTGGAAATTATCAATTTCATCTCTTTCAGGTGTGGAATCTTTCCTGTGCGAATCTGACAGTCCAAGAGAGTCGCTAAATTTAGCAACACCTCCATTATAACTGTCATCTTCATCCTCGCTCTCATCTGTAAAAATATCGGCAATTGTATACCATGTCTTCTCTCTCACCTTTTCAGGTTTTCTCTCTTCTTTCTTAAACTCCAATAAATCTTTGTCTTTATCAGCATGTTTGTCCTGGCATGTCTTTTCTTTCTTATCTTTATTCAGGTCAGATGACATCTTCCTTTCTTTTTCCTTGCTATGAGAATCTTTATGCTTTTCTTTAACTCCATCTCGCTTGTCTTTGGAGGCCCTTTCTGGATCTTTCTCTTTCATTGACCGATCAATTGAGTTTTTCTCAGGTTTCTCTTTTTCCTGGTCCAAATTTCTGTCCTTAGGCTTGTCCTTATGTTTTTCTCCTTTGGACTTCTCTTTCTTTTCCACACCATCCATTTTCTTTTCCCTTTCCTTTCCAGAGTGGTTCCTCTCTCTGGGGTCAGACTTACAAGTGGTTTCATGCTCTGGTTTGTCTTTAAAGAAGGCCTCACTCCCATAGTCATCTTTCAAAGATTCTTGTTTTGTTTTGGAGTCTTTCCTTTCTTTAGTAAACTCATAGGAATCTTTTCTGTCTCTGCTGCCATCCACAGAATCCTTCTCTTTGACACCCTCTGCTGATTCTTTTCGTTTCTTCTCCTTTTCCAGTGACTGAACAGAATTAAACTTCTGTTTGTCGGTCCAGTCTTTTTTCTTTTCAGCATTCTTTTCAGAGGATTCCTTGTCTTTCTTCTTTGCAGTTTCCTTTTCAGGACGTTTTTCTCCATGATCTGGCTTTTTATCTTTGACCTTATTTTCCTTTTTTCTATCCCTGCTTTCCTCTTTCACCGTTTCTACAATTAATTTGACCGCATTATTTGCTTTGTATTCTTTTACAGGAGCCTCCCAGCTATCATCTCCATAAAGTGAACTGTCAGAAGACATGTCTGACTGCCACCGATCATGGGGGTCATCTGATGCACTCATCTTGGTGTCCTCTAGTAGGTGATTTTTTAAGTCAAAGTCTTCATAATCAGGGTCTTCCTTTATATTTTTATCCCTCTTAGACTTTTCCTTTTCTTCTTTTATGATTTTCTCCGATTTAAAATGCTTGTCATCTTTTTGCTCATTCTTTTTGTCAATTTTGAGGGACTTATCCTTAGACTTTTTCTTTTTATCATCTTTATGGGCTTTCTGCTTCTCCTCTTTTGCCTTGTCTTTTATGCTTCTCTCCTTCAAAGGTTTGTCCCTCTCCTCTTTGCTCACCTTTTCCTTGTTGGACTCCTTTGTCTTCTTTGACCTCTCTTCCTTGATCACCCTTTGAGTTTCTTTACCTGGCCAGTCCTTGTCTTCCGATTTACTCTTTGAGAGTCTATCCTCCTTCTTAAAATTATCTTTCTCATGTTTGGAAAGTTTGACCCTATTTTCAGAAGGTGCCTCTGTCTCCACAATGAGCGACTTCTGCCGTGTATCGTCAAAGTCAAAAGAAAAGCTCTTCACAAACTTTTCATTCATGTCTTGACTCAGCACAACACTTGGAGCCTTATCTTTTTCCTTACTTTTGTGTTTGTGTTTCACTTTGTGTTTCTTTAACACTTTTCCATCTTTGTCTGTTTTAGAAATGGCCCCATCCCTGTTAGAGTTCTTGTAAAACTCAGAGTTCTTTTTGTCTACCGCATTGGCATGTATGTTGTTTTTCTTTCTGTTATCTTGCACTTTCTTTTTCACCTGTTTCACAGACTCAATGCTGGAGTCGGCAGAAGAGTAGTCTGACTCGCTGGAAAGCCTTGTTCTGACTGAGTCCGAGAGGGAGCTGACATCAGACCACGTTGGAGAGGACACAGTCTTCCAGCCATCTGTCCTCCACTGCTTTGGGTGCTGCTCTGCCAGAGACTGTGTGTGTTTCTGAGAGCTCAGACTCCCATGTGTGGAGGATGAATTTGAGACGGACAGAGAACTAAAAATAGAGGGGTCTTTGAGGTTCAATGTAGAAGAGTCCTTTACACAATTTGCACTCTGCATGGATCCTTTATCATCCTCACTCTCCAGGTCCCCAATCTCAGAATCGGAGGTGCAAAATTTGTCTTTCACTTTACCAAAGCGCACCTCCTTACTTACATTATTCTTTGTCTCCTTCTTCCTCTTCTTCTTGACCTTACTTTTGTCTTTTTGCTGCTTGGAGCTCAGTGACGTTGAATCCCGGCTCTTGACATTGGTCTGAGGTGCAGTTTGCCTTGGTGTGGTCGTGGGTGTGAAACACAATGTCCTGTCATCCTCGTCCGAGCTGTTGCTGTCCGACAGGATCCTGCGCACAGCCTTCTTTGGTGTTAGCGAGTTGCTTTTGGAATAAGTTTTAACCTCCATCTTGGGTATGGAGATAAAGTTGTTTGTTTTGCTGACGGGATCCTTGCGGAACTCTTTCTTGAGCAGATGCTTGTCGTCCACAGGTGGGACACGCTCCTCCTCATCATCCTCGTCAAATTCGTACTCATCCTTGACAGGAGTAGTGGTGGATTTGGGTGGGTCCATGCCCTTCCCTTTTAACTTCAAGCCCTTCTCAAACTCTGAGTCTGTATTATTGCCATCAACAGAGCTGGATGGGGCAAATGATGGGGCATCTTCCTCTTCAGAAGAATCTGCCGATACAATAAATACTCTTAATACAAACATAAGCTACACATTTCCTGTTAGACACTTTCTGAAATTATTCAAACAAGAACTGCATGATAACACACCTGAGGAACTCTCCTCACTGGAGGTGTAAGTGCCTTTTCCCAGCAACAGGTTAAGCATTGTTTGTGAATTTGCCACTTTTAACGGAGTCTCTCCTCTTCTGTTGCTTTGACAAGGATCCCCTCCATATCGTAACAGAAGCTTCACAACCTATAAAACCAGAACATGGTAGCCGATCTTACAATTTTCTTAAAATAAATCTTATCTTGTAAAATCTGTTCTGAGGTACTTACTTTAAGATGGCCATTGTTAGACGCATCATGCAGAGGCGTGTCGTCATCCAGGCCCTTGGTGTTAACCTCAGCCCCGGCTGCCAGCAGCTGCTTGGCCACATCGTAATACCCTCTGTTACACGCCTCATGCAGTGCGGTCCAGCCTAAAATAAAAGGTATGACATTATTAAGTGTCTGCTCATCTATGTTATGAAAATAACTTTAGGACCGTTTTAACCAGATTGAGATCACCTAATCACGTAATATACCATTCAATATCAACAGCAAATGCTACAATAGTAAGGTGGAGGTCAGGTGAATTCTGATGGCTGCCTTTACCTGCAAAGTCTTTTACATTCACATCAGCCCCCTCGTTGATGAGCTCCTTTATCCGGCGTGCCTCCCCACGTATGGCTGCCCGGTGCAGCCGCGTCTCACCCCTCTCATTCCGCTTGTTAACTTTATCTTTGGTTTTTGAGGCAGAGTTTGGTGTTCCCTTCTGACCCAGACTTGACTGCGACTGGTGCTTTGGTGTTGTGTCTGAACAAAAATATCAGTATTAATAGCAATTACTAATAGAAGTGGTTCTCAACCATGTGGGCTGGAGCACTCTGTGGGGGTCTCAGCAAACTTCCAAGAGAGTCACAAGTTTGAATAATTTCTCAGTAATTTCGATAATAAAAATAAATATTAGGGATTGGACAAAACAAATCGATTCACCTATCGCAATTTTTTTATTTACGATTTTAAAATAGATTTTCTTTTATACCAGAAACTTTATTAATTCATAAATACATTGCTTTATTTTAGTTCTTGCTTATACACGAGGCGGAGGAATGTGGCCTCTTTTATTTGAGCAGACGGCGATGTGTTGTATCGGTGAGTATCAGTGTTTCTCAACTGGCCAAAGAAACGACATCAACAATTTTTTTTTAATGTTTATCTGATGCAAGACTTATTTTAAACTACGTGCATGAAAGCGTTTGACACTTCTGTCAGATGAAGTTTAAGTGAAGAGTGCCTGAGAAAAATGCAGTATCTGCGGTCAGATGAGATGTTGACAGGCTTAATGTCATTGTCATTATTCTATCGTTATTTCTGTAACTTATGAAATAAAAAATCTCTCACCTCAGAAAAACTAACTATCCTGTCCTGTCAGATGTTGTACCGTGTTCATAGCACACTCTTCTACAGCACCCGCGGACGCAAAGTGCAGAAACTACAAGCATGTAATGCGTGAAATAAAAGTACAGACCCAATAAATCACATAACTGTACTGTGTGTGTTAGCTGGGAAGGATTTGCATTCTATTCAGGAGCAGTTTCCATGTTTCATTAACAGTTCATGTTAGTATTGTATATTGACCATGGTAACGGTTGCTTCCATAACCCAAAAATACCATGTTTTTTCACTTTGTGTCATTTTGTATATGCTTAAATGACTGGGGTGGCTCAAACTAACTTAACTGTATTAACAAAAACTAGTTTGGGCTGCTATTTAATAGCCTTGCCTTATAAGCTGTTTATTCAGCATTAATCATATTTGTGAAAAAGGTATTTTCCTTTTGGGGCTATTTGATTGTTTACTGAAATTTGAAATAAAACAGGAGAAATGACTGCTAAGATGTGTTTTTATTATTATGCCAGTCTATATGTTAAGTGCATCATTCAACTTATTTCCATGGTCTAGAGTTCAAAACGAAAAATAAAATCGCAACACAGCAATATCGAATCGCAATACTTCCAAATTCTTAAAAACAAAATTGCTATACATATCGTATCTGCACCCAAGTTTCGTGAAAGTATTGAATCGGGAGGTAGGTGTTTCGTCCCATCCCTAATAATTATGCTTATTGTAGGTAAAAAAAATTCTAGAAATCCTTATCCAGTAATCATGAACAACTAGAAAAATTAAAGTCAATTCGTTGAAAAAGGGTATTGTTAAAAAAACAACAACAGTTTCTGAGGTCCTAGCTTTGAAATCATCAACTGAAGTATAAAAGAAAACATTAACCTACATGGGGAGTGGCGGCGGGTATTGGAGTCAAAAAGGTTGATTACCACTGACTTAGTTACGAAGTATGAGCAACTTGACTGGGTTTTGTTTGCTCTGACCTCAAGGTGGCAGTCTTGTACAACAAACATGGCAAAAGACACCTTCTGCCTGCATACATCTTTTGACTAAAGTACAGAATTTTATATCTTGAATTTGTACAATAACAAAATTAAAGCACATCGAATCAACAAAATATTCGGTTTGTAAACAAGGTAATTTATTAGTGACCCCAGAGAAGACAGAGCTATATATAGCTACACTAAATATCTATTTTCAGACCCTTACATTCAGAACAACCTAATGAATATTAACCACAATAGCTGTTATGCAAAACTGCTCTGCAGGGGTGGGGTTTTGGGGTGTTTCCTGTAGTTTTTTGTTTCGGAAAAATAAATACGGTGAACTATTTGAAGAGGAAGAGCAAAATTTGAGTAATCTAATAGACATGCATACTTAAACTTTATGGAATACCATTAGTCTAGCTTATTTTATTTTTCTCAAGAATGTAAAACCACCTGAGCCAATTCAATCAAATCTGAACAATTCATACTGAAATAGTACAACCAAGTCCCTTGTTACTCTATCAACAGTCCTGGAGGGCTGATGAACAACAGTGGATTAATATTGCAGAGGTTCATTTCACTGAAGTAATGGAAATTGATGAGGGTTATCTTGTTTAATTGAATTCTAATTAAGTGCTGTGGTGTGTGTTTAAATGAAGAATAGCGTGAAAGTGCATCAGGGACAGTGGAAGCTACTGAAGCCACTGGGCCCACTCCCGGCTCACGACCCCCGAGACGTGGCGCCCATGACAAACACGCACCTGGACTGTTTATGGACTCCTCCGCGGTCATCTGCATGAGAAGAGCCACCTGCTGCCGCTCTGAGAGGGGGTACCCGGCCCGGATCCCTGGCATGCCCATCCCAAATGGCAGGCCTGACTTCCTGGTGTTAGTGGGCTCTTTTTTAATGCGTTTCCGCTCTGGACCTTGTTTTTCTGTTGAGGAGAAAACAGGGGCATATTAACCCACAAATCAGCCTCATGAACAGTTGTGAATAGACACAATATCATCGAACACTCAGTTTAGTGACCTTCATAGTCCATCTAAGTAAGCTAACACAAGTTAATATGCATTCCCATGTAGGCCACCCTTAGTAGCCTGAAGGTGAAGTGAAACCTTGGGTAAATTCCCAGCCACTTGGCCCATGTGAAAGCCTGCTGGTGGCAGCAGCCATGGTGTGAGATTACCCAAAAGCCACTCGGGGGGAGGGAAGGGTCCTCCAAAGCCATTCCAGCATGTGTACTGTGTGTGCGTTTCTTTAAGGCTATGACTTGGCAGCTTGTCACCGATTACAAAATGGCCGGTGTTCACATTTCAATGTGGCTGAGGCAAGGTCACTGCTGCGTTGGGACAAAAGCAGCTGCTCTTCACAGAAACACCCATCAATTATTCTCAGTATGTCAGTGTCAACATATCTGCCTTACAATGCGCCTGTCCAGTTCTTTACAGCTGTCTCACCCGTGCTATCGACTTATAGTGGGAGAGCCATCTTTGTGTTTGTCAGTTTCCACTGTATGACCCCCAAGTCTCAAACGGAACAAACATGCCAAAATGTCACGCAGGCATTCCTGTGCCATTAACACCAATAAAAACCCAACGAGGTTCAACAATCCTGCCATCTAGATTTCTGCTCTTGTCTAATCTATGGAAGATCTACAATTCAGCTTGTTGTTCCCAACGTAGTGATTTACTCAAGGCCACAAACATAATTTATAGGGAGAGGAAGCCAGACACAAATGCTTCCAGAAACAAAGATCTTTCCAGGAATTATTCTTTATGGTTTTGGGTTGATTAATATTTGCTAACACTTGTAAACACTTACGTGTAATGTACGCCAACCATTCAACACACACACATGCCATTTAGTCACATTCCTGCGATTCAAACCTTTGAAGAGCATGAAAAGCAGAAGCGGTCTAAACATGTTTATAACAGGCAGATGAACTAAACAACGCAGTGCTTGCACTTAGTCTTCTATAATAGACTCAACATAGACTCAACTGAGGTAATGACAATTGTACAGTATTACAGAACTATTCTGAGAGATTAAGCTATTTGTCCCAATTTGCTGTTTTTAAAGTTGAATATTTGTCTGTATAATTTTTACATATTATATACCATAATAAAAAAATGTGTTCAATCAAGTATCTTAGGTTTTAAAAAAATCATAAATGTTTTAAGTCTGGTATCAGTATTTAATATAGTCTTACTGCAGATTTATTGAGGTTCAACAGTATAACAGAATCTCTACTGTCACACAGTATACTGTCATATCGCTTATGCCATATGACATAATGACACCAAATCACTCAATCTACACTGCAAACAATATTTTGACCAAAAAAGCTGTTTACGCAACAATTGTGTGACAGTTGTCATTGGGAGTGATCGATTTTGCTGCATTGCATTACCAACACTATGAGCACTGCAAATAAAGCACTTGTCATAATGCAGGTTTCAGAGAGCAGGTTAGGGGAGCATGCTGCTCCAAACCATTACTATTTAAAAACAGTGGTTATCTGTTGAGAGGGATTATTGATAATCTTCTGTTTTAACAAAACACAGAAGAGTTTTTCAGATGAGGCACTATGATTTCCACGATGGGGTAAACGCAGATGGAATCGTGGAATCCAGTCATAAAAATGGAATTTACTGAATAATGCAGAATGTCATGGAATTTGTCAAACTTTGATTGAATTAATCAAAAGTAGGTCATTACACAAACTGCGATATGGACTAGTATCTGTAAATATTAAGCCGCAAAAATACTATTTAAATATGAACCCTGCATGTTCTGTGTGTCTCTGTCTAAATGAAAGGCACAGACAGACGGTTTCGTTTACTATATACATACTGAAGTGCATGTGACGCTCACGGTGATTTCAATGTCTGTAGTCTTACTAAATGAGGACATAAATACATGAAAAACATCTCCAGAACTTCTCTGAGAGTCCGTTTCTGTTCACTAATAAAACTAGCGTCATATCATGCTCACAGAACCGTAAAGTGTTCGCGGCCGTTATAGTGTTCATACCAGCCAGCCGCGCGACATGTTTCCGAAGCGGCTCTCCGCTCTTATCTGTTCTTAGCCTACAGATTAATAATGCTAAATGTAGATCAGAAACTTCTTGTCACATCTAGTTTGAATAGTCAGAGTCATAGCTATATTTGCAGCATTGTGGGTTTCTTTTTTTTTTGCTGTATTTTAGTGAAAGTAATCTATCATTTTGCCTCTCACCGTGTTTCTGTTGTTGTTAAAATAACTGCATCAACGCAGCTCTTGAACTTGGTGCCGGCGCATGTCCAGAAAGAGAAAGTGCACGGAGCAGAAAGGGCTTGAATAAAGCTCGTCTTGCTTTAGATAAAAAAAATACTAGAGGATATAGCGCTGAAAGATATTTAGGCCTACTACGCTTGTTATGTGATCCGTTCCATTTTTTTTGACGCGCTGCTTACTTAAAATGGTGCTGCTGTTATGGCTTGCGGTCTGGATGGATGCATCATGCATTTACAGAAGTATTTAAGGATCAAAACCTAGAGTTGCTTTTAAAATATTCACGAGTCCTTTTCCTCGAGTCAAGTCTGGAGTCTATAAAAATACGACTTGAGTGCCCATCTCTGCCTTGTGGTGCATCAGACACATTTTGTTTGCATTTATTTTTGTCTTATATTAAGTATCCTGATAAACAGTGTTATGCATAAACACCATTTAAAAGGAATATACAAATTGTAAATACCCTTAGTTTGGAAAAAATAGTTTGCATAATATTTTATTATAAAAATATAAATTAAATTAATGTTTTATGCCTTCATTTGATAACCAGAAAAATGTAAATACACAACACACAATTTTTGAGGGTGAGGGTGATATGCATGAGGCTATTTTAAGAATAGTTTTGAATAAATTAAGTATGCTTTCAAATAATTATACATGTTAAAACAGAATTTGATGATAATAAAACATATGGTGAGTAAAAATAAAACATTTCATTGGGCCCTAAACATTGAATTTTTGTAACAAATTTTATAAATTGATGTGAAATTGTATGTTTCATGATTTTAATTAATTAGACATATTTTTGATTAATACAATTGCATTTAACCATTAAAAAGGAGTCAATTTTATTACACAATTTAATTGTAAACAATTAAAAGCGAAAACAACTGACTTAATTAAAAAACAAAAAAACACTGATTTCATAGGGCCCTAAACAGACCAGGTGCATAAAAGCAGAAACACTAGGAGCACAAGTAAACATACTAACATAAAGCATACTAATAAAAATCACTAACATAAAACACTTAAATTAAATGTTGATAACAGGTTTATCTGATTTCATTATTGCTGAAAACCACCTCCTGTAATTTATGTTGCATAGCTATTTTAAATCTTTTTTAGAAAACAACCCGAATAAGAAGAACTGGTTAGGTGTGAGGTATGTAATGTCTTTAATCAGCTAATAGAACAAAAAAAACACCCTAAGAGAGTTTTCTGTAATGTACCAAGGAAATGTTCAGAATGATCTCATCTGATCAGCTCAAAATATATGTCAAAGATCAGTGCGCCCTGCAGTTTATACAGATCAGTCCTCAGTTTGACTAGTGTAGTGTTTCTTGGTATTATGTTAGTGAGCTGCTTACTGTGTGTGTCCTCTGAGACTGATGGCTGAAGGGAATCTAGGTCAGGGACTGGGGGTTACAGGGACAGCAGCCTAATCGACTAGGGGAAATTCCAATGGTAAACATACAAGTACATGAAACAACTAGATAAAAAAGTTTGTGAACAAACTTTAAGTTGGCTTGTGAAAGCCGGACCAGAAAGTTTAAAAAAGTTTGGAAAGTTTTAAAAGTTTTAAAAGTTTTAAAAGTTTTATAAGTTTAAGTTTTAAAAGTTTTATAAGTTTTAAAAGTTTAAGTTTTAATCGTTAAAAAAGTTTAAGTTTTAAAAGTTTAAGTTTTATTAGTTTTATAAGTTTAAGTTTTAAAAGTTTAAGTTTTAATAGTTTTAAAAGTTTAAGTTTTAATAGTTTTAAAAGTTTTAAAAGTTTAAGTTTTAAAAGTAGCTAATAAGTTAGGCTAGCATGATTAGCATGTTGCTAGCATGTTGATAACATGTTGCTAGCATGATTAGCATGTTGTTAACGTGATTAGCATGTTGCTAGCATGTTGCTAGCATGATTTTAGCATGATTAGCATGTTTGCTAGCGTCATTAGCATGTTGCTAGCAATTTTTTGGCATGATTAGCATGTTGGTAGCATGTTGCTAGCATGATTAGCATGTTTGCTAGCATGTTGCTAGCATGATTAGCATGTTGCTAGCATGTTGCTAGCGTGATTAGCATGTTGCTAGCATGTTGCTAGCGTGATTAGCATGTTGCTAGCATGTTGCCAAGATGATTAAGATGTTCTTAGCATGTTGCTGCGTGATTAAGATGTTGCTTGCATGATTTTAGATTATTAAGATGTTGGCATGTTGCTAGCATGTTGCTTTAGCGTGATTAGCATGTTGCTAGCTTGTTTTTAGATGATTAAGCATGTTGTTGCATGTTGCTGGCGTGATTAAGATGTTCTTAGCATGATTTTAGCATGATTAGCATGTTGCTGCATGTTGCTGGCGTGATTAGATGTTCTTAGCATGTTGCTAGCATGATTTTAACATGATTAGCATGTTGCTTGATGTTCTGCATGATTTTAGCATGATTAGCATGTTGTTAGCATGTTGCTAGCGTGATTAGCATTTTGCTAGCATGATTTTAGCATGATTAGCATGTTGCTAGCATGTTGCTAGCATGATTAGCATGTTGATAGCATGTTGCTAGAATGATTAGCTTTTTGCTAGCACGTTGCTAGCGTGATTTTAGCATTATTAGCATGTTGCTAGCATGTTGCCAGCATGATTAGCATGTTGTTAGCATGTTGCTAGCATGATTTTAGCATGATTAGCATGTTGCTAGCATGTTGTTAGCGTGATGAGCATGTTCTTGATGATGATTAAGATTCTTGCAAGATGTTGCTAAAGATTATTGATGTTGCTAAGATGATTTTAGCATGATTAAGATGTTCTTTAAGATGTTCTTGAAGATGATTAAGATGTTGCTGCATGTTGCTTAGCATTATTAACATGTTGTTAAGCATTTGGCTAGCATGATTTTAGCATGATTAGCATGTTGTTAAGATGTTGCTAACATTATTAAGATTGTTCTTAAGCATGATTAAGATGTTGCTAAAGATGTTGTTAAGATATGTTGTTAGCATTATTAGCATGTATTAGCATGATTAGCATGTTCTTGGCATGTTCTTGCATTATTAAGATTGCTAGCATGATTTTAAAGATGATTAGCATGTTGTTAGCATGTTCTTGCAAGCATGATTAGCATGTTGTTAGCATGTTGCAAAGATGTTGCTAAGATGATTTTAAAGATGATTAAGATTTTCTTAAAGATGTTGCTAAGATTATTAGCATGTTGCGCATGTTGCTGGCGTGATTAACATGTTGCTAGCTTGTTTTTAAAGATGATTAAGATGTTCAAGATGTTACTAAAGATGTTGCTGCGTGATTAGCATGTTGCTTAACATGATTTTAAAGATGATTAGCAATGTTGGATGTTGCTTAGGCGTGATTAAGATGTTATTAGCATGTTGTTAGCATGATTAGCATGTTGCAAGCATGTTGCTAGCGTGATTAAAGATGTTGCAAGATGATTTTAGATGATTAGCATGTTGCTGCGATGTTTTAGCATGATTAGCATGTTGCTAGTATGTTTTTAGCATTATTAAGATGTTAGATGATTTTAGCATGATTAGCATGTTGCAGCATGTTGCCAGCATGATTAGCAAGTGACTAGCATGTTGCTAGCATAGATGTTGTAGTTTAAACCTATATGCTATTTGTAGTTTATTTGTAGTTTATTTGTAGTTAAACCATTGTAGTTTCAACCTATATGCTATTTCATGGGCGTCCCCTCACCATGTAAGTCTATGGGACAATTTTGGGGGGCTCTTGCGCCCCAGGGGTAAAACTTATACCCCACTGCAGGGTATGTTCTCGCTCAGCTTGATAGCCTCTTCAAATGTTGTGATTCACAAGTTTCTACGAAATTCTCGCTCTGCGCTACAACCCGTCGAAGTTTGCCGCCATGCATTGTCGATGCGTTTTTTTGCGCGGTTTTTCGCTAATTTTACGATTAGCATAAACCCGATCGCTTAGAAAAGATATAGCAACTCGAGTCAGAATAGTTCGGAGATATGGTGTGAGTTTGGAGTTTGCCGAGTTAAAGCTCTAGGAGGAGTAGCAGTCAGAAATTTAGTCTCAGAAGAATAATAATAATAAGTTTAAAAGCAATAACAGTAAGTTGGCTTTCCCAAGCCAACTTAAATATATTGGCTAGGGTGTTCTGGGTGGTTTACTACTGGTAAGTCAATAACCCACTGACAAAATCAACTTGCTTAGAAAAGTGAAAGTAAAACTAGTACAACTCACTACATCATTCATGTCTGGAAAACAACAGGTGTGAGGTATGCAGTGACTTCCAGTTCAGGGTGTAAACAAACTAGCAATATTAATAGTGATGCTGAGCACCACTCATAAGAACCCAATATTAGACATGGTTCCCCAGTCAATCAACAGAACCGCAAGGCAGAAACTCTCTTATGAGCTGCCCAGAGAAAACAGGAAATGAAGGCAGAAGAGACAGGAAGTGCCCGCAGGATGTTGTGTTTACACACTTTACACACAGCAGATGAAAGGACAGTATGGGGAGGGGGGTAAACAAAAAAAACAAAACAAAAAAAGAGTATGATTGTTTTATCAACCGCAATGTAGGAATTCATCCACGGAGCATTTGAGGGTTCTTCTCAGAGAGAATGTAGAATGTTAATGTATCCGAGCTTCTCAAAACACAGAGGCGGTGTGATCGCAGGCCACAATTCACCTTTTCAGAACGCAAGCGCAGCAGCAGCAGTGGGAGACGCGGTAATAAAACCCATGCAAAACAGATGCCGACACAATTCAGGCACCACTAGATCTGATATATGGTGAAATCACAATAGTGAATAATCCATAAGATTGCTGCGTGACAGAAAATGAAATACTACAAAAACATTCCTCCCTCCAGGAATATGAGCAATGCTCCATGGCTTGGTCGTATGAAGGCCAAAAAACATCACCGATCCGATCCGTTAAGACAGCAGTGAATCTCTTCTCTCTGCCTACAGGAAGCACACGTTCTAAATGCGAGTGTGTGCGCATGTTAGCCAGAGACCAATTGCGTGTGCAAGCGTACCAGCGCACAAGCCTGCCAGCGTTAGCAAGGCGTGGGCAGCAGTGGAGCAGCAAATATTACTGTCTCTTATCAGCCAACCCACTCCATTCACCCTTATCCACCACAACATTCTCCCTCCTCAGCACCCGTCCACCGTCTGCTATAGTCCGCTTGCCCAAAGTTCACAAACCATACAGTGCGTATCCCAAAAAAGCACCTCATAAGCTATTCAGTCTCTGTAATATCCTCTGCAAATGCATTGTTATTTGCACGCTAAAATGCATCGCCACTAGCGAAGGCTCTTTAGAGCAGTGGCACTGCATTCTATTTCCATGCCAAGTTCTGCCTCTAATACATAATGCAGCAAAGATGTCTGCGGCCTGAGAAAGCGCAGCGGGGCAATGAGCAAATCCAGAAGATTCAGGCAGGAAGCCTGTGAGATAGAGAGAAAGAACAGAGGAAGTATCCTGAGTGCTCTTGGGCCTTGTGGGTTTCTCCTGCACTAGAGCTAAGTGGCACAGACGATCTCTGCTGAATGCAGAACGCACCGAGAGCCCATGAGAGAGATGCAGAGAGGGAGATGTAAAAATATCAGCTAGATAAATTATGTATTTCAAATGGAATCTTCCAGAAAATGGAGGACAGGAAACACCCTCGGTGACACAGTGAAGATGGATACGTTTTCCCTCGGCTTCGGCTTTGATACATAGTCACGCACAATATACAGGCGATCGGTATAGGCCCAACAACAATCTTGATCAGGCCTTAACTTTTTACTTTCCCTGCCGGGAATATGATAACTGTTTTTAGCAACATGTTTTTGTGTCAACAATTTTACAATAATCTGTACTATGAGACTTTATTTTTCCTCAATTCAAATTTTTTAATTAAAATTAAAGCAGCAGTTGTGGAAAGTTAAAATTAAATAATTCAAATATACTTTTTATATTTAAGTTTTCAATGATTGCAAATTAAAAACTAAGTTTGGTGGTTTTAAAAACAACCACAACAGTATGTATTTATAATCACGTCAGTTATCAGTCAAAACAATTTATGAGTAACTGCAATTTTAATAGTAGCACGTCCAACTTGGTCATCTCTTCTGTACTTCCGTATATTCTTAGGTTTACTTTCTTCGGGGAACCAACTCCAACTTACTGCAGCCTAATAAACAACACTCTCCACCTGCACCATTAGCTAGTTCTAGGTGATGCATCGGATTAGAGATATTGCGATATCTTTGCTGACGGTATAAAGTTATGGAATAGTGTGTATATCACAATACTGTGTAAAGTTTATCTTAAAGACAGTAAGCCAGTTTGACTCGTCTTAAGATCAATAAAGCTGATTCAAATGTCCCTGTGCATATATGTGAACGCTCTATGAAGAGCGTCAAAGGTTTCTATTTACAACACATTTAACAGCATTGAGCACTAGTCAATCAGTGCCAAACGCAGTAAAACCAGTACCAAATTCGAGATGTTTTATTTGGTCAGTGGCACATGCATTGATTTACATGATGAAAATAAGATATTCATTGTGCAGTGTAGACAATTTCATCACTTTAATGGTTTTCGCTACAGTCTAGGAAGCACTCTCTACCCGATTTTTGTTTATAACATACACAATTTGAATTAGCTTCATTTTCCATGCTTTTAGCTACACTCTGCAAAGTTCACAGATTAACAACCATAATTAAATATTTGATTGAATCCAAAAAATTCATATTTTTATATTTCACTGATTTTAAATGTTAATTTTGTTTTCATTTAGTAAAAAGCAATAAGCCATCACTATGTTTCGATTTTTTACTAAATGTTGATTTTGCAACTGGTATGTACTTCGTAACAACAGCTGTTCTATCCAAATCATGTTTTATTTCATAACCCCACGTCTTTTCAAATTTGAGAACAAATGTAAAAATATTAACACATCGAAAATCGTGAACATTTAGAAAAATATCAAGAGATACATTCTTTAGCTAGATCGTCCAGCCCTAACATCTTACTTTCCATTTAATTCTGGCCAGGACGGAGTTAATAATGGCTTTTGTAGTGAATGCTAATGCTTAATAATTAAAAGGCTAACATTGCAGTAAAATGACCAACTTTCAGCAGCAGTCGAAAAGGTGTTTGTGTGAGCTCATAGCAGTAATGGAACAAATATCTAACTAGTCCTGTATTGGAAACCTTCCAACTGGGAGAGGAGACCACGGAAAGAGCAGCTCAACTACATCAAACAGTCCCAGTAAGGGTGCATGAGGTGGAGTACAGCCAAGAGCTGGACAGATGCCATTAGGAACAAACAATGATGCAGCATAAAAACATGCAACAAAATCCAAGCTATCTTCACAGACACTGTAGCTGCAATTTCATGGCTTGAAAGTGAGGATTTGAATCTCTAAATTCTAAAACATCTGAAGATAAGAAGATTTTTGATCGTGGATGATAAAAATGTCTCCACAATCTGCTTTTGAAGAAGTATTGTAGTATCGTGCTACAATGCATATTCTATCAGTTGCAGTTCTGGCGCCTCCGTCTCTATATAGTGTGCAACACGACATACAGCGGTAGAGTTACTCTGACAGGACACTGCACTTATTCGCGATCGCAAAAGTGCATTATTTGCATACAAGCCTTGCCGGTTAAATGTTTCATTCGCGCGCTGGTCTGACGTCCGCCTTTTCTGAGGGCATACACCAGAAGCACGTGCACTGTCAAACAGGGCCTGATTACTGAACTAAGTTATCATTTTGTGCTAATACAAAAGTTTACATTTAGACTCAGTTGGTTATGTCTAAAATGAAAGTAAACAGCCGAGACAAACGGATGCGTGCCTGTATATTTGACGCGTGCAGGTCTTAAAGGGACAGAACTAAACATTCTGCCGACTGTAATTAAAGGGATAGTTCACCCTAAAATTTAATTTCTGTCATTATTTACTCACTCACATGTTGTCCCAAACCTGTATTAATTTCTTTCTTGTGCTTAACACAAAATATGATATTTTGAAGAACGTGGGTAAGCAAACAGTTGCTGGTCCGCATTGAATTTTGATAGAAGGGAAAATATGGAAGTCACTGAGGACCAGCAACTGTTTGGTTTTCCTTGTTCCTCAAAATCGCATTTACGTTCAGCAGAAGAAAGAAACTCACTTAGGTTTAAAACAACTTTTGAGTAAATGATGGTATAAACATAAAACACTATGACAGAATCGACAGACAGATGACAGAATTTGTATTTTTGGGGAACTATTCCTTGAACGTTAATCAAAAAATTAAACAAAAAATCACTCACTATTCTTGACTGAAAAACTGTAATACAGTTACCTTAGGAATCAGTCTATATAGTTTTACATTTTTACATTTGTTCATTCAGTTTCTTGAATGCTCTTGCTAAATACACCTATTGTACCTGGAAATAAAGCACTGTTTGTTTTATTTGTATATTATGTGTATTTGTAATGTGTATATTTGTTCTTATTTTTTAATAAGAAAGATAAAATAATGACAATTTTTTTGGCCTAAATATCTGCCATTCTTTTTTTTCTTCTCTTTTTTGTTACCCTGAAAAGCTTTATCATAGGGCCATTAGTTTGGCTGTACTTCTCAGACAACTTGCAAAATAGTAAAACCAACATGACAAAGAATCGTGATAAAATCGTGATATTTATATATAAAAAAACGTGATATCATATTTTTTCCATATCGCCCACCCCTAGTTATTAATAGATAAAACCAATTGAAAATCAGTACTCCAGTGTTTAGAGCAAAATAAGGGTTGAAATTGGACCGAGAAAGAGAGACCAACAAAGAGATAGCCCAATCAAAGAATGGACGTGACCACACCTCCTATTAGCATTACAATGAGCTCTTCAGGCATTGTCTGATGAGAGAGAAAATGGGCAAGATTTCACGCCTTACAGCCACGTATCAAAAGAGAGGGGGATTCTGCCAATGGCTTGCTAAAGGGTTACAGAGAGGCTGTGCTTCGACTGCAAAAACATGCAGAAATTACAGCCATAAAACAAACCACACAACTCAAAATACATTCAAGCCACTGTCCTTCTACATAAGCTAAAAAAAAACACAACAACAAATGGAAAAACTAGCCAAACCGCACCATAAATGTGCAGCTTGCCATGAACTCCCACAATCAGTTAGGATCAAATTAAATACTTGAACAAAAACGATAATGATCCAGGCTGAATTACATCAAAATAACTCTATAAATAAAACAGTATGATATCTCACCGTTCTCAGCATGTCATATTCAACAAATTTCCAATTACAGGACTAATATTTTCTCCATGAGCACTTCTATCACCCAGCACACATTACTTCTGTAATGTACAGTACAGTAGCCCCCACACAAACACTCACACACTTCCTGTTACCCGCAGTTCTGTGTTAAGTGTTGGCCCCGCCCCCTTACCAGAGTCAGAATCTTTCTGATCTCCATTGGCTCCGACGGTGAAGGGCAGCTTCCTCTTAGGAGCTTTCTCTTTCATCTCTTTGACACCATCGCTGTGATCCAATTTAGGAGTCTTGTTTGACGAGCCTTTGTCTTTATCCTAAGGGAACATGGGAAATAGTGTAAGTTTAGTAGGAAACAGCATATAACAGTATCTCAAATGATTCAGCTCAGAGTAAGAGCTGATAACAGTCCTCTGGGACAAATATTGCGGTCACAAAAAAATGCAGAATATACAACTACACAAGCTTCATACATTATGTACATTATCTTCAGTGGACATATACAGCTATGGACCTGTTTCCTTCCAACAACGGGATTTTTGCATTACATACAATATGAGCTTACATATACTTGTATTATGGGTAATACATGATGTTGATGCTGTTAATTTGATAGGAGGTTAAAACAGTAACTTCTTGAAAAAAAAAAAGATTTTCACGATTTGCATATATAGATACTTGTATATTTTTGGACAAAATATTATTTGTGGCACATTTAAATAACATCTAAAACAAGAAAAATGACCCAATTTAAGCGCTGGAACAAGGCGGCAACATTACACATATGTCCATTAAACATTTCCTGAAGTTACACTCTCTCTCAGAAATAAAGGTACAAAAGCTGTCACTGGGGCGGTACACTTTTTGTCCATATTAGGTTCAAATCGGTACACTTTAAGTACTAACATGTACCTTTAAGGTACAAAAATGGACCCTTTAGGCACAAACATGCACCTTTTGAAAAGGTACCGCCTCAGTGACAGCTTTTATACCTTTATGTCTAAGAGTGTACCACTTTAAGCAAGACATTAGACATTCTATGTAAGACATGTGAGAGGAGGATTTAGAACGGTTTCAGACCCTTCACATAAACAACTGGAACCCATCAAAACCCCCACCTCAACAAGCCTCTTCAAAGCTGCACACACCCAGTCCTGCCAAAAGCTCATCATTAAAAACATTCAATATTCAGGCCTCAAATACAGCCCGTTTTGCAAAAATGTATTCCAGACTACACACACACACACACACACCAGCCTACATAACGGATATAGGATATTTCGACTCTGCCTTTGCTTTCTTATTATTACTGTACAACTAGGCCTACATTTAATCATCTCCCACATTTTCCATGCTGATTCTGGGGCAACATCTACAGAAAAATGTATTAAATAGTTGAGAGTACCTGCAATTTGTAACTGAAGGTATTATGAAATAAACAAAAAACAAACGTGCCTGCACAGGAAGATATTTTTTTTTTGTATAAGATCTCTAAAAAAAACATTCATGGTTGTGCAAATAATATAATTCCATGAATGTACATTAGCAATGGTCTGACTGTTGGGAGAGGAAGTAGGACTGAAGCAGCGGGGACTGTGTCTGCTACTGGCAGTGCTAATGAAGGCTAATTAAAGAGCTCTTAGTGCAGTGATAAAGCTGAAGCTGGATGCAGCGTAGAGCCGTTTCTACTGCGAGAACCTCTCCGTCCAGCCCTCATCCCCCTCTGTCATGAGACTATGATGTCATCCAAGTGCACACACACACACACACACACACTATCTGCCCCCAAGAACTGAGCTCAAAGAGATATAAAAACACAGTGAGCCAGGGACAGTGAGAGAGAGAGAGAGATAAGAGCAGGCTTTCTTTCAGCACATAGAGAAACCGAAGCTAAATCAAGTAAAAATCTTTCACTGCCTCTCTTTAAAACCATCTGTGTGAGCAGCCCTGTTTACTTGCTGGTATCTTAGCAATGCTTTCACTCTTCCACGTCCGCTCACGCGCTTGCTCCCTCCCCCTCGCAGAGTCTGATGCAATACTACACAGAATGATGCACATACATTCACACACCATCTGGGCCATACACTCTGGCTGCTCCTGCACCAAAACACTGACCCTCAGATTCAAAAACACTTACGTCATCAAATGCCTCTTAATTTATACATTGTTTGTATACAATTCCAGACTAAATTTCTACAGTGTTTTCATGCTTAACACAGTAGAATACAAGCTACAGCTGTATACTGAGTGCTGTTTTGATGTTGGTTTTGTTGTTTTGCCTGCATTTACAAATCCTGGGATGGACGCCAGTGAATCTCATTAATCAGCATGTTGAAAACCCTCAAGACAGTTACATCTCTTAACTAAGGATTGCCATATTCTCACACTTTTGCGATATTGGGGTTAGGGCTGGGTAATATGGCCTATGAAAAAAAAATCCAAGATTTTTTTTCACAAAAAGTCCAATTTACAATTTAAATTTAAATACCCCCTCACACTTAAAATCAATCTGCAGATGACAAAGAAATATTTAAAAACAAGTTTTATCTTTTTGTTTTGATTTTCCCTTCTGGGACTTGGTCTGGATTTCCCCCTTGTGGTTAAAATGCAATCAGAAACAAACCAAAAAGACAAGATGACAGGCCCTGCCATTGTAAACAGTGAAAATGTAACAACTTAACATAACATCAAATTATGTGACCCATGATTCATTTTCTTTAAACACAAGTTTAACATCTTGCTATTTTGTAGATAGGAGATGTTCTGATGAAGTGCAAACAAAACATTCAACAGCATTAAATATCAGTGACTGTAGGTTGTTTTTTGGCGGGACGCTGATGAATAATTTGCAGATCCTGAGCACCACTGACAAACATTTATAATGTAAATTTTTATTATCTACATTCCACTGTTATTTTAAACACGAATAAAAAAACAGCAAATTTTATTTTCTTCTGATTGTCGATGGCATCAGGTGTGTTTGACTTGAAACGGCGCTGCGCAGAATGATGACTGTGACAAAGCACCGCGGGAGCGATTCGAAAGCATTAGGATCCGTCTGCTCTTTTATCAATCTCACGGTACTTTGATGTCACACAGTGATCATTCTGCGCAGCGCCGCTTAAAGTCGAACACACCTATCGGCCTAAAATATGGCGTGTTATAACGGGTGGGGGGAGAGCTGAGCCCATTCAGAACTACGGGAGCCCAGAGGGGAGCGTCGGTGGATGTTAAAGAGAAAATAGATTTTCATTCAAACAAGTCGACGTAAACTACACATTCGAGTAATCGATAAAATAGATTTATCGCCCAGCCCTAATTGGGGGTCTAATGGGGTGTGTTTATATTACAGCTGTAGCGTTATGAATAGGGGTGCAACAGATCGTAGATGATCCGTATGGACCAGTCCCCACGGTTTGGCATACACGTGATTCGCGGATTAACTGATAAGTTTAACCACCATAGAGTGAAATTTTATCACTTGCACGCATTTTGTCTTGCTAAAACAAAAAATTTATGAATAAATGCTTTCTGCGCTCAGTGTGTCGACTGAACACTGAAGTGCACATGTGAGAGAGAGCGAAGCGAGAGAGACAAGGCGAGATTCATTCAGACAACACCTCAACGGATGGATACATACATACACACAAAGCTGTTAAGATACCCGTTTTGGCAAGTATTCTGGTAAACACAGCCGGATATGTCTTAAGTTAACGTATATAGCTGCGTGTGAGTATTAGGTCTGTGCATTTAGTCTTAAAGAGACAGCAGCCTATTTATTATACCTGCTTGCTTAAATCAACCAACATTTTTAACAAAAGATTAATCTGTATCTATATTATTATGCATTTTTTGTTTACACTAAATTTTTACATTCCTGCACCTGAATACTACTGTTACTGTCTTTTCTTGCAATTTTATGTTGTAGGCTGTTCATCTATGCTTGTAATTTGTGTAATTGTTCATTTTATTACTGACAATAGGTAAGCTAGTAACGTTAGTTTCTGCTGGGGTATAGAAGTAAGCTTTAAGTAATTAATGAAAGTAAACTTTTTTTTTTTGCTGATCCGAAAAAGATCCGATCGGTGATAAATGCTATTTATTACAATGATATACTGTTAACTTTTCATATCAGCAGACAATATTCCCACAAAATATCCCTAAAAATATAGGATTTTGGTGGTGTAAATTATTTATTCTGAATCATTATTTTCAGTGTTCAATCAGCTTTTACATACAATCTGCATATTTTATTTTACCTTTACAAAGACCTTTTTAAACGTATGCATCTTTCATGTCAAATTATTACAATTAATCAATAAATGTAATATACACTATAGGACCGTTGCCAGTCAGATTAATTAATTTATCCTGAAAAATTATAACTGCAATAAATGATGTTATGATATTAATATTTTAAATACATTTTTGGATATACAAATAATAAATGTTGGTGGGGGAAATGCTTTTATTTTAAACATACTGAACCACCAGTAGGTGGCGGTAAGTCACTTAATGAGTGAGTCAACCGATTCGTTCAAAACGCTGAATCATTCAGTAACAAAACACTTTGTTGCTTGGAGAATGTGCTGATCTTTGTTTGGAACTATTTTCGTTGGTGAAATAGAACAAAACAGTAAGTATTGTGCCTAAAATGTAAGTAACGTAATAAATACTTGACTACTTGTTTATTGAACTAGAATCAATTGTGATATTTGCAATCGTGAAATATTCAGCAAAATAGCCCCCTTGTCATGGTATGTTAATAACATCATTTTATGAATAAACTAAGCATTTTTTATTTATACCAGTGTGTTTATTTATGTTGTTGCTGCTCTGCTTATTTGTGTAACGTTAGACGTATCTCACAAAGAGACAGGCAGCATGAGCCTCGACAGCGTGACCTAGATAATAGAAATACACTAACTTATCCAATATCAATTGCTGTTTACGCTGAATGTAATTAAAATCAGAAGAATCATTCTCGTTTCGATGTGTCTCTGGTTATTTTTTGTCACTTACATTTTAAATCAGGCTATTTGTCTGGTTGGGCAAGTAAAAAAACAAAAACATTCTAAGTAGCTAAAAGGCTGGTCAGCAAGCTGTAGCTTGATCTATATTATTATTGAGAACATTTTATAAACAAAGAAGGTAGTTCGACTTGTATTCTGCATCTGCAATTCTCTCTGATGACACAGAAACTATGCGCGGGGGAAGAAAAAATACATCTTCGTCTGTTCAATGATTGTAAACAGTCATTGGGTCCATACGAGATATTTTAGCGATAATCTGACCAAAAATATTTAAGACCCATTGAATCTGAATTTAAGAATCTGAGATTTTAAGGCCTTTTATTAGGAAAACCGTTAAGACATTTTAAGACTTTAAGGACCCGCGGACACCCTGCCCACAAGACAAAGGAAAAAACAGCATGGCATAGAGAAATAACATCAGAATTTCTGAACTAAAATCAAATTGCAAAAGTCTGCACTGTCCAATAAACAACATTAGGGGACACAAGCCATGTAAATTTACACAAGAAACTTTTTCACAAACCAAATACATGCTACCAGTCAAAGGTCACCAAGCCTGCATTTATTTGACCCAAAATATAGCAAAAGCAGTAATATTATGGATTTTTTTTTACTATTTAATATAACTGCTTTCTATCTGACCATTTTAAAATATAATTTATTCCTGTGATCAAAGCTGAATTTTCAGCATCATTACTCCAGTCTTCAGTGTCACATTATCCTTCAGAAATAATTCTTAAGCCCTATTCGCACGGCATTAGTATTACCTGGTGACCTCCAGCCATATGTAATAATTACGGAGGTTTTCTGTGATCTTAATCCTGTGCGAATTGGCATCTCAGTGATTTGGCCTGCATTGGGCGGGGTCGTATATCATTTTTTGAGGTTTTTGTTTCCTGTACACATTTTTGTCCATCTGGAGCTGCGTTTGAGTGTTTTGATTATATTTTTTTGGTGCTGTCATATCGCTATACTACACCATACAACTATACAATTTGCCGAAAAAGACAGCTGAAAAGGTTGAGGTTAAGGTGTTACAAATAAATCAAGCATAAATGCTTGAGATATTATTTTAACTGAGTGAAATGTAAATGACACAGGCCACTAAACTATGTTAGTTTCTTTTGTTAAATCCATCTAATCGGACCATAGAACGGGACTCTCAAAGCCTTGACATCGTATCCGGGAGACAAGTCAGTAAATTAGAGTAAAATTACAGGCTTCGCTTATCCCGTGCGAATGCACCACACAAAATTCAGATGTGGGGGGTAATTTCAAATGCTGATTTGCTATTATTATTAATAATATTTAAAACAGTGGAGTACATTTTATTCAGGATTGTTTGATAAACAAAGACAAAGATCAGCATTAATATGGGGGGGGTGATAGAAATTTACATTTTTTATTTTTATTTTTAGTAAGGATGCTTTGAATTGATCAAAAGTGATGAAGAAACTTATACTTACAAAATATTTATATTTCTATAATATAAAAATTCTACACCTGTTTTTAACATCATAATAATAATAATTATAAGCAGCAAATCAGAATATTAGAATGATTTCTGAAGGATGTGACTGGAGTAATTATGCTAAAAATTCAGCTTAGAAATAACAGGAATAAATTACATTTTAAAATATTTTCACAAAGAAAACAGTTATTTTAAATAGAACAAATATTTCAAAATTGTATGTTTTTATCTATAAGTATGACATTACCCAGTTAAGTGCTATAGAGAGCAATGGGCTTTAAGCGCCTTGACCATCTTAAGAAAAATGGTTACAAAAATGGTTTATGAAAACCCAACAAATAGACATCACGGTCGTGTACTATTAGTGTAGTATGATTAGTTAGGATCATATATTGACTGTGACTAACTAAAATGTTTAGACCGTATAAAAACAAGAAGCTCACTCATGGTCTGAATGCTGAAATAAGCACAACAATGCAGTGCGACCAATAGTTTATGTAGCTCTTAAGAAAATATTTAGGATAAAAACTATCCAATGGATCGTTACTTAACTGCTTGGAAAGGTTACAGGCGGTTATACCAGCAGAGTGTGTGTGCATTTGATATAAAAGCAATTTCTCACCTTCTTCCCACCCTGCTTTTCCACCATGTCGGTGTTGGATGGGAAGTCCTCCAGCTGGGGGGTTTTAGAACCCCCACCCTTGGGCATCGTTCAGCTATTGCCACGCCAAACCTCATTCACGCTTCCATCGCATCGTCATCGACCGTCTGTGAGACAGGTAGAGAGAAGGACACATTAGCACTTCACTGTCAATCTCCTTTATGACATTTCACTCTGCACACCAAGTTCTCTATTTTTTTCCCATTTTTACTCAATTGCCCATTTCTCAAAGCCCTTTAAAAGCAACAGATCTTCAAAAACAAATAGCATTTATGTACTGATCTCATTTTCTGAAAGAAATGACATCTGTTAATGTTCTATATACAACCAGTCAACCTTTTAGATGGATGAAAGAACTGAATAGTAAAAACAAACAGTCATCAGAAAATCTATCAAACTCGAGTTGTTTCAGTTATTACTAAATCAAATGATCATGTTTATCTGACATAACAGTGACCAGAGTACATTTCAAATTACAACCATATTGGCATCTGGTTGCATTTTTTTTTTTTCACTTCTCATTTGTGTAGTAAACATTTCCGGCATTTACAAATTACCGTATAAAACAAATGACATGCTATAATACAGAGGTGATGACAGCATTCAGTTTAGAATTAAGGCAAGTTAAATAGCCGTTGCCAACTACACACAGAAACACAGGATTCTCATGTGAAAGACATAATAGGGATTTTAACAGAAAAATTACACAAAAGTAGGGATGCACCGATACCTTTTTTTCAGATTTGATCCAAACCAAAAAGTCTGAGTATCGGCTTATACCGATCTAATACCAGCACTGTTTTTTGTAGAATGTATAATTTTATACCTCCGTGTGTTGAACTGATAATCACCGTTTTGTGTGTTATACACAATCTACTAAATATTAAAACATAATTTTAAAGAAAAATCTATGAAAAATGCATAATCCTAATCGATGACAAAAATACTATTATAAACTAGGTTAGTCGATAATTCAGTAGCAAAAGTTATTCTAGAAAGTGTGTTCATTATTAGGATTTTCAATGTACTAATTTTGGCATATAGGCACTTTAGAAAATTTGTTTGAATACATTTGTATGAATTATTGGTTTGTTAAATCTTGGGAATTTAAGTAATTTTAAGAGAAATAACAACATTATGTGCAAACAAATTGTAATGAGGTGGTTGTTTTGCAACAAGGTTATCACCGTTCTGTTAATAACAGTAGACCTGCTGGTGAAGAAGTGACGGGTACAAGAAGAAGGGAGTGACATAGATATTGGAGAAAATGAAGAAAATGAAAAGGGAAGTGAAAGTTCAAAAGAGAACCTTTGATTATTTTCCACATTGCCGACTAAAGACTAAGACCTTTTTATGTGATGGTCATACAAATATAGGCTAATAGGGTTGTCCATGTTTCAGAATTTGTTGTGGGTGTGTGGGATGGGGATGGACTGAATGAGTGTGAGATTTCCCGGCCTGAAATTTTGTGCCAGTCCGCCCCTGGGTGCATCCCTATATAAAAGTGAATAAATTATGGCACAAATATTACTACTTACTAAACTTTTTCAAATTTACGTAATATTCTCTAATAAAAAACATTAATAAAAGTACCTTAATATAACATTTTATTTTTAAATTAATACTTAAGCTCTAAAAAGGAAGTCCCACAGTTTAATAAAACATTACATTTATAATAAATTATTCTATCATATCACCAGGTACACTGTAACTGACATTAATATTTCAGAATTTCTATAAAATCAGTTACCTGATATGGTCCATTACAATAACCAGTCAGAATTACATATTCTTGACAGCCCTACAGCAAACAAATTGCATCATTTTTTTAAATTGTGAGGTAGATCAGATCACATCTGATAACATTGATCTGCAATTCATGGTGGATAACTGTTAAGCAGCCTAAATGACTAGATTAGTCTTTTCATAAGGATAAATGACACATTCAATATGTTTTAAATGCAACACTGTTGCCATTTCCAAGAATGGACCATTTCCAAGAATGCATTTGATCCGGTCGAGCAGGAAAACAATTACAAACACCAGCCAAGATTTGAATGTTGTCTGGCTTTGACAGCATTTCCATAAACCCCAGGTATTTGCAAATTCAAGCCAATTTCTCTCGTTTACATTACACAATACAAAAATCAAACTCAGTGCACGGTGATTCTGAAGCTAATAAACAAAAAAGCAACCCGGACACTGTCACGTACACAGATCAGAGCTACCGGCAAAACGATAAGATGAAGATATAAAACACTAAAGTATCTGAGTGCAGAGCGCGCCAGTGCACTGCAATTCATTAGTACTGCAGGGTGGAGACGGCTGCTGCAAGAGATTAGAAAGAAAAAAAATCAACTCGTTATAGTATTTTGAACTTACTGGACAGACAGCCGATTTTGATGCAATGAACGTTTTTACATCAAGGCTTTGACAATGGTATAGTATTTAGAACAAATGCTTTTGTTTAATCTCCAAGATAGCATAGTCATCTTTTTCTTCTCATTTGGGAGCAATTTTTATGCTGAACATTCCCACAGCACGACTGTAGATTCAAGATGCCGTCACAATTTAAATAAAGCATGTGGGTTCACTTGAGACAAACTACCTTCATAAAATGCATGGAACTTGCAAGCGCCGTTATTTAAAAGCCTTTCGCACAGCAATCTATTGTACTGCAAGTCTTACTAACCGAAAAATGCATCGCTTCTCACCCAAATGTTGTGAAATGTAAAAGACAAGTGACCCTCAACCAAGATCTAGTGAAATTCAACCAAGATTTGTACAGGTAATGATGCTTGGATCATCTCTACACCACCCTTGAACAAATATTATATGCTGAACATCAACGCTAAACGTGAGGGCAGCTGTATACTATAATCGTCCCTCCATAATGCATGTTTTAGTTTTCTGTGTAGCTTTAGTTACCCTTCTCTTCTCCAGGAAAACTGGCACTCACCACTACTCTGGCGCCACAGCCATCTCTCTCCAGCCCTCCTATTCAAAGCCAGCTATTTATATCTTCAACTAACGTACCGCACGCGTATACAGAGAGTAATACTGCTCTCCTGTTATTCAGGCATGTCTCCCACGACCCATCCTCTTCCCACAAAGCAGTTCCACACCTCAAAGTGGCCGAAAGGTCAGACTCGAAATGGGAATAAACAAATGTGGCATGCAACAGACACAAACGCAGACAAGCTTGCACCCTAAAGTAGGTCGATGCAAGTTCTAGAACAATACAAGCCCACACAGGTCTGCTTTAAGATCAAAACAATCACAGGCCATTCAACTATTTTTTATGTTAGCTGTGAGATCCCACAATTCACCTGGCTGAAGGGAATAGCCAACGAATCTCCAAAAACAAAGTGAAATGAGTCCATAAAGTCCACTCTGAACGCAAATACAGAACATGTACATGAATGCACAGAGCATAATGTGGAATGTGCATTTGTGTGCACCCTGCTTCTGAACTTGTGTGTTTTGCAAGCGTTACTGCAGGAAAAAGAAATACGCACGCATGCACGCACGCACACACACACACACACACAGGAGTGGCACCCAGAGAAGAAACACAATAACATCCATTCCAGAAACACGGCTCATTTCCTCTGCTTTCCAACCCAATCAAAAGCTGCTGCGCATCTGCCATCAGTGTGGGTGCTTGTGTCAGACAAAGCGTTTTTGTTGTTGCCTGCAGCCAGCAGTAATTCATCACATATGAGGGTCTACTTTTAGCACTGTACTCTACTGTAGGCTGGAGCAGACGGCACAAGGCCCAGGCTTACTGACATGTCCCTGCATTCGTTTCCTGCAGCACAACCACACAACAGCAGTGTGTGCAGGTTTGTACATATGCAAACCTGCACACACTGTCTCACTACTCCTGGACACTAGCAGACTGCAAAGACTTTCCCGAAGGCAAATCTCCATTTTCTAGACTGTATAGAGTGGAAAAATTTGACATGTCCTAACCAGGCACAGCAACAAGCTGCTTATCTTACATGTTGATTAGACTTATGCTGGATCCACTTACAACTGGGCTCCAAACGACGTTTTGTTGTTTAGGTTTTAACTGTGAAATGTCTTATATTAGACCTTATATTAGAATGTAGCATAAATTATGACAGTTGAGATTTGTTAAAAAGCAAGTTTTTGTATCAGTTTTAGGTTGGAGTTATTACTAACTTCAGTACCAAGCTGATACTGCAGTGTCAGATGTTGCTGTATTTAGTTGCTTTCAATTACACAATTGAGATTTACTAATGAATGTGGTATCGACCACTAAAATTGTGCTATTGCAACAACACATACAGGGTTCAACATACATGAAGCCTGTATGTGATCACAGGCTTCACATACAGGTTCAACCGGTTATATTTTGCACACTAGCCGATGGGCAGATAGAAAGGCCTTGTAAGTGCATGGCTGACTCTGGGTCATGGGATTGATCTGGGAGGAATGTAGGCCTCTCAGTTTGCTGAGGCTGACCCTGGGTCAGCCGACCAGTGCTTAGCCAGCTTCCTCCTGCCTGCTGACGGTGCAGTCCTGCCTTTGCTCAGCCGGGAACACAAAGCTCCCTCTAATCTCCAGCTTCCATAGGCTCCAGGCACAAGCACATGTGCATACTAAACAGATTTGGATAGGAAAACAATAGCATGACTGTTCTCTCACGGAAAACAAAATGACGACAAAAAATGAATAAATTAATAATACATTTAAAATAGATTTGCTGCTAGACACATGCACACAAATGCAGTATCACCAGATCTGCAGGTGTTGCCAGGAAAGACTAAATGCAAAGCAGGTATGCTGTCTGTGTCTATGTTCAAACAAGTCAGTATTCTCATGTGTGAGATGGGGCTTTGCCGTGTCATTGTCAGGCCTACAGGCTATGTGAACCTGCTCTGATGTGGCACACGATTAGTGCTGGGTTGATTTCTTGATTTTAACTGATTTTTATGTTGATGAACCAATATTGATTCTTAAATACTAAATATCAGAGTAAATGTTTTAGGCTATGCAGTTTTCAGTTTGAATTAGGGCTGCACAATATTTTGCATGCGATAGTCATGCACATCTCGTCAGTAAAGACGGTTCTGTGATTAGTGGTAAATCTCCATCACCTGTTTTCAAATGGAGCTGGATTTAATACACAGAGCCGTACCGTAGTTCAGACAATTGTAGGTTGATGAGATTTACAGCTAATCACAGAACCGTCTTTACTGACATGATGTGCATGACTATCGCATGCAATATATCGTGCAGCCCTAGTTTGAATACCACTTCACTAAACATAATTTATGCACATCCCATTCAAAGAATCACAGTCATGTTTGTGCTCTGTTACTTTTGACAAAACAATTCTGACAATTCTGAAAATTAAAACAAAAATTGAACAAATACCGTTTTGGCACACTTTAAGATACAAAACATTTTATTAAAATGTATCAGGTAATCACTCAATCCGTATTTTAACCATGAAAATATATCAGTGAAATAGCTTGCAATCAATGTCATGTAACGTTACATTTATCTCAGAAAAGGCATTCAATGAACATAGCTTAATAGTCAGCTAGAATAGAAAGTATACAGGGAAAGTCGTGGCCTAATGGTTAGAGATTTGGACTCGTAATCCAAAGGTTGCGAGTTTGAGTCTCAGGCCGGCAGGAACTGTAGGTGGGGGAAGGTAATTAATGTCCAGAGCTCTCTCCACCCTCAATACCATGACTGAGGTGCCCTTGAGCAAGACATCGAACCCCCAACTGCTCCCCGGGCGCCGCAGCATAAATGGGTGTCCTCCGGGTGTTTGTTCACAGTGTGTGTGTGCACTTTGGATGGGATAAATGCAGAGCACAAATTCAGAGTATGGGTCACCATAATTGGCTGTATGTCACTTTCACTTCACTATGTTACCCATTCATTCTATTTTTACTTCAAATGTTATAGTCATGATTCATGTGATGGTTCCATGTATAGTTTGAGATATTTAATAAACACTGACATGTATGTGATATATCCAAATAAACCGATAGAGAATCCAATTACATAAAGATTAGAATTGAACAGAAATCCCAAGCTTACGAATCAAAATCGAATTGTTAAATTTGTCAATACCCAGCCTTACACATTCTAGTTATTTTATGTAAGCACAGGTGATCAGCATATGAACATTAAAGCCTATCCAGCCATTTGCTGACCATTGCCAGCATGGTTGGTGTGAGAGAGAATAATTAACTTCGCACCTGAACTCTCAGCTCAAACAAATATTTCTCCATCCATTGATCAATAGGACCTTCTCCTTTCCCCTCCTTTACTGTAGCAATCCTCTCTCTGCGGTCAAACAGGGGCCATCACAGTGTGTTGCCACAGGAAGCCTCAGTCCAGTTCTTCCTCATTCCTCATGCAATCACTGCTGCACAGTATGACTATTATGGGCTGCTTTGGTAATGGTGCATCCTGCTGAGATGAAAGGACCCACAACTCCCTAGCTCTGCACCACGGTAATGTAGGGTGCTGTCATCACGTCCACTGGTATTTAGTGCAGCTGTCTCTCAGTGTAAAAGAACTGTTGTATGGAGTCAATGTGGAAATGACTGTGTATGTTTATATACATCACATCAGCTCAGGCCTCTTTCACCACATCTACAGTGGAGTCGCAACAGCTTGAGGCTGTCCACACGTCCTCATCTCAGAAATATTCACAAACCACAGACCAACCAGCTGTAAGCAAAAGTACACTGAAAATAAAAGAACTAACAACAAATATAATAGTGAAGTTTTGATGCATAGGATGTGCGCACGTGACGGATGCATCAGGAACATGGAGATGTGTGGTATAATGAGGGCCATGATGGTTCCCAGGTGTTGCTGAGAGCAGCTTAATGAACAGAGCTCTGAGGCATGGCGCGCTCGCTCTCTGCTGTGGTACTGTAACAGCCTATTTACATTTCATATAAGAGAGGCTGTGGCGGCGAGCCCTGTTTGGTGTGCAAATAGAACACTGCAGAGGCCAGCCGGGCCCACTGTCGTTTCCAGGCAACGGCGGGATGGGGTTGGCTGAGCAGCCCCTGACCCACACCAATTCATTTGATTAGAGGCTTTTGTGCTGAGAGGAAAGAAGACAAACAAGTGGAGGAGAGAGGCGGCAGGCCGCGCTTTTCTTCCTGCAGTCACCCTTTATTATTCCACAGTGACGTGATGAGGCTTTATGTGTATGCATTCATGTAGCTAATAGTAGTTTTTCCTTTAAAAACAACAACAAAAAAACAGAGCGAGATGGCTGAGCTGTAGCGGGTGGAGTGCTGAATTAATAGCAGTGATATTCTGGGAATGTGTAGTTAATGAGTAGGCCCGAATGGAAGCTGCGCCTGCAGGAATGCAAGGAACGGCTCGGTAGATTTCCACAGAATTCAAAAATCTTCTGCATATTTTTTAATAGAATGTTGCATTTACACAGGTTAATTTGATAACGCTTTCTGTTACCAATAATAGGACCTTTAGCACTGATTTTTACTAGGGCTGGGTAAAAATATTGATCCTCATTTTTACGAAACAATATTGATTATTAAATCTAAATTAAATCTATTAATCTAGCCTGTTTTCAGTTAATAAACGGAACATTATTATAGCACACCTCCCATTCAATTACTTGCAATAAGCTTTGAGCTTGGTTACTTTTGAAGTCTCAGATTTCAAATGCTTACCATTTTATTACAGTATTTAAACAAATGCAGTTTTGGCACCGTTTAATGTGGAGTGACAGATCGCTGTAGCGCCTCAGTTCAAGAAAATCAGCAATGCAGGGCGCACGTGAACGGATCATTTCCTCTGCTTTAATACCAGTTTCAGCACAAAACAAACATGAATAAACTTCTGAAAGGATGTTAAAATAAAGTACAACCTACTGATTACATGCAATTATATAAGACAGGATATGGATTTTGGTGTTTTAACCACACAAAGATGTCAATATAACGGCTTGTAAACAATGTCTCGAAACAGCACATTTGCCTCAGGAAAAAAAAACCCCAAAACAAACCTTCGGTGACCACAAACTCATTAGTCAGCTAGAAAAATTAACTCCAGAAAGGAGCATTTTGCTAAAAGGCCCCAACCTAAAAGCAGGAGATATCAAAGAGCACATTTTTATTTTTTATTTAAAAAAACAATTATAATAAAGCCATACATTACAGCTTTGACGAATTATTTGTTACTTGCTATTACTAGTCAGAAATAGTTGGTATTGGGGTTCTCGCGGACATAGACAAACCACAAAATTCCTATTTTGGTCTTCGAATGCATTCCACAATAATTCCACAGATTTTCTCCCACAATCAGCATGGAAAATGTGAGAAAAGCACTGATTCTTTGTGTGGTGAAATTGAGGCAACTTTAAACACTGCTAAAGCTTTGCTGCAATGAACGCCGCTCGCTCATTTCTGACAGCGAGGTGAAAGTGTAATCCGTTCTCAAAACAGCGACTCTGACTCATCACTCTCTCTTTCCGGACATGTTATTCTCTAACTAGAGACTTGTCTTTATCTCTTTCTCCATCGCTCTACTCCTCCTCGGTTTCACATGCAGAAATATATCCGACTATCTCAGAGACAACCAGAGAAAAGGGAAAGATCATAGCGTGCCAGCTGACACGCATACATAAACGATATGCACACAAGTCCTGTTGCCTAGCAACGTATGAACAGGGGCACGTGTTTCTGAGAAAAGCGAGCGAAATTGGGAGGATGGTGCGGTGAGGAGGTGGACTGGAGTGCTAATGAACATGCGTGGACATATATACATGTGTGGAAAACCATTATTAACCTTTTCCAAGGACGAGCTTCCCAATAAATGTGCCACCTAAAATTCTACTCACACTTGGTATTTACAACAGCGGTCTTGTGATCCGAGACAGAATGCAGATTACACCTGGTATGGCATGTCTCAAATGCATTCAGTGACTACTTGCGTACATAATTCATTCAGATGAAGGGTCACAGTATGTTTATGACTAGTGTTATGCAGTACCGATGGTACAGTACTGTCATTTTATTCCCAAGCCAAAAACTGATTTTTTTTCTTCTAATTATATTATTGTAAAGAGTATAAATAAAGGAAATATGATTATCTGCTCCACCCAAAGTTTAAATAGAAGTATACAATAATACACTTTAAATTAAAAATAACAATGACTCAACCCTTATGCTTTCCTTTCTGGATTCTTACCAATTAGCTCGCTTTGATGTGCTTTTTTTATGATTCTCAATGAAGAAATGAGTTTCATAAGAAATGACAGATATTATGACAACCCTATTGGGGTCACCGTTATATTTCAGTGCATTTGTAGGCAGAGCTGTAGTGATGTGTTGGTAAATCAAGGTAACATCACAACGCAAGAGCTGATTGTTAGAGTAATACAATTCCTCCCCACTGATTTTCAAGGCAAATGCCTGTGGCGGCTTATGTAAGCATCTTGCACATTAGCTAATGATTTTATATGCCTGCTTGTAGGTTAACCCTACAGTGAATCTACAGCCGCCATGATGTGGAAAAATCAGGGAGGCCTGGATCTCAGGAAATAAAAAAAGAAAACAAACCTAAACGCACACAGTCCAGACTTACGGTCAGCCAAACCACTTTCCCTTAGAGACTTCTTGCAAAATATGAATGGTTTTCATCACTTATGCATGGCTGCAAAACCAAAACAACAAACGGTAAGCGTGTTTACAATGGCTGTCTAAATGCTTTTAAATGAGTGCTGCATCTATAAGAGCTCTTATCCAATCAGAGAAGCTCACAAATTGATGGATGTGTTGTAGTCTGATGTTGAATTCTGCTGGGATTTCCCTCACCTACCACATTTGCTAATCAAACAATGAGCGAAATCTTGCCACAGCAGTGCTGGAAGGGCCACAAGCAGTGATCAGCAAATGTAAAATATTCATAATGAAAAATCTGAACACTTACTTTCCTCCAGTGAGAGAGCAGATGGAGGGATAACAGAGGAAGAGGATGGAGCAGAATGCATATTCTGGATCCTCATATTGACAGAAAGGCTGCAGTTAGGGCTGGGCGATATGGCCTAAGAAATAAATCCCTGATTCTTTCACCCAAAAAAATCTGATTTATGATTTAAATCGATGGTTTCTCCCCCTGCTTAAAATCAATCTGCAGATGACAAAGAAATTGTTCAAAACAAGTTTTAACTTTTTGTTTTGATTTTCCCTTCTGGGATTTTATCTGGATTTCCCCCTTAGGGTGAAAGTGCAATCAGAAACAAACCAAAAGACAAGATGGCAGGCCCTGCCATTATAAACAGTGAAAATGTAACATAACATAGCATTTAACATAATATATTATGTGACCCATGAATAATTTTCTTTAAACACAAGTTTAACATCTTGCTATTCTGTAGATAGATGTTCTGATGAAGTGCAAACAAAACATTCAACAGCATTAAATATCAGTGACTGTAGGTTGTTTTTTGGCGGGACGACGATGAATGATTTGCAGATCCTGAGCACCACTGACAAACATCTAATCTTGTCAAATGTGTTGTACTGCCGCTCCATAGTTTTAAAGGTACATTATGTAAGTTTTCGTCACTAGAGGTCGCATTTTCATAACAATAACAAAGGCGATGCTTGATGACGTTATGAAGGAGGATGTTCACGAATGAGGAAATGGATACATTTTTTATTATCTGTACCTTCCACAGTTATTTTTAAACAGCGAATACAGAGAATGTGAGCAAAGAACTTACATTGTCAAAGAACATTATGACTGACTTAAGTCTAGCGTGAATTTAAGCACTCTAAAAATAAAACGTCATTTTCTTTCCATACACTGTATGGTATCATCTATCGGCCCAACCCCCACATGGGGGGACGGCTGAGCCCATCCGGAACTAGAGGGGACCATCGGCGACTGTTAAAGAGAAAACCAATTTTCATTCAAACAAGTCGACGTAAACTACACATTTGAGTTAATCGATAAAACCGATTTATCGCCAAGCCCTAGCTGCAGTAGGATTAGTCCTGAGAAAAGAGTCGCACTAGCCCTCATGCACACATAAAGAGACCTGGTACAAGGCCGACATGCCAGCTACACACTGCTCAAGTTAATGAAGCCATTTGTCACTTTCCTTCCTGCTAGCCTATATACTCAGGGTCTAAAATTAACTTTTTGCCACACCTGCCATTGTTGAGGGAATAGAGAAAATGTTTTGTTCGTTAAGCTTGACACAATACTAAAGATTCCATCAATACCAATTCCACACTGAACAAAATGTCACAAATTTTTTAAGGTAAGTGGTTGCAAACAATTTATTTTAGATATTTAAATAAATATAAAAACATGTTGAAAGTTAGTCAACTAAATTTGTTTAAATTTAGCTAAAATAAATTGATTGCAACCACTTTAAAAATGTTTGTAAATTCAATTAATCATTTTTTTCAGTGTACTAAAGTTAACTATTCTCTAAACAATGTTCAACTTTTAGGAAAAATAATACTATTAAACAAACTAAATGTAAAAATGTGGTGGTGTTCATTTTGGAGTTTATATATGGGGGGAAAATAATGCAATTCCAACATCACAATGATTTAATTTGACCTAAACAGGTCTAGAATCAGTGAACTTTAAACCCTGGAGACTTTTCTAGATCAGAACAAAACTCATTCATGCTGTCAAAGGTGACACACTGCAGGCAAATCTAAGCTGTGAATGTTTTCAGCACATAGGGACATGTAAGTGTTAGAACACAACTGTCAGCGGTTGAGAAATCACGTGCCGTTACCACACACAACATACTTAGTGACTGGCACGGCATGCTATTTCAGCAAGACACTTTTGTGTGCCTAAGAGCACAACACTACAGCGGCAAAACAAATGCAAGCCCTGCCAGAGCAGCCATGCAGCGCCACAGTCCCTGCCAAGCCAAATCATGTCACAGTAGCTCTCAGGAGGACGTGAAGGTGGGCGGGAGGGATGCAGCATGCTTCCTCACCTTTCATTCAGAGTACAGCACCTAAGATTCTACAAAATCAGTCTACAGATCCAGATATTTATTTTATTGAAGAAAAAACATTAATTTCAACAGGACAAATAACTATAGCCTATGCATAGCACACAAATCAGCTAATATGACATACATTCAGATGACCAATTCACCCTGAATGTCTTGCTGGCGTTCTCAACTCGGAAGCCCAGAGCAAACTTTCAAGAGGGACTCAAGAACACTTAAAAGTAGGGCTGGGTATCGAGTTCGATACTTTTTAGGCACCGGCAGAATTGCCTCGATACTATCGAATATCGAAAAACTTCTTGTCGTTCGGTACCTAACTTCGATACCTAAGGGGTTATTTTCATCAACGTCAGTGAGGCAATACGCCTGCAGCACTAGGTGTGTTTGACTAGAAGCGATGTGGCGCAGATCGATCAGTGTTTGACATCCGTGGGAGCAATTTGAAAGCGTACGGAGCAGTCTTCTCTCTATATCGCGCGCTTGTGTTTACTACACACAGACTTAAGCGTGTGACGCTCACGGTGACTTCAGCATCTGCCGTCTCACTAAATGAGGACATACACGAATAACACCTCCAGAACTGCTCTGAGAGTCACTTCATGAGCATTTTACCATTTGATTAGAGTAAAACTAGCATCATATCATATACACAACTGTAAAAGTATTCATTGCAACCCGTCAAAATAAAAGTTCGGTTAAACTTGGAAGACACTGAGGCAGAAATATATTAATAATTGTTCAGCAGAATGTACATACTGCTACTACTAGGCTACTATTAAAATAATTTAAAACTATTGTTTAAAATAATAAATCACACAACATTCCTTTCATGTTTTAATTTTAATAGTAAACCCCCTTTTGTTTGCCAAAATAAATAAAGTTTGATTTTCAATAATTTAAAATAAATTAAATTAATGCTTTTATGCCTTCATTTGAAAACCAGATACAGCACAGCATTTCTGAGGAAAAATAAAACTTTTCATAAGCCTATTTTAAGAATACATTTGAATAAATTAAGCTATTTATGCTTCCAAATAATTAGACATACAAGACATAATTTATTAATAAAACATGGTGAAAGAAAATAAAAAACCCACTTATGAAAGTGGAAAAAGATTTTCAGTTTCTTGAAGTCTTAGAATAAATAGGATTAAGAATAAATGATTAGAAATGATGATTCTGTCCGAGCTATGCGCTTTAAAACGAACAAGCACTAGTGTAAAGGTAGCCTAACAGATGTGTGAACTGAAAACGATTTGAACTTTATGAAAACTCTTTGCACTGATTTATTGTGTTGGACACATTTTGTTTCTTTGTGCAGTGGGTCAGGAGATGAGGCTTTGAGTCTGTATAAATATCAACAAGCTCAAAAATAAAACCAATATTTTTGAGATAATGTAATCTTGTTAAACCTGATTTCATAAAATAGGTATCGAAAAAAGTAGCGTTCAGGAACCGGTATTAAACTCAAGGTATCAGAATCACATTTTTTGAACGAAACCCAGCCCTACTTAAGAGTATTTAAAATTCTTATATTTAATACACTTACTCAACAACTGGATATACGAGGTGTCATTTCTAGATCTGGAATAGTCAAATAAATAAACATTAAATTGTATGGTCACTTTATAATGTATATATTTTTTTATATTTACGCTAAGGTTTAAAATATTTTAAGAGATTATCTGAGTATTCTTGTCCTTGCACCTTCAGTAAATTATGAACAAACTAGAAAAGTCACAGGGCCTTACTTTTTGTTGTGGACAGTAGGTGCCTAGTAGTCACATTAAATAGGTTGAGAACCACTGCCTATGTGTTAATTTCTCCTTATTGCTGAAATACTCTTTTTAATTATAAAATTTTTGGCTGTTCACATCATTTAAAAATGTGGCCAATATCAACTTTGGGTGTGAACTGGTCACGGTCCTGAACTGACCCGTATGTGTAAAAGAACAATAAAGATGGTATGCAGCATGCTTTTTATATGGAATTAAGCACGGAGGCAACTGAAGTCAGTGTTTACACGTTCATTTTCAGGGTGGCGCACCTCAGAAGCCAGTGAATGTGTATACAGGTGATAAGGAGGACTAAGACGAGGATGGGGAGAAAGATAAAAGCTTTTCTTGTATAGTTTTTCATTAAGTTGTGCTTGTATAGTGCAGTCACTATAATACTTATAATTCACTTAGAACAACTCAATGTCCCTCCACTGATTATGCTCAAAGCTGTCATTCATATTAACAGACTGATCAAATAATTGCTTGGATGTGAAATCTTTGGAGTCACTCCCATCAGCAGAGGATTGTAATGAACATCCAACTAAAGTGAAATACAACGTTGAATGAATTCCATTATGAATATTGATACGAAATCGAGGCCTGTAATGTTATTTACATTTAATGATTATTTAGGAGCACATCTGGAAGTACCCCAAATCAGAATAAAAAAATTATATCAGATCACATGTAGTTCATGCTATTACAAAACATCTGTTATGAAAAGGATCAGTCACATTTGCCTACAGTTTTAACAAAGGCAAAGATTCAGTTCAACTGAACGACAAGTGAATGCCTGCATAATTCAAAGATCTGCGGTTCACATCTGATTGTTTGGGCTAACTCAGAAAAACACCATTGAGCTGATGCCCTTGGTTAACTGGCATGCTACTGCATTAATATGACCCGGAGCTTTTTAAGAACTATCAAAGTAAAAGACAGCTTCTAAACGATTCAAAAACCTTAATCTTGATTATGTCCTATCTCCTGATGGGAAAAAATGTAGGGCCCTATGAAATCAAAATGATCAAATTACATTTTATTTAATCAAAAAGCGTGTTTAATTAATTCAAATCATGAACGTTATGCAATTTAACATTAACTTATTAAAAGTGTAATAAAAATGACATGTTTAGGGCCGTGTGAAATGTTTTATTTTTTTCTCACCTTATGTTTTATTGTTACCAAATTCTGTGTTTTAGCATGTCTAATTATTTGAATGCATACCACATTTTTTTTATTCTTTCAGTAGCCTTATGAAATGTTTTTTCCACCCCAAGAAATTCCGTTTTATGACTGGATTCCGTGATTCCGTCGCGTTTTCTGCATCGCGGAAATCATTGGTCCCTAAAAAGGCATGTAAACCAAAAGATATCCAGGTGAGAGCTGTTCAAGTGAAAGATGCTGGATGTGATAACTGTAGGGTACATGAGAGAGCCAGCAGAGAGCCCACAGGTGTCAAGAGCGCCTGTCATCTGTACCCCGAGGCTGGGCCGCAGGCACCACAGTCACACTTCAACACAAAGACTCCAAAAGAACCAATCACTCGAGCACTGCAGTCTAAACACACACATGCACCTCCTTTATCTAACACTGCAGGCTCTCTGAATCGAAAGGTTCAAAGCAGGACTGCGTTGCCATGCATTTAAGCTAACAGTCACATGGCTTCATGAGGAACAGACTGACCAGTCAAACAGTAAGGACAAATATAAAGTTGGTAAGTGTGCTAACAGTAACAGCTAGATTGTCAACATGTTAAAAGCCTCTCTGAGGACTTTATAATTTCTAAAATTAACCCATCAAAATCTTGCTTTTGGTTTGCCTTTACACATATCTTTACTGGGCAGCAGGATTTGGCCCAATGAAAGGCAACTGTGTATTTATGATAAAAACAATGGTAATTAAATGAATGCATAAAGTATGAAGATAAATAAAAATCAATCAAACAAAGTGCTGAACAACAGAGGTTTACATTTAAATTAAAACAGACTAAACATTGGGATATTCCTTAAAAAAACAGCTTTAATAAACTGCCTAATTATTATTATTAATGTTATTACTTTCTACTGTACAATACTAATATTTCTGTCATAAACATTTCATTATTTTACAATAAGAATAAAAATCTGTTCAAATTATTATAGCATTTTAACTAAAATGAATGACTATTAATACTATTGTTTGCTTTTTTGTTTTAGTACACGCTGAAACTGCACCAGATGTGAAGGTCCTTGCAATCCGAAATTTCACATGCAAAAACGCATACAAACATTTCTGACTCGGTGTGTAAGGACCTTTACTCCACACAGAGAACATATCATTATTATCATTTATTTAACTCAATTAAACTGAGGGCCAGAATTTCGTTTTGCAATATATATAGGGCCCTATGAAACTGCTTTTAATTTTTCCCAAATTCCATTTATTTTTTTCTAAATTCATTTTTACCGTTCAATTTTTCTAGATTCCGTTTTTTTGTTTCATTTCATAGACTCCTTTTTAATGATCAAATTAAATTGTATTTATCAAAAAGCATGTCTAATTAATTAAAATCATGAAACTTATACAATTTAATTTATTAAAAGTGTAACAAAAATGACATGTTTAGGGCCATATGAAATGTAGTATTTTTTCTCACCTTATGTTTTATTGTTGCCAAATTCAGTTTTAGCTCATCTGATTATTTGAATGTATATATTATATATATATATATGCTACTGCATATATATATATAATTTTATATATATATATATATATATATAACAACAGCAAAGTTGGTCCATTACCTCCTTATTTTGCATTTAGAAATCCCAGCCCTGATGAAAAATGGGGCCAGGTGCTGCAGCATTTTCAAAAGTCTCTGTTTGGACATGAAAAGCAAAAGTTATGCATTTATAAATGCACTAGTTTAAACAGATCAAACAAACCTACTGATTAAGGGTCAGCAGTGGTAATTAAGTCAAATACATTTTCCAGGCCCTGAGTTCCTAAATTAACTTAATTAAAAGTCTGTGCCCATTAAAATGACAGTTTAGAGATACCAGTGGGGTGAGCTCCTGATCCCAGGAAAAAAAGTACAATCAGACAAAATGGCAGATGCATACCACATTTTTTTTATTCTTTCAGAGCCCCTGATGGAGACTTTTTCAAGAAATGCTTTATGAATTCACGTGATGCACAGGCGGGACTGCTGGATGCAGACAGGTCCCTAAAAGGCATGTAAACCTGAGCTGTGACATAGAGCTGATGAAAGATGCTGATGATAACTGTAGTGGTACATGAGACCAGCAGAGACCCACAGTGGATCTGTAGAGGCTCTGTGTGCACCACAGTCACACTTCAACATGACAAAGCCTAAAAGACACAAAACATCATCATTGCAGTCTAACACACATGCATGTTATCTAACACTGCACTCTGAATCGAAAGGTATAAAAATACATGCATTTAAGCTAACAGTCACAGGCTTGAAGGAAAGACTGACCAGTCAAACAGTAGACAAATATAAAGTTGGGGCCCCTCAAAACTAACAGTAACACTAGATTGTCAATCATGTTAAAAGCCTCCTGAGACTTTATAATCGAAATTAACCAGCCCAAAATCTTGCTTGAATGTTTAATGGGTCATGGGACCTTTACTGGGCAGCAGATAAATGAAAGGCAACTGTATTTACTGATAAAAACAATGGTAATTAAATGAATGCATAAAGTGTCACATAGAAAACATTGACAGTAAAATCCTGATGTAACTGAAAGTAAATGCTAATCAATCAAACAAAGTGCTTGAACAACAGAGGTTTACATTTAAATTAAAACAGACTAAAAGATTTTGGGATATTAAAAAAGCTTTAATAAATCCTAATTATTATTATTAATTTATTACTTTACCAAATTATTTCTGTCATAAAAATTTGTTAAACTTTTATGCAAGCAGTGAAATTTGTGATGTAGTAAAGTTTCTCATGTGTCAGACTCATGTTTTTTACCAAATGAAATGGTGAAATCTGCATCACAGATCAAATTGAACAGTAAAACACGTCTTTGCATTTACATTGAATCTGATTTATTTTTTTTGGTTTTACATTTGGTGTCTAATGAACATGACTCTAAACCAGGGTTTATTAAACTGTTTCCTTAAGACCAACTAATCAACTAGTTAGCACAGATAAAAAAAAAAAAACTAATATTCGGACCCCAACAAATCTGCAGCAGAACCAACATTATATCTGAGGTCCCGTTTACACTAGTGCTTTATCTTTTTAAAACGCATAACTTTTGCTGGTTACGCCTATCATTTACACTACTCCGTCATTTTAGAGGTCGAAAACTGAGACTTTTGAAAAAGCTGAACCCGTTTTAGTTTGAAAACTCCGGAATTGCATTTCAGTGTAAACGGACCAAAACGGAGACTTTTGAAATCGATGGCGTGGCAGCCCACATTCTCTCTGCATATCCTTGATGACCGTGTAAACAATAACATCATGCTCATTATTGTACCCATAGATATGTATGGGTAGATCCCCCATTCGACCGCTCCAAGCGTGTCCGTCATCTGAATAATAAATAGAGAGTCTACCTATACATATCTATGGTTGAATCTAAATAGCCGATCTGGAATCATTTCCATTCGTGTCACCCATCTGTGTTTGTACAAGTGTCTTCCAAGTTCACGTGATGGCAAACGCCCAGCTGGTCAGGTGTGATAATGAACGGGACAGCGGTAAATGGAAGATGTTAACAAGAAATGTGGCAACATATGCCGCAATTCCTATTCCACAGAGAGCGCGTGCAGCAGACGAGGAGTTAACGCGCCCGCTTGCTTGGTGGCGGAACAGTGAAACGTGTCTAAAACGGACGCCTCGTCGCAACACAACAGGTTGAGTCTGTCTACTTGAACTTTGCTGTGAGGGATTTGTTGTGATGTATCGCGCATCTGGTGTAGACCGCATCAATGATTGTAAATTAGTTCTCGGCTAATCTAATTTGTAAATTAAAAAATATTAACTAAACAAACTACAAAATACCATCTATAAAATTAAAATATTATTTTAGTAAAATTTATAATAACAGGCTGTGTTCACTGACGGCTATGCTAAAATAAACACTCAACTAAATTGCTATAGATGATTGAGCCTCATTTATTTATTTTTATGTTTTAAGCCAGCAATATTATATATATATATATAACAATATATATATATATATATATAACTCTTATAAAGCGTGTAGTTGGTCCATTACCACCGCGGTGGTAAAATTCTGCCACCGTCACAGCCCTAGTAAATGGGGCCTTAGGTGTCTGCAGCATTTTCAAAAGTCTCTGTTTTCGGACATGAAAAGCAAAAGTTATGCATTTAAAAAGAAATGCACTAGTTTAAACAGGGTCTGAACAAACCTACTGATTAATTTCAGGGTCAGCAGTGGTCAGTAAGTGCTACAGTGTCTCTGGGGTCCAGGCCCTGAGTCACGACAATGCAGAGAGTCTGTGGCCCATGGCTAACAGAGGACAGTTGGCAGAGATACCAGAAAAGTAGGTATAAACAGTGGGGGTGGGTGGAACCTGATCCCAGAGTAAAAAAAAAAAAAAGTACAATCAGACAAAATGGCAGAGCAAACACCACCCTTTTTTCCAGAGCACCCCTGATGGAGACTTTGTGGCGGGGGGCACAGAATGGCATGAATTACTGCACATGCACAGGGCGGGTACTGCTGGGTACGGTGCAGACAGGCTATAGAGTGGTAACTGGACCTGAGCTGTGACATAAAGGGAGGGGGATGAAAGCAGCCAAGTCTCTCACACTTAGTGGCTTGGTGACCCTTCTAACCTACTGAGATATGGAGATATGGAGCATTTGCATATGTGTGGTGTGCTAAACTACATGAACAAGCCTAAAACACTTCAAAACATTCATCATTCAGGTCATAACCTTCTCAAAGGGTATGTTCGGAATTACATAACACTCTATACATATAAAAATACATAATTTTTGTAGTACACACAGGGCCGTCGCTAGAAATTCTGGGCCCTGTGAACAGAATTTGCTATGGGGCCCCCTCAAAATCACATTTGGAATCAAAATAACCCTGGACAAATCGAGCGCATCCAGCCCAAATAATTCCCCCTTGAATGTTTTGATGGGTCATAGGACCTTGAATCTGAGTAAATAAATGAATAAAACAGTACAGAAATTAATACTGATAGAAATGACTGAATTCTCGACAAATGCAACAAACTTAAAGCATTTGTCACATAGAAAAACACTTGACAGTAAAGCACTGATTTTGACCTAGACTGCTGGAAAGTTACATGCTAATAAATTATTTCATAATTTCATTCCAAACGACTTTCTTCTTTTGAACACAAAAGAAGATTTTGTAGAATGTTACCAAACCATTTTGATTATCCTTGATTTCTATGGACCACAATTTCTTGAATTTATCAAATTATGTTCCACAGAAGAAAGAAATTCATGCAGGTTTGGAATTACATGATGTTGAGTAATGTCAATTTTCATGTTTTGGGTTAATCTCCCTTTAAGAACGTTATAATTTGTAAATAATAAGCACCTAATTTATATGTATCTTTAATCGTGCCTTTATTGAATTAATTTGCTTCAATTAAAATTAATTAGAACTAAACATCTAAAAAGAAAGAAGTTCTTGCTTAGAATCCAGAGTTTAGCCGACTAGTAAGCCTATTAGATGGTGGTCACAAGTAGTAAAACCATGGTCCTCATTACCCAAAAAAATAATCAGGGGTCTTGTAATTTTCATTAAAAAAGGTGATACTTAAAAATAGTGTGTATATTTAATTAAAGAAATTGTGATTTAGTGTTGTATAGAATATTTTGAGGACTTTTTACTAATAAAACCAAGAGGTGTTTTCCTCATTTTTTTTTTTAAAGGAAACTTCAGCAATTTTGAGGCTTGAATTGAGGAACTGATTAAATTTAAAAAATTAAGTAAAGAAGAAAATTTGCTCAATTTTGCAGTTTTATTTTAGATGCGATTGTTAGTTCCCAGCATGCTTTGCATATAGCTGGATGGAGAGTACATTTTGAAGAGTGAAGGAAACTTAAAAAATAATGTTCAGTTATGTTTGATATTTGAGTTCCCGTTACGTTGAAGTTTCCATTGCACAGTGCAATAGTTACCATTGTGCAGAAGAGTAGCGCTTATGGGTATGATACTACTCCTATAAGACATTAAGCCTTATTCAAAGAGCAGTAGCTTTGCTAGTGCTAGACTAGTGTAGTACTTTCCAGTATTGCTGAATTATTTTCCTATTTGAGCTGTTAGGCTGTATACCGTCTTTTAAATGTACAAAATAACTCAGACTCAAATACAAACAGGCCTTACTCAAAATCACAGAATTTTGAGAATCAACTTAAAATAGGTTAAATGAGCACATTTCACTAATTATGTTTTATAATAGTAGCCTAATAATAAACTATACAAAAAAAAAAAAAAAAAAATACCTTAACTAAACAAACTACAAAATACCATCTATAAAATTAAAATATTCCCCAAAATGTAATTACAGTAAAATTTATAATAAATACATTCTGCCAACACAGGCTATATGTGTTAATAACTTAACTAAATTACTAGGTGCTGAACTGACAAGTCATGAGCGTTTTCCAAGATACCTCATTGTTGTGGCTGTTTTAAGCCAGCATCACTAACCTTTCTCATATCACACAACTGTATAACAATATTGTGTCAAATCTGTTTAACTCTTATAAATCGTGGCAGAAGCGTGGCGCTGTGCGGGAGACTGATCCCGCTCTGCTTTGACGCCCGGCTGGCGGATGCATTGTGGAGCGCTGCTTGGTGCTTTTGGAGCATTTCCTTTATGCGGTTTCGCATTCGCTGTAATTTAAAAACAGCGCCTAATATCGGGAGCTCTTGCATATTCTGCCACTACTTGAATGGAATGTCCCGGTGTTCCCGATCTCCAGGTGAACGCGGGACGGGCCCCCCAGACCTCTGGGCCCTATGTACTCTGTCACACTTTCCCCTCCACTAGCGACGTCCCTGAGTACACAGTATGAATAGTGTACACAGCAGAGGTGGGATCAAGTTACTGTTTTGCAAGTCACAAGTAAGTCTGGAGTCTTTGCATTCAAGTCTTGAGTCAAGTTCCGAGTCAAGACGAGCAAGTCCAAGTCGAGTTGAATGTCCTCAAATTTAAGCTTCAAGTCCAAAACAAGTCGTTAGTGCTATTTGCCCAAATTAGTGTCTCTGTATTAATAACTACAGTAAATCTAAAGTCATTAATAATCTATAGTAGGCTAAGTATAATTATAAAGATATAATAATTAATGGTGTTTCATTGAGGAATGAATCATTGTTTGTGAACAAATATAGGCCTAAGTGAATGAATTATTTATTTTATTAAAGTCCACTGTTTCATTTGTTAATTCAGTGTTTTTTAATTTGTATAAATTGAGTCAAATATTCAACTTTATAAACTGAGCTCATTTATATTTATAGGTCGAAAACATTTATGGTACTTATTTATAGTATTTACAAACTAAGTCCTAAACTGATGCATTGATACAGAGCATTAATTAAGAGATACATGAAATGAAGCGGAGAAATAGTATAATAAAAATAAGAAACCATCAGTGAATGGGTTTAAAAGGTGGATTGGATGATCTGTTTTCTTATAGCTCTATATTATTAATGTTCTTATATAGGCTACTAATTCAACAAATACTTCAAGTTTCATGCTGTCTAAAGGAGCAATAATAGCTTAAACCTAATCATGACGCTGCACTGTCTTTGTTATTCTTCATTCAAAATATTTGTTTTATATTTAAGGGAGCGATGTAATTTCCTCATTATCATCAGCTGGCATGTTCCACTGACAACAAATAATGGTGTCCATCAGATGTGTTTTAATGTCATTAATGCCTTTTTATTGTTGTTTGCATAACTGTTGTAAAATAAACATACATTTTATGTTAAAAAGTTTTTAAAATATTATAATCTATGAAAACTAATATTTATAAAACTTGTTAAAATATAAAATTAGTATTTTTTTATGCCGTTGTCCATCAGCGAATCTGCTGACAGACACCGGTGCGTTGTCACGGGAACACAACAACATATTGTTTGACTTACTAGCAATGAGATAAGGTATGAACGCTCATGAAAGCAGCTACCTGTCGGTTAGACATAATATACAAAAAACTATTAAAAACACTAAATGATCATATTTTCAGACACCACAATTTAAATTAAAATGGATATTGTACTGTTCTACAAACTAGAAAAAAAGATAAAATGATGCAGTCACTAGAAGTGTAGCATACAACGACTACAAATGTTTATTGCATGTAACAATGTTTCCTCACACTTGTTTTAGCAACAAGTACTGTACGAAGTAAGCTAGTTTTGCATTAAAAACAAAAACACAGGACTGATGAGTGGCTCTAGTCTGATTGTAGTAATGTGGTGCTGAAAAAGGAGCCATGTGTGTATCTCCAGCACACTGTGTCAACAGATGGCCAGCTGCTCATGCATTAATACAATATTCCTATAAAAAACAGAGCAATCCACCTTTTTGGACATTCACTGGTTCTATTTTGTTTCAGGGACTGTGAATCTGTAATTTCAGTATGTTTAATCAATGCTCTGTATCAATGCAGATCAGGAGACTTAAGAGACTAAATGTTGTAAATACTATAAATGAGTATATAAAGAGCGTCTGTAGTAAAGAATATTATAAAGTTGAATATTAGTGGATTTATACAAACATTTAAAAATAAATTATAAATGATAATACTTTAATTTGAGCTAAATTAATTCACTGAATATATTTGTTAAAGTAAACAATGATTCATTATCAATGAAAACATTAATTATTAATCATAATTATACTTAATGTATAATTGCTATATGGAGGGACCAAATCAGAGTGAATGCAGTGCTGTCTATGGCTGGTCAGGACAACAATTAAGCTGTCCCTTTTATGTTACGCCTAGGACACATGAGATACATTAGCGACTAGTTTATGAAATTTAGTAAACAAACTCTGGAAACCTAAAAAAGCCCATTGGGTACAAATGAAGGCAGGGGGCAGTTGTTAAGATGACCTACGGTGAAGGCTGAGGTGACCTGTTCTAATCCTGCAGCTTAGGTTCATGGTAATTGTTTTTATCAGCTGGAACACATTTCCCAGGCAGCCAGAGTGCAGTGTGGTGCAGAGCTGAGCGTGGCATGCGGTGGAGTAAACATCACTAAATGGGGACAAGTGATGGCTGCTATAAAAGTCCTTTACTGGGCCTCTCTCTCCCTCTGTTATTCCAAGAGGCTCCACTAAGACTTCGTCACCCTCTTTAATTTACAGCAAGAGTTTACAGAACGTCCCGCTGTCCTCGTTCAACCCAATCAACCTCTGTGATGTGGCAGCAGGACCTGGAAACTAGATGTTGGTCTGCTGTTTAGATTTGACTGCTGAGGCCAAGAACATTTCCCAAGCTCCTGTTTGAGTGTTGTAGCATTAAGACGTTGAACCATGTCCAGAAGAAAAGTTTATTCAGGTTATGCACTAGTCTGCACAAGTAATATAAAAAAATTGCTTATGAGACCAGTGTTTCATAATTCAGTTGGTTTCCTAGGCACCAATGTAATGACCTCTAGCAGAAACTGACCAAGAGGTCCAATTACTCAAGAATAAAACAGCTGACAACCCCAATAACTGTAACTTGACAATAATAAAAAAATTAAATAAAAAAAATACAACAAAATAAAGCAGTGCTTTGATTAACGTTTTACATGTTGGGAACATCATCCAGTGCAATAGCTAGGGATATAGAGTACAACAGCAAAAATTCCAATAATTTTCTCCATATGTGAACTGATTTTAAATTTTAATATTTACAAGGTTATTAACTGATGGTATGCACATTTATTTAACTCATTATTTCAACTTATATTTCAAGTAATCAACAGCGGAATTCCTGGTGGAAAACTACATTATACAAAGAAGGGTACAACTGCATATTCATGTAAGTGTATTTGCCAACATTTTGGCAACAAGCCTCTATCAAGGTACATTTTTCCACTAAGATGCACCTCTATAAAGTGTGCATTTTCTTTAATGTTCCATTAAATTAAACAAAAAAACTAAACAAAAAAATATTACCCATGATTTTGTTAACATTACCCACCAGTAAGACTAACTAATTGTACTAAAACCCTTTAGCACCCATCCACTCCCTTGAAACCCATAGGATTTCTTCCCTATGATCGTAAACCACTTAAATATTTGTATGCATTGTATAGATATTTTGCAAAAAGCATATAACATATTGCTCTCTCCTTTAAAGCAGTTGAATATCAGCCATGGAGCAGATTTTTTTGTTTAATTATTTCCATGGAAAAGTAGCGATACTAAATTAAAAAAGAAACAAACCGTTGTAATAGTATTTGCTCCCAGTATACTCCTATTCAAATTGATATTGATAATGTTAAAAATGACACTGATACTGATAAGGCTGCCGATATATTGGGCATCCTGGGAAACTTGTCAGAGGCAATGTGACGCAAGTTAAGGATGCAAAGCCACAGTTTACTCTTTCTTGTTTTACCAGGTTTCTGGCAGATGGATGGACTGACATTTTCTTGTAACAATGACTACTTTGTCTTTAGCATGGCTATGTAGAGGCTAGCTAAGGCCTCCTGGGTAGAAGGAGTGACTGTTATTTGAAAAGGCCAGGAGATGAACTCCGGGCTCGGCAATCTTAACTCGAAATGTTATGCAATAGGTTAATATTCATTAAACTAACGATTTATAGTCTAGACTACACAACCAATGGCACAGCAAATACAATTTGATAATATAAATTTGAATCATAATCAAATTAAAATAAAATACAGAAATTATTTAGAACATAACATTATCATCAAATTAAGTGCTTCAATAGACATCAACACCGCAAACAAAACATTACACTGCAACTTTGTTAAATGATGTGATGTACAATATAGAGCTACAGTATAAATAAGCATGAATGAAAAATCTGAGATTACCTGAATCGCAGACTAATTAATATCCTGTTACCATATTCTGTGGTCATTTCTGGTAGTTCAATTGTAATGACTGAATTCAGCAATTCAAATCACACCTTCCGCATTGCAGAAATCATGCTGCCCTACTAAAGTAATCAAACAGTAGGTCTGAATAATGCCAACTAAACAAACTATGACATTTAATTGAATGGGACTGAATGGGACAAGATTTGACATGTTAGCTGAGTACTTGAACCTCAGCAACAATGTGCCTTTCAAATACAGCGCAGATGCAGAGCAAACAACATGCCTCAGTTGAAGACTCGTGCGCAACTTGATTTTGTTTTTGTACATCAAGACTAGAAAATAAGAGCCAGGCACAGCTGAAGTGGGTTTGTTCTATAATGCCGTCCCAGGGTGCATCAAAGCCATTCAACACCTTCAGACATCGGAACCAAGCAGATGCATGCAATTTAGGCAATTAAGGCTTGTCCCATCCCTCTCAGCAGCCCAGCCGAGCTTCAGCTCAAATAAGCCTCTGTTCAGGGCTCACTGACCAGCTCTCTAATCCATAAGCTTTTTCCCTTCTGGCTGTGAGACCACACTTTATGCCAGGCAGAAAGCCTTACACAGCAGTGCTTCCACAGTCCACACTGCTCTAGTCCAACATTCTCCCTCTCCTCTCGGTTTGGAATTTCCTTTAGACGGCCCATTGCAAACAGCCCACACTCAGTGGAAAAACTTGTAGCTATAAAACATTTCTAGAAGAGGGAGCACAAAATCCCCCAAAAACAGGCAGGGAGGGTGTTGTTGTTTCAGTACCATGTGTACAGCATACGGCTTTCCAAAATTTCTGACTGGTCCTGCGAGTGCTAGGAGAGACTGGTATCAAATGCATGCAATATGATATCAACGAGCACTGAATTAGATAGGCAGCTCGACATCATCAGGTAGGCCTGACGACAGAATAATAAAAGAGCCAGAGGGACAGCCACGCAGCTTCTTTACCAGACCAGATTGCACGCGTTGGTGTACTTGTGAAAGGCCGGGTGGTGTAAAGAGAACCCTTGGTCTAACAGAAGGAACAGCCGGACCATGGAAGCCACAATAGACTGTATACTCATGAATACAAAAAGCGCATTGAGCTTCAGAAGAGGAGAAAGATGACTGCCGTATGTGTGTGAACTCCAGTCGCATGTTGTTCCATTTTGAGTTTCCCTGTAGAACATCTTGCAGACGCTGCCATTTATGATGCCGGTTCAGCTGCACGATAAACTTACACCCAAATGGATCCTTTCCATTCTGGAGAAAGGTTGTAATCTTGGGATATTTGTGGTGAAAGGGTAGCTGGGATATAAGTGTCTGTCTTTTAATTGCCCCATGGCGGTGTGCTGACGTGACTCATCAGAATCTCACACTGACAAACACCCGCACATACAGACATGCTTGTAAACATTCTCCAAAGTAGGTCACAGTTTGCCATTTCTTAAACCGTCTCCCTAATTCCTGCCTCTGACAGCAGTCGCCCACTCCTCTTTCCCCAAACCAGGCCCCTCTGACCAGGGCCCCATCTCTCACACACAAGCACGCACATGCATTCCCGCTACAGAGAGCAGGATTGCATAACAGAGAAAGGGCAGTGAGGGGCCCAACCGAGTTTTAGGGGACAATAGCAGAGTCAGGGCGCCTCTCTCCATGAGCAGAAGGTCTCTTTCATATGCAGATCCTCAGCCATGTGTGTGGAGAATGAACTGAGCTGGCTTCCCACACTCAGACCAGTTGGCCCTCTACATGCCACGAATAATAGGAGTTTGGAATCAAAATAGTTACAAACAATTACACAGCATTTTAAACAGTCCTATGGACAAAACAGGGCTGGCCTCCAGGTAGGAAAGGATTGAGAATAATGAAAAATGCTTGAAGTTTCTGTGGCCATCTGTGTTATTAAAGTACTTCCCTCAGATTAGGGTGATACTGGAATGAGATAATTTCAGACATTAGTTTATTCAATTCAGTATAATTATACTGGATACTAAACAGTTTTCCATCTGTTATTTTTTCATCTGAATATGTGAAGTGGCAACAGTTGTTGTTTACATGACAGAACAATACACATATTAGTCATAAAAATAAGAATGCACTAATAATATTACTGTTCTTGGTAGAACTTATCAATATAATGCTACAAGTGAATTTGGGCATCACAAGAGATTATGAAAAATAGATTTTTCAGGTGACAGCAAAAGTTAACCTAAATGTAAAAAGCAAATGAGCATGCACAGTTAAAACATCCTATATTAGCAAGAAATAAATAATAATACAAAAATGATATTGGCCAAAACCAATATGGAATTTTGATATATTGTCACTGCGTCACCGGCGGTGGTTGGTTGCCACTAGGGCTGTGACGGTGGCAGATTTTTACCAACGCGGTGGTAATGGACCAACTACCGCAGGTGGCGCGGTGTTGTGATATATATATATAATTCTGAAATGCAAAAATAAATAAATGAGGCTCAATCATCTATTAACAAACATACGTGTATATTTTAGCACTTACGTCAGTGAACACTCAACCTGCAAAACACTAATATAAATATCAAATAAATAATACAGTTAAATAGGAAAGTAGCCTTAAATGAGAAAGTTAAGGTCTAGCACGGCGAGAACCCATTATAATCAGTGATGCTGTCTACACAAGATGCGCGATACAACACGTCGCAGTAAACTGTCTCGTCCTATTTATGAAACTGAAACAAAGTTAAAATGTCCTGTGGACAGACTCCCTGTTGTGGTTTAGACACGGTTCACTGCCACCAGCGGTGCCTCTGTGGAATAGGAATCGCGCCGCCACATTCTTAACATCTTCCATTTACCGCGGTCTTATTCGTATTTGGCCAATTTGGAGAAATCTCACCAATACACACCTGATCATCCGGGCGTTGCGATGGCGTGAACTTGAAGACTTGTACAACGCGGATGACATGAATGGAGATGATTCCAGATCAGCGATTTAGTATTTGGTTTCCCAACAAGGTCCATCGCTCATCACGAAATAAATATGCTGAATGCAGAATAAACAGTAGCCAGCTCAAACCTGCCAATCTAAAGGAAGTGCCCTGTATGGCGTTTGAGGTAATTTGTGAATTAGCAGATTTATAGTCTAAATAAAACAATTTGCAACTGTTACTATTATTACACTTGTTTACAAAACTTTGTATTATGCTTGTTATAGAGTGTGTGACGTCACGTGCACTACCGCCGGTGGCAATACACAACCGCGGTTTTAATACAAAGTTTTGTAAACAAGTGTAATAGTAACAGTTGACATTTTTTTTATTTAGACTATAAATCTATGCTAATTCACAAATTACCACATAAGCAAAACATGGCGTTTCCTTTATATTTGCAGGTTTGAGCGCAAGAAAATACAGTTTATTCTGCATTCAGCATATTCATTTTGTGATGAGCGATGGACCTTGTTGGGAAACTAAATACTAAATCGCCGATCTGGAATCATCTCCATTCATGTCACCCATCCGCGTTTGCACAAGTGTCTTCAAGTTCACGTGATCGCAAACGCCCGGCTGGTCAGGTGTGATAACGAACGAGACAGCGGTAAATGGAAGATGTTAACAAAAAATGTGGTAACATAGGCTGCAATTCCTATTCCACAGAGAGCGCGTGCAGCAGACGAGGAGTTAATGCACCCGCTTGCTTGGTGGCGGAACAGTGAACCGTGTCTAAACCGGACGCCGCGTCGCAACACAACAGGTTGAGTCTGTCTACAGGACATTTGAACTTTGTCAGTGGGTCATAAATAGGACGAGGTAGTTTACTGTGAGGGATTTGTCGTGTTGTATTGCACATCTGGTGTGGACAGCAACACTGACTATAATGGCTTCTTGCCGCACCGCTCACGTGAGGTAGACAGGGTATACATATACATATATACATATATACATATAAACACATACAAACATACATACATATATATATATATATATATATATATATATATATCACAACACTGCGCCAACAGCGGTAGTAGGTCCATTACCACCGCAGTGGTAAAAATCTGCCACTGTCACATCCCTAGTTTTTAGGCAGAACGTTAAAGGGATAGTTTACCCAAAAATTCAGTCATCATTTACTCACCCTCAAGTAGTTCCAAACCTGTATGCATTTCTTTGTTCTGCCGAACACAAAGGAAGATATTTTTAAGAAAGTTTGTAACCAGGCTGTTTTGGGGCACCATTGACTTCCATAGTAGGAAAGGAAAAAAATACTATGAGGTCAATGGTGCCCCAAAACTGCTCTGTTTCCCACATTCTTCAGAATATCTTCCTTTGTGTTCAGCAGAACAAAGACATTCATAAAGGTTTGGAACTACTTGAGGGTGAGTAAATGACAGAATTTTTCATTTTTGGATGAACTATCCCTTTAAAGAACGTGACACCCACGTCTCCCGGAAATCCTCTATAATTCAACCAATTCGACGATGACTTCGAAACTCTTGAAGTGTTTCCACTTATGTGTGCAATATGCATCAAACGTTTAGCCAACGTTCTGTGGGCGTGACCTCTGAGGCTCAGACTAGGCCTGGCTTTACACAAATGCTCATTATGAATAAATACATGCTATGAGCAGTTCAGAAACTGCCGATGCCAATATGCTAAGCTGCTGTTACACAATTACCAGAGAGAAATGCACTTAGCAAACAGGATTGAGCCTTTACAGCTTTGGGGCATCTAAGGGCAACACAATGTCCTTTAGTAACATAACATTCCTCATCAAGAACATCATGATATTAGACTGTTAATGGAGTTTGAGTAGATTTTATTATTCACTTTGATCAGCACTGCATTTAAATGTTAACATCTGAGGAGAACCATAGTGCCAAAGATGTTTTAAAATATGTACTTGCAGGAAGTCCAAGACATCAGTGTTGTCCACCTCTAGTGTGTCAGGAACATGGCCAAATAGGTCTTGCTCAAAGATACAAACATAAAAAAACAAAAACGTGAATGACGCCAAACACCAAGTTCACTGCAGCTCACGAACACTGTTGGTCCAAAGTCAAAAACTAAAAGTTCAAAAATATCAGCGGGGACTGGGGTTGGCCTGATTTCAAAAGATCTGGTAAAGTATCTTGAGGCACATGGCGATTTGCAACCAACGCGGTCCAAATGAAATTACTCTTATCAGCCCAATTCAGCAAAACCAATACCTTTCATACCAACTCCACTCATTAGAAAGCTAAGGAAAGGCACGGGAAGGGTGACGTTATGTTTAAAGACTGTGAATGAGGTTTGGTTTTGATAGCGAGGTGATTAAGATGACGCATTGCCATTAAGCACTCTCTGTGAAATCAGTGCCAGGAGCTTTACGTTTAGTTGTTTCGATCCCTACATTGAACTGCAGATGACTGAATCCCTCTTCTAAACTTCAAAGAGGTGAGTGCCATATCTTAAAAAGGCACTAAGAATGAGTCGTACCTTATTAAATATGGCAAATGTATAAACACAAGCAATTTATAAAAACATCTCTGGGAGGACATGGGTTGTGGTACATCATATGAGCATGCTCTTTTTGTCTCCCATAAATTTGAGGAGCCGCTGAGTGCAGAAATCCGTGGGTATGTGAAGCTTAAAAAAATGAGTCATGGTGACCTACATAGGCAGGCAGTGTATGGAAGAGAGGCTGAGGCTTCTGCATATTTAATTATTTACCAAGTCAGATTCTGTACCTTTCTGAGAGAGGAGAAAACACAAGCAAGAAGAGAGAGCGCGAGAACTGGCAAACAATATAGCAAACAGTCATGCAAAGGAAGTGTTTGCAGAGGCGGCCATTACAGAGTCTTCTTAAATGACAGGGTCCTCTACTCACTCCCAGTCCCTCCAGCAAAACAAATCAGCTAATCAGAGAATAAATATCCCCATCACTGCTTCACCATTCTCCACCTCACAAACGTGCACATTATGCATGGAACACCCGGATGACCTACTGCATAAGCCAAAACATGCAGAATACAATCCAAACAAAATGCATAAGATATGGCATCTCAGAAAAAGCACTTTCACAAGATGCAGATATTCATAGTTTTCCAAGAGATTCTTTAAACAGATATTTATATTTTTCTAATCAATGTCTAATATTGTATTTACTGGGTCTCTAAAAATTACAATATTTCTAGGTTAACAGTTAGCTATAGTTCAAAACATGAATCAATTTCAATCACAAAATAACAAATGAAATAAATATTAGATAGACGAGGACGATTCGGTATTGGTTCAGTAGGTCTGGGACGATACGCTAATCTGCTGATTCAATACTATCCCGATTAGGGATGGGTGTTGTTTACATTTTATCGATACCGGTACTTATCAATACTGTTATCGATACTAGTTAGTGCAAAAAGCTGTTGAAATTTTCAAGTTATTTTATTACTGCTGAACTTTAGCAACCGTGTTAAAGTTCTTAAGTCAGTAGCAGGGAGTTATTTTTCTCTTTGTGTTTTATTTTAATAACATTAAAGGAATAGTTCACCCATAAATGAAAATTGAGTTTAAAAAAAAAGTTTCTTTCTTCTGTTTAACATAAAAATTATTTTGATGTATTCATTTTTATTCTAGTCCTGAACACAAAATAAGATATATTGAAGAATTTGGGTAACCAACAGCTGCCGGTCCCCAGTGACTTCCTTGAGTGAAGTCAGTGGAGACCAGCAACTGTTTGGTTACCCACAACATGACAGCGAGTAAATAATGACAGAATACACATTTTTGGGTGAACGATTATGTTAATGAAAATCGGCAGTATGTTTAGTTCTGTCCCTGTTTAAAACCTGCACAAATCTCTCTCCCAACTGTTAGTTTCACTGGACATAACTAACAGTGTTTATATGTAAACCTTGTGTGTTTTTGACAGTATTAGTGCAATCTGACAATAACTAAGATAACCAAGTAATCAATTACATTTATGCATTTAGCAGATGCTTTTATTCAAAGTGATTTACAGTGCATTCAGGCTATACATTTTTCTTATCAGTATGTCTGTTTGACGGGCCTTTAATATAACTTATGCACGCTTCAGGTGTAAGCGCTCTGAATAAGCGCACATCAGAACAGCACGTGAATAAAATTTTTAACCGACAAAGCTTTAAACTAAAGCACAGGCAAATAATGTACTTTTGTGATTGTGAATAAGTGCAGTGTCTCGTGAGTGTAACTCTACCGCTGAGTCAACATTTGATGTGCATGTGTCTCACGAGTTGCAGTTGGAGCCGGGAGACATAGTAAATACAGCACATTGCATGTTGTGTTTTGTTAGTAAATTAGGGCTGGGCGATATGGCTGAAAACTGTATCACGATATCAGTGTTTCATATCGGTCGATATCGATAATTATTGATATTTTTATGACCCATTTAAAATAAGGACCAGGAGAAAATATATTACATTTAAACATTTTATTTTAAGCTTAACCTTTCTCTGATCATAATCCCTCAGTTGTTAAGACAGAAATGTCAACAACCATGGAAAACTCAAATAATTAAAATGTAAACATAAGTCTAAAGTCACAATGAAAACTTAACAATTATCTAAGCGGAGCGGAAGCATGTCTTTGGCTATATGATATGCCACTGCCTCCGTTATATCTTTGTACCGTTTAGATTCTTTGTCATAAGGCACTGATGCAGTACCTCTCCGTGGCTTGTGCGGTGTTGCAGCTACAGATGTTGTTGGTTGAATACGGCTGTGCTCCAAAGGGTGAGCGCGGCTAAGGTGGTACATCAAGTTCGTGGTATTACCAGTCTTGGCGGGGACGACGGTCTTGCATAATTTGCAGACGACATTGGTCTGACTACGGTCAGACTTATAATATCCAAAAAACTGCCATACAGGCGAGCTGACTTTTCCTCTTTTATTTACAATTTCCTCGCCGCGGCACTCATTTTCTGCTTATGAAAAGGAATCCAGCAGACCAGCACGAGACAACGATATGGCGCAACCAAAGCGTGATACTGTTACATGATTGGCTGTTAGCGTGTCACTCCCTCGTTGCTAGGTTACCAGAGAGCGAGTGCCTTTGTTAATGCAACCAAACTTGCTGAACCGCTGTTTTCTTCCGGCGAAGAATAAAAAATATCGAGCGTTTTATCGAACACATTTTTATTGATATCGCTCACGTGTCTATCGCGATACATATCGTTATCGTTTTATCGCCCAGCCCTATAGTAAATGTTTCATTATATTACTGGTGTTGCCTCTTTTGTTCACTATTACACTACTGCATCTGACATTGAGCAAATGACGGCCACATCATTCAGTGAAGAAAAATGACAAGCAGCAGCTTCTAATTCGTCATTAACATTGAAGTATACAGAAATAAAACAACACAAGTATCAATAACAGTATCGTTTGTCCTGAAGCTTACCGGTAGTCCGGTATTGACCCAATTACGTACCGGTTCAAAAAAAGACCGGTTCTCGGTACCCATTCCTAATCCCGATACTTGTGTGCAGATTCAATACATATTGCAGTAACTGAGTATCTAAATTTTATAACTATTGCGATTCAATATTAAAATTTATTGTTAGCTTGTTTGATAAAGACTAGACCATGGAAAATACTTGATCATACACTTAAAGAGACTGTATATCAGGGGTTCTTAAAGTCTACATTCAAAGGTCCAAATCTGAATTTTCATCAGCGTCAAAGGTCCGGACCGGAGACAATTGGTTATTAAAAAACTTGTTTTTAATAAACATTCAGTTGCCTACATAACATGAATAACAAATAAACACAATTTGTAAAAAAAATTAAGTGCCCTTTGCATTCAAAATATATTAATAACAAGAGCAAAAGTGCCAAAAAAATATTTAATTGTCTGCAATAGAGGTCGACCGATAAGGATTTTTCTCTGGCCGATGCCGATATTTAGAAATCAGGGCAGCGATGGCCGATATTAGATGCTGTTTTTTTGGCTGATACGTTTGGCCGATTTTCTTTTTTCCCTTTATCTCCTGAAAGATAGTTTGACTAAATATTTATTGCAGGGCACAATATGGTAATCGTAGTAGTAGTAGTCTAATTTATAGTAATAATACATGCCTCAAAACTTAAGCACCTTATCAAAACAGTTCTGAAGCATGCTTTTTGTTTATGTTTGCAGACAGATGACCAGTGTTTCCACAGACTTTCAAATGCAAATTAATTATCTGCCAGCAGGGGGCGCTGTTGTAATCGGATATATAGTGGTTTCCCGGTAACGGCTGTGATCAAAGTAATGCGCTCAAACACTACTTTATCAGGCATTAAAGGAAAAACGAAATGAAAATGACATCGAAGCTTTTCAGAAGATCCTCGGTTCTTTTCAAAAATGCATTCATGTAAAAACACCCGCACTGCATTTCAATTCTGAAACGTTCAGTGCACAGTTTATTCAACCAAGTATAATCCTTTTGGAAAATCTATGGCGGTCAATTTTGATATTGTGACGGGCGCCACAAATAAATAAATGAATGGGAAACACTGGACACTGCTATATGTCAAATGGCCATAATCTAAGTGATAAAAATAATAATAAAATACTCATATTTGCAGTGAAATGCCACCTGATTATCAAACTCACTGGATGTCATGACAACAAATGTCATGAAGGAAAAGTTTCATCGCCTGCGCTTTCATTTCGGACGATCTCCAAATAGACATTTAAAAACTAAACAAATGATTAACAAGTTTAGCATGCGTATATCAAAGTAGGAAATATAATTATTGCTCTTGAAATACAAAATGGAGGCGGGTCTGGATTGAAAAAGCACGTCTTTTAAAATAAATGTCTGCATCAGAAAAGCATTTAGAATTATGTTTTTGTTGATGTCGTTTCTTTGGCTGTATTCAATTCGAGACCCACTTCTGGGCTGCATAACCAGAACTTTTGACTCACCAGTTGAGAAACCCTGTAATAGATTGTGTTTAACACACAGAAGAGTGACGATCGTGTCAACACAGAGAAGTAGAGAAATTCTAAGTTACATTGAAAAAAAAAAAAAAAACACTGCGCTGGTATCAGATTGGATCGGTATCAGCAGATCCTCAGATTTTTCGGGATCGGATCAGATTTTTTTTTTTTTTGCATCCCTAATTCAAACTCAGCAGTATCAGTTTAAAATGCTGCATTTTTTTTTAAGTGGTAAGAAGTAACACATTATGCAGCAGTAGCATTCAGCTCATGGCCCTTGTGTTCATTAGCGTGATGCTAGCTTGCTGTCTAATACACCTTCAAGGCTGGAGTACTGAAGTGTTTCATGCAGCGTGAGGGCAAACTACATTCCATCTTTAATCAATAGGCTCTGCAGAGATCTTCAGCTCCCTTTGAAGCAGAGGCCTGGATCTGGTTTCCTAATCACACCCACCATTTTTCCTTTCTAATACAATGAAGCCGTTTTCACATGCTACATTTAAGAGCAGAGCAACAGCTTATAGAAGGACAACAGAGAATACAATTTCAGGCAGGAACAAAAGAGATAGAAACAAGCAGAATTTGTATTTAATATCTTTCTTAAATCAAATTAGACAAAAGCTGACACAAAACAAGACATTGACACTTTGATGCAGACCCTCAGCCAATGGCACGACGGCTTACTGTCAGTGCAGCCCATAGTTTTCCAATCACAGAGACTGAGGAGTGTTAATGAGACCAAAAGGCAGTTTATGGAAATGTAAAAACTGGCGAGAGCAAGCTAGATATTCTTAAATGTTTAAGATTTCCTTCTTTTTGTGGAAGCAGAAAGAATAGAAAACAGCAAAGCAGTACATTGATCAGGCAAGAGGTGAGCACTACACAAACCCTGCATGACCAACAACCCACCACAGTGCAAGACTCCAGACAAACCTCCTCACAACCTGCTTGGCCTCAGGTGTGCTACAGACCAGAGTAATTAGCTCTATTCATATCACTCGCCATTCTGTCTGGATTGCTTTTTTCCCCAGACAAGACTGTTTCATGCTCATCTCCATACACTTTTCTGTCCAATGTCAACTGAAATTAGGGGACAATCCCTTTAAAGAGGAGAAATCTCTACTTCTCAGGACAACAGCATTAATGGCAGATCATGTAAATAAATGTTATGTTCCAGGCTGTGCAGGGAATGTGATGTGCAGGGATGAGTTGGTGTCTGTATATATAGAAAGGCAAGGAAAGCAAATAACATGGTTCTAATAAATTAACTAATAAAACAATAAAAGTAACATTAATGTATCATTTATACATGAATGATAAACTGTGCAGGTTGTTTAGAGGGTCAATAGACAGGTGTTCAGTATCTCTTTTATAGAAACCACATAGCATGCACTTAAAACCATTCAAAACACCTAAATAAGTTTTTTATTTTTAAATTGATTGAGGGCAGTAGGTCAAAAAATAAATGCTGCATAATATTCAACTATATCATATTTTTCTTCTACATTTCTCTTAATTTCAATTAAAAAATAATTGGCATGGCCCTGGTTTGGGCATCACTGGCCTAAATAATCCACACAGAATGTACCTGCCAACCATTCAGCTCACTTTAGCATAACTGCAACACTGACCAGCAACACTAACATTTGGAAAATCTATCATTTAATTCACTGTACAGATTATTTGACAACTTTGTAACAATCCACACTAAATGCAATGAGTCCACTAAGGTATCAATCTATATCCTGCACATCTTTAGCCTTACCAGAGGGCGTCAGCATCAGAGGTGAACGTAATTCTGGCCAGTGTTTCTTGAGCTTGTGGTTGGTAGTGTTATGGCAATGCAGGCGGAAGACTCAGGATGTCTGCTTTCAATCAGAGCTGCTCTTAAAGCAAACAACAGCAGACCAGGGCAGGCCATCTACTTCATCTTTGTCTGCGAGGCTACCTTCCGGAGGGACTCGAGAAGACTCATTACGCTCAATCAGCACTGCCCCCACTTCATAAGAAGCTCTTACTATATGACCGCCTGAGTCCTCATTCAACCTACAGGACGAGACCCCATTCAACATGATTCGTATCGGGCTGATTCCAGCAGAGAGCAGTGGCCCATTCTGGAAATGAAATTCAATATATAGTATGGATGACTGCTGAAGTGGCCCACAATGACTGGACAGATAGAATGGTGCTTGTGTGTGTTGCAGACGTTGTGCATTATTGATGACAAAATAAAGCAGGCAGGGCTATGAAGCCCTAATGCACAGCACATCCATACAAAGTGAAGCATATAGCATTACACATTACATCACCCAGCAACCTCCTGCATCCACTCACTCGTCCCATCTGCAGCATACATCCACTGGGATGCATTTTTAATCAAGACTGGGATCAAATAGACCCAGTGAAAAATGTCCACATGGATCCTGATCACAAGACGTAAAACAAAATATGATTAAAACTGATCTATTAATGCAACATTCAAAAAATGTTGTAAACAGTTTGTAACTGCCTAGTAATACTAACCTGCATTTTTCAAAGCAGGACACGGAAACTACAACTTTTCTCTAATGACATACGCAGGACGTCTCCAATCATTTGTCTGGTTAAACACCGGTCCTCCACAATTTGAGTACAACGCCTACATCTTAATCCAATCAACAACTGATGGATAAAACATTTTTTTTTTTGATAACCCAATACACTCAGATATACCGCACAATCGGAGGAAAAAAATAAGTAGGTCATTCAAGACATTTCACTTCGAAAAACTGCAAGATTTGGATCCTTTTCATAGCCCAAAACTGTGCTGAATGCATTATGTGCCTTAGTATAATACTCAAGTGTTTGGGGTTTGTGACTACAAGAGTGTGCATTATCTTCAAGAACCTCATAAACCGCTTGGACCATTTTGAATCTGAAAAAACAACAGCATGCACAAAGATCCTGCTTAATAAAGGCATGTGTCCAGTCAATTAAAAAATGTTTATACAAATTCCAATATGGTGTAGGCACTGCAGATAAATAATAGTTCACACGGTAGTGAGAAGAGGCCTATCTGCAGAGGGTAATATTTACATGCAGAGGCATAATTTCACAGCATGAACCAATCACAGCTCATGGAAACATACATTACGGCAAGATATTCCCCTGCTCACTGAATCTGAGCATTTAAATCGCATACTTTATGTCCAACAAATTGTTAAAAACATGTTAGACTGTGCACAGAGAAACAAAATGCCAGGCTCATAATTGCAAAAGAGAAAAAGACAGGAAGTTGATTTAAGAAGAGAGAAAGGCAAAGCAAGAAATCGAGCAGAGCAAGAAATTGAAAGAAATGGAAGGATAGGAGAGGAGTGGGATGTTTTCTGTGCGCATCAGCGTTGAAGGCCACTGATTTCTATGAGCTTTTCAGCTGTGTGATAAAAGAGCTTCTTTACAGCAAACAAACACAATGCAATGTTTCATAGATGAGTGTGCGCACAAACGTATTTCTCACACACATGGTTAGCAAGCACATTCATGATGCAAGTATTAAACTGTAACCTTCAAATCTGTATATTTAATCAAAAAGTGAAAAAACAACACTAGTAACACTATTTTGCACAAATGTCTCTTTTCTTGAGAAGGTATCTAAACCAGGGGTTTTGAAACGGTTTGACTGAATAATCAGTTTTCTAGGCATTATCAAGCCGTTTGAAGATATACAGGCCCAACAAAGCCGGATGTGCAGAATTCACACACATGCAAAGCTGCAGTTTGGTTTTTGAGTATTCAGCGTGTGTTCAGTTTCGTCACTACCGCTGCCAGTAGAGCCTGTGCCACCAGTCCTCCCTCTCTCTCCCTCATGGTTCCCCTCCCCCTCACTGCGGCAGCGCAGATGGTAACTCAGTGACCTCGTCATTCCTGCCTCCTTGTTTTGATCCTGCAGTCCTGATTGTTCAGGCTAATCCTACACTCCCCGAGTCCTTGGCTGAGCGCCAGCACTGTTATTAAGCACACAAAGGCTTTTCTTTCCTGCTACCGTCACCGCCGCTGCTGTTTCTTTCTCTCTTTTTAGCCATTTCTCTTTCAGTCTCTCCTTTTTGGTCTCAATGGCCAGGCCAGTTTTTACCTCTACAGCTGTGCCCAGATCCAGTTCAGGGGCGTGGCCCGTCTCTCTCTGGCTGTTAATTACTAGATTTCGGTAGAAGAAAAATAACCTCAGCTTGCGGTCACTGAGCAGTAAACCCTATAAACCAGGGGTTCTCAATTGGTTTCATGTCAAGTGGTGACTCGATGCAGGAAGACAATTCTTTAGAATTTGTTTGCGAATGTAAATAATTCTACATGGTGTTAATATTATTGATTATTTGCATAGGTCCAACAATATGCAGAATTGTTAAAATGATATATGCTGAAGAAAATGTGCTGCCAGTTTTGTAAATGCACTAACAAAGTGACACACATTAAGTGTATTAATGCATAAAAAGTAGGGATGCACCGGTTGACCGGCCAAAGATCGGAACCGGCGGTTTTGCTTATAATGCGATCGCAACGGGCGGTTTTGTCTTTTTCGGCCGATTTTCGAAAGTGCGAACATGTCATTTGTGTGGAAGACATTCGGCAGGAGCACAACAAACACAGAAAAACAGATACAATGAAGCGAACTGCCGTTGGTGTAACATTACTGGCACACAAATAAGAGCCGCTTTCATTTGCTGCTCTAGCTGAAGTTGCTAGTGATGGGTCGGTCTTGAGCGATTCATTCATTTTGAACGGATCTTTAATGAGACTCGAGAAGAGCAGTCGTTTAGGGAGTGATTCATTCAGTCGCGCATACCATCCTAAAGGTTCTGTACTGGAATTAGTTCACCTGTTTGAGTCTTGGTTTTTCAGTCGTTCGTTCATCTTAAACGAGACTCAAAGGTCCGAGTCGGTAAAATGATCCGAACTTCCCATCACTAGAATTTGCGCGAGCGTATCTGTCCACGCCCTGCACAAGAATAGACCGTGAACAGTTGTTCAGCGCAGCTTCTTACGTGTTGGATGAGAAAAGAAACAGACCAACTTGTGACAAAGCTGAAATGCTACTTTTTGTAAAGAATAAAACGTATAAACGTCAGTTCTGTACAAGATTATTATTTTTATTTTACCTTAAAATTACATTGACTTAATTCGGTTTAACAAGCACGAGCTGTAGCATCTTTGCTTTTGCTCGGTGCACTAAACATTATTTGATTTAACATTTTGGAATAATTTATTTATATAGCCTACTTTGGTTTTATTTAGTTTCACTGGTAAATACCTTTTTTCTTTACACCAATTTTAAAAATGACAACAAATGTTGATTAAGTAACATCTTTGTTTGGACTGTTGAATGTGTGTTGGTTGTGTTGTTTAGATTGTAACTATGCAAATGTTGCCTTTAATTTCACATGGTTACTGTTAATGTTTTCATTTAAGGCCAGTTTTATGTAGTTTCAACCCAATTTAAAACCATCTTGGTCCATCTTCAACTGGGGTTGACCAGTTGAACATGAGAGGCAGAATTTGTAAAGATGCTTGTTTGTTTTCTAATAAAATATATTGATAGGCATTTAAAATTTGTTTAATATGCTATATCCATTAAAATAAAAGCTTAAGAACATTTTGAATTGTAAATAATTTTAATCAAAAACTTGTGACACAGCCACTATGTCATATTGAAGTAACACCACAGGCGTAATTATAACACCACAGACCTTATAACGCAAGTTACTAAAGGCTCTGTGTTACCAGAAAATGCATTAACACCAGAGACAGTAACACCACATACAAATCAGCTTAGACTTTTCTAAAATGGAGGCTACCATCATGATGATTTCAAGATCAGGGACATTTTGGAAATATCAACAAGTATGTATTTATATTTTTTTTTATTAAAATATGCCAGATCTGCAAGTTATCAACATAACACCACATACACTAATGACAACACATGAAATTTTCAGAGATTTAGCTAGCTTCAAAATGTATAAGAAAGAATGTACTCCCCATGCACCCCTCAGATCAACCAGCACCTGCAGTGACCATTACACATAGGAAGTAGTCCAAATAGAATTCTCCCTTTTCTTAAAGGGGTGACATCCATTGTTGAAACACCACAGACATGAATTTGGGGGGCAACTTTTTTCTTAAATATATATATTTTTAAACAAATATTATACATGTTAAATCAAATCTATATTCACTATATAAACACTTTATTTGTGTTAGAATCTTTCATTATTTCTTGTTGGTTGCTTAAAGGAAAAAATACGAAAAATCATGATCGGTGCATCACTAATAAAAGTAAATATAAATACAAATAAATATTTAAATACATAAAGGGAAAGCAAACAGGATGGGTTTCACTATCTATCTTTGTAATATGACCGTTATCATTAGGTGGGCTAGTCAAAAAAATGAACAAAGTGAAGCAGAAGAAGAGTATTACTAACAACTACATCAGCGATTCCTACAGGAGGATGACATTCCCTAGTTGGCCGTTTCCTTTTAGGGGCAAAAGAACAAATATTGGGCCAAATACTGTATTAGTAAAATCACACCGCTAATCGATAGAAAAATTTACACAAAGATTTAAAATATAGTTTGACTGGACTCCAGTGTTTGACGCGCACACACACACAGTTTTCTCCTCAAAGTTGGCAAGTTGGTTACATTTGCTACATTTTATTACTTCATTCAGCATTATTCTTTTCCCTCCTGTCCAAACCAGAACAGTATCTGTGACTAAATATGTCACAACTTACCACTATTATTAAACTCGAGGATGCGTTGACATCAAAAATTAGTAATCTGATTATTGTGTTATGATGAACTGATGTATAATGGCGCTTTTCCACTGCATGCTCAGTTGCAGGCCACAAACAAACTCACAACAAAGGAGATGGAATAGTGTTCTTCACTCTCGGCATGTGGATGTGTTTAACAGCAATGGAGAGGTCTATGAGAATGCTTGTGATTTACCCCCAGCAGCAGAGACTGTGGCAGTGACACGGGCTGTAGAGGAGGAGAGGATGTGTTTAACAGCAATGGAGAGGTCTATGAGAATGCTTGTGATTTACCCCCAGCAGCAGAGACTGTGGTGGCAGTGACACGGGCTGTAACGTTAGATGAGGAGAGCAGAGATGTTCGTGCAGGTGTGCTGCGTTACTTGATTAGTTAACTATTCATGCAGCGTGTTCTGTAAAGTGAATTATCAATAAACTTTTGAATATTTCAAAATGTACAATGTATCCCTTGTTTTTTATTTATGTGATGGTTTTATAATCGCGGCATTAATCATTTGTCTTTTTCAAGAGGTTCATTACGTGCTCATACAATGATACACATTTAATATAGTCTGGAGGTACACTTATTCGATCAGATTGTTTTAATTGAAGCAAAACACAGATACAGAGGTAAAAATATAAACAGAAAACATACTCTGAAAATATAGCAAGTTCAAAAGTAACGTTATATACATAAGGCTTTTCCTTGATCGTGCCATCAAGCTCTCGCTGGATCCGCTCCTCGGCTATCAACGAGACGTCTGAACTTCCTCAACAGACAACGACACTGCTATTTTGTGGTTGATGCAAAAATGCGTTTGTTTAAACAGAAGTTGCGTCCGATCCTTCGCTGTGCTGATTTAAATCTAGCGGGTAGAGCGGTAGAGGAGGGTCTCGTGTCGCAAGTTCAGTGACGCAGTAATGACGATTTTCTCCGGCCATTCAGTGATCAGCAGAGTTTACACGTCACGTTTGGTAGCATTATGCGGCTCGATGGAACCTCGAACAGTAAGTGGTACTAAAAAGTATCAGGTACCAGGTACAGTACCCAGTGGAAAACCCCAAAGTGAACTCTGATGCATGCCGTGTACCATGCAGTGGAAAAGCGCCATAAATAGGCCAAGTTAGGTTTACATTTTTGACGTTTTGCCTAAATAAATAAATTTAAAAAATGCTACGCTATGTAGCATCTGTATCTGATATGCACGGAATAAAATCAGACAGACAATATAATATTACAACATAGGTGTGTATTTCATAAACAGTACAAATTCGGCACCGACTTCCAAAATCAGCCAAATTATAGCATTATGACAGATGTGATGCCTGATATATTGTGCAAGTATCTATTCTGTAGTGCACCCTCACTCTCATTCATCCTTCAATTTCAGACAATTTGAAGATCTCTAAACCTGCTGACATTCAGTCATGTTGCTAAGCAACCTACTCACGCTACACTGCAGGGGGGACATGTGATGGAAGTAACAGCAGATTTGGCAGCACAGGTTCCAACTTCCAACCAGGGGAACTTGATGTAGTATTTACAAGAATTTCTGAGCTTGGGGAAATTTTAGTTACATTGATCTATATGGATGGTCCGAAAGCCCTCAGATTTAATTAAAACATTTGAATTTGTTTTCCGAAGATGAACGAAGGTCTTACAGGTTTGGAACAACATCAGGGTAAGTAATTAATAACAGATTTGTCATTTTTGGGTGAACTATGCCTTTACAGCTTTAAATCTACTACGGGGAAGGATCACAGACTAAGGTTGAATGTATTTGTATTTACTTTAGCAGCTGGCCATCTTCTTTCTGAGGTACAGGAAGGGCAAAGGACAATTAGCAGGTAAAGAGTGAAATCCATTGCTATGGAGATGTTTTTCTGATTCAAAACAATCAACCGTATGCCAATATCCTAATAAAAATAAAAATGGATTACTATGATTTCCTATACAGGCGTTTTACTCCACGAGCATCAACTGTTTGCTCATTTTTGAGAATTAATCGAATGTGGCAAAATCATATGGGTGTGAGAATGGTAATGGCAGTGTTCTGGAGCAGAATTAGGACAGAGACAGTGAGGGGAATACATCAGAGGACTGACAGGAGATGAGGGGCAATGTGTTTTCTTCATCACGTGTCATAAAATCAACACGACCTCACAACTTTACAACACCAACTCTCATTCACACAATCACCAAAGCCTTTGAACATATCTCGAGTACTTTCAGCCTAGAAACAGTACTACCAAAACATCAAATACACTATATCTAATAGGGATGGGCATTTTAAGCAAAAGTAATATTCGATAATCGCTGGGTATTATTCGATTACTATTCGAAAATCGTACCCCTCCCGCGCACACACACCCATAAACAGAGAGCGAGGGAGAGAAGCCATTCAGGCTTTCAATCTGTATGATGACAACTGTTTAATTCAATAGAGAATAGTCTATCTTAACCAAAGCCAATTAACGGTTGAAAAGTTAAGTATGTTTGCTGAAACATATTAATATATCATAACCGAATGACGGCATTTATTAACAGAACAGTCCGTCGATTATCAACTGCTCATAAGGCTAGGACATTTCTATTTTTAAAATGAGCATGAACATTCATATTTAAAAAAAATCTTAACTGTTTGATTAATTCAATGAATATTAGGCTTAAAACATATTAAGCGCTAAAACATATTGTGAACCGCTTGAATGATGGCACTTATGTGAACATTCATTTTAACATCTGTCTTCATAACAATAACCTATTTCATATATATATATTCTTTTTTATTATGAACATGTTCACATGCTCGGGAAGAAGATGGGAGTGCAATCTGTTCACAATTAGTCCGGGGAACTTTTAATTGAAACAAGGGAATGGATATAGAGCCCTGCAGCTTCTCAGAATTCTCCACCAAGCGGTCAGCGCAAGTTTGATCCATTTTTCCTTTTTTTTTTAAATAACTAAAGATTGACATCATAATATTTTAAGAATAAAGTCAAAATTACGATAATAAAATCATGTTACATTGCGTGAAGTTAAAGTGAAAATTACACCTGTATCCTCCGCCAAAAAACAACAAAAAGTCTGTGGCATCCAACCTGTCATTCTTCACATTTAACACGAAAAACAGCACAAATCTTTTGCATATAAATATTTATGGTTATCAACCAGTGGAATATTACATTATTTTTTTCAACAAAAAACAAATAATTTGAATGTAGCGAGCTTGTCACAGGAAACAGGACGTTTCCGATAGCACGTGGCAGAGAATCGCTCTCGCTCCACACAGTGGAGTGCATCGTTTTGCTAACTTTGTGGTTTATTATTTTGAGTTGTTTGGGACACTATAACAAACGGTCCTCTCACAATATATTGCTTAACAGGTCTATTGTTCACGCAATCAGGCTGCACGTATCAGAAGTTCCGTTCTCCGGCGCGGTTAGTGCTCTTGTGCCACGCCCGAGTCCAACTGAACCGCACTCTGACCCACCTCTTACAACCAAGCCAGGGCCTGCAAAACAAACTACGCCCGGTTTGGTTCAAAACACCCAGTGTGGGTATACCTTTAGAAAATAAAATCGCACAACCTAATAGACATTCTATAATTAAATCGACTAATCGAATATTTGAAAATCGTGACCCATCCCTAATATCTAATATACTAACCTCTGAACAGATTCAAAATCTTGAATAACATCATAATAAACCCAGTCACACAACCAACAATCCTAAAAGTCTTCAAAATAAACATGAACTGTCATTTTCAACCCGTTTTACTTCTATACCAGTTCTGAGTGGAGCAGGAAAATAGGTGTGACTGCTAAATGTAAGTTTAAGACAAATATTTTTCTTTGAAACAGCTGAATTTGAGAAGATTTTCACCTTTAACTCCATTGCATTTCACATGTGGCACAATAAAAGCAAGCAAAAATTTTAGCTTTAGTAAAGCTTCAATTTAATCGCACATATTCTCATTACATTCTCTGCAATGTCCAGTTTTGTTCAGAAACTAAGCATTGCCATTTACTCTCTCCCTTTCGTACTCCATTCCAAAAACACACACACTTGCCCTCACTACCTCTCAAACAAAAGCAGTAAGAACAGAAAGTTTAGCTCCCAACACTTGCCGACGCTTTAAATAAGCTTGTGGTTGAGGAGTAGGGTATCAACTTTTTAAAAACAACTCGACTGTCAGGAAACTTCAGGAAGGCCAAAGGCACAGCACTAAACTCTCACAAAAGGAGTGTGTGGCCTTAAAGTAGAGGATGGAGTTGTAGAAAAAAACTCTCCAATGAGTGATCATGGCTGAACTAGATAGGGCAGGACAGACCTCACACCTGCTCAAGCAACAGCTGCTCTCCATGTCTCTGACACTCCCTGTCCTTTGCTCTCGGCTCCACTCCCCTCAGCATTGCCCAACACCTGCAGCCACCCACCACCTTGTCGCCTGCCTGCTGTTTCCTTCTGTATAGGTGCCAGGGAGGGCACTGTGCACACTCACAAACCGAGCAAACTACACAACTTGGCAAGCTCAAATATCTAAGCAGACCACTGAAGAATAAAGAAATGGCTCGACCATAAAAGTGACTTGTGCACTATAGTCATTTGAAGGCTTATGGTAGCTTTGTGTAAAGGACTGACCTTAAAGTTGTTATTTGATTAAAACCTTTGCTGAAGCGCTCAAATCTCTTTTGTAGCAGCATTCAATTCAAAAACTGAAAATGATTGCTTTGTAAATGTTCAAGACATTGTGAAGCCATTGATGTTTGATATCACCTCACATGCCATATTTTATTGCGCACAAGCACAAATAAGATTAGAGAGACGACAGAAGGAAAGATTGTCACCAAATGAAACCATCTTCTAAATCTCCATTGAAAAGCCTCAAATTTCCACCTTACTATGAGCCATCCTTCCACTAGACCTACAAAACTGAGTTGAGAGTACTACTATCAGAGCAGCCAGAATGTTTAGTGATGAAGACAGTTGAACACTGAATGACAATGATTTAAACTGTTAACAGGTTTGTGTGGGGTCAGATTCTGAGCATACCTAGTAATCTGCCTAGGCAAGAGCTGGTAGGTCAGAGGGATCCAAAGGATGTATAGGTGTGAACATAGTGAGCTTTAGACCCGGCCCCGGCACTGGATTACAGCACCTGTGTGCTCCCGTCCTTGACCTTGAGCAAGCCATGAGGCCTGTTATTGCATCAGTCTGGGCTGGAGTCAACAACATTTTTGCCATCTCTCCATAGTCCTCACATATTGTTCAGAAAAGCCAGTGCCATCTTCTTAAATGCATGCAAAACACTTGATATTACAGCAAACAGCAAAGAGATGTAGCACTATGTAAAATCCTGCCCCCAACCCCACCTAGATTCTCAGCTTGTCCCAACATGCAAGGTTGCAATCCTGCAATGGTTAGGAAACTGGTAGTCTGAGAACAGGTGTTGATTCATGTTTCATGTATATATTATTGATGCTGCTGTAACTCTGGGAGAGACTTGAATGTGTGATAATTAGCAAAGTCCACCTCTTTTTAAATTGAATTATGATCATCACAAAAAAACAAACTATTACAAATTCCACTCAAAAATTTGGCCTGCAGCTTTGGTTTATTTCGCCATAGCATCTGTATTGATTCAAGCTGACTAGACATCTTTTAACCTCTGTGGTTTTGCCGCCTCCTGTGTCCGCACTCTAAATTCCGTCCTGGAGATTCAAGCAGCTCTCCACCTCTCTGCCAGACCATGACATCACTCCTCCAAAGCTGCTCTATATTTAGCTGCTCACCCCCTGTTGAGCCTCACAACTCTAGGCCAGGCTCCCTCCTCCCACTCCTTACATTCTCTCTTTCCATCAGATGGCTCATCCCTCGCCGAGAGATGAAGGGGAGGGGAAAAGATTTGGTGAGTTGAAAGAGGAGAAAGCACAGAGGAAGATAGAGGGGAGGTGATTGAGATGGCATGAGCTATGGCACCATAAATAAAAGGCAACCTCCATAAACTGGCTAGCCATTGCAATGCTCTCTGTGCTCTCACGCAATTTCATCAGTCTGCCTAGCCACATGAACGCAGCTCGGCATGGATGACAGCTCTGCATTGCAACGCTTTGCCTGCACAACCAAGGAACAAAGCATCAAAAAAGAGAAGGGGAGAGGACAGCGCAATTTTAAATCTGGCATTTGAAAATCGTCCTGGCACAGAATAAAATCCTGGCCCATGCAGCAATTTATTCACAATCACCTTGCTGCTGAAGTCAAAGAGTAGAGGTGGCAGCGCCAGAGACGGTTAGGCAGAAATTGCCACGCTCAGCATCTGCGCACAGACATGATTTTTACAGTCATTCCTCCCCGTCCCAGCCAGACGGAACAAGGCTCTGCAGGTCTAAGCAAAACATCTGGTGAAAGGTTTAGACATGGCCGTTCTCTTGGAAAACCAGAGTTGGAGATGCAAGCCCTGGACAAGAAATCTCCAGTCTCATCGGCAGCATTCAGTGTCGTGTCCTAGCAGTCAAGCCATATTAAACTTGTGAAGCACTGGGCATACACTTAGCAGTTGGTGATGGAAAGTCTGAAGGCCGTTCCAGAGGAAAGTGTGATGGGGAAAGGTGGAATGGTCTGTTTTATAATTTAACATTGTTTTAACCACAGGCAGAGTTGTAGTTTTTGGGTTCATACAGAAATGTCACAGGTTGACTATAGCGTCACCATTTCCTGGGCTTTTTTTAATTCACATCTACTGTAATGGCATTCATTTATTTTATTTATTTTGTCTAAGATCTCCATGGAAGGCACGAAACCAACCGAACAACACTGCTTGTTCAGTAGTTCAGAGGTCCCATGACGTGGCGTAATCTGCAAGGCCTGAAGTGCTGTGCATTTGCCATGGCTTTGACAGAGAACGAAAAATAGGACTAGGGCAGCTGAGGTCTCACTAAAGGTCACAGCCCTGGAAAATCTCAACTGGACATGTCTGTGGAGTTGGAAATCTAATATGGAGCATACAGACGTGGCTTTTTATTTTCCCTGACCACAGCGCTCACAGCGCGTGTACAAGAATCCACTTCAGCGTTCAGTGTCGGTGAAAGGCCAGTAGAGATCGGCTATATGAAAGGATACAGTGTCTACTCCAATGCATCAAGAACTAGCACGGCTGGGAATGCTTTTCAAATTTTCAGTTTTTGACATGAACCCCCCCACAAAAAAAATGTCAGCATTGCTGCATGCAATTAAATGTTGCACAAGGAGAAAGCTGCAAAAAATTATTGATTCGTTTACAAGTAATTATTATAATAAAATATGAAAGAGCATTATTGAATTGTGCTGGAGACACATACTGTGCTGATAGAACCCAGTGATCTGCACATTGCTCTGGTTTTTTTATAGAATTAAATCAAACTAACGATCTAATCAACACCTGTGCAATTCCATACTATTCTGTCTGTATTTCCATTTCGTCAGAAGCTCAGAAGTGTTAGGTCGCTATATTAGGTGCGTTTGTCTCACTAGGGGCAGGTGAACAGTATATCGGGCTCATCTCATTCCCAGTCACGTAATGTGCTGATGCTTACTTCTCTACCCCCCATGCAAATTGTGCAGTCCAACAGGCTGTTGTCAAGGCAACTGCAAGTGGCCAGCCCCATTGCATATGAATGTACAAAACCATTTAAATTTCAAAATAGCAACTAGGGATGATTTCAATTGTTAAACAGTAAACAAGAGTGTTGTTTCATCAAAGATTGCACATGTGAAATGCATAGCAGAATATCATATTGCATATTTTGCTATATAATTGCAAGTATAATTGCATCCGAGTGGCAAACAGTAACAAAAGTAACCGAGAATAGATCACTTATTGTGGGGTAATCTACGCTGTCCAATCTTAGGATACTTAATTATGCATACTCTTCCAAAACAGGTATCATTCTTACAGATTAAGCAAAATAAATTAAGCAAGATGTGCATATCTTCATTCTTATAGAGGGAGTATAAAAAGCCAATCACTACAAACACAGAGAAGCATTAGGAGCACAATACATCTGCTGAAAGCAGCAGTCACGGCTAAAATAGCCACACAGTAACCATGACAAAATGTAGAAGCAGCAGCTGGCAAACTCAAGACCATGCTAACCAAGATTAAGTTTGTTTACTTCACAACTGAGCCCTTTAAATATATTTTAGCAAAAACTACCGAGCCAAAAGCAATGGCATGCTGCCAAGGATTAGAAGAGAAGCTAGTTTAGGAAAGAGAACAAACTCTGAGTGGAAAAGATCATCTATGTAAGAGATAATCAAGCTTACGTCTTCGTATATAGAAATAGCTTGAACATGCTGACCTGCACATAGCACATCAAATCAGGACAACAAATTGAGATAAAAAAAACAATAAAAAACTTACTGAACTCATGCTAAACAGGCATCAGTCAAACTTGACTATTGTCATAAAGTGGTCAACTGCAGTTTGTTTGATCAAACAGATAGGAAGAAACTGTCTGACGGTCACAAACACAACGTTTGGTTTGTTTTATGTTGTTTATGTTTTGTTGTTGTTGTGATGTGGGTTAACAAATAGTTTATGCAGTGTCAGTTCTGGAACAGTATTACAGTTTTTTTTTTTTACAGAAATTACAGGTTTATGAGACTGAACAGATAATATTAAAGATCAAAGATTTGATGCTAACTCCTGATCCAACACCGGGACGAGTACCGTCACCAATACATACATTTTTGCGTGACCTTTTATACTGTAACAGTTTTGCTCATAGAAAGATTAATAATATTTAGCATTTACTGTTCTTTTTATCATATCAGTTTTCATATTAAATTCAGCATTATACATAGATTGTAATTGTTTTTCAGTTCCGTTAATTTACTTGATTTAACAACAAGATGTTTCTATATTTGGTAAAAAAAAAGAAGTTGTGGTAATAATGTTTGTGGCTTTAACAATAACACAGAATAGTATACGCACAACATCGGAATTGGATCGGTCTCATCTGACCGATATCCGATCCACAGAAAATGACCAGATCGGAGCCGATACCGATCCAGAGTATCGGATTGATGCATCCCTAGTAATAAGAGTATAGCTAGTGATCATACTGCATAGCTGACATGGAATTTTCCCTACTTGATTTCAAAACTTTGCACTGCTGATGAAACATGTCAGAAGGGCTCTCTGTATTAGACAGACCTGGACAAGAGCATTTCAATGTGTTTTTAAACCTCCAAAAGAGCCCTGAACTCCATTTTACTGCTACATCTTACTCCCTCTTTCCATCTCCTTGCCCTCTCATGCAAATAATATTATTGGTCCTCCACCCACTCACATCACATCCAGCCCGTTTAATATTCAACCCTCCCGTCTCAATTCCCCAGGCAGCTCCTCCAGAAGAACAGGCAGCATTTTAACCCATCAGAATGGCAGATGATCTGATGGATGCGTGCTGAAGGCCTGGTGTGGTTTAGAGGACGGTAGAAGACATGGGCTGCATGTAGGGCTGTGACGGTGGCCGTGACAACAGCGTCACCGGCGGTGGTCGGTTGCCACCTTGTGTATTGACACGGCGGTAGTGCACGACACACACTCTATAACAAGCATAATACAAAGTTTTGTAAACAAGTGTAATAATAGTAACAGTTGCAAATTGTTTTATTTAGACTATAAATCTGCTAATTCACAAATGACCTCAAAGCCCTTTAGATTGGCAAGTTTGAGCGGGAAATACTGTTTATTCTGCATTCAGCATATTTATTTCGTGATGAGCGATGGACCTTGTTGGGAAACCAAATACTAAATCGCTGATCTGGAATCATCTCCATTCATGTCACTCATCCGCTTTGTACAAGTGTCTTCAAGTTCACGCAAAACGCCGGATGATCAGGTGTGTATTGGTGAGGATTTCTCCAAATTGGCCAAATACGAATAAGACCGCGGTAAATGGAAGATGTTAACAAGAAATGTGGCAACATACGGCGCGATTCATATTCCACAGAGAGCGCGTGCAGCAGACGAGGAGTTAACGCGCCCGCTTGCTCGGTGGCAGAACAGTGAACCGTGTCTAAACCGGATGCCGCGCGCAACAACAGGTTGAGTCTGTCCACGGGACATTTTAACTTAGTTTCAGTTCGTCATAAATAGGATGAGACCGCTTTACTGCGACCGATTTGTCGTGTTGTATCGGCGCATCTGGTGTAGACAGCATCACTGATTATAATGGGTTCTCGCCGTGCCAGTGCTGAGGTAGACCGGGTGTATTTAACTTTCTCATTTAAGGCTACTTTCCTATTTAACTGTATTATTTATTTGATATTTATTTTAGTGTTTTGCAGGCTGAGTGTTCACTGACGTAAGTGCTAAAATAAACACGTTATGTTTGTTAATAGATAATTGAGCCTTATTATTTATTTTTGCGTTTCAGAATTATATATATATATATATATATATATCACAACACTGCGCCACCGGCGGTAGTTGATCCATTACCACCGCGGTGGTAAAAATCTGCCACCGTCACAGCCCTAGCTGCATGTTGGTGTGTACGGGGTCAGCTCTCTCAATATGCAGCACGCGTTTCCAGTTGAGCAGAAATATTCATGATGCAAGCTCATGTCTTTCAATCGACAGGCTCTTTCAGCCTGATCAGCACAGTGGCTCTGAGAGCACAAGCAGCTCTGGCAAAGGCAGAGACGCCCAGATTAGACTGGTATTTCACTTTAGCTGATATAGTCCTAAGAGCAGCAAGGGGATGACAGGAAAAGAAAGACTGAAAGAAAGAGAGCAAAAGAGGAACATCAGCATCAGGGAAGGAGGTACAAGGAGAATATACAATGAAGGATAAGATCAAATGAATGGATAAAAGAGTGAGGGACAGAGAGAGTGAAAACAGAGGAATAAGAGGGTGGATTGTTACAAGTAATGCATCTGTGCTTTCTCAGCACTTTACTGCACACCCTCAATTAACAATCCTAATGGTCTTAATATTTATGATTAACTCATTGGCACCGTCTCCACTGGCACGGCCACTTCTAAAGTGCTTGTCCATTTGTATTTTGTGAATTTAGTATGTTTCTACATAATAAGCAGGGAAATGTGCAGTCAGCAGGCCATTATCACTAAATAAATCCCTTTAAGGTGATACAAGACTGTTCCAATTCAAGATAGAATGCAGTTCAGCCTGTAGGGGTTTATTTTGCTATAATGTCCAGCTGACTGTACATCATGCTAACATTTAGTGCAAGGCAAAGTGAGATGTCTTTAAATTTTAAATCAAACTTTAAAACAGAAATAGGCTTGTGGGAAATTTCATTTTAGTCTCAAAGTCTTTTTAGTCTTCACCTCAAGGACCATAACTAAATTGATAAGTATACACAACCACCATAACAATAACAACACAGAAAATCGTCATTGGAATGACTGATTTGAAAGGGTGAAAGGGGGCATATGCTTCTAATAAACAGAACATTATCATGTCTTGGTGTAGACATTAATATAGTCATCGTTCTCGGTGTGAACTGGCCTTTACTTTGAATAGCTCACTTGGCTTTTAGTGCCATGGAAGTCAATGGAAGTTAAGTGACTACTTATGCAAATTGACAGCTGTGACAATGTATCCCCATCTACCTGGAAAACAGGATGACAGTTCACAGACATGCTGACATGACAGAAGTCTCAAATTAGACATGGTTTTAATGCATGGGCTTGCTTATTCACTGGATTTGCATTTTTAAATCCCACCCTCCTACCAAATCCCACTCAAGGCCTTATTCCCACTGGTCAGAGACAGGAAAATACAGAATGGAAGACGAGAGAGAAAGAGAAAGAGTCAGTGGGGGTTATAGAGAGAAAACCCAGTAATAATTCTGGCTGATGCAATCTAATGGAACATTATATTAGGACGGGCTTAGTGCTCAGTAAATAACGGAGTTCTTACAGTCAGAGAGATAATGCGCCCACCCTGGGGACAGAGAGAGAGAGAGAGACTGAGATGGAAAGGGAGAGACAAACAGAAAGAAACACTATTAGGGATGATCACTGCCCTGCCATTGCATTGACGATGGAGCCACGTCACTCTGAGAGATGAGACTGGACTTCAACAGTGCGAGAGGCCAGTTAAAACTCAGGCAAAGAGAAACTATGTACTGTATAGTAAAAGGTGAAAACCTGACCAATAACTTTTGCACTAACAATCATAATCAAAATTCAACGTACAAAAACAGCTAGACATACATTATCTCACAGAAGTGAGTACACCCCTCACATTTTTGTAAATATTTAATTATATATTTTAATGTGACAACACTGAAGAAATAACACTAAGCTACAATGTAAAGTAGTGAATGCACAGCTTGTATAACAGTGTAAATGTGCCGTCCCCTCAAAATAACTCCACACACAGCCATTAATGTGTATGTAACATACTAAATAATAAACATAATTCTGCTAATAAGAATAAAAGCACCAAGGATTAACGAGCAGCTGGATTCATGATTATTTATTTAGGTTGTGCGCGTTCGCTCGAACTGATTCGCTGAAATCAAAACAGGGACGATAATAGCGAGCACCAGCCAGTGAGATTGCAGTTGCGCATTAGTTCCGCCTACTATCGGAAAACTTTTGCTAAAAAAAAATCCAAGAGGAACTCCGTTATTTTGACAGGAAAATACAACTAAGAAAATCTCCCCTAACCCCGCCTGAAATACGGTTAAGAAGACTCACTCAGGCGCCTCGGTGACAAAACAGATGGATGCGCTCTCTGAACCTACTCCACGGTGAAATGGCAGGAACAACACATCCCTTTCAGGCAAAAAAGGCTGAAAGCAAGAACTTGACAGCAACAAACCATTTCTTCATCCATGATTATTTCAGAGAATAATTGACCAGTAGTTAGTGATCGACCTATATTAATTTTTTATAACCGATACCGATTATTTGTACGTTTATGTACCCGATGACCGATATGCAGAACCGATATTTGTTTACTAATAATATATAAATATATTCATAGTATTTATTTAAAAGAGTATCCATGTTTTCTGATTTATAAATTAAGGCAATTTTTGATTTGTGGTCACGATACATGTCCAGGTATTAAAGCTGAAAACTAACAGGCTTACAGAAATATCTGTAAAGATGCACTGTCCTTGTAAATTAAAACCAACTACAGTAAAGTAAAGTGGGTCAGGACTAGTGATCGACCGATATAGATTTTTTTATAACCAATACCGATTATTCACTTTTTACGTTTATGTACCCGATAACCGATATGCAGAACCGATATTTATTTACTGTTATAAAGTAAATAAATAACAGAGTGAAGTAAGTCCATTCTTCATTTAGATTTTTCCTTTCAGTCATCTTAACAACAAAAAGCTGTTGAAAATTAACATTTTCATGTAAAATGTAATCTTAAAATTACAACAATAAAAAATATTATTTATAAAAAGCATCATCAGCAACACTGATATTAACAATAAGCAAAAGAATGTCTAATGTTTTCAAATGGAGAAAATAAAGGACAGAAGTCATATCAACTTCATTTTAAACTACAGTTTTAGGTTTGTAAGCTGTTTAATAGACTAAAGAGTGAAGAATAATTCACTGAATAATATTCTCTAGAATATTGCTATAAGCTATAACAAACAAAACATTGTATTTTATTTCTTAACTGGCACGTTTTATCAGAATTATTCAAATGTTTTTGTCATTCTAAATTATGAAAACTGCTGACAGCGCGGTTTATCTATTTACACAGAACTATACTCAAACTGCGATCGCTTGTGGAGAAAATAAATAATTAATTTTGATAGAGATGTTTATTGGCGAAATAATGGTTCTGTAGTAAATGTTAATATAGTTTAGCGTGTTTCAAACAAGTGAATCTTGTATAAAGTTACATGCGTGGCCGTGCTGGAGCACTTCCTGAGCATCAACCGCTGAGTGAACAGTGTCCACTGCTCCAAGTGTGTGTGTGCACTTGGACGGGTCAAATACAGAGAACACATTTCCCTGCTATTTATACTCTGTATAATTGTGTATGTGACTTTTTTCTTTTTTTTAAACAGATAACCAATTATGGTAAAATGCTTAAATTTCGGGAAAATATCGGCAAACTGATATATCGGTCGATCTCTACCAGTGGTGCCTATATTCCACCCATTTCAAAATAAACTTTGATCTAGTGTTCCACCAATGCCCTAGTATGACCAGCAAATATACACAAGGCAGCTCATAATGTAGTAAAAGCATTAAACACCAATTTATTGAATGGGTCTCTTTGGTTGGGTTTTTCTGACTGCTCCTGGTGCTAAATCCAAGTCAAACAAGAGCTGGTGACAAGGGTAGTAAACCCCTTCCAAGTCTGATACTGCAGGGGTCTGGCAGACTCTGATGTAGAATGGTAGAGGATTTAATCTGCAAAGCAAACTATGTAAAAGGAAAGCTTTCAATATTAATCAGTCACTGACCCTCATGATTGTAACTTGATTTGTAGTCTAGTTCTTCAGAACTACACATTTCATAAAACCAGCGAGACCCATCTAAATTTTGTTTCTTTGAGTTTCTTTTAGTGAACTGGTGACAAGCTTTTCATCACAGTTACAGATTTCCTACCTAAACGTCAGGTTCAACGTTGTTTGAAAACATTGTTTCAAAATATCAGTTGTACATAGTGTTGTCACTAGGGCTGTAACGATACGCGATATGAAACCGAAATCGCGACACTCAGATCCACGATCCTGTGTCGGTGTGATAAGAGAGAATCGCGACACACCCGTGACTACCTTTCCAATCATGTGACGCCTGCCTGCAAAATTGAGCTAGTTGCACACAGATTTTCCCTCAAGGACATCGCGCGTGCTCTTGCCCAAACAAAAGACAAGATTGTGTGTGTCGCAAATAACGAGGACACGGATCCACACACGTATTGAACGCCTTGCTAGTGCTCGCCATGATAATAAAGGAAAACTGTATTCCTACCAGAATGCACGTTTCTTCAAACAGACCAGTCAGTGAAGGCGAAGAAGAGGATGATGTATTCTCCGGCAGCCCTTATATTATGGTCGCCGCCAACGGATGGTGTTTTTACATATGTATCTTCAGACCGAGTCACTGAAGGCGTTCCCCATAGCGACCCCTAGGGGCGCGGTTCAAGTTCCCATGAAGAACTTGATTGAAGAAGAATTTTTAACATGCTCGAATCATCTCCACAATGGAGTTTAGTTCTGTTTGTTTTTCAACAGTATTTTGTTACAAAGAAAACAGAAGTGTTATAGCTTTGGCTATTTATTTATTTTATATATGGCTATTTATATTGTTAATAATTTGCATAGTTAATCTTGTTCTTTGGTGTTCAATTTATAAAGATTTTTCAAATGTTATTTAATAAAAAATATTGTTTTAAAAATCTATTTTTTTTCTCCCACCCCCCACGAAAAAATCGTGATACGAACCGAATCGTGGGTCAAAAATCGTGATACGAACCGAATCGTGGGTTTGGTGTATCGTTACAGCCCTAGTTGTCACGATACTGGAATTACTAACTTCGATACGATACCTTGAAAAATATCGATATTCGATACCATTTTCGATACCACGGAGAAAAAAACTGCCATAGCATTAAGGGGTAATTTTTTGTATTTTATTTAAAGATAAATATAACAAGTCTAGAACATGACAATGAGGTATATTTTACATGAACAAAAATGTCTTGAGGTAGTGCACTTGTTCAAGGTGTAGTGTCTAGTGTAGGTTGTGAGTGTGTTGTTTTTGTTGTAGGTCGAGTCTCATATTCTTTCTGGTGCTACAAGAAAATGCCAAACTTTAATAAACATAATTTTTTTTTAGACCACACTTTTAAAATGAACTGAACTAACTAATCTTAGAACATAAGTTAATGGTAATAGATATTGGTTAACATTAGTTAACATGAATAAACAATGAAAAATACTTCCAAAACATTTATTAATCTTAGTTAAAAGTTAATTTAAACTAACATTTACTAATACATGTACTAATTAAAATCCAAATTTATATCTGTTATTTTTTTTTCATTGGACCAGAGCGAACATGATCCGTTGTATTTTTATTTCCTACTGTTATCAAAGATTAAAATATACTGTAGCAATGCATTGCTCATCGTTCATAAATACTGGTTAATACATAACATTATTTGATGAACAGATTCACATATCACCGATCCACACACGTGCGTGCGATCACACCGAAAACAATGCTCACTGGATCGACATGAAGACAAATTGCAGAATTTAAGTAATATTTTTAATGAAGTTAAATGAACACAAGTTAATTTACATTTGACCACAGTTAAAGTATTTAAAGATTCCTCAGTCAGATTATATTAACTTTAATAATTACGAAACTTTTCCAAAAGGCTTTGTTTAATAAACACGAGCACATAATGCACGTTTAGAAATCAAAACGAGCGTGGTGTTTTTATACCACTGTATTTCTGAAGGAACACTGTCTTTAGAAAATGTTTGATATCATTTTCATTTCATCTTGCATGTTATATGTCTGATAAAGCAGCGTTTGTAAATTCAGTTTACAGCCGTTCCCAGGCGCAAACCTCTAACGTTAACATTATTTCTCCCGCTTTTAGCGTCTCCTGCTGGCAGAGAGAGTGAATTTGCATTTTAATAAGTCTGTCCAAGTAGTTATTGCTGCATCTCAGTCCATCTGCTGTGTTCTTTATCAATCAAAGCCGGTTGCGGAGGAGCCACACTCGCTATCTTTATATTCACTTCACTTTTGCTATTTAACCAGAGCGAATGAGACGAGACACGTGACAGGCACTGCGGTCACGTGTGTGGTGTTTGTCAGCGCCTTTGGAGAGAAGTGAAAGTGACAGCTGGGCTAGGATCGAGTATCGATACTGAAATTAGTATTGGTACGTTCAGATATTTCAGTATCGATATTTATCGAAATATCGATATTTTGACAACACTAGTTGTACATATTTCTTGGGGGATACATTACTGGTCAACTGGCAAGTGGCTCCATATTTATTACCAAAGTGATTCGTGCTTTCATTTGACTGGGGAGTGTTCATTTTGCACCCTGTTGGCAACTGTTCATTCAGTCCTGGGTGCAATCTGAGGCCACACAACAGCCGTTACTCTCACATCTGGGCCTGAAAGGACCCTTGGCAGTTTCTCCCTCTGTCCAATGAACAATACAATAGGATTTAGGAAGGGTGTAAAGCTCCTCTGTCTATCATTGAGAAGTCAGAGGACCCAGCAAGAGGTCACGGAAAAGGCCATTTGTGTCCTGAAAGGTTGCCTGAGTGAAATTACAACTAGAGCCGCACAAAAGCAATACGGAGAGAGTTGCCATGCACTCCCAGCAGAGTAGTGAACAGAGCAGGAGGGGTGAGAAATGTGACATTGGCCAACCCCTGGATCTCCTTTCAGGACAAAGGTCAGGCTGCTGGGCCTATAATAGACAGAGCTCCCTTTCATAGCTCAGCAGCGCACAAAGAAAAGACACCCATCTAATTTAGTTTTTTCTTCCAGGCTCTCTACAGCTTCTCTCAGTTAGAGATGTGACCGGGCCTCAGGGACATCCCATGAGCAGAGGGGAATACTGCCACATACGGAGTCAAAACATTATCTTTACATCACTTTTTTCAGATCTCTTCTGTGCTCCTTTATCCATTGCACTGCATAAAAGTGCAGATTATCACTATGTTATAGAAAGATGTTCATACTGACAATGCTTTTATCACTGGCGTTCTCCAAATGGTTGAACTATTGGTTGCCAGCAGGCATTCAAACTTCGAATGGGGTATTCAACTGTATTAGGCAATGAATCACAGTAACTTTACTTTCTGAACTGCAATTTGCATTAATCGTATTGCATCACTGTATTTGCATGAACTCAAATGGCCCCACTGCCAACAGTCATTCTCGGTTGTTGCTTAAACTCAATGTTCATTGACAACAAATGACTAACAGACTATTCAAGAGTATGACACTTGTGATTTCTAGGGCTGTCACGATAACTACTTTTTGTTGTGCGATATATTGCACCAAAATTAATTGCGATAAACGATATTATTGTCATTTTAAGACATTTTTATTTCACTGATTATATAATTACAGTATGACAATATAATAGCATAATAATGCAAGTGCATTCAAAGAACAAAGAACATTTTATTCTTAAGAATAAAAAGTTTGCAACATATTTTTAAAACTGTTTTTCGACCGTGTTTAATGGCTGCATCTCTTTGGCTATATAGCGAGTTACGCTATCTGTGAGTGTGCCGTTCGCGCTGTCACGTTTATATTTACACTGTCGGGAAAAGGCATCTGTAACAGATAACTGTCTGAAGACCCTCTCCAGCTCCAGCTGCGGTTGTTGTTCCCAGATTGAAAAACTGGGTGGGATGGTTATGTTTTAAGTGAGATTTTAGGTTAGTTGTGTTGCCTCTTTTCGTTGCCACTGTTTTTAAACAAAGTCGACATACCGGCTCATTCACGTTGTCTCTCCTCTCTCATTCGGCTTAAAGCCAAAATGTTCCCACACGGAGCTGAAGATTGCGGCTTTGAAACCAAGTCCATTGGGACTTGTTCTTCCTAACTGGCTGTAGTTGTCACGAAACACTTTATAACGCAGTGGGTTTACGCCTTCTCTTCACCTGTCGCTGTCCGCTCTGTGTGTGTGTGTGGGGGGGAGACGCTGCCTAAGCCCCGCCTCCGCCACAGAGAGCAGACGAGATGACAGAGGTAGCGTGATCGACTAAAATGTTGGTGATATTCATTTTATGTAAAATTTATATAATCATTATTTTTATTATAAAAAATGAGCAGTCGCAATATATATCGCTGCACCAAAAATGATCGCGCTCATATCCATATATCGTGCGTTAAGTCGATATATCGACTATCGCGACAGGCCTAGTGATTTCACTGCTACACTGATAGCATTTCCTCTTAGCAACTGATAAGTAATCTCAACAATAAGAGAAAACTATGCACTTTACTTAACACTTGGCACTAGTAAAAGCAGATGACCCAGTTAAACCAAAAGAGGACATTAAAAGCAAGCACCAACTTGCCAATCCAGTTAAAACACACAAGAACAATAATAAAGGAATCCTTCTGAAATCAGAGTGAGGCTCACTGCTCATTGAATCACCGATTAGGGTCCGTTTTAGACCCTCTGCTAACCAATTACGCAACAGTCCCTATATATTATCCCCAAGTAATGGAAAACCATCTGCAATATTTGCTCAGAAATAACAATCAGAAAGTACAATTGAGTTTACAGTTCACGAATAGCTACAAAAACCATATCAGTAAAACGAGCAGCAAAATAAACCCTTTGAGACAAACTGGACAACCATGTTATGCTGCCCAACCTCTTCATGTGAAAAGTGTTACACACAGACGAGGGCTGTGCCAGGTTTAAGTCATCTGACCGAGATGGCTGCCTGCCAACTGATATTCCAGGGTGTGGCATGTCTGCACACACAAAAACCAGCGCAAAACAAGCCTCTACTGGAGCTTTCGTGGCACAGGATGAGGGGAAAATGGGGGAGGGAGCAAACAGGCAAGGGGAGCGTTCTGGACTTCCTCTTTTGGAGGAGGCCATATGTCCTTCTGCCGCCCTGCCGCCCATTAGAGACCTCGACAGTTCACGTGAACTTCGGACAGGCTAGAAGGAAGCAGGGAGGCTGAGTAAGATGGCGGACTAAGCTTGCTAGGCTGGACAGATGGGGCATGTGTGGCGTGGGAAGGGTTAAGTCTGAGCAGGCCCCATCTGCCGACTCGTCTGTTATGCAGGCTAGCTGTTGGCCCCTGCTCGGCTCCAGCAGAGAGAATGGCCACAAAGTCGAACTGTGACATCTTTCCATCTCTGAGCAGCTGAATACCCACAGATGCCCAGAGTGTCCAGACCCTTCTTAACTCTTTCCCCGCCATTGACGAGATATCTCGTCAATTAAGAGTCAACGCTTCCCCGCCATTGACGAGTTTTTAGGGCAATCCGTGTTCTAGGTATATTACGGTAAGGAAAGCCCTGGCGCATGTCCTGCATGAGTTACGGGACTTCCGGGTGCGACATTCAAAAATTATCGGCATAACACAAAAGAAAAGTGTAGATCATATCACATTAAAATGAAGAGGTTTACAGCTGAACAGGCATTGGAGGTGTTGATGGACTCGGACTCCGATCACTCGTGTTTTGATCATTTTGAATCCGATCGGACGAAGTCAGTGAGGAGAAGCCTTTACAGAAACAGCAACTTCTAATGTCGTGGATAGACCAATTACCCGTCGATCTGGAAACGGCAAGTGCACCAGCCTGTTTACCTGTGGACACTGATAGTTCAGACGGCGATACTTCAGACACTTCGTGGAGAGATTCAAGGCCGTCTCATTCTTCGTTCAGTGCCAGAGTCAATAGAGGTAAGACAGATAAGGAAATGGCCAAAAGTCTCTCTTTCTTGTGCACATTTGGTGTAATATAGTGTGCATATAAATAAAGTGATATATATGTGTGCACTGTGCACGCATAAATGTATATGTATGTATGTGTACGTGTGTGTGCATGATCTATATATGTATGTATACGTGTGTGTGCATGATCTATATATGTATTTATGTTTATGTGTGTGTGCATGATCTATACATGTATGTATGTGCGTGTGTGTGCATGATCTATATATGTATGTATGTGTACGTGTGTGTGCATGATGTATTTATGTTTACGTGTGTGCATGATCTATATATGTATGTATGTATGTATGCGTGTGTGCATGATCTATATATGTATGTATGTATGTGTACGTGTGTGTGCATGATCTATATATGTATGTATGTATACGTGTGTGTGCATGATCTATATATGTGTGTGTGTGCATGATCTATATATGTATGTATGTATGCATGTATGTGTACATGTGTGTGCATGATCTATATATGTATGTATGTGTTCATGTGTGTGCATGATCTATATATGTATGTATGTGTACATGTGTGTGTGCATGATCTATATATGTGTGTGTGTGCATGATCTATATATGTATGTATGCATGTATGTGTACATGTGTGTGCATGATCTATATATGTATGTATGTGTTCATGTGTGTGCATGATCTATATATGTATGTATGTGTACATGTGTGTGTGCATGATCTATGTATGTATATAAAAGTGTGTGTGTGTATAAACGTATATGTGTGTCTCTGTTCTGTTTATTGAATGCATATAACTTTTTACAGGTAGAACACAGCAACGAGGCAGAGGTCGGACACGTGAAGCACATCGACATGGTCCTGCTGGTGACCAGACACGAGCCGCTGTGAACCATCCAGCTGAAGATCCTGAACCTGTTCATGAGTGGCATGAAGTGAACTGGCTGCCAAAAAACCTTCCCTTCTCTGAGAATCCTGGGCCTCTCAGTGATGCTGCTGTTCTTGATTCAATAGAACCTAAAGACTTTGTCGAGCTGTTCATTTCTGATTTACTGATTCAGAACATTGTTGATCAGACCAACCTGTATGCAGATCAGTGTATTCAGGCTATGGATGGTACTTCACAGCATGCTAGAATTCATGCATGGAAGCCTGTCACAGTTTCAGAAATGAAAGTCTTCCTGGGGCTGTTTTTTCTCACTGGTATCATTCATAAGCCTGAACTTGATATGTACTGGTCTACAGATGAAATGTTAGCTACCCCCTACTTCAGCAAGGTCATGTCTCGCAACAGGTTTGAAATCATATGGAGATTTCTTCACTTCAATGATAATACAGCAAGGCCAGCCAATGACACTGACAGGCTGTACAAAGTCCGCCCTGTCTTAGATCACCTCGTGACCAAATTTCGTGAAATGTATCAGCCTAACACAAACATTTGCATTGATGAGGGTATGCTTCTGTGGCGTGGGCGCCTAGCTTTCAGGGTGTACAATCCTCAAAAACCCATCAAATATGGAATCAAATCCTACATCTTGTGCGATTCTGAAACAGGGTACTGTTTTAACATGAAGCCCTATTGTGGAGAAAGTTCTCCTCTGAAAGACACGGTTGTCTCTCTTCTTGATCGCCTAGCAGGTCATGGTTACAGGTTATTTATGGATAACTTTTACAACTCTGTACCACTGTGTAAGCACCTACTTGATTTGAAAACCCATGTCTGTGGTACAATTAGGAAAAACAGAGGTGAACCACCAGTCATTCGAGATCTCAGAAATGCTGATCTTCGGATTGGAGAAACAGTCATGCGTCACATTGAAAATGTGATGGTCTTGGCATGGCGAGACAAACAAACAGTGAAAATGGTCACAACATGCCATGAGAACAACATGGAAGAAGTTGAGGTATGGCAGAGAGGCCACCAAGAAAAAATTGCAAAGCAAAAACCAGCATGCATTGTTGAATACAATAATTCAATGAATGGAGTTGACAAATTGGATCAAAACATTGGGTACTACCCTTTTGTCAGGAAGTCACACAAGTGGACAAAGAAATTTGTCACATATTTGTTTCAGATCAGTTTGTTCAATGCTTTTGTCATTTACAAAGCAAAAAACCAACAAGGCATCTGTAAAACTCTCCTCTCTTTCATCCAGAGTGTTATAAAATCCTGGACCAGCCAGGAACAGGCTGGTCGTGGGGAAGAAAGAGTTGACCCTCCAACTGAAAGCACTCCTAGAGCACCATACAACACTGACCCTAGAAATAGGGTGAATGACCTTTTTGCAGTTCATGCACTTGTTCCGATTGCGTCCACTTCCAAAAAGCAACACCCGACGAGAAGGTGCAGGGTTTGTGCACGCATGCTTAGACCTCATTATACTGCAAAAGTTGTGGCGTCCCTTACATTCCGGGAATTGTTACACAGTTTACCACTCAAAGATAAAATACAGTGCCTAAATTTTATTTACCAATTTACAATTGTATTTATTTGCAATGTTTATTTATTTTTGAAGGTTTTATTTATAAAAGAATATGACATCTGAATGTATTTTGCTTGAAAATGCACTACTTTTATAAAAATGCGTTTTTCTCTGTTTTTTGTCCAAAATGTTGTATTTCTGATGAAACCTATCTGCATTCAAGTGGTGATAAAACATGAACACATGAAGATAGAATAAAATAGTTTTTTTCGTTTAAAAGCAGAGGCGTGGTTCTTTATTTTGATATATAATATGTTCATATTTTCATAGCAGAAAATATTCTGTGGGCCGTCAAATTTAGTTGAAAATCATCAAAAATGCTGGCGGTGGCTGGCAACTTTTTTTAAAAACGCTGGCGGGGAAAGAGTTAAAGAAACTCTGATGCCATTACAGAATTTTTTTTTTAGCCCTTTTATGGGATTCAGTCCATTTCAGTATTTTGTGTCTTTGCTTTAAATTGCTTCAAACGGTGATTTTTTTTAAATCAGACAACCATCATAGCTAATTCAATTCAAAATGTTCATGAAGTCAATAAAGTTCAAAATAATCAATGCATGTTTTTGCACAATATATTTTTTTCACTAAATGAACCAAATTTAATATATACATGCATTATTTATATGCACCAGTATAGCTGTAATAAACCACTAAATATATATATTTTTCTAAATAATGTAATACATAAATGTCAAGCAGGCACTTTTAGTTTTCAAGCAGATAAATCTTACAATCTGTTTAAAAAAAAATCTGATTTGTTACTAAAACAGCCGTCTTAACATTCTCATGCTGAAATTTTTTTTTTTTCCTGGGTCAAAATCAGTCTTTGCTGGTGGCTGATGAAAACAGCCATCCATACACACAGTCCCATGTGAACTGCATGACAAGTAGGGCTGAAATGATTCCATTTAGAATAGCTTGAATACAAAAAAATTATCGAGGCAAATTATGTGACTCGAAGAATCGTTTTGTCCATTTACTAGAGATGCACTGAATTTTCGGCAGCCGAAAATATAAGCCACACCGCACCACCCAGCAGTGTTCACTGTTCAGGTTTCCGCTCTTCCTCAGCCGTCATCACTGCGCCAACGTTCGTTCAATATCCCGCTCTATCAATCTGTTCAGTTACCGCTCATGCTCACCGGAAAAGCCAAGTCCGCTCAAATAACGCGCCAACAAGTAATGTCTTTGTAACGTTAGTATACTTGTTACTGTTTGCAGTAGCGCTGCTGTGCTGTGACATGTCATGCAGTACAGCTGATCAGGGCAACGCCGGTAAAAATCTCCTTCACTGATCTGCTCCCCGCTATGCACTGCTCACATTCACTGATAATTACTTGATGTTTCTTTACACAGAATCATAATTTCTATTAATTTCCCACTGATTTACGTGATCTGATGAGCATTAACTCATAGTGCTCGGTCATATCTCTGTTTGAATGGATGACAGAGACGCGCGTTTTCCTTTAGCGCACACACACACACACACACACACACACACACACACACACACACAGCATGATGTCTCAATGAGGACATAAACACACGAACAACATCTCCAGAACTGCTCTGAGAGTAACTTCATGAGCGTTTCACCGTTTCATTTGAGTAAAACTTTCCTCATATCATATACACACAGAAATGTAAAGGTATTCACAGCAACCCGTCAAAATAAAAGTCAGCTTTTTTGAAGACAGTGCAGCAGAAATATTTGTTCAGCAGAATGTACATAACACTACTACTACAATTATGAACATTTAAATTTAAGGAATAATCACACAACATTTCCAACATGCTTTAATTTGAATAGTAAATTCCATTTGTTTGCCAAAAAAGTGTAATTTTCACAAATGTAAAGATAAATGAAATGAATGTTTTCTGCCTTCATTTGATAACCAGATACACAACACAGATTTTCTGAGAAAAAATAAAACATTACATTGCATGTAAAAGTGTTGAAGGGTACATTGTGTGCACATGATCAGGAGGGTACCACCTCCACTGCATTTTGAGAAAGAAATAACCCTGTTTGTAGGTCTATACATTATTTGGATAATTAGTCAAAAACAACAACAGTTATGTCTGATTCTGTTGCATAGAACTGAATAAAAATAATAAATTTATATTTAATATTAATATATCTGTCCAATTTTCTTTCAATAAAAGTGTGGTTATTTTATTGGCTTGTGTTTTTTAAATTGCGTGTCATTAAACTTGAGTTAAGTTAAAAGTCTTACAAAATTACTTTATATTATTTAATAATATAATTATTAAAAAGTATTTTCGGTTTTCGACCAAGCACATCCAGAATTCTCGGTTTCAGACCAGAATTTTCATCTCGGTGCATCCCAACCATTTACTGTAACTACATACAGCGCACTGTTTGCAACCACATGCTCGCTCGCTCACACGCACAAGTATGCAGAGAGACATTTAAGAGGGTTTATTCCAAATAACTTTAAATTCATGCTGCTGAGAAATGTGTTAATGTTATGTGTATGGACTCTTGTTTTTGTTCCACATTAGCTTCCTGTTCACTAATCTTTTCCTCTTACAAAAGCCACAATTCTTCTAAGACGACAGTAAAGGCTTGTGTCATGCTTGAGCTTTAGTTAGGATCAAAGGTGGAAGTTAAGTTGCGCAATGTTTAGGTTTTATTTTTTTACTATTATTTTGATTTATGTCTTAGGTTGTACTATTTGTATTTGCAATTTTTATGTAATATGGCAATTAAATGCACTAAATGGGTTTAGTTTTCAGTTATTAATATATGCTATTTCAGCAATAAAAATTTAATTTGTCTAAAAAGGAAATAAATTACTTGTTCATTTTAAGAGACTTGTCTCATTTTCTCTTGTATATTTAGGATTGCTCTATAAAAAGAAAAAGTAGTTCTTATCCGATTACTCGATTAATCGATGGAATTTTCGGTAGAATACTCGATTACTAAAATATTCGATAGCTACAGCCCTAATGACAACTACTGACAAAATAAATGCAAAGCAATTGCATTAACAATTTGACATTAACCAATTAACACGCATTAGGGCAGGGCTTATTGTCCAAATGTATGCCCAGTTACAAAAATGTCTCTTTAATTCACGCTCAAAGCCGAAGAGAGCCCTTGCACAGAAAGTCCACAAGTGAGACTCAAGGAAACTTTAAACATACCAATTGTGAGCAGTAAATCCACATTTACTGGACAAAGTTAAAAAAGTTAAAGTGATAAGTCTGATCACAGAAACAAGGTATTAAAACACTCATTAACACACGTGCCACATCCCCTCAGCAGTCATCATCCAGAAATCACATTAAATGAAGAAACAAAGCTTAATTAAGACTTCTTTGGTGGCTGCCAAAATATTTTCAATGCAGGAAAAACCCTGAATCAGACATGTTCTGTTTGAAACTAAGGACCAAAAATGCAACAAAATTACTGCATCATTCCTTAATTTTAAATAGCTAGTAAAAAGTGGAAATATATTGTACATATTTAAGTCACGTACCAGTACAGTACCAGTACAAGCACTACACTACACATTTCACTGTAGACCAGGAAAGGAAACAACTGAAAGCCACTATTCCAAACATACATTCCTCTCCACAAGTTCAGGCCCATTCTGTGCTGGTTCTGTCCATTTAGCATGCATGAATCAAAGCCACACACTGGGAGGGGGCACACACACAAACATGGCTGCTATCCCTGAAAGCCCTGTGCTATGAAGAACACCTGGATCCGGTCAAAACACAAGCAAGCACAGTTCTTTCAGTGAGACTCCAGTGAGGTTATGAACATACACACAAACATTCACACCTGCTTTAAGAATGCTCTCAGATAAGAGCAGCTTTAAAACATTCAACAGAACAATACATCTCCTTCTCTCTATAAAGAAAAGTTTACTCTATACAGAGACCAAACAAAATGTAGATTATATGAATAACAGCTTATTGAACTAATGCTTCTTTGACTTCTAACCTTTTATCTGTTGCAATGGTGGAACACAACAGATTGTGTGAATGATTTGCAGTAACAAAGATTTCAGAAGTGATTCATTTTCAACAAAAGTTAACGATTCCAGAGGACAGTGACTATTGACTAGGGATGGGTCGATACCATAATTTTGGCTTCGGTACGATACCAGAATGTAATACCTTGGTATCGATACCAAAACACGTACATGCATCAGAATCCCCATCTTTGCAAGTATCCTCAAACACAGCGATTTAGGTCTTAAGAGTAAATGGCAGAAAGAAAACACAATGTAACAGTGTATTAGATCCAGACTTCGGTCTTAAAGGGGAAGCCGTCCAATATTCGTTATGTCTGCCGTTCATGTTAATCATAGCACACTGCTAGAAAATCTCTCACTGCTCTTAACTAAATCACTTTTGTAACTTTAATCAGAATAAATAAAAAATAATAATAATGATATATTTATAATATGTATATAATCTATACTTAATACACGTGATAATTATATACATCATAGATAGATAGATATAATTAACCCAGTGAAGACTAATTAATTTATACAATATATGTAGTGTTTCTTATTAATTGTAGTTTTCTGTCCTATTGCTTGCAATTAGTTTCTTATCCTTATTTCATCACTGACTGTTTATTTATCTTCAGTGAGGTGGAGTTATTTTTCTCTCTCTCTTTAGGCTTGTATTAGTTTGATATTGACATTGGTGACAAGGATTCTGAAAATGATATAGTAATCAAAGATTTTAATATAATAAAAACCTTTAAAAACATTAAAATACAATATTTTGATATATATTGTTATCGTGATATAAAATTTGTCATATCGTGATATAAGATTTTGCTCATCGCCCACCCCATCTCAGATTGTTTTCAGATTTCAGACTCAGCCAAAAAAAAGCATTAAATATAAATCTCACTCTTTTGCTTGCTTCATATTAGCAGAAACATTCCCATCATATCACTGATAAAATATAGCAAAACTCTTGCTCAATTCAAATCCAGTTAAAATATTTGATTGTATGAAATGCAAGTGCATATATTAAGTGACCAAAACTTCACTGGTTCTAGCGAGTCTTACTCGCACGTTTGAACTTCCTGTATTACATCTGTATGTGAGTTGATCAGTTGTAAATAAAAATTCCAATTAAATCTGAATTTATGAATGATGCACTCTCCTGTTGATCTCATAATTCTATGTAAAGATCAGGATGAGCAAGCGACAAATGCTTAAAAAGGTTTGATGAGTTGCCTTCAGTGGCAAGTTAACATGATTTATAGCAATGCTTGCATGAACCTGCTGTAAGGTCAGTTCGTTCACCTTTGTCTTCCGTTTTATTTCCAAAGTAAAGCCATATTTCACTTCTACTCTTCTCTGTATATTAATTTGTGCGTTGATAGAGTTTCATCTATCTGATCATCGCGTTGTTCTGTTGTCACATGTACAGATTGTGCAGCAATTTGGGAAGCAACCTACAGGTGCATTTTGCAATTGCAGCATATGAAATAGAGAATTGAGCAAAATTATGATATCGCGTTTGAAATATATATATGGTACTTTTCCATTACCGTATACCGCATCCCTACTATAGGCAATGCCACGAAGTTGAGGCAGTGACTTGGATTAGTAGTCCAGAACGGGAGCTCATGTGATCCACCCCTAATACAATAGGAACACATATAACAGCAACCAACCGTACAGGCATTATTAAAACATTAAACGTGTTAGTGTGGAAATCTAAAGCCAGAAGCAGTGTGCAAGTATTAGGATCCTATGAAATCAGTGGTATTTTTTCCCACACTCAGCATTTTATGTTATAATGTTTACTTAAGTTGTAATAAATCAAAAGGCAAGTCTAATAAACTGAATTCATAAAATCTAACAATTTAATATATTTTTTTTAAGTTTATCTGCTTATTTTTGTTTGGGGGGGGGGTTGTTATATTTACAATATAAATTTATCACAAACAGTGGTAATGAATACAAAGATACAAAAAGTCAATGTGGAATGTTGTTGTTGAAAAAAAAAAACAGGTATCATCTGCGCTTGAATACACGTAGTAGATGAAACTGTCGCTCATCCACCCAGAGATGTGGAGAGTAGACTTAATTTTTGCAGTCCGTATCACAATTTGATTAATTGTATGGCAGTATTTGACTTATTCACAAATTAGCAAAATTCCACAACAATCAGCATTATACAGCAAATGCAATTTGTATAGGCTTGGATTCCACATTGATGTTCAAGTTTTTGACATTACAGGAATCACAAGGCCATAAAGTATACAAAAACACAAACCAAAATGCTTGGCCAACACAATGTAGTCCTACTGTACATACTTAACATATTCTAAGAAAAAACAGCATGTTACCATCTGCTGCAGTATCCTTTGTGGTAATGCAAAATGTTTTTGTGTTGTTTTATGAATTGTGATGTCAGAACTTGACAGAAAGCAATAACATGATTTTTTTGCATTCACATTCTAACATCGAGTATGTTCCAAACCAAGGCTTATGCCAGTTAGTGAGGACTGTGCCATTGTTCTTGACATGAGGTGAAACTGAGAGCCATATGCATATTACAACATTTGACAATATTTACACAACAGGACACTGGATATTTGAAGAAACAAGCATCTAGTCTCACCCAATTTCTTGTTTTCACATGGAAATATCACAGTGAGCAAAGGTCAACTCTCTAAGAGAAAGGCATGCACACTGAGGGCTTGTGAACAAGGACACTCCATCCAAAGAGTGCTGTTGGCTTGAGACCAGATGAGGAACACATGACAGCAAGGTCACTGAGCACTGTACTGGGAAAAGGGACTAGCCCAAGCAGACTGGGAGCAGAACACAGCTCTCAAGCCTTTTATAGGATTTATAGGAACCACAGCCTGTCTAACATAGACAATGAAAAACAAAGTCATTACGGTCAGATGCTGGTGAACAAGCCTACATCTCTGGTTTTAGCCACAGAGCAGCTCCCAAAATAGGTGCTCTGCCATTATAGCTCTCAAATAAGGTGTGACAAGTCACCACTAACATTATATCCACTAACTCATTAAGTACTAACAGTTAGTTTTAAGTTGGGAACTGTTACGCTTCTCTTTTCAGCTTATGATCTTCATCAGAAACTTGAAGCACAATAGCCGCTTTTCCACTGTCGGGTCAGTGAGAGCCAGTGCCTTCAACGGACCAGGTGGGGCTAATAGACTCAGACTTGTAGCACGAGACCAACATCACGCTGCGTTTCCACCGGCAGAAGCTCCGCTGCTGCCACACACCTTTTTCTGGAACAACGTCATGCAACCCCAACATTTCACCAACAAAGACAAATTAGCAGAAAACTAATAAGAAGTGAATCACTGGAACTAAAAACTAAGGTGTGATTTTACCCAGTGGCCGGTGTTGTGGTATATAGTGTTTCCCACAGACTAGGGCTGGTATAATTATGATAATTTTTTTATTATCTTCACGATAAATGTCAAATCTTTATTTCCTTCAAGTTTAAAGCCAGATGTTTGCTCCAAAGTGAAATGTTTTAGAAACCAGACCATTAATTCTTATTTTCTTCAATGAATTGTTTCAAAATAACAAATTTGAGACATAAATGTATTTCCTTAACACAATAATTATCTAATAATAAATCATTTTTTTCTTCTATATGATGATATTCTGATAATTTTAATTTTACTTGAGTTTTAATGGTAAAATCAGTAAACATCTTTTTTAATAGTTCAGTTTTAACAATTTTTTGACCAAAATCAGTACTTTTTAATCAGTAACAACCTCAGTTTTATTAAATATAATGTATTAACCTGTTTTATATTTTAACAGCATACATTTATAGTAGCATCATATTTAATATTAAAATATAAACTCAATATAGTGGTTTAGTTTTCAGTGTAAATAAATAATATATACCATATTACTATATATACTGTTGTGTATATTAAATAATACAGTTATGTACTTGTGAATAAATATTAATTAAAACATATAATTCTCAGTTTTGATGATAATATTAGTTTCCATGTTATACATTAGTGAAATAATCAAATAAAAATAAGACAGCCTTGATTTTCTGTTGGTATTTTTGTCTTCAAATACGACTGTGCAGTAGCCTTTTGTAACATTCTACAACATGATTATGGTCAACCATCCTCCAGGATATAAAAACCATGTTTGATATAAATTTTAAAAATTCATAATAAACAATGTTTGAACAGTTTTTCTAACTGAATAAAAATTGTAATAAATACTGAATTTTTCAATAAGTTATTGGCTTGGTTTTGCTTGCTGTAATACAGACATTTTTTATTATAATTACATGTTTAAAACTAATTTGCAATGTATTTATAATATACAATTTTATTTAAATAATAATTACTGCACAATTGGAAAATTGTTTTTAAATTCAATCATGATCAATTTTAAAAAATTATTTTTAAAGTTTGGCTCATATCTTTTTTCTTTTTTAGTTCACCTCTTTTAATGTTATTTGATGCAGTGTACATAACAACAGACAATTTATATCAGTTCTGCATCAGTTTAACAGCACAGTCATTTTCTGAGGGCATGCACAGGGTAGAGGAAGACTTAACGTCACAGGAATGAAACATGGGACTAGCAAATGCATTTTTGTTTTCTTTTTTCCTAAGATTGGATAGCAAAAACATATCACTTTGATTATACAAAATCACACACACTGTCACCAGAACTTTGATTTTTTCTATTGAAAGACAAGACATCATTTCTGCAGTTCTTCTCCATCAATACTGACACACAAAGATAAACACCTTATAATCTTACAGCACATCCTCTGGATGCATTCTTTATTTATAAAATGGTTGCAACATTCCTTTGCCGTAAAATGATGAGCATAATTTGACTGCAAGTGCATAGTTTTGATTGATGGACAATTTTCTCTGAACTTCTGAAATGTTCATGTCTTGTCAAACAGGATGTAGTGCTGACTGTGAGACTGAAATACTGCACAACAACAGAAACCGGACATTGTAGGTTTGGGCCTAATGGAAAATAGGCTATTGAAGACTTTTATGAAAACTGTGTAAAAAATTTAAATATGACACTCTGAAAACAACATGTGGTTTTGTGTTTGCAGCAATGTTAAAAGACAAATAAGAATATTTTTTGAAGCTAAATATTATATAAATAAACTTATTTTGACACTTCCTATGAGAAATAATCAGAGGCATAAATAACAGATGTAACATTTAGAGATACAATATACAAAATGGATTTCTTCAACAAAAATCATCTTTCATCAAATTCTTGTGTTTCAAATTAATTCAGTTGCTGGTTAATACAAAAAACTGTAAGTTTTGCACAAATGAAATTAGTAACAAAACCTATATTTTTCACTGCTGAAACACTCATCTGAATGGTATAACTGACACAAAAAAAATGCATAAATAATGATAAGATTAAATGTTTTAAATATTTTTTAAACATGACATGTTGAAAACATACACATGAATTTAATGTGGTGCAAATGTTGTAAGAAAGCTGCCTGAGGTGAAGCTGATTATGTCAAACTGAAATTCATTCAGAAACAATGATGGCTGTCATTGTGATATAACAATGAATCATTGATGTCAAATAAATGTGACAACCATACAGAAAAATTCTGATAGATGTTTTAAAATTTGTTGTAGAATTCTAATAGCATATATTCATCATCAAATAGAATGGCTGATTAACTGTCAACTCAGGAAACACTCACTGTAAGTTCTAAGCAAAATAAAAGATTTACTTGCTCATACATGTTCATAACATGAAAATACAAAAAAGCACATGCATTGATTGTAGACACTAATGCGGTAATTTCAATTCTGTTTTGACTCATATTTTCAGAATTGAATCAAAACTCAACTCATTAGAAACGGAGTAACATGAAAGAAACTCATTGCCACTCGTTAAAAAGTCAAACGCAAAGTCATTTTGAAAGAGATGATTTATACATTTTTTTCTGAGCATGATCGCATATTAATGATGCAATTTTCTGTCTCTCACCACAGACTGTTTTGTTAAACCATCTTTCATGACACCAAAAGGGAAAATAGTAACCTGAACAAAGCATCTATAGTTGTCTCAAGCTTGGCTACCAGTTATGTAATTTTACAGGCTGCATTTCCCCAAAATGCAACTAATCTCACTGAGAGACAGAGCTCATTGCTGGAAAAACGGACAAAGAAAAAAGCTTGTAATAAGCAGTGGGCTTTTCATCTGTGCCATGAACACCTTGCAGTCAGAGATGCCAAAATATGATCAGATCTTTTCGCTCTAGACCCTTTTGCTGGGTGCACTGAATGCCTGCTTTTCTTAGGGCACTGAAAGTTAGAGCACAGAAATTTTCAATACAATGTGACTAGTACGATTAACTAACTGTGGTCAACATGATTCTTTATGAAGACTTCTACAAGAAGGACACTGAAAAACATGGTGCAATGCTTCACTGAGCTAATATTTAAACAAGCATCTCAAGTTGTGAAATAAAGAACAAATTAATGTTTTAAGCTACTGACACATGGCTCAAATGGACTATCTCTTGCAGTCAGCTGCCTCTAGACAAAACTCCTGTAGTTTGTCCTTCTTGATCTTGTCCTTGGCAAAACAATGATTCTCTGGCATCAACATCTTTAACTTGTCTACACAGATTCTTTCATTTACTGTGTGTGAATGAAGGATGCTCTAAGTGCTTCTCAAAATATTAAACTTAAAAATCTCAAAATATAAAGACAACATCTTCTAATATTGTTGACTTTTCAAAAGAACATTCTGGCTCAAGTATTTTAAGGACACCAGCATTGCAGTTCTAATGGCAAATGACAGTAAGCACTCATAAACATACATCTGTACACACATGTGCAAGATCTTAATATCTTGTGCTGTCTTGGTTGGATGCAGTTCAAATTTTATCAATGTAATTCATAATGTCAAATATAATTTAATAAATACTTATATATATATATATATATATATATATATAAATGCAAAATGTGATAAGCCTATAATTTCTCTGCAGCCATCTAATGTGGTAATTTAATATTTTTTATTTTTTAAATAATATTTGCTTTCCTACATTATATAAAGTTTATTTTATAAATGGGAAAATAAATGAATAATGTCCACAAAATACTTTAAAAATTGTTACTTAAAGTTTGAATGCTGGGAAAAAAGTTGTATTGAAGCATTTAAAAATTTAAGACATTAAACCATTTCTGTCACAAAGTTGTTCCATAACGTTAGTTATATTAAATTAATAATGGTGGAGATTTGTGTTTATTGAATAACGTTTCTCCTGTTTTCCACATCAGTGGAGTTTTCTGATATCTGTAGCTTTAACATAATTCTGTGGCGGTGAATGCTTCTCTGATTTGACAGAGATGTTATTGATTCATGGTGAATTCGACTACTTCACTGTATCTCAGTGTATAATGTGTCGCGTGATCGAGAGCAGCCCGGCGCAATAAAGCGGTCTGTAGCCCAAACAGTAGCGGTTGTTCCGCCGTTCGTTGTCCGATGCAGCTCTTGTAAATCGGGCATGAAGAGAACGCAAAGCTGTTCATTCCATTTTTGAACTGAGAAACAACCTTTCTTTGACTGAATGCGCATTGCGATGACGTCACAAACGCGTCTAAGAGCAAAATCTGCAGCAATTTGGAAAATAGCGGGTTTGCATGATTTTTGCGATAAATTCAGCGATCGCAGAATCCTGGAGGACTGTCAGACACTCACTGAACAGATCAGATTCAGAGAAAGAGCTGCATCTCTACTAACTCATCTCTCTCTGACTGCAGCAGCACACGCATCTTCAAACGCACGCACATACAGGAATATCTGGACCACGGCCAAGGGGGGTCCGACTATCTCTGATTGGTTTAGACCCCGATATAAGCACTGTCTTTTGTTGAACCAGAGTTTCTGAGTCGCGGATTTTTTTCTTCTCGAATGGCTGGGCCCAGTGCGCCCTGGGATTTTGTTAGTCGCACCGAGAGAAATTAGCTGCAAAAATTGGTCGCACTCTAGAGCCCTGCTTTGGTAGGTGGTGCGCTGGGTTCAAAGGGAAATGGAGGTAGAGAGGGCTAAAGCATGCGCCTTTGCTAACCATCAGCATGGCGGTGGATTTAGAGTGGTTAAAAATACAATCTGATTCTGATTTAATGCTCTGGGTGCCTGGAAACCATGTGACTGGCATCACGAGGAGAAGTGGAAGGGGTTTGGGAGGGGGCGAGGAAAACACACACACAGTGCGTGCTGCCTGCATAATGAGCTTTGTGATCAGTCTCCTTGTTTTCCACTGACAGTAAGCAGATGTAGCCTGATTTCAGAGGTAAACACCAGAAGATCTCTGAGCACCAGAGCTCCACAGGGACAACAAAAAAATGGAGAAAATGATCAGCGCTTCAGAGGGTAAAAAAGGAGCTTGACTTTACTCTGCTAGCTTGAAGGCTGAGAGATAATAGCATTCGCAACTGTAGCGATACGATGCTACATACAAAACTTCAAGGAATAGTTCTCTCAAAAATGACAATTTGTTCCAAACCCTGTCTTTCTTGGGTGGAACAGAAAAGGAGTTGAACAATGTTTTTTAAGTCTTATGAAACCATCTGACACAGATATTCTGAGGAAAAAGAACAAGAATCAAATTAATTCATTAACGCTTTGTGCTTTTTGTATACAACTTGGTTGTACCAAGTTTTAAAGTCAGAGCTGTGAAGGTGATCAATAGTAAATATATGGGTGTATCAATGCAATCATATTGATTGATGCATCCACCAAATAGGTAATGATATTATGTGCATTGGCTAATATTGTATCGCCAGCTAAGTGAACTGATGTCAGATCGTCTTGTGATGTAACTTACAATTTACACATCTAGTAAATAGTTACACAAATGTCAATGTTATAATATAATTTACACTGTATGGAAAACAGCTGCTTAAAATCAAATTGTGTGTTCCATGGATGAAGGCCTTCATTTGAAAGGTAAGTGATAATTTTTTTTATTTTGGGGTGAACTATTAAGCCTTTCTTAGAACAAAGCAGCACACTATCTCTGTTCTACTACTATGGGTCTGCTGGCTTCCATGGGGGAATGACTGTCATAGGCTGCCGCTGCTTACTGATGAAGTAGCATGGGTCACATGAGCTGCTTGCTGGAGTGGGACTCTAGATTAGAGACTAGAGATTATCACAACAGCTTCTACGCACACATATACACAGAGGAGGCAAAATCCACACTCAAAAACAAAAACCCTTAACAAAAGCGGCAGCAGGCAGGGCCCAGGCATGCAATAAGCCCTGCTCTTAATGCTCACATTCCTAAGCTGAGCCGTCCACCTGCCTGTTGGTACTAGTAGGAAAACCAACAAACTCAATGGCATCACATTCACAAATAAAAGACAAGTTCAAACATATATACTTTATTTAATGCAAGTGAGAAACACCAGCTCAAAGTGCCTAGTCACTATCCTCAAACTGGCCAAAAATGAAGAATATCTAAGGAAAATAAACATCCCACTGCAGCCAGAGTCAGACAGTAGCAGCCTTAGGGTGAATCCCAATTCTCTGTCTTAGCACTTCCTCCTAAGTTTTGTGCGTTCACCTGAGAGTAAGGGCTACCCCAATTCTAGTTTTGATTGAGGGGTAGGGCTAAGGGGAAGGAGTAGATACTCCTTAAAACCAAGCATTTTCGCGAGCTTACTTGAAACCAAGGGGTACCCAGGACACACAATGGCGGCCAGATCATCCAGAGAGTGGCATTTTCGGCTTAAATAAGTAATTAAAAAATTACGACTTTCTTATTTTGTGCTCTACACAGTCCTGTAATTTACATATATATTTTTAACCATGTTCTTAATTGAAACGTTTTAAAAAAACGCTAGTTTTCTACGTTAATGTTACATTGCTGATTTGCACAACAGTCCCGCATTTCTCTAGAAAAGACTAGAGAAAAACATCACTAAAACCCACGCAATCGACATACACACACTTGCAGACAGCATCTTGGAAGTTTGTGATCAACACTTGTCGCCTCTGGTGACGTAGCAGCCAGCAAGCGATGTATGATGACGTAACAGTAACCAAGTGGTGTCTCATTCCATAGGATAGCCACCCTAAGCGCTTACCACTCGGTTTCGAGGGACAAGGGCTAGGGGTAAGACGAAGCGGTAGGGGAAGGGGTAAGACAGAGAAATGGGATTCACCCTTAGTTATGCTTCCTCAGTGTTTCAATATCCAACCATCGCACCAAAAACTAGGAACTAGCCGCTAACAGTCAAATATTCATAACTTGCTACAACAGAAAGACAGAAGGGATTTACCGATTCCATGGCCGTCTTCAGATGGGAAAGGTTAAAATCCAGCTAAAAATGCTGAAGATGTGGCTGTGAAGTCCAAGGAATCCTGCGAAAGCAAAAATAAAGAAAGATTAGTTGTGAATACTGATAGTTCACCTTTCAAACATGAATGGAGTTATTTCCTCAATGCAGATACATTTTACTATATTCCTTCATTTCAGCACACTGAATGTGAAAGGCCAGTCCAGACGAGAAAGAATTAATCCATTGTGTTTTTTTTTGCTCGGAGGTCCATTTATTAGGAATGGGTTCATCACAATTTCAGGGACAGTTGGTGTGCTGGGACATGAAGGGCACATTCCAATGTCGCTGTCACCCTATCCTGCAAGCTCCTTTGCAACAGTTTCATCATGAAAACAGCTGCAACAAGAGTGGTATTCAAGGCTTGATAGCAATGTCTACTGTACCCTTCCTAGGGCTGGGCGATATGACAAAACATAAATCCATATTTCTTCCAGAATGTTGACAGTTTCGAGATAATTTATCAAAATCAAATTCAAGAACAAAAGAATTAAATATGAAGGCACAAACTTGTAGCGAATCCTATGTTCAGAAATAATATCAAATAAGAAAAATGTTAAATATTTCTATTTATCCAATATGTAGACATTCAGTTTTACATGTCAACTCAAAAAGTCAATTCAAAATAAAGTATACCACCAGTAGTATGTTATAACATTAAATGCTTTGTAAAAACAAAATATAATAACAGCACCTTTCAGCCCTTTCAGCCCTTCACGCAAATATGAAATCAAACATACAATAGTAAATCTTTAGTTTTTTTTTTCATTTTACGGCACTGCTTTTCCATTGTTTTTCTAAGTAAACATGCACTTAACGGATGTGTTTGACCACTACACTCATGTCTCGCATCTTTTGCAGTTTCTCACATAACACAGCAGTCTGAAAACAGGGTGTTCAAGTAAAAAAAAAGAAGTTATGATTGCATCTCATAACATTGCTAATTTTTAGGGATGTAACGATGAACCGCAAGCCGGTTGAAAATCGATTCAAATCGGTTGAGATGCCAAACAAATTGCGATACAATTGGAGTAGTTTATATGAATGTACAGTGTGTTTCCCACAGGATTTTGTGAGATGTGTGGCAGCAGGTCATGTCACATAATTTATAATGTACATTTAATATGTATGATGTCATTGTGTCAAGGTTGCGTTCAGACAAGTTTTGGCACTTTGGCACCGAGAGAGGTGACACTGCGCCGGGAGAGTCGGACCTCGGCTTCGTGGGGCAGTACTGGAGACATCTTCAAACTGAATGAAAGCTAACGTTTTTTCAGAAAAGTCTTCAAGTTTGTCTGAATGTACCTTTTATGAAAAAAAATTAAAAAAAGCTGCTAAAAGGGACTGAAAGTTGCTAAATATAGTGCTAAAGTCACGCTCGTGTGTGTGGGATGCCGGAGCTGGGGCGGTGGGTTTTTGTGCCGGTCGATGTGATATTGTGGCGACTCGCCACAAATAAATCAACGTATGGGAAACACTGATGTATCTCTGAGGGGATTTGACTGTCTTTAGAAAAGTTAGTGGTATTTTCTTTTCATCTTACCTTTGAACGATGCATATTAAAGTAGAGGACATAAGCGGTAGCTCTGCTTTGTTTACAGCGGTAACCCAGGAAACTGTATACCATTGATGTTCATAAGTACCACCTGCTGGCAGAAAGTGAATTTGCTTCTCATTCAGCTCTTCTGCCATTTCATTCAGATACGTTTTATGTGGCATAGTTTCACAAAAGTTCAGTTTTTCTTCAAATTTCGAAATGATAGTCTAATTTAGGATTAAAAACTCCTGATGCATGTATGCTGCATCTTTGTTTGGATCATGATTAAAATATAGTGGTAGAGCACAGACAAAGCCTTAGTTTGTTTATTTAAAGAAATTTATTTTGAGTAACTTATTTGATTTGAGGTTAGATAAAATCTGTTTAGTTTTGTTATATTTCAATTTCACAAAGAAACGTACAGCAATAGCCTAATAAAAGGACACCTTTTCATGTACTGTTATAATTTCTTAAATCTAATTTTGTAAAACTAAATTCCCAAATTACGTTTTATTTATTTTTAATTCAATTTTTTCCGTTTTTATTTTTCTGGATTGTGTTTTTTCCGTTTTTATTATTCTGGACTCCTTTTTAATGGTCAAATTAAATTGTATTAATCAAAAAGCATGTCTAATTAATTAAAATAATTAAAATTATACAATTTAACATTAATTTATTAAAAGTATATCAATAATGACATGTTTAGGGCCGTATGAAATGTTTAATTTTTTTCCTCACCGTATGTTTTATTGTTACCAAATTATGTGTTTTAGCATGTCTAATTATTTGAATGCATACAAACTATTTTTATTTATCCTTACAGTAGCCTTATGAAATGTTTTTTCCCCCTCAGAAATTCTGTGTTGCGTATTTAAATTTCAGATGAATTATCAGATGAATGCATAAAACACTGATTTAATTTATATTTTAATTAATTAATTTAATTAGCATTAAATTAAACATTTAAATTTTTAGCAAATAAAGGAGATTTACTATTAAAATTTAAATATTTTGTGATTATTTCTTTAAAAAATTAAGTTTTATTATTTTTCAACAGTAGTAGTACGTATATTCTACTAAATAATATTAATATAGCCTATTTCTGGCATAATGTCTTTAAAGGGATCCCTGTGTATTAAGACTTGCATGGCTTATTATAACGTAATTGATGGATCTTACCGAAATATGTAGTAGAAAACATGAATGTTTATTTTATTTAAAAAAAATAATTGTATACATATTTTGGACTATGGGGGGCGCCATTTTTCTGATGACGTAAAATGGTTGCACTCGGTGAGCTAAAGCACTACCTGTTGCTATTTTTACCACGATACAACTCGGAATAGACAACTGGGAAAATAAAATACTGACATGATGACCACAGCTACCGAAAGAGCTTACAGGTGGCGATCGATATAACTATAGGTTTAAACCAAATGCTGTACCATGGGTTTTGTTCCCCACAAGGAGTCTAAACGCCTCTGATAGAGTAAGATCCGTGCTGAGAAAATCATCTAGAGTTTCCATCCTAACTGCATCTAACGTTTCTTGTTTGTAACGTTTTCTTGTTTGTAAGCTCTTTCAGTAGCTGTGGTCTACTAAAAGACTCCAAGGCATCAGGGCTAAAGTGGAGAGAAAAAGAAGCGGGTCTTTAGGAAGTTTTATTCGTCCACAGGCATCTTCCCATTTTTTTCTCCTCTTCTTATCGCTAGGAAAGTCTTTCATTGCTTCTCTTGTTGCCCTTTGACTGAAAATGACAACCAAAAGCCACACAATGTGGTATTCTATCAGTATTTTATATTCTGAGTTGTGTTTCGGTAAAAGCCAAAGGCTATAGAAATAAGCGCAGTAACTCACTGAGTGCAACCATTTGACGTCATCGACGGAGAATGCACTGTGCACATAAAATAATGGTGCCCCATAGTCCAAAAACGATGTAGATTTTTTTAAATAACAAATCTGTCATGGGTTTTCTACTACATATTTACATAAGATACATAATTTACTTTATATTAAGCTATACATGTCTTAATACCGGGGATCCCTTTAATAAGTTAAACCGAACTCTTATTTTGATGGGTTGCCGTGAATACCTTTAAAGTTCTGTGTGTATATGATGACATGATGCTAGTTTTACTCAAATTAAATGGTAAAATGCTTGAGAAGTGACTCAGATTAGTTTTGGAGATATTGTTTATGCATTTATGTCCTCATTGAGACAGATGATGCTGAAGTCACCATGAGCGCCACGTGCACTTTGTAACTTATGTAAACAAAACCACGCATCTGCTCCATTCATACAGAGAAGTGCAGAACATGCAGGATTCATATTTAAATCGACTTTTGCGGCTTAATATTTTATTATTTGAGTTACTGTTGCCTTTCTATAATCTCTAACCATTCTGCCCATTCTCCTCTGACATTAACAAGGCATTTTCATCCACACAACTGCTGCTCACTGGATATTTTCTCTTTTTCGGACCATTCTCTGTAAATCCTAAAGATGTTGTGTGTGAAAATCCCAGTAGATCAGCAGTTTTTAAAATATGCAGACCAGCCCGTCTGGCACCAATAACCATTCCACGTTCAAAGTCACTTAAATCCCCTTTCCTCCCCTTTCTAAAGCTCGGTTTGAACTTCAAGTCGTCTTCACCACATCTAGATGCCTAAATGCATTAAGTTGCTGCCAGTGATTGGCTGATTAGCTATTTATGCTACCAAGACAGGTGTACCTAATAATGGTACTGAACCTTTTATTTGGCCGGTGAGTGTAGAAAGTTTCAGTTAATATTTAATCACTTTTTAGCACTTACAAGAACACCCATCGGCTCCACAACAACAAGTAATTTGACCAAATATCATAAAATCAAAAGACAAATAAATAAACAACATTGAACATACATTGCACAAAGAAAATGTCCCCAGTTCATTACTTCCCACTACAGTTTTTACGATATTCGTACTGTTGCAAAAGAGAATATTTAAGCTAATATATAACAGCAAACAAACAAAAACAGGAGATGAGATGATGTAATGAGAATTAAAGGTGGGGGGTAAAATATAACCCAGGCATGTTGCCAATGGGTTTCGTGACATTCACCCACATAGAGTGATGCAGAGAGGGAGAAGTGAGAGAAGCCACTGTTAAATCTGAGGTGGTCTAGACCATTAGTAGTTCTGATGGAAATGGCTGGCAGAGGGCCTTAAAGCACATCTGAGCAGATAAACACATGGAAACATGTCTGCCAACATGCTCTAGACAGCAATCAAACTCGAGATCACCAAAAACATTTCCACATGCTATGGAGTCAGCGGCTGTATAGAGAATGCATTTCCTGCATTCAAAGCCGCAATGCATGTTTGATGTGCTTTGGAGAAGAAATGTCTTCAGAGAAAAGGACAAAAATAGTCCCCACATCACATTACATTTAAAGTACTTCAACCACAAGCATCTCATGCAAGGATAGGCAACAACTGAAGCTACACATAGGCAGATAACTAGGTAAGAAGGGATCAGTTTTATATATGCTAGGGCTGTCAAAAATTCGAATTTCGAATATTCGTCAAATAAAACTAAATAAATTCCACATTCGAATGCAAAATGCTCCATTCACATTTCAGGTGTCCGTTAGGCAGCTTGGCACACAAAATTCCATGACGAGGTGTCGCCGTTCCCACAGAGCGCATATTTATTGCATTTTCTATCTAGAGGGTAGAGGTCTGCTACCCGACCCGAACCCGCGGGTCCCGAAATACTTTCGGGTTTCGGGTTAATGTTTAATGGATAGCTTCGGGCTCGGGTCGGGTCGGGTTTGTAGCTAAACCAAAACTATATGCAGAGGCTTCGCTGCTTTCATAGACGCACGCACACACATTGCATATCAGAGATCGCGCAGAGCACAAACAGCACGGAAACCTTTATTAGTAAAATAGCTTCGACAGGCTACTGACTCAAGTCACAACATTATATTTATCTGCAATGAGGCGGCAAAATTTGGCGCTGTTTTTGAAGTAACTAAGCCTCATTGTTGTAGAGAGAGACGTGAGACGAGGTTCACAAGCACGCAACTTTCTCGGTCTCTCGCCGGTCTCTCTTTCTCTCTCAAATAAATGATTAATTCATTCAAATAAATACAATCTTATTTAAGAGCTTATGTCTGATTTAAAGTAGACAGAATGCTAACGAGCCTTAACTGACAAAAATGACCATAATTTGCACGGTGGAAGAATTATCTTCTTGTCCAAACAAAATTCATAAACTCGGCAGAATGTATCGGACCTGATGTTCACAAACTTTCATAACTGGTAAATGTTTGTGAAATGGCAGAGCCTTGAATAATCCGTTTCTTTGCATGCAATCGTGAAATGCAACCTTTTTCCTTTTTTTTTTCTTTTTCGCTTTGGGCGGGGGTGATTTCGGTCAGGTTCGGCTCTAAATTTAACTGTGCCGCCGGGTCGGGTCGGGTCAGACGATCTCGGTACGGGCCGGGTTCGGGCTTCAGTTTTGAGCCCGTGCAGACCTCTACTAGAGGGACATCTATCATCGTTGCACTCGCGTCTCACACAAGAGAGCCTAAAGCCATGTAAAATTCATATAAGTTCTACTTTTAAAAAAACACGTAATTACTAGATTAAGAAATTAGCTTGCTAGCGAACGTGCATATTAACAGCGTAAACATGAACCTTGCGATCATATGATTAAATGATAATAAATAACGTGTATCAGCAATGATGCATCTTTGAGTTTAAAGCGGCTCTGACAGAAAGGCTGCATGTGCCCTGACAGTGATGCACTGTTTGAGCTATGTGCTCTTTTCCTAAATTCATAACTTACATTTCACAGGTATATTCTCCATCTGTAAATGTTAGAAAGCCGTGGAAATATTTCCATCTTGAGATTCTCCACTAAACTCCACAGACTTGGTTCTGAACGCACGCCGCCGCATGCATGCGCACACAAGAGACAGAGCTCAATGAAATAGGAGCGCAATAACTCTGATTAAATATAAATTGCTGAAATGTTTGTAGTTGGACATTTTAAACCTACAAGTAAGTGTATTTGTATGATAGCACTAACTGTAAAGTGACTGTAATGGGGTAATCAAAATAGCCTTTTTACTCAATTAGTCTGTGCTTTTTTCTTTTTTTAGTTTATTAAATTTAACTTTGCTTTAAAAGCATTATTTTTGTTTTTAGATCAAAATGTTGCAATGTTAGAATGTAATGTGATTGTAACCCATTTGCACATTATGTATGCCTGCATGGTTAAATTCACTTTATTCGTTTAATCCAAATACAAAATGCCGAGATATGTACCGTAATACCGCAAACCAGCCAAAAAATAGAGATATGAATTTTTGCTCATATTTCTCAGCCCTACTTTAAACAGTTGGTCATATTTTGCTTGAGGCCTCAGGAGAAAAGCCAAAAGCTTTTATTTTCTAACTGAATTTATGCCTTTTAAATTCAAAAATAATTTGAATTTTGATAATATTTTGGTAAAAATATAAATGTAGTTTTTCAGCCAATTCGACAGCCCTAATATATACCACTGTTCGAACAGCTGCATGGGTGGGTAAAAAGTTGTTTCATAAACAGTGCCAAACACCGACATCTTGAGTTTCTGCTACTGATTCCTATGGAGAAAAAAGTACTTCCGGCCCTCCAGCTGCATTTTGCGTGTCATCAGAATCATGTGTTTGCAAAAAACCTATATCCCTGGCTATCATTCTGCTCAGTTACCGCTCATGCTCACCGGAAAAGCTAAGTCCGCTCAAATAAAGCACCGACAAGAAATGTCTATGTAACGTTAGTATACTTGTTCCTATTTGCAGTAGAGCTGCTTTGCTGTGACATGCTGTGGTACAGCTGATCTCCTTCACTGATCTGCTCACATTCGCTAATAATACAGCTTTGTCAGGGTTTTTATATTTTTATACATGTTCAATTAATGTTTCCTTACACCAAATCATCGTTTCTATTCATTTCCCACTGATTTACGCGATCTGATAACCATTAACACATAGTGCACGGCCATATCTCTGTATGAATGGATGACAGAGACGCGGGTTTCCCTGTACCACACACACACTGAAGTGTGCGTGACGTCTCAATGAGGACATAAACACACAAACAACATCTCCAGAACTGCTCTGAGAGTAACTTCATGAGCGTTTCACCATTTCATTGGAGTAAAACTATCCTCATATCATATACACACAGAAATGTAAAGGTAGTCACGGCAACCCTTCAAAATAAAAGTCCGTGTTTTGAAGACAGTGCAGCAGAAATATTTGTTCCGCAGAATGTACACATTACTAAAATTATGAAAAAAACTCTTTTTAAGAGATGATCACACAACATTTCGATTTCAACATGTTTTAATTTTAATAGTAAATTCCATTTGTTTGCCAAAAAAAGTTCATTTTCAATAATTTTAAGTGAAAAAAAAGTTTAATTTAAGCTATTTTATTTATCACTTTACTTCTTATTACTTGACTTAGATTTTATGAGATGGAAAAAAGTATCATATATCGGCCATCGGCTGCCCTTATTTCTAAATATCGGCATCGGCTAGAGAAAAATCCATATCGGTTGACCTCTACTAGAAACCATAGCAACAGTGACCAAAGTAATAACAAAGATGGCAACATCAATGTAACTGAAAGTCTTATCATTTTCTGACATGACAAAATACCAATCATACCGCGAGTTCCTCTGTCAAATCTTCATTAACTGAATATTTTATACTTGGGTTAGGGATGGGCATTTTTGACAATTTCTTAGTTCGATTATCGATAGGTTTCAAAAAACGATTAATCGAGTACACAGGGGGGTGGGGTGGCATGTGCAGGGGCAGGGCATGGCCGTAACGGAGATAATGAAATTATCTGAAGGCTGTTATGAAAATAAATGTTAAAAATATGACATGAAAACATGGACACATGATTAAATGTTAGATTATGATGCAGCAAGGTTATAAAAGAATCTAAAAAAAAAAGAATTGCTGCCTGAGGTGAAGCTGATTTTATGCCAATAAACGGAAACCCGTTCTTTGATACTTCCTATGATGATAACCAGATAACTTAGATACATAAACTAGGGATACAACGATACCATTTTTTCAGAACCGATCCGATCCCACGAATTCTGAGGATCGGTCGATACGATCCAATACCAGCGCAGTTTTTTTTATATTTTATTTTTAATGTAACTTAGAATTTCTATACTTCTCTGTGTTGACCCGATTGTCACTCTTCTGTGTGTTAAACACAATCTATTACAGTGTTTCTCAACTGGTCAGTCAAAAGTGCTGGGTATGCAGCCCAAACGTGGGTTGCGAGACCGTTCTGAGAGAAAGAAACGACATCAACAAAAAACGTAATTCTAAATGCTTTTCTGATGCGAGACTTTTATTTTAAAAGACGTGCATGAAAGCTGTTGACACTGTCAGATCATCTGACTCAGATGCAGTTTAAATAAAGAAAGAGTGCCTGAGAAAAAGGCTCTGTCCCGATTCATAATCTGCGGTCAGATGAGATGTTGACAGGTTTAATGTCAGTGTCATTATTCCATGTTATTTTTGTAACACGTTATGAAATAAAAAGTCTCACCTCAGAAAAAAACAAACTATCCTGTCCTGTCAGATGTTATAGTGTGCTGGTAGCGCGCACTCTTCTATTGCACACGTGGCGCCGTGCTGTATATCACTTCAAAATGCAGAAACTATAAGCATGCTACAGGACAATAAAAGTACAGTACCAATATATATGTAACAAATAAAATATATAATCATAACTTTGACAAAAACACTATTATAAACTAGTGTAGTGGATAAATCAGCAGCAAAAGATACTCTAGAAAAATCATGGGTGCACAATAGTTTTATAAAACCTAGTGAAAGATTTTTTATTTACAAATAAATGTGAATAAGTGTACGACTAAATCTGGTAAAATGTCACACATTGCTCTTTGTTTTGTAAAATACCTTCATGAAAAAAACAAGCATATATACATATACATAAAAATATATACTATTAAATAAAACATTTTTTTTTTTTAAATGTATAGCACAGTAATAAGGCAGCAACATATGATAGATTGGACAGAACAAGAAAGACTTATATTTCATTGCGCTAAAGTATTGTAAAACGAAAGGGTCAATACAACACGGTGCAATGCGCATCCCGTGCACAGAATGATGCTCTTGAAACAACACGGAGTCCAGCACACAGGCTGCACGGCCCCCCGAGTCCGCATAGAGAAGTACAGGGGGAAGATATATTGATAAGTAATGTATTAAATCTGTGTGTTAGTTTATTGAGCCTTTTCTTTTAACAGTTTTAAACCTCAGTGATTGTGCGCTCTTGAAGAGTTTGACTAGTAACCGAATGCAACGCGCAGTTTGAATGCTGAACGGAGGATGACAGACAGACAGAGCGGAGCGAAGAGTTTGTGAACTTGAATTTAACTACTTAAATATTAATCTGTACCTCAGATTAAACTATGGAACAGCTTCAGAACACTTGAAATATAATGCACGGACACTTTATGGTGCTTTATGATGCTTTATGTGGTTTTCGTGAGGCTTAACAACAGCACAGAATAGTATATGCACAACATCGGATTTGGATAGGTCTCGTCTGATCGATATCATTTCCGCAGAAAATGACTGGATTGGAGCCGATACCGATCCAGAGTATTGGGTCAATGCATCCCTAACATAAACCTAACATTGCAACTTGTATCTGCACAAAATGATGCATAAGCCAGTGAACTTTAAGTTACGTTCTATAGCAAGAGAGAGAGAATTGCGAGAGAGAGCGCATCCCGCCGTGATGAGCTTTCAACAGCATGCTGAAACACAGGTAAGGACAGGGTTTACCATAGATTTCACGTCCTATAAAAGTTATTATAATGCTTGTGTCATTAATGTTTATGGCAGATTTTTGCTACATTTGCATCTACATTATCAAGTGATTCCTAAAATCACCTGCGCGTTTTCAAAGCCATACGAAGTACAAAAAAAACTATTTAATTGAAGTATGCCTACTGTTAAACATATGACAAAAAACATAACTGCTGCATTAATATAGAATCAGTATCTTTGAAAAAGAAACATCTAAAAGCAATATGACAATCTCAAATAATTGAGCATGAAACTAAACACTGGTTCTTGGACAAATTTTAGCGAGTCTATGTGATCGCTGGTACTGCCGCAACTGGTCTTTGTCTGAGAGGAGCAGCCCGTTCAGTTAAAAGAGATATTATTGCTTCTCTAATACCCTATACCATGATATTTTCATGGTATTTTCTTGTCAAAATCTCATACCGTTACAACCCTAGACATAATTAGTTGTCCAGTCCTGTTCCGTTCACAGCGCGTGTTTTCTGAGAATACGGTTGTGAGTCCTGAAAATGTATGATTGTCACATCATGCCTGTAAATTACCGTACTGTGTGTGAATGGGACAATTTTAAGGACTCAATTACAGGATTGACAACTGTATTCTGCTGCGGTGTGAACATGGCCATATACCTATATGGGGCAATGGGCATTGTGGGATTAAGGAGGAGATGAGTGCTTTAATGCAAACCCAAGGGCACAGCCATCCTTTATTCCGCCTCTCTTGTGTTTGCAGCCTGTACTCTCTGTGCCGTTCCCCAGGGCATCGGATTACAGGAAGAGCCACCATTTCCACAATTCAGTCAGCTCCATTTATGTGGGAAATCAGGCCGCGGGAGCAACCATCCCCCCGCCCTATGCCACAAAGTGCATCTCTTGTTGAATAACACTGCCTCTCTTATCTCACTACATGTCTGACTACGGCCATGATGCCCTGTCTGAATACTGAAGACAAAGCAGAATGCACAATCGCTGGGGACCTGCAGACAGTAGTGGACACACAAAAGTTATGGAAAAACACAAATACACAAGCATGTTTTGTAAACCCAACTTTTCAGGGAAACTGGGAGCTGAAGATGTGCATAAGGCGTATCTAGTGTCTCTAATCAGTGTTTGAAAGCAGACATTCAACAATGGTTTGACGAGACGGAAAGCAGAGTCTGGCATCAAATATCAGCAACAGCAGTTTATTGTAATATCTTAGCAAGGCAAATGAAATTCAGCCATCCTATCTGTCCCATGCACCTTCAGAGGAACCTGACACTATCTCCTAAGCAGCAAGATGAAGAGCCAGAGACTGTGAAAAGCCATGTAATACAGTAGCCAAAGCTGATCTCTGCTCCTCTTCGAAGACATCTACATTATTGATCAGCTTGGCCGCTGTAGGAACCACTCCATGTCCCATCCAATGGTATTATATGGCCAATGAAACTGGGCCAAGGACAGGGCCATTAGGTAAACAACCATGGACACCAGTCCACCACAAAACACTTATATTAAGCTACTGTAGTAGGAAGTTAAGCAGTCCTCCTTAATCAGCCAGCTAATTTTGCTAATACTCTAATGTAGCTAATACTCATGTAGCTGTATGCACAGATAATTAAATTAATTTTTTTTGTCAAAGTTTCAACATTGTAAAAGGTATTATTGTAAACAGTCAGCTTGTCTGAAGTGAATGCAGGGCACCACATAAATGAAAAACAGGACAGTTCACAAAAGTTTACCATGTGTTTTTAAAGGTGCACTGTGTAATATTTAGGATGATCAATAGACAGAAATGCAATATAATATACATAACTACGTTTTCAGAGGAGTATAAAGACCTTACATAATGAAAGCTTCTGTTTTAATTACCTTAGAATGAGCAATTTATATCTACATATACCACGGGTCCCCTTACATGGAAGTCACCACCATGTTTCTACAGCAACCCTGAACAGACAAACTGTTCTAAAGAGCGCGTTTCGTCACTATGTTGTTCTTGCGAAAAACACGGACACAAGGATGAACAAGTAACAGTAATATTCGCAATGACATTGGTTTATTGAATAATTAAGTAAATATAATTCCTTAATTTACCTTTTAAAAAACCTCATTGCTCTCTGCAGTCTCAGACGATGGCATCTTAGCCCTGTATCGGCCACCGTGGCTTCTCAAAACGGATGGGCGAGCGGGGGACTGAGCAGTTGGTTGCAGTTGGTCACAAACAAGGCTTGAACCTAGTCCTAGACTAAAATGTAACGCTTAGCTGTTTTAACTGTAATAAACTTGCACTGACTGATCCTAAAATATATCAGTGCCTTGTTTTGTCTCAAGATGCACCCCAGTCATTTTTTTTTTTCTAAGCATGTTTATTAAAATTACTTAAAAGTCCTAATTGAACTATGATCTAATCCTGGTTTAGTCTAAGCCCTGTCTGTGAAACAGGGCCCATGTGTTTAGTGCTAATGGCTAAATAATTTGTATTTTTATAAGTATCGGTTCAGGCACCATTTAGGCACCAGTACCATTTTAAAAGTATACATTTGACACCGGTAATGGAAAGAAAAAAATCGATACCCAACCCTACCTTTAAGGCTTGTCAGTTTAAATGTTCAAGCCAGTGTTAATTTTGGCAGGCATTTTTTATTTAGTCTTAGTCTTTATCTTGAGACGAAAATGCTTAGTCTTAGTCACATTTTAGTAATTTGAATCTTTCATAGTTTTAGTCTAGTTGTATTCAACTTTGTCAAACTGCAGTTACCAATATTTATTTTGGTAGATATTTTATATGTAGTATTCAAACAAAAATAGTCATTCATTCTTCTCTCTTTAGACCAAATAATTTAAGCTTATGAGAAATTAGAATAAAGGATTGAATTAGGAAAAACTGGAAGAAATTGTCATTTTTTGGTAGATAAAAATTAAACAAATTTTTCAGATACAGTAGGTTTACTCAAGTATACATTTATTTAAAATCATTTGTTGGTTAACACTGATGACGCAGACAGGTATTTAATTAGGAACTCTGTCCCTTTAAGACAAGTAATACTGAAACAGATTCAGTTTTAATCCACCTGTTCACTTAAGCTATAGCTCAATAACTCAACTCAATAACGATCAGGTCAACCTCTAATAATGACACATTTAAATAAAGAGTAACCTAGAATATTTTGGCATCATGCAACTCCAATCTCGCAGCCACATCAACATGAATAACAACAACACCCAAACACAAGTGACTTTGTGTGGTGAAAGCCAGAAATGGTTTCTGACTTGGCCGAGCTCGGGGGTAAGCAGATTAGTCCATCTGGCTTACACACACACACACAGCTCATCTATGCTCCAGCCTACACTGCTGAAAACGTGCCAATCTATGAGAAGAGAAATTACAAAACAAGAGCCACTGAAGAGGCAAAGAATCAGTGATAATGAACCATGAAGAGTGCATGGATAAAACATGAAATATGACAAAACTGCAGAAGATTCTCACTGATTTGAGAATCTGCACCGTTCCTGACACAGTTTCCAGTGCCGTTTCTACAGCACAGCCATGCTTGGCTCAAACACTCTCCTGTTGTCAAGGCAACTGTTTCTCTGGACCAGAGGAAAAAATCCTCCCACATTCCTAGAAATTTTAATATATGGCCTAATCTTGTGATTCATCTACGATGCCTATAAAAGTATAATATTGGATTTCTATAAATGACTAATTGTGTAACTGACTTAACAGTCAAGCATTTGAGAGAAACAAGAGCATGAATCAAACATTTCAACACATAGGACGCTATCCTGACAAAAATCCTAGTTCAGGGGCCGGATTCACGAAAATATTTTTAAGAAAATAAATTACAATAAATTCCACAAAGTTCGTAAGAATGTTCTTATGTGCAATAGAACTTAAGTTCTCAAATATATTCTTAAGAACATCAAAATTTAAAGAATGTGAAATATTCTTAAGTTTTGTTTTAAGAACAATCTTATGAATCTTAAGATTTTTGGGGAATACTAAATATTCTTAACTTTCTTCTTAAGTTAAAAAATTAGAAAATGGAAGTTAAGAAGAAATGTATTCTTTAGAATGTTTCATGAATACATCAGTTTCTGATTTACTGTCACCATGGCAATTGACCTATCAGTAAGCCCATCCCTGAAACGCAGAAGCAGTCGAGTATCAGTTATCACTGACATGGGCGGTGACAAAACACGCACTGCTCAAGCTCCACTGACACTGATTGTGAAACAGGTGTTAAAGACATTCAAATCTGCCTTCATGCTGCTGCTGGTCCAGAAAGAGCAACACAAACAGTCTTTTCAACCACACGTCATTATTTCTGTGTTACAGACATTTAAATAACAGAAGTATTAGGGAATAGGGATGCACCGAATGTTCGCCAACCGAAAATAGCAACAACAAAAAAAGCTCTTTCAGTGTTCGGCCGAATAAGTGAGGAAACCGAATAAATTGTACCGAACAATGACGTGACACAATCAAATAGAGGCGTGCACTAATGCAGAAACACATCTGCAGCGTGAAACTGTACGAGAAAGAACTGTACACAACTCATTACAAGCATGAAGCACCGACTGCGAGACTGTTAGCACTGCATCTCATGTCTCCGATGAGAAGAGGAAGGGTGGTTGATGCTGGTTACTGTATGATGAATGAAATCGAGAAATGGCCTCAAAAGATTAGTACATAAACTGCAGAATGTTATGTTTTCTAATACAGGCATGGATTACATGTAATGCTATTCAAAAAGCACCGCTAGAGCTCACGGCGCCAGGGCTCAAAGTCCAAAGCACAAGAAAAATCTGCGCTAAAACATTGTTACTCGTCAGTTGCTCAGTAACATTTTTATTCGTTTTTTTAAAGGCATGTGCCAATAATCTTCCCAAACTCGTCAGAATCATTTATAAATCTGCTGTCAACAAAAAGAAGCACTGAGGTCTTCCTGGTTCCTGCGGGTTTCTGCCAAAATAAAAGCTCCATCGACATTCATAAATGTTAGGATTGTAATTGTATAGTTGTTCTGTAAAATTAAACAAAGACAATAATAATGATAATAATAATTACCCTACAACAGCTCTATTAATACATTTATTATAACATTCACACAGTGTTCAAACTGGGATCTGTAATATATTCTAATGTTTTAAAAGAAGTCTCTTCTCAGCAAGGCTGCATTTATTTTTACAGAAGAAAATACATGCCTGATTCAAGAAGGGGGTCCAAAAATTGTGCTTTGTTGGTTTAAGTGTTAAAAAATTAAGTGTTCAGTAAATATTTTTTCATTGTTGTTTTCTAATAGATTTTTTTATTTAACCCTTTAAGATTCCTGTAAAATTTGCCTAAAACTCCTAAAAAAAGGCATACCCAAAGTAAATTGCATGCTGTTCTTGAGCCATTTGGATGATATGCATGGTGTTGGTCTCCTTTGAAAGGTGACACTCTGAGGTTTGTTTCTCAACAGTCAGAATCACTAAGTCTTACTGATATTGAGTAATAGCACCTTGAATACACTAAAAAAAGAAAAAAAAATATTCCGCCTGCATTTTTTTGTAAATAGAAGCCTGCAGATGACTATAGCTGGGAGGTATGAACTGGAAAATACATTGGGATCACAGAATGAAGCCTTACCAAGCCAAATTTACCATTTGATAAACAATATATTAGAAAATTAGTGTTTTACACATGTTTATCTAATTTTATGTCTAGACGCTTCCAAAAAAATTACACTTGGGAGACTCCAAGCGACCCTTTGTAACCAACATATACAATGCTGTAATTCTTGAATGCTTTAATGTACAGTCATCATTTTGGGCTCTAATGACAGGTTACACTTAGAGCTATTCAATTTCTCATCCAGATTCACTGTCAATAATTGCTGACACTTAGTAACTGAAGCATAAACACATTATAGTGACATTTATTTATAGAATCCAAAATGTGTACACTTTTAAAATTACATGTATATATATTTATAATTTATAATCCAAATAATTTTTTTCCCTATATTTCTATTTCTGTACATAGTACATTATTTAATTTGTTTTTTTTTTCTTATATTGGTGTTATATTGCATCCCTACTGTGTTATTCCTATGTATGTCTGTACTATCATGCATGTCTTCATTATGTCAACAAAAAGTGGTCTGATAAAGACACAGATTGTACATGCTGTGTTTATTGTATCTTAAAATGGTTTACATAGTTGAAATCACAAGAATCTCACCTTTCCGTAGATATATGACATTTGTTTTTTTTGACGATTTTACCCTGACACACCACTAGGCGTCCCGCCGACAGTACGCTGGATTCTTAAAGGGTTAACAGTAAAAAGCACGTTTTGGCTATTTAATTTATAATTTATGCAATGGTGAAAAAAATGGCAAACTAGGCCTACATGGGGGAAAAAATGCAAAACTCTTCGGCCCAGAGTTTCATTTTGTTCTGCTTCAGCTTCGGCCAAGACATTTCATTTCAGTGCCTCCCTAAGATGTACTGGGATAAAAGTTTATAGTTTGGTTTAAACACTTATTGTCTGCAGTAGCGATCAAAATAAAAGTATCTTAACACTTGTATTGTAAAAGATAACCTGTTTAAAAAGTATTTGTCATTGAATCATTCATTCAGGAGATTCCAACAGTGAAACAAATCTTTATGAAGTGACTCCATTAAATTTGTATTTTGTTCAAATTAATATATATTTTTAAAAGACTTAAGCAATGAACATTGTCAGAACCACTAGTTATTTTAATTAATTTAATTAATTAAAAGACTAATAGAATTTGGGTGAAACTTGTTTACTGTTTTCCATACTTTTATTTCTTGAGGAAAAACTTGAAAACAATATTAAATAAGCATAAATAAATGGTATTGATTGTTGTACATTTTATTTTAGCTTGACTTTATTAATAAAAAGTGTTTTTTTAATTAGCATGTTTTTAAGTTTTTCTTTGGTACTGAAATTGTACAGAGAACCGTGGATTTTCACTGGTATCGGTACCAAATACAGAAATTTTGGTATCGTGACAACACTAGAATGCTTGATGTAAAAAATGTTATCAGAGGGTGTGCGCGGAGGCTCTGTGCAGACATCCGCGTGCCTACCATTTTTTGTGACCGCATGGACAAGTACGCGTGATCAGTAGGCTGCAAAAGCACAGGCTGTGTGAAGAAGTTCGTCACTACCCACACTTCTACAATCCGTCGAAAAAACAATATAAAGAGAGCCAGATGTACAATAACTCTGGGCAATTGTTTGTTAACATGTTTGTTTACTGTTCAAGCCGATCTACTGCGCATGTGTCAAACACGTCCGTGGAGCGGACCACCAGCGTACACTTTCGGTAGTATAAATACAAGTACTTTAAACATAATTCTGCCTCTGTAAAGCACTCAATCCATGCACATTACAAACAACAGATGCAAGGATGATCGATCGGAAACAATAAAAGAAAGAGCTGAAGAAATCCCTGAAACCTCACTGCTTCCAAAATATGCAAAAAGATGGAGATCTGAAGCGTGAGCACACATTATGTTAAGCAGCAGAGAGTGGGCTGGGGTTTGTGAAATTACCCAGACTCTGAAGCTCCTGTCTAAATACTCTTAAGATTCAGGGGTGAATGGAACTGCAGAGGCATTGAGTGGTGCAACAACACGGGCACAGCATGCAGACCAGTGACAAAAAAAGAGAGGTAGTAACAGTGTCAGCATAGTCAGAGAGTAATGCTCGACAGCCAAGGTGGTACATTAGGCACTCAAAGTAGAAGCCCAGAGAACTTATTCCACATTTAACCTTGCTCACATTCACAGCTTGTAAAGAACAGGAGAGAGGTATAGCAGCTTCTGCAGACATAATCTTCTCACGTCAGCTCTCCTCTATCAACTGGGCCGAGTGAAGGCTCACGGTAATTGGGTCAGAGAGGGGCTTCTGGTCCTATTGCAGATAGTGACGCAGAACTCGGATCAGGGCCTCGAGGTAATGGGAGTTGATGAGCGGGGCAAACGAAAGGTGTCAGGAGCGTGTGGGCCGGCAGTCACATTTCAGAGGACCACCATCTTCTGCGTGGCCCTTATGTCACATCCAATCCCCTCCCATCAGACATGCACCGCACCACCTACCACCGAACTCCACTTGTCCCCCAGTTTCTCATTTATTCTTCATCGGAAACCTGTCTCCCCAGGAGAGGTGGATATGCATGAATTAAGGCTGGGCAGAATTACGGTCGAGTTAACGCAAGGGAAAATGAGTCTGGCAGTGGAAAGGAGGTTGTGAAAGTGTGTACTTGTGCTTTGACTGCTTCTCTCTACCACAGGGGCAGACCGCCAAACAGGGACAAACAGTGACGGTTCTGGACCAACAGAATCAGTGATTTCATACACTTGCATCACTAAGGAACAGAGTGATCAAATCCAAGTATAGTATATGGTTAGACCTTTAGTCAAGGCATTTTAGGTCTTGACTGAACAGCACTACAGCAATGGAGATTAATTAGGTTAATGCTTGGCTACACAAAAATATCAAGATCCAAATGTTTGTTTTCTGTTGTTTTTTTTGTGAAGCAAAAAAAGATTTAGTTAAGATTCATGTCTTAAAAGGATCCCCGGTTATTAAGACATGTATAGCTTAATATAACGTAAATGATGTCTCTTATTTAAATATGTAGTAGAAAACCCATGAAAGTGGGTTATTTAAAAAAAAAAACGAAAAAACATTTTTGGACTATGGGGGGCACCATTATTTTATGTGCACAGTGCATTCTGCGTCGATGACATCATATGGTTGCGCTCAGTGAGCTACTGGCGCTTATTTCTATAGCCTTTGGCTTTTACCGAAACACAACTCAGAATATAAAATACCGATACGATTCCACATTGTGTGGCTTTTGGTTGTAATTTTCAATCGAAGGGCAACAATAAAAGCAATGTAAGATTTTCCTAACGATAAGAATAGAAAAAAAGGGAAGATGCCTGTGGACAAATAAAACGTCCTAAAGACCCGCTTCTTTTTCTCTCCACTTAAGCCCTGATGCCTTGGAGTCTTTTAGAAAACCACAGCTACTGAAAGAGCTTACAAACGGCTGAGACAAGAAACGTTAGATGCCATCTGCAGTGGAATAAACAGAAGATTTACTGCTTTCATTGATTCAACATGACTAATAAAACACACGACTACGGCAATATATGGTTTATTATTTATTTTTTTATTATTAATTAAGTTATTAATTAAAAAGCCAAACATATCGGCCTAAAAAATTGGCATCATATATCGAGGTTAGCAGTTATAGTTTAAATGGGAGGGGGAGGAATCACAAACATGACACTTATAAATTAAATAATTTTATACTGATTTATTCATTGATGTGTAATGTGTTTTATTTTTCAAACTATTTATAAGCTCTAAAAGATTTTCAGAATTTTTACAACTTTTGCTTTAGACCAGCTACAAATGTTAAATCTTAAAATAAAATGCTACGGTTAACACTGCATCTTTCTGGGTAAAAAGAAATGCAGTGATTGATATATCGTTTATTTATAGTAATTTTTAAAGTTTCAATGTATTGTCAAAAAAACTTTATTGTTAAATTATTTCTAACAAGTAAGTTGTACCAAACTTTAAAATAATTAGTTTACAATTTCTGCACAGGAGAGACATTGTTATTTCCAAACAAAAGGAAATATATCGGTATCGGCCACAATGAGTTTAAAAATATCGGCATATTGGATTTCGGCAAATATCCGATATCGTGCATCCCTAGTAAATAGTCAAATAGAACAAACAAGAACGGTGTAAACTTTTTTTTTTTTAAAGATCTGTTATTGACCATCTGGTCGAAATGAGAGATAGAGCTGTGTGTCCTCAGCATAGCAATGGTATGAGAAACCATGTGCCTGTATGATGGGACCCAGTGATGTAGTGTATGTGGAGAAGAGGAGGGGTCATCTTCATATGTCTTATACACGTTCAGCAATAAAACAAGGAAAATGTTTTTTTTATCTCAAAAGTCAAGGTAATTCAAATTCAAAATGACAATGAGGTAAAAAAACAGCAGTTTTCAGCCTGATGTAAACGAAGTATCAGACACAAAATAGTTTGTTTTTCCCCCATAGTTTTTTCTGTGTAAACATGGACGCAACTGTTGCACTCGCGACGCTATCAGCGTCTCATGCATGAAATGGCATTCTAAAATGTTAAAAGAAGTTTACTCCCATCTTCTTGCATGTTTTTCCTATACCACTGCCCATGTTGCATCTTCACAAAGTGCATTCTGTGTGAATGGCACCTAGCGAAAAGAGAGCATCACACGTGATTTTTACCAATATTTCTATTCAAAAAAATTATAGCGGCAAAACATTAACTTTGAAAGAAAAATAAATAAATCGCCCAGCTCTAGCGCTCACATGTTTTCATTATTACATTTTTGAGCATGTTGAATTGCATGTTAAACTGTGTTATTAAAATTGCCATTGAGAGTATATTAACTACTGAAATCTTGGTAACGTGCCAACCCTGTGACCTACGTGAAATTATATTAATGTGCATATGCTGGAAGATTTCATGACCGAGCTAAACCCTGCTGTGCTGGGGAAAGAGAAAGCACATGAACATGAGCAGTTCTGGGCAGCCCCTGTAGAGAAAACACTCTCCCCAACAAAAATATTCCCCTACGAACAACTGAATTATTCATTATGTAAAATATTCATCATGAAGCAATGGTTGTTGCTTTAAATAGCTTTCAAATTTTGTCAAGCAACTCAAACAATCAGGTAAAAGTGCACTAAAAGTGCAAGTAATTAAAGCCACACAAGAGACATGAACAGAAAGTACTGGGGAAGCTCCCAAATTATAATTATTCTGTCCTTATCAACGAACCGTGCAAACTAGGTTATATCCTGTGGTGCACCATGCATTGCATTTTTTTAATTTTCAGCACAAACAACTGATTTCTACATTAAAAGATATTTTGCAACTCATACTTTGTACCTACCACTAAAAACCACAAAAGCAGCTGAACTAAAATGAAGGCCCATGCACAGTGAAAAAAAATCTCTGCTTCACACACAGAAGACAAGTGTGCTTCTATTAAAAGCTACAGTGAAATGTGGGAGTTTGGCACTGGAAGAACACGTGGATTCTATTATGGGCAGTGCATTCGACAGTGGTAGCAGTACACAAACACTCTATACGGGCTGCTGACAAAAACCTGCTTCTCCTGAAAAGAATGGCTACAGCACTACAAAAGCTTCTGTAATCAGCGCACAGTAGATGGGAACAGGAAGAATTAAAATTCGCTTTCAACAACTCCGTAATCACTGGTCATTTTTCAGAAAGAGGATTTAATATGACTTAACACAACAACTAATATTTACTTTTATCTAGTCATTAAATATTTTGAAGCTAGCCTATAGGATAACTTTGTGCTAGAAAAAGCCCAAAAACGTACACGCTGAAAACACTGAAATCTCATTGGCAATTGCAAGCAATAGCCCATGCAAACAAGTGTGACAAATGCTGTTCATTGTCAGTGACATCAAACCTGGCATTCTGTGTCTTGAGGTGCTTTTAAGGCATTTTTGGAGCTTGACAATCTTGAGTTACTACTAGGGGTCGACCGATATGTGTTTTTCAGGGCCGATACCGATACCGATTATTACAGATCAAGTAGACCGATAACCGATATTTTGAACCGATATACGTGTCTGTAAAATGAAAATGAATCAAAATTAATAATAACAAGAGCTCTGAAAAAAAACGTTCTTTAAATGCTTTTAAACATGTCTTTAATTCTGAAAACTGTTAATAACAACAACATTAAATAAACAGTAATATTAATAATAACATAAGTACAGAGATCACCCAGAAGCATTCTGTAAACATTTTGTAAAACTTAAAGTAAACGTGTTTAGACATTGTGATTATTCTCAACAAAAGTTGTAATAATTGTTGTAGTCAGAGGCGATTCTAGGGTGAGTGGATATCCGGGCTAAGCCCAAAGATCCAAGATCTGCTATTACTTCACATCGATGATTGGCCAGTTTATATGAAGTTCCGTGAAACCGGTTCATCATTATACAGTGATGATGATGGTGTCATAAAACATGTGAACTTATCACGGTTGTAGTTGTATTAAATAGTAATACCTTATAAGTTGCCATGAGGACCTTTTAAGTTTCTATGTATATATGATATGACGATCGTTTTACTCAAATGAAACGGTCAAATGCTCATGAAGTGACTCTTTGAGCAGTTCTGGGGATGTTGTTCATGTATTTATGTCCTCATTTAGTGAGACGGCAGACGCTGAAGTCACCGCGAGCTTCACACGCTTCAGTAGTAGTGTGTGCAGTAAATGAAACCGCGCGTCTGTGTCATTCATTAACAGAGATGCAGAACATGCAGGATTCATATTTAAAGTGTTTTTAAGTTAATATTTATAGATACTAGTCCATAGCGCGAGTCGATTTAAGTGTACTGACCTACTTTTGATTTTCATCCAAACTTGACACATTCCGTGACATTCAGCGTTATCCTTAAATTCCATTATATGACTGCATTCCGCGATTCCGCCCGCATCTGATAGGTTAGCATAGGTTTTGTTTTGCAACTTCAGCAACTGCTGCTGCTTTACCTTTGAGAGACAACTGATGCGTGATCACTGAGGCAGCTCCAGTTGCAAGTGCTCTCGGTGTGAGACTGCCTTCAGTTTTCCGTTGATTGGTGACTCGTGACTCTCTACATATCAGATGAGCGGTGGGCGGAGATTGCTCTCAGAGATTGAGAGATCGCCTCACTCTCACAGAGTGTTGAGCTCAGACAGGCTGCATCGAGCCAAATAGTGCATTTAAACATTAAATAGTTTCACCTGTATTATTTATTTGTCAAATAATGTCATGTAAATAGTATGTTTGTTTGCATAAAAAAATAATAATAATAATAATAATTATCGGCAAATCTGTTTTTAAAATGGCCGATATCGATAATCGGTAAAATGCTTAATATCGGCGCCGATAATCGAGGCCGATAATCGGTCGACCCCTAGTTACTACCCAATTACATGGTTTAAAAACAGCAGCATAGGCATTCTACTAGATCGCAGTTTTGTGTTCCACAGGAAAAGAAAAAAATGCAACAATAAAACAGTTAATTTTGGGGTGAACTATTCCTTTAAATATAAAATGCAGCGTAAATAGCAGCATCAGGCTGAAAGAGAGCGTTCAAATCTGAAGCTCACCCAAAGGCTGTTAAGGCAGCAGATGGGCACAGCAGCATGCTGCTATTGAAAAACACTCATGTAACCACAAACTGGTTTTGTGTGCTGTTGCACCAGGAAGTCACAAGTATTTGGGTTCAAAACAATCTGCGACTCATTTTTGCAACCCAGCAGCAAAAAGGAGAGAAGGCCCTCAGGGTTTAGGATGACAACCTTACCAAACCTGTCCCAACAAGGAGCAGTGGAAAATCACTCACCCCCTTACAAAACAAAAACAGGCAGCATTTTTTTTATAGAATTGTTTCATATACATGCTAAATAGCATTCAACAACGACTTAATCTTTAGATTCCACTCAATAGTTATTGATGTAGAGACTAAGGAGGAGCAGAGCACATATTTTCACGGCGTGCTGTGTGCCACGACTGTGCCTACACACTAGAACACTGACTGCTCTGCTCATTTATGAGGGCGTGGAAAGAGCTGTTGTAAATTTGAATATTATAAATAAATAGGAATGCAGCCTGAAGTAATGCAGAAGTGGCAATTATATTCACTAACACTCACCTATCAGTGTACTTTTTGATTTGAAAAAATATATATATTTGGAGAGAAAAGTTTCCATCAGTCTATTATATTATTAGTTGTAGTAGTAATAATAGTATTTTATTTGTATTATTCTCCTTTTCACAGAATCACTGAATGAACAATAATGCCTCAAGCACCACCAACACTCCATAAGTTTAAAATTACAAAAATATGCATTCAGATATACATTTAAAACGGGTCATCAAATGCTGCATGCACTTTTGCAAGTTGTTTGAACTGAAATGTGTGTTCGCAGTGTGTGTACACAACCACCCTATTGTTAGGGCTGCAGCGATTAGTCGACATTATAAAAAAAAAAAAAACCTGTCAACAAATATTTTTGTTGTCGAGTAGTCATTTGATCTCATATGACCTCATGTAACAGCCTGCAATTCTGTGGTTTTACCAGCGTGGCGCTGTAGTTCAAGAGTGTAATTCAGCTCTCCTGGATGCAGTTTAAGAGAAGACAACGCAGTGCGTGAGCGCTTCAAACCCAGCCGAAAGAACCTGAAGCTGCTGAGCGGTGTTTAGATGAATATGTAAATATATGCTGCGTGCTTTCCTCTCAATAAAGAAATAAACAACAAAAACTGACAGCAGTGTGAAAGCAGCAGTTAAACAATGCATCCGATTACAACGATGTGGATGTTTGCATGAGCTCTGCAGTTCAGTACTCCAGTAAAGTACGGTCATATCATGTATATTTATATTACCTTAATTCAAGCAGCTTTACAGTATTAAACATAAAAAAACAGTGTCGGAGCAGGGCTGTCGCGATTCTTCGTAACTAGTCGATTTGTAAAAATCATTGACTTCATTTTGCTCGCATCGACTAACCGGAAAAACACCGGAAGTGGCGCATTTCACAGACGAGAATCCATAAAACACATTATGAGACTGTTTTCCAAGGCTGCATGATATATTAAACCCATATGTAACACATTTTCTGTTATAAAGCAGCGCTCCAGCTACATAATGATACAATATTTTTATTAGTGGGAAACAATTATTTAATTCAAGTGATAGTTTGGTTTACAGAGATCAAAGCTTGATCTAGCTCGGGACTGTTTTGGTTATCATAACCCTATAAAAGGTATGTAAGGCATTATGTTGTGAATAAAATTGTTTATTCAAAGCATCTTATAACTTACCTTTATTTTGTTTCTTATTTGAAAACCCATAACATTTTCCTGAGATGTTGCTTTATGACAAACAATCTGAAAATTATTCTGATTTAAAAATGTAAAAATGTTCACTAAATTAAATCTTTAAAAACCTAGGAAAGGGAGTGGTCATGGTGAAACTTCCAAACATTTAGTATCTATATGAAGCCCTGAATGTGCTCTGTACAGGACATCCAGGCTTATAACTGTGACATGTGAGGTCTCAGAGAAATTTGCTAAAATAGAATGTCCACTACAGAGGCAAAAACTCCATAGCTGGGTCTCAGGAGGATATGATATGAGGATAGTTTTACTCAAATGAAAAGGTGAAACGCTCATGAAGTGACTTTCAGAGCAGTTCTGGAGATGTTGTTCGTGTTTATCAGTCTAACATTTAAGGACTCCAGCACCAGCGCCTTTAAGTTCTACAGAAGGTGGCACCAGCACCGAAATCAGTAAAGCACTCACCGTAAAGAAACAGAATGATATGCCACGGGAGAAGTACGTGATCCAAGCTGCCCAAAACATGATAATTCTTTATTTTGAGCTTTAAGTTAATGCATTAGCAAAAAATGCTACCTATTAGATTGTGCTACCAGCATCTTATTCATGTGGTTTGAGGCTTTAATGTCCATACCTACCCTTAAAACAATGCAAATATACTATTGGTAGCACAATCTGATAGGTAGCATGTTTAGTCGGTAATGTACAAATGCGGCGGGCGCATACACGCGCATCAGACAAACTGAACACAGAGAGGGGGGTTGGTTTAGTTTTCGATATTCGTGACACATTCAGCGATAAACGGCAATAACTCCAAATCGACTTGCCCCAAAAAAATCTGAACAGTGTGACCGCCAAAAGGGCAAAGCTGATCATGTTTCACAGCCTTGTTTTTCATAGTTTTCGCTCGATGTAATAAGCACTAGCCCGCACAAGCCGTCTCAATGTGCATCAAGCCGGGAGAGCTCGCTCTGTGCGGAGCTTTCAGAAAGGGACCGTGGGGAAAGTGCACGTTTTCTTTGTTTTTTGCCATAGCTCACTGGGCGGTGTTTTTGTTATAGCTTTTTAGTTAAAGGGCCTATAGACATGAGACCAGTGTTAATCAATAGAAGGGGACATCTTTCACAAACTTCCATTTTACACCTTTCGTCAGCAGGAAAATAGAGACTTGACTGCGATCAAAGTAAACTTGTGTTCCTGCAGAACATTCCTCTCACCTGTTGGTTAACACGTCTTTATTATTTACATTTTTAAAAGATATTTAAACTATATTCACTATATACAATGCTTAACAAATTTATTAAAACAAATGTAAGGTGTTTAACAAATGATGTAATGTTCGTGCCACTGCTGCTCTAAACTAACAGCATTGGTGATTACCAAAGTCATGTTTTAGCTTTCTGTGTCGGTTAGTCCTCCAAAATGCGTAAGCTCTTTAGTAACAGTAGTAGGCTATTTCTAATACTATAATATAATTATTGCTGTTATCTATGAAAGGCAGAGCACTTTATAGTGTTTTTTTTTCAGATACCTAATTACAGTCAAAAAGTACATACATAATGCAAGCAAGAACACAAGCTGTTATGAGGCCATTTTTGTTATTATAAATACTAATTAGTTGTTTCTGTTTGTAATTTGCCCAATAAATGACAATAACATTTTTGACAGATTCCTAAAATATTATCAAAATAATCGTGTTGCAACCCTAATTTGATGTCTGCATTTACATATTCAAGAGGTATTTTAAGAGTGTTTGATCATCTGCAATACATCTCTAAGAGATTTCCTGTCAGATGTCAAATAGAGATTTATTAAATGCATGTAAAACTGCTTCTGAGACGTTTATCAGATTACACAGCAGATGTTTCCCAGATCTTTAGCAGACGTCTTACAGATATACTTGTGCTGTCTGGGTAGTTGAGATGCAGATACAATTAACTTGTATTACTGTCATTCATAATGTCTAAATATAATTTAATTAAAAAAAAAATATATATATATATATTAGAGAGTGTTAATGGCTAATAAGCCTATAAGTACTTCTCTGCAGCCATCTATTAGAGGTAATTTAATGTCTTTTTTATCTTTAAATATCGGTTCGCTTTCCTACACTATGAAACTTTTATTTTTATAAATGGGCCAACCTATGAAGGATCAACAAATAATGTCATCACATTAAAAATAACTTTAAAATTCGGTAATACTTAAAGCTTTGAAGTGCTGAGAAAAGATGTGTGAAGCATTTAAAAACACTTTAAGACATTAGACCATTTCTGCCACAAGTTGTTCCTGTAATTATGTTAAATCCATGGTGAATGGTGGAGATTTGTCTTTATTGAACCATGTTTTTCCTGGTTTCCCCATCAGTGGCGTTTGTTCTGATATTCCTATGTTTGTTCTGAGCAGCCCGCGGCTCCGGTCCGAGCAGATAAACGGTCTGCGCCGTATAGCCCACAGGAGTAGCGTGAATTTGTTCCGCTTTCGGTTCATTTGTCCAATGTAGCTCTTGTAAATCGGGCATGAAGAGAACGCAAGGCTGTTCATTCCATTTTTTTAACTGAGAAACAACCTTTCTTTGACTGAATGCGCATTGCGATGACGTCACAGGACGCCCAAAATTTTCGGAAAATCTTTGGAAAAGTTTGCTTGATTTTCGTCCCATCCCTACTATCTAGTCATGAAGATGTATACATTTCAATTTCAGCAGGCAACTATTTGTACAGCTATATTATTATTCCAGCCACAATTAAATCATAACAATGTATATACAATTAAATCGTCAGTTTGTTGTTTTACACACATGCAAACAGACATTATTTCATACACAACATAGTGGTGAGATGCATGCATAATAAATCATTAGACGCACCCATAACAACAAAAGACAATACTTTATTTAAAATTTTCTGATAAGAAGGGTGCGCTGCAAACGCAGGGATTTTTGACGATCGTTTCTGTCCAGTCCGCTCGTTTTATCGCATTTAACCACAGCTGTCATTGTTTTTTTGTCTGGCAGCGGCAGCAGGTATGCATTCAAATTTCAAATCAAAGCCTCTACTACATCGATTCTGGCACCTAACATCACAACAAGATGATATTTTAAGTCCTTGTGTAGCCGAATCTGTGCTGGGCTGCCTCAAGTTTTCGCTTTTTTTTTTGCATGCAGCTAACGCTGTGACATATCTTTGACATCTGCCGTAAAAGGGTCTATTGTTAGAGAGAGAGATTTTGAGTGAATAATGATTTAATTTCAAAGAGTTTCCCACAAAATGGTAAAGTACAGCTTCAGAAAACATGGAAATTGGTGTAGTGCTGAGTAAATATTCTTAAAAATTCTTCAAAGGTCTGCTGAAAAAAAAAAAACATCACCAGCATACAGGTTTGAAAGGACACACGTGTAAGCAAATTATAAAAATCTCAATAGATTTTTGGCAAGTTATTTATTTAAACAGACATGTGTGCTTTAAATGTCTCTTTTCAGTGAGCATTTCAAAAGCTTTGAAAAGTCTGTGTGAAAAAAAAAATGTAAAAGCTGAGTAGTGGAAATGAGCACTGTGGTCAAAGTAGGGTGCTTAAAGCCTTTGTGCGATGCACTAGACACCAGGGCTGCCGAAAACAAAGAGGTGTCAGAGCCCCACAGTGGACCTCCTCTCTTTGGTCTTTGGTCAGGTATGCTTTTCAGTCACGCACAGGCTTCGGCCCTCCCCCCTTCCTGTCCCTGCATTTCAATGTAAATAGGCTGATTGAATGGCTGCAGCTGCCCCATCAAAAGGACAGTGCTGCTAAAGGGCCCAGTCATTGAGATTCAGCCGAGCCACGCTTCCCCCCACACACATCACAAGAAGAACCGAGCGGCAGCCCGCAGGAAGTGTTCTTCAATTTAGAAAATGGCCCCATGTAAACCTGAGCATATGTGATCCTAAAAGCAGCGATAGTGAATAAAATTCATGGTCCTATGATATGTTTGAGAGATGGTGCAACAGGACACAAAGGTAGCGGCTGATTCCAGAGAACTCAAAATACGATTGAGAAAACAATTTCTATATTAAAAAAATGCCAGAAACAAAACCCTAAACGGCATAGGTCTGATACAACATCTCTGCAACGGAAGACTAGTGTCTGCTGGTAAACAGTAAGCTAAAAACGGCTGGTGCTGCTCATACGGATAATGTATTACTCAGCCCTCAGCACATCCAATCAAAACAACTGCTGTCTACTGCTGCCCAACCCCCTCCGAGACCTTACTCACATCTGCCCACACAAGTGAATCTTCTGCCTCCCCTGCCATCAGCATCCATATAAAGCTTATTTAGAGCTGAATTTCACTCGATTAATAGGGTAAAAACTGAAATCATCAGTAACCAAACAAGTTTCACCTCTTTCATGTCCATTACAACTTAAGTGTAAACAAATAATTGTAACCAGGGTTGGGCGATATGGACCAAAGATATCGATAATTATCACGATAAATATCAAATCTTCATTTCTTTCAGGTTTAAAGACAGATGTTTGGTCCAAAGTGAAAGTTGTCGAAACCAGACCATTAATTTTCCTTAAAATAAATATCTAAATATAAACATTTATTTCTTAGTGTCTGCATGTTCTAATGAGTGATATTGTTTCAAATCAAGAAACAGGTTTGTGTTGCCTCATAATATTAATAATACTAATATCACTTTTTAGCCTCTTAGAAATGCACATTTGATAGTAGCTTGAGTTAGGATGTAGAGATCGACCGATATATCGGTTGACCGATATTTTTCCCGATATTTAAGCATTTTACCATAATCGGTTATCGGTTTTGTAAAAAAAAAAATTATCGTTTTTTAATTTTTGTTTGTTTTTTTACATAAATAATTTTACAGAGTATAACCAGCAGTGAAATTTTGTTCTCTGCATTTGACCCATCCAAGTGCACACACACCTGGAGCAGTGGACATACACACACACACACACACCTGGAGCAGTGGCCACTGTTCACTCAGGAAATGCTCCAGCACGGCCACCGCATGTAAATTTACACAAGATTAACTTGTTTGAAACACGCTGAATTATATTAACATTTACTATAGAACCATTATTTCACCAATAAACATCTAAATAAATACATCTCTATCGAAATTAATTATTTTCTCCACAAGCGATCGCAGTTTGAGTATAGTTCTGTGTAAATAGATAAACCGCGCTGTCAGCAGTTTTCATAATCTAGAATGACAAAAACATTTGAATAATTCTGATAAAACATGCCAGTTGAGAAATGCAATAAAATACAATGTTTTGTTTGTTATAGCTTATTTCAATATTCCAGAGAATATTATTCAGTGAATTAACATTATCCAGTGAATTATTATTCTTCACTCTTTAGCCTATTAAACAGCTTATAAACCTAAAACTGTAGTTTAAAATGAAGTTGATATTTTGTTTGAGTTTTCCGTCTTTTCCTTATAGGTTTTAAATGGCCTGTAAGCGCCGTGCGCGTTTTACTTTGACTTTAATATCAGCAGCAATTCGGCATCAAGCAGTGTTTAAAATAAAAAACAGCAAATACTGTGGAACCAAATAAATGAGAAAGCGAATGTTTTTTTAAACATTATCACTTAGATCAGGGGTAATAGATCGTATTCACCTCTCTCGTATTCTGTGTAGGAGAAATACGGTTCTCATGGCGCTGTGAATACAGACTGAGCGGCTCAAAGCCGCTGTATGAGAACATGATACACAAACTACTGCTCTCGCTGGATAAAAGAAGCCAGTGTCACACTAGTACACACAAGATTGGATGGGCAAGTTTTGTAATCAAGGTAAAGCTGATTACAGTGACATGATCGTGCATTAGGCGCGCGTTATGTCCGTTATAAATTATGCGCAAACGAACCGTGTATGTGCTCTCGATCACAATAACATCATATTTATGCTTGAATACAGCTCAGTATATAGTTGAATACAGCGACGTGAATAGTGAATAATAATAAAACACTATTTTATTTATTATAATTAAATTAATGCAACATAAAGATACATCCCCACAAGCCTTTTTAATTATTTATTTAATGTGTATTTTATCATTTATTTACTTTTCACTTGGTAGATCTCGGTGAGTTTTCTCCCTGACTAAGATTAATGTCAGACTCAGAAGTCAACATTAAAACGGGCACTTTTATACATTTGGTTTCGAAACTCTTCCTTGTCTTGTCTGTGTCACCTCACTCTACTTGTCAGTGTCACCTCACTCTACTTGTCTGTGTCACCTCACTCTTCTTGTCAGTCATCTCTCTTTACATGATAAATGAAATCTGATCTGTGATGTAGAGGTCTGCGCGGGACTGTTTGAGGTTTTATTCCGCACACACCCGCTCCCGCGATATATTCACAGTTTCTTCACATTTCTGCTGAAAGACAGAGAGCTAGGCTAACACATAAAAGTGTAGTCTGCACAATTTTTATTTTTTTTTTCCGTCTTGTCAAGAGTCTTGAATGTATTGACTGATAAATGTCAATAACATTTTGCTGCCAACACGGAATAAAGTTTCAGAGGAAAAAAGTTATACAAAAATTGTAATCCCTATTATAATTAGTTTTGTCAGGATATAATTAGTTTATGCTAACATTCAGTCTACAACACAATAGGAAAAAAATGTAGGTTTAGCCTAATAGCTATTTTATTAGTCTTGTCAAAACACTAAATTCATTTAACATCTTGCTGTTAACACAGTAAAAAGTGCAGCAGAGAATAAATAAATAAATTCGACACAGTCTGTCATTTAAAATGATAGGATAAGCATAATACATAAAAAAAAGGAAAGAGAATTGCACGTCCTTCAAGGACAGCGGAGTAATAAATCTGGTCGGGACAGCCGGCAATGCAGACCTAGACTGCTGTGATGCAAGACTCTCGTTCGTTCGGTGCATTGCATTTAGCAGCCGCGTTCAGTTTTAATTTTAGTGTCCTCTATCTGAACGAATTTATTTTTATTACTATAAAAACAATCTAAACGAAGGTGGGGGACGGTGCCACGGTGAGCAAGTGATGTAACAGTGTTGCGGCTTAACACCAGTATAACCGTCGTCACATCTATCGCGGCAAGCCTACTTCACTCTGTTATTTATTTACTTTATAACAGTAAATAAATATCGGTTCTGAATATCGGTTATCGGTTAATAAACGTATAAATAATCGGTATCGGTTATAAAAAATCAATATCGGTCGATCACTATTAGGATGCAGAGGTTTTTGTTTTCTTTTCTTTTATTAAGCATTGGTCCCCCATAGTCGCATACAATTAAATCATGATAAACAGTTAAAACTACACATATAGCACCTCAATAACATGGTAAAAATGTAACTATATAGTTTTTAGGTAGCCTATTTGTATGAAAAACAGTAGTCTAAAACCATTCAGTATATATGCACACATGCTATAGCTGCCTTAACCACACATACATACATGATACCATAATTATAAACCATTACTCCTGTAATAAAATTAAATGAATATCCATTATTTCTGCCAAAATACCATGGTGCAGTGAGTGTTACTACAGTAAATCCATGGTAAATAATGGCGATGTGTAGATTGAAAAGCCTTCTGACTGTCACGTTGCACACAGTGTTTCTCCTGTTCGGCTTGTGTTCTTCGCTGAATTCAAGCGTTTCACACTGACTGGATCTCACAGCGCTGCTTAGTGTTCGCGTGACCGAGTAAACGCATCTGCTCTAGTGAGCTTGTGCCTCGTGGCACTTTGAAACGTGATCCGAGCGGATAAACTGTCCGTGTGACGCGATTCAAATTAGTCGCGCGGTTTCATTCCGCTTTTGGCGCATTAACATTATTTCGAACATTTATCGAACTCTTCATATCGTTTTATCGAGGAAAATTCTATTTATATAGAATTAATATTTATAATATTCCAATAAATTGTTATCGCATTGTCGCCCAGCCCTAATTGTAACACCATACTCTTATAATTTTTAAGGTAGGTAGACATGTACCAGTATTCTGTAATACGATATTAGGTCGTATTGAACATGCACTGTTCAATACGAACAGGCATTTTAAAATAATTTTAGATATCTAGATTTATAGAATGTGTTTACCATCAACTGGTTTAATTTAACAACACTGTATGCATGCGCACTCTTATGTAAACAACCCAAAAATGATGAGAAGCATGGCAAAAGGAGCGAAGGAGACCAACTGAATGAAAATACAAATTACAGTAAAAGAGAGAAAATAAATAACGTAACTAAGGCTGGCTCGATACCACTTTTTCAGAACCGATACGATACGATACAAAAAATTCTGAGTATCTGCTGTTTAATTAAAGAATCCTGGAAGCACAAATGTTTCCCCCTTGACTCGTACTGCACAAAACGTGGTTCAATAATGCTGAATGTTACAGGGACCAATTAATGCAAATGCAGATCCAGAAATGCTAAGGTTTACATATGGTGGTGTGCTCTTAATGACAGCTTTCTTAAAAATATATCCTATTCCTAAAATAACCCAATATATCAGCTTGCATACAGTATTGCAATAAATCGTATCGCAACCCCTGTATCGTATCGCCAGATTCTTGCCAATACACATCCCTAGTAAAAATCCACCCACTCATTTTGGTATAATCTAAAAAAAAATAATAAACAGTCTCTCAGAAAGAGCCGTTTCAGATTCTCCCTCTGTTCATGTCACTGAGGGGGAAAAGTCCTGCCCATTTGTGACGTTGCCCTGTAGACACAGCCTTGAGTGAGACGCTGTGGTCCGCCTCCATTACTGATTACTTGCTGTAGCTGCTGGAGATATTCATGGATAGTCAAAACAAAGTTTTAAATGTTAAAACGGCTTGCCATAATATATAATATATGTATATATTATGTATTGATAGTTTAATAAGGATGCACCGAATGTTCGGCAACCGAATAAGTGAAAAGACAGAATAATTTGTAGCGAACAATGACATTATGCGATCAAATAGAGGCAAGCACTAATGCAGCAAACACGTCTGCAGTGTGGAAGCATTAAAACTGTCCGAGAGAGAGACGCAGACATCATTACAAGCCGGAAACACAGACAGTGAGAGACTGCTCAGCGCTGCTTCTCATGTCTCCGATGAGAAGAGGAAGGGGTGGTTGTTGCTGGTTACTGTGTTGATTGAAATCCTGAAACGGATAAGCAAATAAACTACAGAATATTATGTTTTCTAAAACACGCACGAATGGCATGTATTCAAACAGCACTGCACGAGCTCGCGGCGTCAGGGTTCAAAGTTCAAACCGCGAGGAAATTCTGCGCTGAAACACTTACTCATCATGTGCTCATTTTTTCATATTTTTTTTAAAAGCGTGTGACAATGTGATACGTGTGACAAACATCTTTCCAAATTCGTAACGAGATATATCTGAGAAGTATCTGCATGCTGTTGTCAACAAACAGAAGCACTTCCTGGTTCCTGCATATTTCCACCAAAATAAAAGCTCCATCAACATTCATAAATGTTAGTATTGTAATTTTACTCTTGTTCTGTAAAATAAAAAAGACAATTATAATGATAATAATAATTACCCTACAACAGCTGTATTAATACATTTACTATAGCATTCACACAGTAGTGTTCAAATTGGGATCTGTAATATTTTAAAAGAAGTCTCTTCTGCTCAGCAAGGCTGCATTTATTTGTAAAGCAGGACAAAAGAGTAAAAAGCTGATTTTGGCCATTTAATTTATGCAATAGGACAAAAAAAATTAAAAATAGGTCAACATGGGGGAGAAAAATTTAGAAAAACCATGTTCGGTATTCTGCCTTCAGTGTTTCATTTTGTTCGCCAAGAATTTTCATTTCGGTGCTTCCCTATAGTTTAACTAAAGAATTCACCAACTGATAAGAAAATAATAAATAGATTAATTGAAAAATAATCCATAGATTAGTCAACAATAAAAATAATCGTTAGCTGCAGACATTTATATATAGCAGAAGTACTGGGATAAAAGTTTATAGTTTGTGTATAAACACTAATTGTCTACAGTAGCGATCAAAACGAAAGTATCTTAACACTTGTATTGTAATGTTTATCTTCCGCTAGGATGTGGCGATAACCCATTTAAACATGTATTTGACATTGAATCATTCCTTCAGGAGATTTCAACAGTGAAACAAGTCTTTAGTGAGACACTGACTCCATTTTTTATTAATATATATATTTTTAAAAGACTCAAGCAATGAACATTTTGTCAGAACACTAGTAAATTATGTTATTTTGTAAGAGAATCGTGATTTCCAATTTATATATATAAAAAAATTATTCTCAATTTGTCCAGAATCGTGCAGCTCTAGTTTACATTACATATATTAACCTACTACATATAATTCATTAAAAAAAGAAGTTTAATTTCATAAAGTATAAGTTGATTTCAAAATGCACCTACATTTTTTGCATCTTGTGTTTTTCAGTTGAATGAAAGACCATTTTTCCCTATATATTTCATCATTGAGGGTATAAAAAAATAAAATAAAATAAAAGTCTAAAAATCTCATCTCGTTCTCGTAAACCCAGTCTCGTGTCTCATCTCGTGCGATAAGTGTCTCGTCTCACCCCTACTATATAACCATTATTTCGCCAATAAACATCGAAATAAATACATCTCTATTGAAATTAATTATTTATTATCTGCGCAAGCGATCGCAGTTGGAGTATAGTTCTGTGTTAATACATAGATAAACCGCGCTGTCAGCAGTTTTCATAATTTATAATGACAAAAACATTTTAATAATTGTGATAAAACATGCCAGTTAAGAAATGCAATAAAATACGATGTTTATTTCAATATTCCAGAGAATATTATTCAGTGAATTAACATTATCCAGTGAATTATTCTTCACTCTTTAGTCTATTAAACAGCTTATAAACCTAAAACTGTAGTTTAAAATGAAGTTGATATGACTCCTGTCCTTTATTTTCTCCATTTGAAAACATTAGACATTCTTTTGCTTATTGTTAATATCAGTGTGGATTATGATGCTTTTTGTAAATACAATGTTTCTATTGTTGTAATTTAAAGATTAAATTTAACATGAAAAACTGTTTTTTTGTTTCATTTTCAACTGCTGTTTGTTGTTAAGATGACTGAAAGGAAGAAAAACCAAAGCGAAGAATGGACTTACTTCACTCTGTTATTTATTTACTTTATAACACTAAATAAATATCGGTTCTGCATATCGGTTACATAAACATGCAAATATTTGGTCTCGGTTGTAAAAAATCAATATCGGTCGATCACTAATATTGAGCTGAAGCTTGACTTTGCAAATTTAAAAATCGAAATCAAACCGCAATCGCAATATGTCAAAAACAAATTGCAATTAGATATTTTCCTCAAATCGCACAGCCCTACAACACATAACATTTACAGGAAAGGTAATATTTTGTTGTATTATGAAGCCAATATATGATATAACAGTCCCGTACTATGACAATACTATCGCACCTATACACAGGTTTAAAAGATAAGCCTCAGTTCATAAGAGCTGATGCTGAAAGATCAAAAGAAACCACTGAGTGATAATATACAGAGAGAAGAAATGCGGCAAAGAAGAGAGCAGGGGAGAAAGAAGTGTCTCCTTTGATGTATGAGAGTTGGGGAGAAATGTTATCAAACGCACTGCAGAGGAAGCACAACCTGTGCCCAAGAGAAGAGGCTTCGGGCTGAGAAAACCTTCATACCCCAAAATCAAGAGCCCCCTCCCAGGTATTTGTGGGTGGATGCCATTCAGCATTGTCTGCGTTAGTGCATTTGTGTGTTGCCATAGGGAGAGAGTGTTTCAAAGGGGTTTATATGGCATCTGGCTGTCCAAGAAGTATGGAGGGGCCTATAAAACATTTACACCGCAGGAGAGAAGTGAAACGTGAGAGAGGAGAGTGAGCGTTCCTGTTTACAGACACTAACCCTATGCAATGAGGAAGGGGAAGGCCAAAGGAAACCAGCACACAATAATGTCATGTGAGTACTGGCTCACACTATAATAGCACCAATAGCATTTTCAACAGTGGGGAAATAAGATTACATCAATATTCACTGAGTAGGGCTCCAAAAACAAATATTTTGACAAAATGTATATTTTGGCATTTAACATTAATTCCTTTCTGTTTCCACTTCAGACTGTTTGATGCACATGCAGGTGTCAGCGCTCATTCGGTTAAGTCTGTGAAGTTTAAAGGGGTGGTCTACCGACTTTTTTCGAAGGCGTAATTATGTTTTTTGGGTGCACTATGAAGTGTTCATGCTTCGTGCTTTTTTAAATAAGGCATTATCTTTCACACATTTTACCTTTATTCTACACTGCTTTTCCATTCTTGTAAAAACGGTCTGTTGACTTCCTCCCTCAGAAATGTACAATGGGCTCACATTGGTTAGTTGGCCCAGTGTGTTGTGATTCGCTGAACACCTAGTGCTCTTTGTCCGTAAACGTCACACCTCTTACCATAACGGATAGTTGCATGCGCTCCGAGTGTATTGTAAACCGTTTCGTCAACGTTGTCTTTTTCAATTTGCTTAAAATTAGCTTTAGCACTCTCTCTAGTAGGGGTCGACCGATTATCGGCGCCGATATTGAGCATTTTTACGATTATCGATATCGGCCATTTTCAAAACAGATTTGCCGATTTTTTTTTTTATGCAAACAAACATACTATTTACAGGTGAAATTATTTAATGTTTAAATGCACTATTTGGCTCGATGCAGCCTATCTGAGCTCAACAATCTGTGGCCTAGAGCAATCTCCACCCACCGCTCATCTGATATGTAGAGAGTCATGAGTCCGACCAATCAACGCGGAAAACTGAAGGCAGTCTCACACCAAAAGCACTTGCTAACTGGAGCTGCGTCAGTGATCACGCATCAGTTGTCTCTCAAAGGTAAGGCAGCAGACGTTCCTGAAGTTGCAATAAATCACAATCCACTATGATGTCCGCGATGCGGAAAATGATGGCGGAATCGCGGAATGCAGTCATATAATGGAATTTACCGTATAACGCGGAATGTCATGGAATTTGTCGAAGTTTGGATGAATTGATCAAAACTAGGTCAGTACACTTAAATCGACTCGCGCTATGGACTAGTATCTATAAATATTAAGCCGCAAAAACACTATTTAAATATGATGTTTATATGATATGACGATCGTTTTACTCAAATAAAATGGTCAAATGCTCATGAAGTGACTCTCCGAGCAGTTCTGGGGATGTTGTTCATGTATTTATGTCCTCATTTAGTGAGACGGCAGATGCTGAAAACACCGCGAGCATCACGCGCTTCAGTATGTATGTGTGCAGTAAATGAAACCGCACGTCTGTGTCATTCATTAACAGAGATGCAGAACATGCAGGATTCATATTTAAATAGTGTTTTTGCGACTTAATATTTATAGATACTAGTCCATAGCGCGAGTCGATTTAAGTGTACTGACCTACTTTTGATTAATTCATCCAAACTTCGACAAATTCCATGACATTCCGCGTTATACGGTAAATTCCATTATATGACTGCATTCCGCGATTCCGCCCGCATTTTCCGCATCGCGGACATCATAGTGGATTGTGATTTATTGCAACTTCAGCAACGTCTGCTGCCTTACCTTTGAGAGACAACTGATGCGTGATCACTGAGGCAGCTCCAGTTAAGAGTGCCGGTGTGAGACTGCCTTCAGTTTTCCGCTGATTGGTCGGACTCGTGACTCTCTACATATCAGATGAGCGGTGGGCGGAGATTGCTCTCAGAGATTGAGAGATCGCCTCACTCTCACAGAGTGTTGAGCTCAGACAGGCTGCATCGAGCCAAATAGTGCATTTAAACATTAAATAGTTTCACCTGTATTATTTATTCACCAATAAATAATGTCACCTGTAAATAGTATGTTTGTTTGCATAATAAAAAATAAAAATAACAAAATAATAATTTATCGGCAAATCTGTTTTGAAAATGACCGATATTGATAATCGTAAAAATGCTTAATATCGGCGCCGATAATCGGTCGACCCCTACTAAATAAGATTTCCAGAAATGTCCAAACAAATAACTAAAATACTACAAAAATGTGACTTTAAATATTTTTCCCAAGCCTGGAAATGGCTCGGAGAAAAGTTATTCCACGATAGTCCCTGGCATGGGTACCGGCAAAGCTATGAATATCAATAGCAATGCAACGTCCGCCATTGTTGATAGTTTGTTTAGGCTTGTTCAGGATGGATCTACGCTGCACGGACAGGTTGGTGCGAGGCATCGGGGTGCTGCGGGAGTGACTGGAAAGCAGACTGCTCTTTCTGCTTTTGGATCGCTGTCGGGGTGCTTTAGTGTGTTGTCTGCCGATCGATTGACCGGTCTGCGTTGCGCCGATGCACCAAGAACAAGCCTGTTGTGCCACGCTATTGAACCAAAACATGAAACGTATTATGACGCAAGACCTGGCTCTGTATTGGCTCTCTAGCCTGTGGAAAAGCAACCGGTTCTTAAAGGGCTCGTCAGTCAAACCAACTAAGAAGAACCGGCAAGAGCAATAGCTCTGAACTAGCACCTGGTCCCTGCTGGTGGAAAGGGGTATCAGAAGAATATCATGGAGCCACTGACTAGCAATAACCAAAGCACTAAAACAACAGCTGTCTTCACACTATTAGACATCCACAAATCAACTGGCCTGGAAGCATATTCTATACGTTTACAAAAGACTTATAATCAGTTTAGTGATAGATGATTGTTAACATACTGTCCTTAAAGAACTGTTTTTATTTGTAAACAGTAAGACTGAAAAAAGCCCTGCAATGAGGAACGCTGGGTCAAAAAATGTATGTCTCCGCAGACCTAAATACGTCATAATTCTCATGGTGACCGAGCAATGCATGGTTTTGTTTCAAACCCACAAAAAGGCTTACACACCATATATGACGACGTTTACAAAAGCAATGTCATACCTTAAATAACATTTAATCTCCAACCACAGGATCTTTAAAGCACTCTATGAGTTGAACTGGACAGAATTAGCTCTCAAAAGGCTTAGCTGAGTGAGACAAAGCAAATAATTACGGACGAGTATGCCATCAAAGAAAGGAAATGCTTTCTGAAGCTCCCAGTACCAGCATTCCTGACCCCACACCCCAACCAAAACTCCATTTCCCCTCTCTGCCAAACAATAAGCAGACTCTCGAAATACAAGAATTGTGTAGACAAACAGGCCTGACAACCTGAGACTAACACCTACGGATCATACTTTAGCTAAATCCTAATTAGTGCTCTTAAACCGCCTTCTGGTAAACAGTCTACAAGTACCATAAGTCAGCTAAGTTCTTAAGGGGAGAAACAGGAAAGCGTATTTTGCAATGCTGCTGCGTAAAAGTTGTGCTTAAAAGAAATAAACAAAAGTGAGGAAGGAGGGATGTAAAGTGGCAGCAGAGTATGTGAAGAGAGGGAGAGAGAGTGTGCTAACGCCCCAACACCGCCGCAGTGTTCTTCCACTGCACCAACACCAGCTCTGTTTACTTCATCACAAACTTTCATAGATTCCCTCTCTATTCTTCAGATCACCCTTTAAAGAAGTATTGTATGGTCTTGCTTCAATGCAGCTCATTGATGAAGCAAACAATCACACCGCATAATGTCTAAACAAGCACGTAGACAGCTCACATCCACATGCAGCCTTCACAAAATGTGTTTTCAGAGCCTCTGCTCACACCACATAAGAAACAGTGAAGTTCAGGTCTGTTGTTTCAAATCAACAACAAGATTTAATGCAGAGAATGGTTAGCCACATAAGAATACAGGTTTGCACTGAGAATGATGATACAGAATGGTTGTAGCACTGGATCTGCCTTAATGGATCTAGAGTGAAATCTGTGGGCAATTATACTATTACAACTGTGTTTTCCCTTCTCGCCAGAAGCAAATTCAACATGAGAAAAGAAAACCAAACCAAAACTGCTATCATGTTGAAATCATAATAGGACCAATCTCATAAAAACACTGAGAACAGAGTGTTGCAGTGATCTAGTATTTACAGTCTGTGCACTCAAATACAGAGGCTAAATGTTTAAGCAGGCTAAATTATTGGAGAAGTCCTGCACGTATCACCAGAGAGAAAACTGGAAGATCCAGTTATGACGTTGTTTAAAAATGATTAGGTCCTTTATTCTTTAAAATTACAAATATAAAGATAAACCATTCAGAACAAGATTAATTTAGAAAGTGCTGTGTGTAATGGTGCACTGATAACCGAACGTACATTTGTATTATAGATCTTATTCTGCATTTCCATAATCCCTGCAGCTACTTCAGTACACAAAATCAATGTGGAGACAACAATATTTCCTCCATATGTGCCCTTGAAACATACATATATTAAGCTGCCCATCCCAGTGGCTGATTTCTGCAGGGCAGCTGAGCCCGTCTGACCATATCCGATTCCCAGAGAGAGAATGACAACATGACGAGGATTATTTTCATTTCTCCAGCTTCACACGCTCAGCTTCAATTATTGCAGACCTTCGATATTATAGATCTATGCAACCCATAGGAATGAATAAAGGTGCACAGCCTGACAAAATGCATATATTTTTTGCATTACGCAAACATTTCTTCGACTTCAGGATGAGGGAAACAAACTCCCGTTAGCAACGGGGCTAAAGCCGTTAGCGGGCTAACGTTACGCGTGAAAAGTCGATGCCTGAGAGGACGTTCAGACGTTTTCCCGATACCAGATGGCTTTTAAAAGAGTAAAGAGCTATTTAAAATTGCGTACCTTCTTCAAAACGTGAGCTACATCTACAAAATTATACTTGGTATTCCCTCCCGATGCTTGTTTTTCCCATTTGAGGCCTTCTGCTTCAGCGAGCTCCGATCCGGGAACATACGAGGCTCATCTCAGTCCGCTCCAGCGTGCTAAGCTAATCACTGATTACCTCCTCCAAAAATGCGATGATTAAAATCTCTCAGGGCTCCGATAAACTGGTAAGAGAAGGGGTTATAAACTCTCCATCCGTCCCTTTAAAAAAGTCCACGGGTCTCAGTAACGTTAAGTTTGCTGATTTGGCTTGATTTCAGGTGTAAAAATAAAATTCCGCTTCAAGTTAATCCTCTGCGTACGACTCCTTCCGAACCTTTTCAATCGGCCTTTGACTCGCGCTGACGAAGAGCGGACGAGAAGCGTTGAAACGTGGACTGTGATAGGCTGACGCGTATGGGCGGTCACTGTTTGTTCCCCGTTGCAACGGTGAAACTGGCGCCATTGTGATTCTTTTCGCGGAAGCTTCCACGTACTTTTCTATGGCGACCTCGAGCCGTAATGGCGGAGACAGTGGCATGTTTTTGCGAGCTCCATTTGCGTGAGAGGAAAATGGAGAGCCTGCTTGGGTATATGTAGTAAAGTTGTTTGATTTTTTTTTTTACGAGTGAAGAGGGGTGTCGGAATTGTTTTTAATTATCGCGTTTTAATTTCAGACTGATCTGAAACAGCCGTTTATTGATATCTACATCATAAGTGTTACAAACTGTTTGTCGGTGAAGGGTTGCGAGACCATCAGCCACAGCACGATTTGCTTTCTTTGACTGTTGTCTGGTAAATGTGTGTCAGTTGTATGTTTTGGTTTTTGTTTTAATTTCTATTTGACGTCACAAGCCTCAGTGACTGTGACGCCGAATTCTTGCGATCAGAATAATGCAATAGCTCCCTCTATTGAAAAGAGCCCAAACTAGCTGTCTGAGATATATCCTCCTTTATTCTCGACCATCTTGTTATAAATATACTTAAGTGTTTTGCCCTCACTTCGTATCCTAACATAAAATACATCACACATGTCCATACCTGTAAGTGCAAATAAGAATGTCAGATGTGTAAAATCTTACTTCGACAAAAAGCTGAACAGTGCGACATCAACATGACTATACATCTTAATAATGATTAATAATTTATTTTGCCTATATTTCGGCACTATAACTAGATTATATTTATTTGTTCACTATAACTACATTGTAAACATTACAATTACAGACGTTGTCTTTGCGCATGCCCAACTAGAACGGTTTGTTTTTTGTTTCATAAACGTGCAAGTAGAACTACATTTCCCATCAGTCCGTTCTCGAGCTGTTTACGTTCTGATTGGCTAATTCCGAAGGTGAAAGTTGAACACGGACATGTTTTTCAAGCCCGCACGGTAAACATCATTAAAGTTCACGGCTTTAGTAGTCCGTTTAGCTTTGTATTTGTATAATTTAAGACCGTTTTGTATTTAAGCATTTATTTGTTATCTATGTTTGTGATATATTCGAGCAGAAGACGCGTTTGTTGTTTTACAGCAGCTATATTAGGCTGTGTTGGATAAGACCTGCAGAATCACAATGACAGCTGCGTGATAGCACCTCTTGGGGAGGTCACGTTAAAGACTGCCGTTTGGTATAGTATGTTTTTGATCCAAGCGACGCAATAAACCAGCTTTTAGTATGGCAGCGCTACTTTTGCTGCGCGGGAGCAAATGTTACGACAAACGGGTTTGGTCGCTATCGTCTCGTTTAAGCTGTTTTCAAACCTGCAGAAAACTCCTGGAGCGCAATGTGACTTCATACTTGCCTTTAGTGAGTCCAAACAAACGAGGTCTAAAATCAGGACACATTCAGGTGGGTTATTTAAACGTAGACCAAGCATTATGTAAACTATTTATGCTACGAAGTCATGCTATCTTATTTAAGTGTATGAGGAACAGCTTACACATAACGTCCAATGCCGATATAATGCTGATTTATACGGTTTATATAGAACATACAGTTGTAATGTAATGTAGAACAGGATACTTTTGAATATTATAAAATGAGTACATTATCTATGATAAATCAATTCTGTTGGTAGATTTTAGTATTTATATTTTCTTGAGAAAACAGAGCAGATACATCATAATAATAGCATGTAATATGATTATGCATGAGAATGACCTTGATGTTACTTGGGTGATTAACCAAGTTGCCATTGTTTCACAGAACATTTTGAAAAAGCCTTTAATACCGAGGCTTATCGGACTTGAATTTCATTGTCGCCACAAATTGGTCACAAATCCTGAGAAACTTTGGAAACTATTAGGTAAGTATGAAATTTAGTAAGTAATGAAATTTCTTTGTTTTGGCTGGACAGAGATGTGATGCAGAATGTTAGATTTTTTTTTTATCTTAATTATTTTTCTGAACGGTGTTGCATAGCATAATGCAAATGTTTTCACATCTGTCAGGCTCTACTCACTATTTCAGCACATCCAACAGAAGACATGAAAAGAAAGAAGGTGGAAAAGGGAAGAATCCAGAGGAGGATGAAGGTATTTTCTGAATTTTAGAAAAGGTAGTTTACAAACTACTTTCTAAATGCATCTTGTTCTGAATGGTTTATCTGGTTTGCTTTTATTTTTAAAGAAAGAAAAAGGACCTAATCATTTTTAAACAATGTCATAACTGGATCTTCCAGTTTTCTCTCTGGTGACACACGCAGGCCTTCTCCAATAATTTAGCTTGCTTAGACATTTAGCCTCTGTATTTGAGTGCAGCATCCAAATCTCTAAATCTAATCAACAACTGATAGATAGAACCAAGCTGTGTTTTTTTGCTCAATAATTTGCTACACTGGTATGTGCCTCACAATACGGAACAAAACGTCTGTCACTAATTCAGTTTCCTCATGATTTATTGCGTTTATAAGGGCATTTTCTAAACTTTATTAAACATTTCATATTAATAAAATCTTTGAATTCTTAATTTTAATCAATAAATCAAACTTGAATAATAAGGGACTGATTTGTTTTAAAATTAACGAGTGAATCATTGAATTAAAAGATTTTTCAAACAACTGATTCATTCAGAAATGAAGAAAGTGACCATGTTTATGAATGCATCATTTAATAATTCACTCAATCAATTTAATGAATCACCACTGTGTGCCTCAAAGACATGCAGTATTTTTTATTGCCGTTCATACTTAATACTTAAGTTGGTTATACTAAAAGGATAATGCAATGTTTTTTTTTTGCTTTTGCTAAGTGAGCTACATACTCAATAGTGTCATTAACAATTACAGTTTTATTGTATATCACACTGTTCTGCTTATTACATGGCTACAGGTAATTTAAATTGTAATTGTTTTGTTTAGAGACCATGAAGTAAAATGACAGACATGGAATTGGCACAGCTATATAGGACATCAAGTTGAATGAGACAACAGTCAATAAATGCAATGTGTTGACTAATCAGACACAAGTAATTCAATGAGGCACAAATAATTTCATGCCAGATTATTCATGCGTCCTTCACTTCATTCTTTACTCCCTAGAAGAGAAAAAGAGACGAGAGCAGGATGAACAGATGTATAGGGAACGACTGCGCACACTCTTTATTGTTGCTGTCATCATGAGCTTGCTCAACTCCATCAACACCAGTGGAGGGAACATATCCTGGAATGATTTTGTAAATGAAATGTTGGCCAAAGGGGAGGTGTCACGAGTACAGGTGGTGCCAGAGAGTGACATTGTGGAGATCTACCTTCACCCTGGCGCAGTCATCTTCGGCAGACCTGTGCGTCATTTCACATACAAGCGACAGTTGATTTTAAAATAATTGTTATTGTTTTGTTGCTATTAAATCCAGTTTGACTAATTTCCTGTTGTCTGTTGTAGAGACTTGCCCTGATGTACCGAATGCAGGTGGCCAATATTGATAAGTTTGAGGAGAAGCTTAGAGCAGCAGAGGAAGAGCTGAATATCGCTACCAAAGACAGAATACCAGTGTCCTACAAGCGCACAGGCTTCTTTGGGAAGTGAGTAATTTGGACCTTCAACAGAGTATACAATCCTGGCAAGCTGAAAAAAAAGATTGAAATCGACTGTTGGCATAACAAAGTATCACTAGATCAATTTCTTGTCCTTCACAGTGCTCTTTATGCACTCGGTATGGCTGCCATTGGGGTTGCAATTCTCTGGTACATCTTCCGACTGGCAGGAATGGGCGGGAGAGATGGCGGCTTTAGCGCTTTTGTAAGTCAGGATTCCTTCATTTACATTCGTTGTAGAATTGTACAATTCAAATATTTTCTGATGTCAAATAATCTGCCTGCTACACCAGAATCAATTAAAAATGGCAAAATTCACTATTGTCGATGGGAAATCTGGGAAAGGTGTAAGCTTCAAAGACGTTGCGGGAATGCACGAGGCCAAGATGGAAGTCAAAGAGTTTGTGGACTATCTAAAGGTAAGGGCATCTGAAAATTAGACCCAAAACTTTCATTAATGTTACAGTGAAATCTTCTAGTTATTCATGCTCTGTTTTATTTGTTGCTGCATTACCGAGAGCAATTCTATAATGCTATGTGAGAATGTTGCATTCTCAGCAAAGGGAACCCTGTAACAGGCATTAGCATAAACTAGAGTTGCGTGATCTTGATTTTTTACCCAGTAACAATAATTAGGCAATATTTAGCTGATTGTGTTTTTGTGATGGTTTAGACCTGTCGTGGACTGCTGACTCCCATAGCTTTCATATCTGTCATCTGTGGTTAGTTCACAGTGTAGTGACAGCAGCTTTTCATGCCCTTAAACTGGTTTCCAGAGACATTCTTTTACCTTTTATAAGGGCAATTTCTTTCCTATCCTTGTTAGATGTATGCATCCGTTCAAATTCTTAAATGGTGTCAATAACTTGTTAGTTAGAATAGTCCAACACTATCCTCTGTATTTTTCCTATAAGAGCAAGCACGGCCATTTGTAAATGTAATGTCTGTCACCTGCTTCCAGCTAATTTTAACTGTACAAAACAGCTTGTTTTGCTGCTTGATATTGCAAACTGGTGTGTTACCCTATTATTAATGTATTATCTTAATTTTGAACACTGGTTTGTAGTGCAAACAGTTTTACTGTTTACTGCACATTGTTATCCTCCTCGTTATTTCCCTACAGTGGCTAATAAACCCAAAGTCTCGCACATTCACAGAAAACAGCTAACTTCCGTTGGAAAAATAAGGTGGATGGGTTGTTATTTCCAATCAGTTGAAATCAGTACCAACAGAAAACCTAAATCTGCGTTTAGCTTTATTTACACTGCAATTCCATAAATAATGCTATGAAATTAATGCTTGAATCTTTGAATATTGAAATATCCACATTTTCTTACCATAAAATGGGTGCAGCCTTTTGTAAATTCTATGGATCTAGCTTCCAGTCTCATCTCGTCAAGCTATATTTAGCTGTACAAAACAGTTCGTTTTGCTGCTTAATATTGAAAATTGATGTATCTTACCATATTATTTTATCTTAACGATGAACACACTGGTTTGTAGTACAAACTGTTTTACAGTTTATTCAATGTTGTTATTATTCTCGTTATTTACCTAATAGCGGCTAATTAACCAGAAGTCTCGCCCATAGGCTTACTTCTACTTTGAAGAAAAAGGTGTATAAACAAACAAAAAAATGCTAACATTGTTTTTTTGTTTCTTTTGCAAAGTGAGTAACATACTCGGTGTCAGCTTCCACATTTTAAAATAGCAGTGTACAGCATGTATTTGTTTTTATTATTTGGAGTTGCTTAAAATTATGCATTCTTGTTATTATTATTATTATTGTAGTATAATAATCACAGTAATCTTTAATAAGTGTTAACCTTCTTCTACAGTCAGTTTTCTTTTTCTGGTCAGCCGCAGTCATGACAGACCAAAATATTTAACTGTCCACGTTTAAATCTAGTTACCTGAATATTACCATCTGTTCCTGTTTGTGGGTTCAATTACCAGGGAACAACTGAAAAAATTTATAGCCTGAATGCACTGTAAGTCGCTTTGGATAAAAGCGTCTGCTAAATGCATAAATGTCGTTTTTGTACAAACATTTGAAGTTAACTATATCGCTTGAGAACTTAGGTTGCTACTGCCAGAGTAATGCAGGAATGCACGTTACAAAAGAATTATTTGCATAGCCTATAATCTGTTTTCTTTTAAAGAATCCAGAAAGATACATTCTGCTTGGGGCCAAGGTACCTAAGGGCTCTCTGCTCCTGGGGCCCCTGGCTGTGGTAAAACTCTGCTGGCTAAGGCAGTGGCAACAGAAGCTCAGGTGCCCTTCCTTGCCATGGCAGGTTCAGAGTTTGTGGAGGTGATCGGAGGTAATTCAGTGCAATAAACTCTGTATATTTCATCATCCTGAAGCAACTATAAAGTAAACATATTTAAATCTGAATGATCTTTCCCCACCCAGGCCTTGCTGCAAGAGTGCGAAGTCTTTTCAAAGAGGCTCGTGCACAGCGCCATGCATCGCCTACATCGATGAGATTGATGCTGTGGGGAAGAAACGGTCCACAAACATGTCTGGTTTCTCAAACACGAGGAAGAGCAAACCCTTAACCAGCTACTTGTGGAGATGGATGGTAATAATGAGGGATTTACGAGACTAGTCAACTAAACCATAACCCTTTTTACATGATACATTCATTTGAAAAGTATTTATCTGAAGTGGAAACAAAATCTTTCACCTCAGATCTCGCATGAGTTCATTTATGAGTTCATTTATAAGTGTTTTTCATGGTAACAGGATAACAGCAAAACCTTGACTGTGCTTACCTAACTTTTATTTGAGGAATTATTTTTATAATAGACTATTGAGTTGATGCTGCACTGCATATTTATTCAGTTGATTTTAATAAATGTCTGTATTGGCTAACATGATCATCTGAGATTATCAACATATTTTCCATCTCTCTTTTCAAGGAATGGGTACCACAGATCATGTGATTGTCCTGGCCTCCACTAACCGGGCAGACGTTCTGGACAATGCACTTATGAGACCAGGCAGACTTGATAGACACATATTTATAGACCTGCCAACTCTTCAGGTAATGAATGTTCAAAGGGGATGTATAACAGCTATAGACCAGCTTATTTTATTAATTTCTTGCTTATCAGATGTTCCAAGTGTGAATAACTTTAATTATGAAGTAGATCTGCGTTATACCAGTATTCTGTGTCAAGTACACTGATGTTGTGCTCTAGAATATTTTATATTATATATTATATTATCATCAATGCCAACCATAACAACAAATGCTGCGTAATATATTTGTGAAAACAATGATACATTGCCATTTAATATTTTGGTGTAAATAGCATTTATAATACAATACTTGCTTTTCACATTTGAACAATGTCATGCATCCTTGCTAAATTAAAGACGTGTTATGTTTCAAAAATTTAAAATAAATATTACTCCCTCAACATTCTAATCATCAAAGAATCATTAATAGTTATATATAATAAAGATTTTCTTTAAAAAAAAAATAATAATAAATGAGCACCAAATCATCATACTAGAATGACTGCTGAAGGATCGTGTGATTGTGTTCTAGGAGAGAAAGGAAATCTATGAGCAGCACTGAAGATCCTGAAGCTTACTCAGCCGGCAGACTTCTACTCCCTGCGTCTGGCAGAGTTGACACCAGGCTTCAGTGGTGAGTGTTGTTTTGACTGTGGCTGTGTTATCTCCTAACACCACATCCTGTCACAATTACCCTTTGTGCATTGTTCATATTTCCAGGGGCAGACATCGCCAACATCTGCAATGAAGCTGCCCTTCATGCTGCCAGAGAGGGCTTCAAGTCTATTGACACATTTAACTTTGAATACGCTGTGGAGAGAGTCATTGCAGGTATTCAGCTCCTAGGTTCAGTTGAGCTAAAAATAGCATACTCTGATATTGCATTAACAGATTTCTACACAATCAGCTCTATTTGTTGATCACATTGTGTGTGATTTTGTAGGGAGTGTGAAGAAGAGTAAAATCCTATCTAAAGAAGAGCAGAAGGTGGTGGCTTTTCACGAGTCTGGTCATGCTTTAGTGGGATGGCTGCTAGAACACACCGAGGCTGTCATGAAGGTAAACGGCAAGCTAAGCTAAAAGTACTATTAAAGTCTATGTGAGTTTTGTGCTATATTCTGAAGTCTTTAAAAACACATGTGAGGGATAGAGCAAACCTTTGGTTATTAGAATCTTCATTTTTATGTGAACTACCTTTGGGAAGTTGTGGCCTAATGGTTAAAGTCAGACTCGTAATCAAAAGGTTGTGAGTTCGAGTCTCGGGCCGGCAGGAATTGTAGGGGGGGAGTGAATGTCCAGCGCTCTCTCCACCCTCAATACCATGATGAGGTGCCTACACATTATAGCTATTACTTTGTGATAAATATGAACAATTTATTAATATACTAGAATCCATTAAGATATCATGTGTGTTTTTTAACCGTGAACTTGTTCTCCAGGTTTCAATTGCTCCCAGAACAAATGCTGCTTTGGGCTTTGCTCAGATCCTGCCAAGGGATCAGTATTTATTTACTAAAGAGCAGCTCTTTGAGAGGATGTGTATGGCTTTGGGTGGACGAACCTCTGAAGCAATCACCTTCAATAAGGTCACCACAGGTACGACATATACACATCTAATATAACACACATGCACCATCAAGAAGAGAGTTGTGAATACATATTAGTGAAACAGAATCAGCAGAAATAATAGTAATTAGCCTGAAACGGTGTGATAACAGAATAGAGTGTTTTTTCTATTAGTATGTTCTGTAGAGATGAGACATGAGTGAGATAATAATATTTGAATGTAGCTTTCAGGCGCCCCCTGGAGGATGAATGCATATTGGCTAGTAGGAAATGGTTATATTCTAGGAGCAATTGTGTACCTAGTAGATCAGATGCAAATCTGACCTCAGAAATATTTATAGGTACTATTAGACACCCGGTAACTGAGAAACTCATTGTAGGGGCTCAGGATGACCTGAGGAAGGTGACCCGCGTGGCCTACTCCATGGTGAAGCAGTATGGCATGGTTGCCAGTTTGGGCCCGGTGTCCTTCCCAGATTCTGAAGATCAGGCCGGTATTGGACGGAGACCATTCAGCCAAGGACTCCAACAGCAGATGGACCATGTGGGTGAAAGAACATTCTCACCTGTTTATTGTTGTACTGGTGTGGCATAGGTGATATGATGTTACAGAGGCATGTGTGGGTGTAAATATCATTTTGTGTGTTTATTTGTGTTCTTTTCTCATGTTCAGGAAGCTAAGATGCTAATAGCAAAGGCCTACAGGCACACAGAGAAATTGCTCTTGGACAACAGAGACAAACTTATTTTGGTAAGATCTAAAATCATGAAAATCTTCCTAAGAAAAAAGTTAAGAAATGTAAAGATAAATTCTAAGACATTCATAAACATGTTCCTAATTGTACTTATTGAAGAGAGTCTCAAATTCTTTTAAGGAAGTTCTCAAATATTTTCGAGATCTTTTGTTTTCTTAAGAAAATAGCAGGCTTTGGGTTACTGGTTTGTATTGTGGATCTTGCTGAAGACTCGCTGATAAACTCAATGAAAACCACTTTAAAGACCATGCTTTTGTCATGCAGATAATCATAAGCACGCATACTATTTTCATCACGAACTGGCTTGAAGGGAGTTCAGAATTAATTTACAATTTTTTTTATGCGCTCTGCATTTCAAATAGTTACTTTGCTAGAGTGAACACATCCGGTGTATGCACCACATCATAAGTGCTGAATGCTGCCAAAAATTATATCTCAGTTATAATAGAATATAAGTAATTTTTAGAACTTGTTTAGAAATAGCAAGCTTTTTTATGACTTTTTTTGGCTTGCATGATGACTTTATGCATTGTTGTTGTTTGCTGTGATTTTCAGCTGGCTAATACCCTGCTGGAGAAGGAGGTGGTCAACTACGATGACATTGAGGCTTTGCTGGGACCTCCTCCGTTTGGACCCAAAAAGATGATTGCCCCTCAAAGCTGGGTGGAGGCTGAAAGAGACAAGCAGGACACTGGTGAAGATGAGCCACGCAGACCCCTCCGCAAAGACAAAGATGATGACCTAAACCTGAGTCCAGCGTGAGCTCCACAACACACGCAGTCACATTCACATGTGTAAACAGCCTTTAATGGACACACGTGGAAGTTCAAGAGTGGAGCGGCTGCTTTAGAGGATCAGTCTGATTCTCAAAATTGTGCTTTTAAGGGAAATAAATTGCGCTGTTCTTGCCCTTGATGTTCCAGCTCTGATTGACTGAAATATAATGGCAAGGTATGTGCTTTGTTTAGGCTGATCAGTGACAAGTAATTATATTTGAAATGTCTTTAGGACAAACAACAACTTGCAAGCATCAATCAAGCATTAAAATGTAAAGTGTTTTTCTCAATAAGGTAGTTCTCTCTAAAGAGTAGTAGATATACCTCCTTTGAGAAGTTCATGAAATGTGCTGTTTTTAAAACAGTAGTTGTGCTTTTTGAGTTACTTTCCGGACCACACAGATCAGCTCTTAGTTGCCTGGTTTGTTAGACCCCATGAGCATTGCCAGTGCTATGTCTGAAGACATCTTGTGACCTCAGTGGAGATTCTGCACCATATGCAATAAATTATAAATAAAAAAAGTTTTTATTTTACCAATTAGATTGATCGTAAATGTTTTTGGCAGATGACCTACTTATACTTTTTTAATTATTATTTTCAACTTTTAATTATTTTATAAAAAATGGCCAAATGCAGTAAGGCACCACTGCAAACTAAACAACTGTCTCTCTTTACTGAAAATACAGTCTGGTATTATTCCAATCTTTTATTCATAACTAAAAGAAAAGATGACAACATTTCACATTTTATTATGAAATAAATATTAAAAACAAAGCTGTGTAGTTCAAAATTGAAAAACGACCAAAATTATTACAATAGGCATGATGTAATTAGGGAACTTGTTCTTGAGGGAAAAGCAAAAATATACACATTTAATGCACCATTCATTTGGCAAACTGTTAATATACTCCCTATGAAAATGATAATTATTCCTAATATTAAGGTTCTTTAAATGTCTTGTTTTACTTATTGAGGCTAACTGCAGGCAAGCAAAAATAATATTACAAACACTAATATTACACAAGATACTAATGATGTATAAAAACAATAAGAACAATTGATCAAAAGACCAAGTTAAAAAAAAATTATCAGTTAATCTGTCTTAAATAGATATTAGACAATTAATGCTTTTTTTATTTTTTTTTTTTTTTTACAGGAATACGACTTTCATTGAAATACATAAGAATATATAAATTTGGAGCTGCTGTTTTCTATATAACTAAAGGTTTCCATGGGTGGAAAACATGAGGGATATTTACATACCATTGAGTGACAAATAATAATTTTTTTCCACTTTCTCTTTATATCCATTGACTACCATACATTATCATTCAAATCACCTCACTGACTCGAACATGTTTGTTTTGTTTTGTTTTTTTAATTCCCATACGATTGAAGATATCTCATTGGTGCTTTCACTGTCATCCAGTGTCCTTTGCCGTTACTACTATTCAAACTTGCCACTGGGCAACTTGATGCACCATATTTGACAGTATCATATATATATATATATAGCAGCTCTGATGTTTACCAACATATAAAATCTCACTCTGTTTTCGATAGATGAAAGTAAGTAATATGGGTTTAGAATTATGTTTATAAGTAAGTCAATTTATGAATATACATTTATTTTAGGGTGAATTATTCTCCCCGTGTACCCCACAAGCTCAGCAAACCTCTGTATTGGTCATCAGCTAAAATAATCCCTCAAGAACATGACACATGGTTTATGAACAAGGCATCTCTTTTTGCACCATGTCTAATCAGTATGCACTAGCACACAGTTCCTCCCTCCAGTTGGTGCTTTCACAATGTGAGCCATTTGCACACTTGCCCCCAGTAAGCACCTGTCACATCAATATGTGGAAATAGTTCACTGATCCATGAAGGAAAGTAAAAAGATGGTATGCGCAGTCTCTTTTTGACACTGATGACCTTTACACTGATCACTGGGGAATAGGTAGAGATCTCCATTTATCTACAATATCAATAATGTAACCCTGCCCCCTCGTCCTTACATCATGAACACAATCTCATATTAAAGATGGGGCATTTGAGTTGCATGGAGTTTTGAAGGACATGCATGAATGAATGAGAGTATCCGAATATGTTGAACAAAAGAATCAGTCTGGTGCCTAACGTGGGTCATACATGTTAGCCAGTTTTTTAAACCGTGGTCCCCAGTCATTGAGGTAGTCATAGTCCTGGTCACCGTCTGAGCCCATGGAAGCGATAGAGCTAAGGCTGCCTGCTACCGACCCATCACCCTCGTAGTCATAGATCAGAGCTGTATCGTATGGTGGGACGTTCGGGTCATTGTCAGCAGCATCCAGCCCCTGTTCAGGTGAAGCAGAAAAGTGAGAGAAAAAAGTAGATTTGATTTGTAATTGCATAACAATATTTAATATTTTTTTTATCAGAGAATATTTGTACAATTATTACATTGTATGGGTCATATACAGTTTTATATTTGCCTTTGATCCAATTATTTTACTATGTAGTTTTTTTCTTGAAAAAAAGTGTAATACTTAAACGATACCAGAATGTACTGATTTAGCTGTTCACTTTTTAAATATCAATTCCAAACTTAGAGTAACAATAGCACTTATTGAGGAATAGTAATGATAAATAACTAACATTTTGCAAGTATTACTTCTTATGTAGGACTTGATAATAGATAAATACACTGCGATATGCTTGCAGTGGTCTCACAATGTCTAGGGTGCTAAGCACCTTGGTACTTCTTGAAAATTCAACTAAACTTTTGAAAGTAAATGCTAAAGAAATCTCCAGATAATTACTCAAAAATTATTCTTATTAAAAAAAAAGGCTCACTTACAACATTGATGAAATCTTCTATATCGGTCGGGTCTCCAGGGAGTTTGCGTGGATATGTAGGAGAAGGTAGGTTATGGGGTGCATCTTTCCTTAGAGGTTGTTTTCCTCTGGGTACGCCACAGTCTTGTGGGAAAAATGAGGCTGGGGTAGGGAACACATCAGTTGGGTTCCTCAGAAAATCAACATTAAATGCATCCTATAGGAGAGAAACTTTAGGTTTTAGGTATTTCAGGAAGTTTAAAATGTCACCTCAAAGCAGAAAGAATCTAACAAACATTCAGTTTTCATATGACTGACTGAATGAGAACAACGAAAATAAGGATTTTGAAAGCATTTAGTGTGGGACTGGAGGCCCTATACACCTGTCCAGTCTATCAGGCTGCTGTAGGATCCATGTGTCATAAAGGGAAAATCCCCACGATAAATCAAACGCTTTGACAGGAGCTATGTTCAATGCTCATCCCATGATGAATGGAATACCACTGCTTACTGCATATGAGCTCACCATAATATGTGTAAAATGTCTTTGATGACTTTCTACAGTATAATGCACACTTTGACAAATGTAATATACAGTATATATGCAGAATCTGAACCTTCTGTGCAAACTGAACATACTGTACACTGCAGAAATTGTAGTATGTTTGTCCTGGACTCTCCACGCCTGTTCCTATCTACAGTATTGCATGGTCTTTGCATAATATATTCACTTTCTAAAAATTACTAGTTCAGAATACACTGTATCTACATGTAAAATGTATTAAATTTTGTGTCATTGCTCTTACTTCATCCTCTTCTCCTCCTCCCTGCTCATCATAGTGAAAGACATTGTCTCGGATGTCATCATCAGACGCTCCGACCAGCAGACCTTCTCCTTTTCTAATGTTCTGCCTTGTGCAGCCCTTCACCGCCACGGCAAGAACAATCAGAACTGAAAAAAACAAGCTTTATTAGAACAAATTTCAAGTATATATCTACTATCAATATATGACAGCTTATGCATGTTCACATAAATATAGTGTTTACTTACACAACAGAAGAGCAATGCATCCCATAATAATCATAAGGGCAATAAAGCTTATTCCCATTTTGCTTCCAAAGATGGCTGCGGTGTAGCTCTTGCAGTCACCGAAACTGTCACAGGGGCACACAGTTACATTGACCAGAGCATTAGAGGAAAGTGAAGGGGATCCAGAGTCTGATACGACCACAGGGATAGAGAATTCCCCTTTCTCCATGTCTATCAGTGGCTGGAGAAACGCATGGGTCTCTGGTAATGAACATGTAAAGAGACAGAACCACAAACAAGGGATCTTAGAAATCATAGTACACTCTGTGAAATCTGTTTCTAAAGCAAGGGTAGCCAACCCTGCTCCTATTGGTCTACATATCCTCCTGCAGACTCCCCACCTTTCTTCAACACACCTGCCTGTTATTTCCAAGTAATCCTCAGCACTTTTATTAGCCTCAAATAATTTTGATTATGGTTGGAGGATGGTAGCCCTCAAGGAGCCAGGTTGGCTACTCTTGTTTTAAACTAGTGATTCTCAGTTTAACTCCAACCCTATTCAAACACATCTTAACAAGCCCTCCACGAGCAGGGTTAGCTACCATTAGCTACCCCACTTTCCTGCAGGGTTTTGCTCCAACCCAACTCGTATAAATATTACAAGCTAATCAGAGTCAGAACTGCTAGAATGTAAAAGACAGGTGAGTTTGTTCAAGGTTAGTGCTAAATTCTGCACGATGGATCCAGGATAAGGGTTAGTACCCTTGCTCTAAAGCAGGGGTTCTCAACTCTGACCCTTCAGGTCCACTTTGCTGCAGAGTTTAGATCCAACTGTGATCAGACTCACCTGCCTTTCTAGTAATCCTGAACATCAGCTTGTTCAGGTGTTTGATCAAGTTTTCTCTAAATATGAACTGCAATCTAATCCTTAAAATGCAGCAGTCTTCTTAAATTACTTGATCAGCAAGCATCAACAAGGTAAGACCAATACACTTCTCCAGGTGTGTGTTCACGGTGTGTGTGTGTGTGTGTGTGTGTGTGTGTGTTCACTGCTGTGTGTGTGCAGCTTGGATGGGTTAAATGCAGAGCACAAATTCTGAGTATGGGTCACCATACTTGGTCGTGTCACATCACTTTCACTAAAACAACATCTAGACAAGTACCAAACCAGCATAAAACAGTCTGTTTCCACTCTTGGCTTCTTATCTAGCTTGATTATCCAAGTCTTACTTGGTTAATTAAGATCAACCTTGATTGACCAGTTCCACCTGAAAACCATGCTGTCAACTGTCTTAACCAGCTCACTATGGCTATTCTGGTGCACCAGGTATACTTGCACCAAACCAGCACCCAGATCTACCAGGACCAGCATGGACTTTCATACTTCCTGTATCTAAGCTGGTTTTTAGCAGGGTACAAAGATATTACAATTACATGTATGTCTAATGTTTTACCATTAAGAGTTATGATGGTCCAGTTGGCAGCCACATTTTGATCAGTAAAGTAAAACGTGAAGGGGTCAGCTTGAGGGGACATGTCCTCATCCACAGCACTAAGCAGAAGGCCCAGTTTATCTCTGTCCCGATCACTGCACACTGTCCCACTCAAGGGTATAAGCACTGGTGGATAATCATTGGTCTCCCACAGATGGACCTCCAGTGTAGCTGTTGTAGAGATGCCATCAGCATCTGGAAAGAGAGTTATCATATGAATGATTACCATTTTTATTACAACAAAGGCACACTGGTCATTTTGTGACGGCATGGTCACAGTATTAAATATTTTATTCTGCTGTTATTATTTTGTTCCTTCAGGTCTGAAGTGCTCACCCTGATCTATGACTTGCACAATAGCAGAGTAAATGTTGTTTGTGACGTGGGGAGACTGGATTTTGAAGGATTTCCTGGCTGTGATTTGTCCAGTTGCGTGGTTAATAGCAAGCCAACTCTCAGGATCCTGAATGATTTCAAACCTGAAAAAAAATCACAATCCTAAGTAGGTGACTACACAGACACATTAGAACATACATTAATCCTTATGCTCTGTATGCAATCTTTCCCTTGTGAAAAAGAAGAGCACTTATTATAGAATTAATACTGTAAGTAATTTATAAGTGTGAAATGTTTTTGGGGCAATTAACTGCATTTTACCTAAGACTAAGCTAAAATGTATTTACTTTTTATATTTTACATTTATATTAAATGGAATTAGTTCAACTTGAGAGTGCTTTTAACCCATTAAAGTATATTTGCATAAGTACTGCTATTGTCTTATATGGTTAAAGTCTGTTACAATTTTTTTAATAAAAGATTATAAAATATTTTTGGGGGTACATTTTAAACAAACGTTTCCGTCTATACATTTCTTCTTTCTAATTTCATGTTTGACATAGCGGATGACTTGGCATTTCTTTGTAATTAATAGTTAAATTTATGAGCAATTTCAGAGTGAAAATGTTTTCTACACTGTTTTTAAAAATATTTGTATGCATATTTAAATACATTTAATGTATACTTAAATGTAATTTCTAATGAAGCTTGTATGTCAGGAATTTAAATGCATTCTTAACTACATATTTGTAATTACAAATATTGTATTTAAAGTATATTAACATTAAACGTAACATCACATATCACACTACAGTCAAATTATTTATAAAAAGCATTTTATATGTGCTTTAGTTTGTTAGTCAACACAAATGGACTTATTTAAAACAAAATATTAATAAATCAGTGATTTTAAAATGTACTTTAAACTTTTAATTTGACATTATGAAGTTCACTTTCTACACTTAAGTATCCAGATTCATGTTCCTGAATCAATATCCTTGTTTTTAATCTACAAATCAACTGAGGTTGAGTTCATAACATCAGTCAATCAATCCCTCCTATTTTATTTGTAATAAAAGCTCAAGGGTTTTCGAGCTTGATAAGAATGCTGATCAAGGACAAACAAAGGATGTTGATCCAAGAACATCTCCTACATGGCTTCTTTGTGCTGAGCAGAATAAAAGTGTGTGTGGAATGATGGTACAGATAAGTGAGGCTCACCTTAGCTTGGCATTATCTGGATCATAAGCAATATCTGAGACCAGGACAGTACCGGGAACAATGGACTCTGCAACAGTCACTTTAATGGGGTTTTTATAGAAGATTGGGGCCTCGTTCTCATTCATCACTCTGACGGTGACTGTAGCACTGTGTATTTGTTCGTATGGGGCTTTAAGCCTGACTTCATTCTCTGCTTTGACAATGAGCTGGTACTCTGCCTGGGATTCATAGTCTAGCGGCTGCAAGAGAGTAGAGACATTGCATTTGAAATGTAGTGTACGAATAATAGGAAACACAATCACAGTTTCCTGAGGTATGGATTGATAAGAAAGAGGAGGGATGGAACCTTGAGCTATTGTATTTTATGTAAATTAAACTATTGTCCTATAAATTACTAAAAAATCATTGTTTAAAATACATCATGTTTAACACTGTCAAATCAGAGTTCAGCTGAGAAATACTTTTGTGTGCTATTTTTTGTTATATCATGTTTGTTTTTCTTACTAAAATAATGGATAAATGATGAATAATTGGCCTTAAAGTCCCCATAAAATAAAACCTGAAGTTTTCTGGCTTTATTATGAATGTTAACCTTAAGGTTTCATATTAAATCTATTTAAAATTTGGTTTGCCATTTGAGTTTGGCCAGTAACTGATTTTAATAGTCCCATGGCTGCAGTCTCAAATTTACCACATTTGTTGAAGTAATCTCACCTTAACCACAGAAATGATGCCTTGGTTGGAAACTGGGTCTGTGCGGATGGCAAAGTGCCCTGAAGGATTTACAATGCCGTACTTAATCTTCCAGTTATCTCCACCTTTCTGGTCCTTATCTGTCGCATTGACCCTGCCCAACTCCCTGATGTACTTGTTCTCCATTCCATACATGTTGTACTGCAGACACAGAAATGGATCAAGAACTCGTAAAACAATGATCGAGTCAACATCACAGACTGTGCATGTTTTCTGTTGTTACATACCACGGTAGGATGGAATTTTGGAGCATGGTTGTTAATGTCAGAGATGTGAATGATGGCACGGCCGGTGGAGGTTAGGCCCATTCCAGACATGTCAGCCACCTGCAGAGTCAGCCGAAAGGACTGCACCACCTGAAAACACATCAGGGCATGTTAATTGTTTCTTTGTTCGGACTTTGAAATCAGTGTTTTTTTGTCTGTTTATTTCTGAAACACAAAATAACCCACATCTCTGTCTAGTCCCACATCTCGAGTGTAGATGACTCCAGTTGTGTTGTTAATGCCAAACATGGTCTTGTTGATGCCGTGAGGAGGAATACTCTCTTGCCCAATGATGGAGTAGCTCAGAGCAGCATTATCTGTCATTGGATCATCAGAATCTATCGCTGTAACCTGCATCACTGAAGTCCCTGATGACAGAAAACCACACAACATGATTATGATACTTATGTTTGTGCATGTGTAGTCTGACTGCCTGACGTAAAGGGATAGTTTACTTGAAATGGTGACCCTGACTGCCAAGTTCCAAAAAGGGCAAAGGAAGTACCGAAAGGTATGATAAAAGTAATCTGTATGACTTGTGTAATATATTCCAAGTCTTATAAATCAATATGATATCTGTGCGAGGAATAGAACAAAATCTAAGTTGTTTCTTACAAAAAAAAATCATGATACATATATATTATGCTAGCATGTCTTTGTTTGCTTACAATCAGAAATACAGTGCACTCGACACCAAATAAGAAGATGACGACATTGTGCGCAAACTTAGTTGATTCTTGCATGCATTTTGAACAGGCAATGTGGAACATGGAATAGACATTTTGCTAAATAACGTAATTCGAGAATAAGAAAGAGAAATATACATGGTTCAGTGTAAATTAAGGTGATTATATCATTTTCATATTTGGATGAACTATTCATAGCATTGATGAGACCGGGTTTTCTGCTTTTATATAAAATATTTTATTTCTTAAATAAATTTGTGAAATGCTGTTGTACATGCATATCTTACCTGGAACAGAGAATTCTGGGATTGTGCCAACAAACTCCTTCTGGGTAAATTCAGGCCTGTGGTCATTCTGATCTAAAACGTAGATTTCAATGGTGGTGGGACTTTCCAGTCTCTCTCCACTTGGGGAGAGTGCAAAAGCTTTGAGCTGAGGACATTATACAGATATTCAGATTCATCCCATAATTCATAATGCTTCATTTTAAGAATCTCTTATCTGTGAGCTCTACAGTGGGGTTCATAAGTCTGGTACCATACTGTAAATGTGGTAAAAAATTGTAGCAGAATTGTAAAAAAAACAATCAAAAGAAAGAAATCTTATGAGTAAAACATATTTTTAACAATCAAATAATGGATATGGTTCTGCACTATTTCTTGATCACAGTTGTTCAATCAGATAAAAATGCAATAAAAGCTTCCTATTTTTCTAGTGGTCTCAGATTTTTGTTTCCCTTTGTATCCGTGGCTTCATTATAAAAACACAATTCCAACAAGCACGTTTACCTGGAAACTCTTGTGTTTTTCCCTGTCTAGTGGCATTTTGCTCTTGATCCATCCTGTTTTTTCATCAATTTCAAAGAGGCCTTTGGGGTCCTGGTCAACCCCGGGTCCCTCCAGCATGTATATCACCTGCCCGGTGAAAATCTTGTCTGATTTGATCTATGAGAGTGGACATGGAACGCGTCACAGCCGTATGATAAACCGCTTATATCTACTCAATGTGAGGATATGTTTCATGTTTTACCAGATATTTACTATGTGTGTGTGATACACAGGGCCTTGCTAATTCTTTTATTTTGCTGTATTGCATATAGTATAACGATTTTGTTCTTTGTGATATTTTTGTAGTTGTTCTAAACCAGAATAATATGAAGAATAAAGTACAATTTATGTCGTTGGATAGTTATATTAATAAAAAGACATTACCTCTTTAAATAGCTTCAAATAGTGCAGTGGTTTTCAAACGTGTTCCTGGGGACCCACATCTCTGCACATTTTGCACGTCTCGCTAATTTACACACCTGATTCAGAACCTCAGCTCATTAGGAAAGAGCTCCATGAACTCAAATAAGTGCGTCAGATAAGGGAGACATGCAAAATGTGCAGCGAAGTGGGTCCTGAGGAACAGGATTGAAAATCACTGCTATTTTTTTATTACACAGTATCTTTTTCAGATCTATGTTGAGCAACTAATGGTGAGCTGTTTGTTTACCTGAACCAGATCTTCAGGGATCTGCTTGCTGTTTTCTGATACTCTGATTGGTGGAATGATCCAGTCTCTCTTGACCCTGACCTGTGGACCTGCACTCCGGTGTCTCCATGGGTACAGCACAGCTGGGTTCAGATCGCTCTGTGTTACCTGACTGCTGCCAATGACCTGCAACAAAACACATGAACCAGCTATTTATAATCTGGAAGCTCTTCAGTTACATGCACACAATCCACCGCAGTGTTTCTACATCTGAAAAAGTTCTGTACCACTAATGTCCCTAAATTGCAAAAATAATGTCCCTGCAGGCTGATGTCATGAAAAGCAGTCTTTCTCTATTGAGGACTCAAAAGAGCCTCTGTATCCTGTCTAAGTATAGTGCAAGCCAGTGTTTGGGACTTTCATACATTTATTTACACATTAATCATTAAATGACGCATTTGCATTGAATGTGCACTTCTGATGTACTAGATTTAGTATATTTGTGTTCCTGTGTGGCTCAGTGGTAGAACATTGCGTCAGCTGAAAGGTTGTGGGTTCGATTCCCAGGAACAGATGTACTAATAAAATGTATAACCTGAATGCAATTGTAAGTCGCTTTGGATAACAGCGTCTGCTAAATGCATAAATGTAAATATATGGAATAGTTATACTATAATAATATAATATTAATAAAATAAAAGGCACTTGCACTTAAGAAGTATGCCTACACCAATTAAAGTACTGTACTTTTAACTGTAGTGTATTATTGATATTACATTTAAAATTAAAATGTAATTACAAATATGTATTAAAACCACAAGTTTGCAATACACTTTAACCATATTTTAAAGACAATAGAAGAAATTATGAAATTACATATGCAGATAGATTTTACTTGAGTGGCTCAAAAAAGCACTTAAGTTCAACTAATTGCATTTAATATAAATTTATACTATAATACATTTTCATATAATTATAAACAACATGCAGTAAAGTGTCTTAAACATTACATTCAGTAAATTATTTCAAAGGATATTACTTGCATACTTTTAAGAAAAAAGTATGATAAAGTGTGATAAGGGTTTGGCACTTTCACAGTTTCACAAACCTGCATTTCTACCACAAACCTCTAGGGGTCTATTGCAGGTAATCCTGACAACCACATTCATTTGGATTGCTATAAATCCTTGATTGCATATGTTCATACTGTCATTTTATTGTACAACTGCAGTTCTGACTGTTTTTCCAGCTTCAAAGTGCTTTCACAAAGCGTGTAGAGCTGATATCTTTCATGGCGTCTCTAGTGTGGAATCCAGTGTGCTTTGAAGGCCCATGAAGGTGGATTGAACCTAATGTACGTGTCTTTTTTTCTCTCTCACCTCTTTTCGTTAACATAAACACAATCATATATTGAGGTCTGACGACTGCACTGATATGCTCAGCCAAAATAAAGCCCCCCCCCCCCTCTCTCACACACACACACACACACTCATGCAGCTGTTTAGCAGGGAAACAGGCTCAGTTTTCGCCACCCAAGACCTGTGACTCTGAAACACACTCTTTTGCCTGCGCCTGACTGAGGTCAGAGGTCAGCTGCTAAACGTGCTTTAGTGACAAAATTCCACACATGGTGACAGAATTCTCACATTCACTGACACAATGTGTGCCAAACAGTGAAAAATCCTCACTATGGACCAAGCCTGATTTATGAAACTACAAGAACTAACTGTAGTCGTTTGCCAAAGATAAATGCAAGAAGTAACATTGTGTAAATGGCTTTGAGTTATAAGCTGCACCATCAGGGTCTAAATGTGCCACACCTGTCACTGGTGAGTATGTAATTAAAATTTACCAGCCACAGATACCTCTATTAATACTACATCCATGAAAGTATATTTAGCTTTGTTTCATTATATTTAGGATATGCTTGTGAAAAAGAAGTGCGCTTATATATATTTAAAAAGTTATTTCACATAATATAAAGTCTCAGTTTCACACACATTTTAACACACATTGAGCACTTTGTAAAAATGTCACATTAAAAGTTTTAATGCACAGTACACTATCATGTTTTATCATGGTTTGATAAATCATGTTTTAAAAATATTTCATTGTGATGAAATACACTTATTTTGTTGTCGAAGACATGATGTGCAAAGGACATGAATTACTTGATTATGATTTGAACTATAGTGTGTTTTTCAACATTACATTTAAAATTATTATGTTTTAAATGTACTAAATGTACTTGCAACTTCATTATTACAATTGTGTAATTACAAATATAATTAAATTATATCCAGGTTTCAGTAGAAATTACATTAAAGTATATTTTAGTTTAGCATAAATGCTTGTCAGTTTAACCATATTTCAAAGACAGTAGAAGTAATTATGACATTACATATAACAATATATTTCAGACATACTTCAGTGGGATTATTTGCATTCAATATATATTTAAACTATAATACATTTCTGTTAAATTGCAATTAACGTGGGATTAAGTGTCCAAAAATATTACATTCAGTTAAGTATATTCTTTTGAAGTATATTAATTACATAAGTACTCTTTTCTAAAAGTACGCTGAAGTTTACTTCCTTTTCACAAGGTATTTTATATCAAATGAATATTGATTGATTAATGATTTATTTTCCTCAAATTTGAAAATGTGATTTTTATTTATTTATTTTTAATAAAAGAAAAGCTTGGACAAGGCCGCTTGACCTGGACCGTTCTCACTAAAGGCAATACTTTTTTGTGCATTTGGCGCTCTGTAAGTGTTAATGTTGGACCCTGTGTAACAAATTTGAGGAACAAAAGACTAAGACGACCACATTTAAAAATGCAATAACAATTCATCACCACATACAAATCTTAAATAGCAGCGATGGCTGTCATAGTTCTTTGATTTCCTCATGGGTGCAGCAGTGGAACTGTTTCCTGAAGGCATGCCTCTGAGCAGCCCATGCAGAATGCTGAACATCACAGGCACGCACAGACCCTGCTAGAGTGCACTAATCTTAGAGCAGCCTGAATTCTCCATTCTGCTAGTGTAGTACTACATTACACACACATGTAACCATGCAAATGTTTACATGGAAAGAGAAGTTAGCTGAATTCAGTTCAGTTCAAATTAGTGATAGATCTGTATCGTTCAATCTGGTAACCAATATTTTGCGACTATTGGAATTAATACCTTTATAGAAATAGTTATTTCAACTAGTGTTGAAGATTAAACATTTGTTTCTCCTACAGAGAGAAGCAATGAGATTAAATTAAATGGAGAGTAAATGAACAGCTTTCTCCTCAGAAAAAGGCCCCAGTAATCTCATCTCTCTCCTTAAAATCTCAACAATGTTTGAAAAAATGCTGCGAATCAAATCTGATTGACTTTAATATTACCTCAAATTCATCCATTTTTGCTTCTGTTAAGTTTTTTTAAAAATACAACTCTGGGAGAAATACTTGAATGAGACATACGTGAGATCTCCATGATGTCTCCTGAGCAATGTGAGCTGTATGTGAAAACATTTGCTCAAGGGAAGCACTAATCTGTCACAGGGCTGAAAATACCCTACTGTCTGAACCAAATACTAATACCCCCAGAGACAGCAGGTGCCAACCACATTGGCAACCCCCAACCTCTCATTCAGTTATCCACCAAAGCATAGCCTAGACTTATTTCATGATAGTTGCATGAAGGTCTGAGTAAGTGTAATCATTGTGGGCCTTTTAGTACTCTGGGAAAAATCCACAGTTGTTGCTCTCTGGGTCACATTTAACCCAGTTTAGCTCTACTTTTACCAGAGTAAGGCATTCCTAAAGCTCCACTGACATATGGCAGGGTCAGCTGGTCCGAACCATGGCACTGATGGTGCAGGCGTGACTAAAAGAATGAGATATGCTACATTTCTGAGGTGGAGAACAAACTAAGTGAGTGTGGAACACATTAGGCCTAAGCATGTGTGTCCAACAGGGTTTTGAACTAGTTTTAGTGCTTTTTTGAGTTTTATTCATGAATGTCTAAATAGTTGAGTACAATGAATTATGCATTTTTTTAAGATAAATACATTTAAATATGTATATAAAACTCAAATTAGCTTTGCGGATAAAAGCCAGCATGTATGAACCTCATAATTGCTGGATGAATGGTATGATTAAATCCCAAATTTGGCATTTTGTTTATCCTGGCTAAGTTGTGTGGGGATGTAACACTGTACATGTGTGACCCTGTGTGTGTCTCAGAGACAGTATATGGAATGACAGAATGCAGGGCTGGATGAGAGGTTCGAGGGGTCACACAGGTGGCCACGTTCTGTCATGTTATTCCAAGTCCAGTAAGTACCTCGTGTCCAAGGTCACCCCTTTCTTTCTTTCTTTCTTTCTTTCTTTCTTTCTAAACTAAAATATACTTTAATGCCATTTCTATGGAAATTTGACATGTATTTAAGTAATGTGTACTTACACAATTGTAATGATGATGTTGCAATTTAATACACTTGAAATATATTTAAAATGTTAAAAACACTCTACAGTTAAAATAAATCAAGCACTGTTTTTATTTTAAAATATGTGTTTATTTTAGTCAACACATCAAAATAAGTGCACTTCTTAAAAGCATGATAAAATATTATTGAAACATAATAATTTAAATGTACTTCAAAGTAAAACTTTTATGTTGACGTTATAAAAATTGCACTACTTATACTTAAGTTTGTTAAATGTGCTTTTATTTTATTTATATTATATTATCTACAAGTACAGTTTTTGTATATACTTTTAAGGTTTGAAGTATACTACAAGGGAACACTTTGAGTTCCTTTCTTTCTCTCTTTCTCTCTTTCTCTCTTTCTTCCTTCCTTCCTTCCTTCCTTTCTTTCTTGCTTCCTTTATTCCTTCCTTTCTTTCTTCCTTCCTTCCTTCCTTCCTTCCTTCCTTCCTTCCTTCCTTCCTTTCCAAGTACTGATCCTGCTGTCAGCCAGGATCATGTCATAAAGGGTCATGCTAATTTAAGCAAGCAGTGACAATAATAATGTTCAATAAACACTGTTCCATCTTGGTTTCCTAAACTAGAATTACAGTAAACAAGGAAGGCGCAGCAGTAGACATAGATATTTAATATTAACTGGTATCAGAATATCTGCGACTAAGAGAAACCCAAAGTTGGCAGTTTGACGGACTATCCCCAGCTGGGTGGGTGCATGAACTCAACACTGGTTGCTTTATTAACAAATGTTTTGCTCATTGCATGGCCTGGGAGAGTTGGCCTCCTATTTCCGCAGCCAAGATTACCATATGAGACAAATGGGGTTGAGTCTGCATCTGTTAACAGCTGCGCACCGTCATATCAAGACCACACCACCATAGGCATGTGTGAATCTCAATGCACCCCACTATACTCTCAGTGAGACATAAGCCTCTCGTGGGACATGAGCTTTGGGAATTCCTAGCACTTCCTGCCTGACTATTACCAATGGGCACAGCGCCATAAAAAGTTAGAGTTACACTTTATTTTGAGGTGTCCTTATTACATTACAATTCTACATTTAACTACTAACTATGTATTTACTATGTGGTTAGGGTTAGGATTAGGGTTATGGTTACTTGCATGTAATTATGCATAATTTATTGTTATTATAATAGTACATACAGTGCTCAGTGTAAATGAGTACACCCCTTTGAAAAGTAACATTTTAAACAATATCTCAATGAACACACAAAATGTTGACAAGACTAAGTTTATATATCATCTGTTTAACTTATAACATGAAAGTAAGGTTAATAATATAACTTAGAGAACAACATTTTCAGTTTTACTCAAATTAGGGTGATGCAAAAATGAGTACACCCCACTGAAAGTCTCTGGAGCAAAGCAAAATTTTAGACTACAAATGCTAATTTAACAAGAATTCAACCACAGGTGAGTCTAATTATTCATTACACAGGTGACAGTTGACTATAAAAGGGTGTTACTTAAAGAAAACCCCTTCCCATTTCATGCTGTCAGCAATGGCACCACATGGAAGAGAAATGTCACAAGACCTGAGAAAGAAAATAATTTCTTTACACAAGAAAGGTGAAGGCTACAAGAAGATCAGCAAAGCTTTACTTATCAGTCAGAATACTGTAGCAAAAGTGGTACAAACATTTAAAAAAGATGGAACTGCAACCATCTCACAGAGACGTCCAGGTCATCCACGGAAGTTAACACCTCGACAGGAGCGTCTTCTGATGAGAAGGGTTGAAGAAAATCGACATGCAAGTTTACTGCAGTTATCTAAAGAAGTAGAAAGCCAAACTGGGGTGACTATTTCCCGTGACACAATACGGCGTACACTGCAGAGGAATGGCATGCATGGGTGCCACGAAAGAACCCTCTCCTAAAGCTCAGGCACAAAAAAGCCCGCCTAGAATTTGCCAGGGCCCATGCTGACAAAGATGAAGACTACTGGGACTCTATACTCTGGAGTGATGAGACCAAGATAAATGTTTTTGGAACTGATGGCTTCAAAACTGTATGGCATCGCAAAGGTGAGGAATACAAAGAAAAATGCATGGTGCCTACAGTGAAACATGGTGGTGGCAGTGTCCTTATGTGGGGCTGCATGAGTGCTGCTGGTGTCGGGGAGCTGCATTTCATTGATGGCATCATGAATTCACAAATGTACTGCTCTATACTGAAAGAGAAGATGCTACCATCTTGTGGTACCACCGTGCCCTTGGTCGTCGTGCACTTTTCCAGCATGTATTCCAACACATCTAAGGCCACTGTTGGATTTCTGAAGAAGAACAGGGTGAAAGTGATTCAGTGGCCAAGTAAGTCTCCTGATCTGAACCCAATCGAACACCTATGGGGAATTCTGAAGAGACAAGTTGAGCATCACTCTCCATCCAGCATCCAATCTCTAAAAGAGGTCATTCTTGAAGAATGGAAAAAGATAGATCTGGCAAAATGTCGCCAACTTGTTCATTCCATGCCTAGAAGACTTGCTGCTGTCATTAAAAATCATGGAGGCCATACAAAGTGCTAGATTTAGTAGTTTTGTTGTGGGTGTACTCATTTTGCATCACCCTAATTTGAGTAAAACTGAAAATGTGTAATCTAAGTTATATTATTAACCTTACTTTCATGTTATAAGTTAAACAGATGTTATATTAAACTTAGTCTTGTCAACATTTTGGAAATGTTTTTGTGTTCATTGAGATATTGTTTAAAATTTTACTTTTGAAAGGGTGTACTCATTTACGCTGAGCACTGTACATGTAACGTGTAGTAAGGACATGTTAAAATAAAGTGTTACCAAAGTTATGAATCACAGCACTGATGAACAGAATTAAAGAAAATGACTAAGTTACCAGCAAGCTGAGACAATCATATGAAAACTTACAATCCAACATTAGCATGCACTGGCATTACATGTGCTGATATTTTCTTGCCCCATGATACGTAATGTATTGCACATTCTCTCTGTATTGTTACATCAGTTGAGGATAGGAAACACATTAAATGTACATAGGGAAAATTACTAATCAGATCTTAAAGACTTTGTCTCTGAATTCATTTTTCTCCTGAAGTGCAATATCCTAGTAACATTTCAGAAGAAGTCTCAATGTTTTAAGGTGTGGCAAGATTTCAAAAGAGATTTGAATATGACAGAAAGACTATATTAACTGAGATACCCACATTAATTTCTAGCTATAACTCAGTACTTTTCATGTATTGTCCGTCTATTTATATTTCTCCTAAAGAACTTTAGGCAAAACGTTTGAGACAAAGCTAAGCCTGAAATGAAACACATCTGAAAACAAAATGAGTTTTTTTTTTCTAAAGCTAATTGCCAATGCTTTGGAAAAGGGGTTGATTAAATCAAAAGGCCAAAGCACCTTTAAACATGAAGCGTAAGTAACTTTTGTTCTTGAATTGCTCATAAATAACATGGCGGCCACTAGCAACCTTTCTCCTGTTTATGTATAGCACGATGAAAGATTGCCCATGAGAGCAACTACAGGACAAATCTCTCACTTTAGAATCTGTGTCCCATTGCAAATCTAAACAGTTCTGATCAGTGATTGTGGCGAATATTTACAGCAGTGTGACTTTGTTTGCATTACTCACCATGCAAGACAGACCAAAGGGGGCCTTGAAACGTAACGTCAAACGAGGTTAAAACCAGCTGAATTTCTCTTCTTATTAGTCATTATCTGTCATCGTTCAATTTATCAGAAATGACGTGTGTTTAGATAATTCATTTCCACCAACAATATAATACATCTGACGCCTAGTAAAGTTCAGCCATTTGAAAACACAGTTAACAATCAATTACCAAACACTATACAACTAAAGATGATTTTAACAGATGTGCCCCAAGGTCAAAACTGTAACCATTTCTTAAACACAGAATCTTTAGCCAACAAGATAAACTAACGCTAATCAAATTACATAGCATTGCTAAAAAAAAATATAAAAAATAAAGCACAATGCAAGTCCACAACTGCTATCTATTGCAAACCATACAGTAGCTTCACTTTAGTTTGAGGTTTCAAGCATTTGATTGTGTTGAGCAAATCAAGTTATAATTATCAAAGACAATGTCGACAATCTACAGCAAACGTTTGGGGAAAAAAGTTTCATAAAAGTGGTCATTGAGTTTTAAGATGAGAAGGTACCACATATCTAAACATTATGATATAAAATATAAAAGCCATTGTAAAATGCAGATAAACACACTTCTGAGATCAGCTGAATTCTGTATTTGTGTCAGGTTGCCTTTTGCAGCTAATTAGGCTAATTAATTAACAATATGAATTAGTGGGTAATCGTGCATTCTTGAATGACTATTATATTTAAATATTACATTTCATAATTTTAATTGTGTACACTGAAAAAAATTGAGTAAACTAAACATTTTTAAGTAGAAAATCTGAAATAGTATTTTCTTTTTAAATGTGCTCCTAGCATCCTTGTTGTATTTATTTATTTGTTTCTTCATAATGTCAAAAATAATTTACAGTGTGATTTTGACTGTGCCTATGACCTCTGTTACTAATGGAAAAAGAATGTTCTTGAATAGTAATCTCACAGGACTTATTGCTGGATTGTATCATATCTTTTAATATTAAATTAACATTGAGATATTTTACTGTGTAACTTAGAGTTCACTGAGCCTGAAGTTAAAATCCACAGAATACACTTAATATGTAAAGCTCAACTCACCTGACACACAACGGCCAGCAGTGCACCCAGGACCGCCACAGCCTTCATCGTCTAGCTTTTGATCCTTACTGTACACAATAAACCACTGCCAAATGATAAAAAACTGGAGACTTGGGCAACAGTGTCCAAGCTAAATTTGCAATGAGGCAGGGACACAGGCGTCTCCAGGCTGCTAGAAGCTCTTGTTCCTCGTCTCTCAGTCTGGGTTGTCTGTGCAGGGTGGTTGAGTGACAGCACATGTGTGCAGGGCCGCCTGAACCCAGCCCCCACAACACTCTCCCATGGCACGGACACACCCCACAACTTCTAGGTTCGAAAATCCATGACCCATTCGGTGACAATTATATACCTCCAATGAAGAGAACATAAAGAACAGAACACTGAAGAAGGACACAGAATACCCATCCTAAACAGTAAACAACATAAGTAGTGCTTGAATAATAAACATTTTACTATGACTTTTTTATTTTATTTAAATGTGCATCTGTGTCAAGGCATATTAGCATACACTCTTAAAAATAAAGGTTCTATATTCGCATCAATGGTTCTATAAAAGAACCTTTAAAATGTATGAAACTTTTTTAATTGCACAGAAGGTTCTTTACAGATTTTTTTTTTTTTAAGATCTTAATGCTATTAAAAAAAGGTTCTTCAATGGCACAAAATAGTTATTTTATGGCATTGTGGTAAAACCCCTTTTTTGGAACCTTTATTTTTAAGACTGTACCTGCACTGAAAAAAAAAAAAAAATTGCTACATCATTTATTTAAAGAATATTTTTATGTTCGACTCTTTGAAAATTATGATTTCCACTTTAAACCTTCATTCGGTTTGGGTAAAAGCAAAATAAATAAATAAATAAAAAGAAAGAAAGAAAGAAACTACACCCCATGCAGAATATATATATTTTTTAAATAAACTATTTTGTTAAAATAGTAATTTCGAGTGTTGAAGTGTAGAACATATACAGGCTAGCTTTAGTTATTAATAATTTTTGTAGTTTTAATTTATTTATTTATTGTTTGTTTGTTAGCACATAAAAGTCTTTATAGTAAGCACACTAAATTAAACATTGACTAAGGTTTTTTTATTATAGGTGAAAATTCTAATTTTATTTTAGCTTTTGTTTATGGAAATATTATGAAAGACATTATATTGACCAGATTAAGTAGCATGGCAAGACCTAAGTTTAAGGAAATATATTAAGTAACATGGGAAAACACAGATTTATTATATCATATTATTTCAGATCTATCAAAAAAAAAATCCTCTTCTAAACATGATTTCTTTGCTTTTAGTATAATAATGTGAACCATCTTGTACCTTTTGATTGTGACATACAGTAACTGAAACTGTAGTTCCCAGCATGCTTTGCATGGGACTTATAAATGTAGCCACTGACTTCCATAATATGAAATAAATAAATAAATTAAAATTGTGAATTATGTGGTGAACTATCTCTTTAAGTGTCTGAGAACATTACATTCAATTCGCACCGAAGTATATCATGTTTAAGTATATTATTTCTGAACTCTTTTTAAAGTAAGCTAAAGTGTTCTTATTTTTCTCAAGGGAGTGTATGACACAGTGGTGAAGTCAAAAGTGTGTTTTCACACCACCAGTGAAGTATTTTAGTGAGTATTATAGATATGTAATACTTCCGTGACCTTTCATTAGTTCTAGGTGTCAGTCTGCCCATCTGCAAACTGCTCCACTCAAACACCCATGACCACTGGACATGCTAACATCAAACTCAGCGACTGGTCATGTGATACCATAAAGATCTTCAGCCTGCATTCCACATGCATGTCCACATACAGGTTACGTTCCTCTTGCAGATGGAAAAGATTGCAAGGCCCCTTCTCTCACTATCATCTCACCAATATTCATATGACTCAGGTGTCTTATCACTCAGAGTCTGTCATACAAACAGATATGCTCAAATACATCTTCCATATGAGCTCGGACCACATGCCAGCATGCCATGCCAGAGGTAACAACTCCAGTGTTGTGTGCTATAAGAATTCACCTGGAAGCAGTTGAGACCAAGTGCAACTGTAATGAGACAACTCTGACATACGAAACTGTTCCAAACTCAAACAATTTAGAGCGATACCTTAAACTCAACGCAGTAAAAATCACTCAGTTATCAGTGCGTAGCCATCATTTCAGAAGTGAGGGGGACAGAAATGTAATATATATATATACAGGTGAAGTCAAAAGTTTACATACACCTCGCAGAATCTGCAAAATGTTGATTATTTTACCTGTAAGAGGATCACACAAAATGCATGCTATTGTTTATTTAGTACTGACCTGAATAAGATATTTCACTTAAAATGTTTACATATAGACAAGATAAAATAATAGTTTAATTTATAAAAATTACCCCGTTCAAAAGTTTACATATGCTTAATTCTTAATTCTGTGTTGCAGAGGTAGAAAGTAACGAATGACATTTACTCGCATTACTGTAGCCTAATTGTGTAGCTTTTTTGTGTACTTCTACTTTTTTAAGTAATTTTTTTAATCTGTAATTTCACTTTTACTCAAGTATATTTTGTTTGAAGTATTGTACTTCTCTACATTTTAAAACGCATCCATTACTGAGTAAAAAAATAAATGAAAATTTGCTCCCTGTAAACTACTGCAGTAAATAAAGGGCAGGAGAACAAACTGGCGCTAAAATCACAAGAAAGATGCAGACGGACAAGACAGGCGTTATGGTGCAGACCCAGCTGAAAACCAAACCCCGTCGTATTCTGCTGAAGTTGAATTTGAAGGAAATTAAGTGAACCTCTGGTCATATGTATGCTCTATTATGCAGTGTAAGCTGTGTTTGCCTCAGGAGACCGAAGTATCAGTTTATAAAATCTCGACATCAACCCTTCGCAAGCATGTAGAGGTAAGGCAGATGCTTGCATCATTGCACTGGGAGTTAAAATGAAGCTTTAACAGTTTAGTAAAAGGGTCTGCAAAAAATAGACTAAAAGACAGTGGTGCAGGCTGTGCGATATATATCGTAATTGTTGTTTTAACGATGGGTGATTTGACATTATCAGTATTTTGCCAAAAACAAACAAACCACCTACATAGTGTCATGAAGTCTAGTAGACTAGTGCGTGCGCAAGCATTTAGAGTGCGTTCTTTCACTGCGTGATTCAGTCTGTTAAAATGCATTTAGAATGATCACAAAATCCAAGATATAGGGGAAAAATTATATATTTATATCATTTCATATAGTAAATCAATAGCATATTTCTCCAAAAATCAGCATGATTAGGTTACATATAATATTTTTACAACAGTTCAATATACAAGAAGTTAATTAAGAGACTTGCATTTTATTGCCTGTTTTTGCTCTATTTCGACAACAAAAATTGTTCCAAACACAGCCACCATACACAGATTTAATACGGTGAGCAACATGACGGTGTATCGTTCCTGAATGAATCAACCATTTATATGATTCAGTTTAATCACAATGACTCACTTATTAACTTGCTGACACCTACTGGTGGTTTTAATTTCACATTTAAAGTATGTTTTTTATATATATATATAATTACAAATGAGTAGTCAACATTTTATGTCTTCTATATCAAAATATTATTTATGCATTTGTAACTGCAGGTTAAATGCATTCATGTCTTGCATTAAACAGTGTAAATAGTGTAAATTTACTTTCAGATGAAAAGATGAATTTTGTTGATACTGATTTAATTTGCCTGGTAACAGCACAAGTGTGTTCTTATCCTAAATAACTGATTCCTTTAATGAAAAACAACTAGTTTGAGATGTATAGCCTATCCCAGGTGTGTCAAACTCACTTCTTGCGCAGCCCTGCAGAGTTTAGCTCCAGCCCTTGACACTGATGAAAATTCAGATTTGGACCCTTGAATGCAGATTTTGAGAACCCCTGCACTATACCATTCAAAAGCTTAGAGTCAGTATAATTATTATTTTATTTATTTATATATTTTGGAAAATAAATTATAGAAATTAAAACTTTTATTTTGCAAGGATGGTCAAAAGTGATGATAAAATACATTTATAATGTAACAAAATATTTATATTTCAGATTAATGCTGTTCTCCTGAGCTTTCTATTCATCAAAGAAACCTGAAAAATTATACTCAGCTGTTTTTTTTACATCATAATAATAAATGTTTTTTTAGAATATCAGAATCAGAATGATTTCTGAAGGATCGTGTGACTGGAGTAATGATGTTAAAAATTCAGCTTTGAAATCACAATAAATTACATTTTAAAATATATTCCGATAGAAAACAGTTATTTTAAATAGTGAAAATATTTCAAAATGTTACTCTTCTGAAGTAAAACTTTTCTCTTCTTTAGCAGAAGATAATTCTTTAAAAAACATAAAAAATCTTAATGTTCAAAAACGTTTGACTGGTAGTGTATAGGCAACTTAAATTTGTCTCTTTTTCTAGCTTTTAATTGGCTTAGAAATCAGACACACTGCTGGACAATTACCAATAATAATGATTTGTTTATATACTACAAACACTTTTTTTATCACAAAATAAGGCATACTAGTTTCTATACTGTAATGAATGCTGTGTCAATTAGCAATGCATTGTTCATATACTTTATTTATTACCTGGAGATGACTTGAAAAACACAAATAAACCATATATTGTCGCAATTGCAATTCCAAACTCATCTGTTTTTTTTATGTGAAAACAGCTGTTTTCATACTAAACATTTGTCCATTTCCTGGTGCGACTTTCTGCGCGAGAGCACCCTCCGGCGCAGGGGCGATTCTAGGATTTTTTTAATGGGGTGGCACAGGGGGGCCAAGATCCAGTCAGGGAGCTGAAAAGTCATGTGCCCCCACACAAGTGGGATGATAGAAAAAGGGCACTGCACAAGTGCCTGGACAACTAATTTCTCTTTTTCTAAATAAAAACCACTGAACAGAGACAATACTTGTTCTCAACTTCTTTCATTGTCCAAACAGACAGTGTGTGCATGTCTAGTGAATTTTTGTAAAGATTGCTCATGTTCTCATGATCTGTCTGCTGTGGATAGATGGCTGCTGGTGTGGTCCTCTCTGGTCCTCTCTGGCTGGCTTTGACCTGTGCTGCCAGGTTCAGGTCTGCTAATTTGCTGGCCTACTTCTTCTTTGGCACTCAACGGAGGCGGTCGCATATTTTCACTCCCCGTCCTCGCCCTTATTTTCCCTGCTTGCTTTCTTGTCTCGTCTCATCTATTGAGAGACTCTCTCTGCATGGCTCTCCGAACTGAAAGATTATGGATTTGATCAACTGGTCTCTCGAAGCAGTGGGAAGAGTGGTCAGCATTGAGACTATTAACCGCAATATGGAATCTATCATGGAGAAGCTCACGGCTTTGCAAAGGAAAATTTACGGTATTGGAGACCAGAATGGACAAAGAGAGTAGCCGTGGAATTGGAATGCGGTTACTCGCCCTAAGACAAAACAATCGCAATCTTATCTTTTTTGGCTCCCTCGCACAGTGGCCTTGGCCAAGGTCGCTGCTGGAAAAATTACCCCTGGGAAGAGCACTGCAGTGAGACGCTCTTGCTTCCTCCCCCATTCTACAGACATTGATTATAAACTACTACACACACACACATATCTCCCCTCCCCCGATCCCTCGCCTCCGCCGCTTTGAACCGGCAACCTGACAGTCTGTGGCCAGCGCCGAGAATGGCTGCGGAACCGGATGGCTGCCTGCTGGAGCTGGATTACTTCCCCTGTTGCAAAGTCGTGTGTCTATGGTTTATGTGCTTTTTGTTGCTGAGGTGTTTTTCCTGTTCTCACACTGTACTCCCCAAGGAGCATAGTCTGGGGGTTATTTTTTTTCTCCTCACCTTCCTCATGTTATGCTGTATTTTTTTTCTTCAATTCCCTGTCTTCCTGTCCTGTCTACCCCCTTGTCATATATGTATGTTGTGTATGTATGGACAGGTTGATGGCTAATTTCACTGGTACTTGTGACTAGTGACAATAAAGGGCTACTACTACTTGGGTCTGCCGGGTGTATTGGCTCTGACCTGCACTGTACTTCATCTACCTGTCTTTGACATGGTTTCTTCATGAAGAAACCTTGAATGTATTGCTGCTGTGCCTTACTTTGTCCCCTTTATTTTTTTACACAAAATTCTGTTAAAAAAACCCTAACTTAATCATCAATATTACACAAATAGTATATTTAAAAGCCATATTATAATCCGATTAAAGACAAAATCATTTAATGTGAAGCTGTTCTTGGAAATTGCAAACTAAAAAAAAATAATTTAAACAAAAGGGGGCCAAGCACATTTTGAGGGGGGCCGGTGCCACCCCGTGACCCCCCTAGACACGCCTCTGCTCCCCACCTGCCAACCATTAGAATTTCAGTAGGCGGGATTTATCTTTGTTATATCACTTATACAGGAAAACAACCACTGTAGTCCAAGTGAGCCATTCGTTGTAGTTCTTGAAAATGTATTTGTAAAAACAAAATATCTCCCTTTGGAGTGGACTTTGAGATTTGTAACTTTGTAGATCTTTTTATGCCCAAACATACACACTACACACAGACTAAAATTCTAAAAGTGAAAAAGCATAATAGGACCCCTTTGAGGGAATTTGGGCTTTGTTTTCCCACCTATTTATATTTCTGTGAAACAGGAAGCCATGGCTGGATAATGTCATGTTCATAATCACCCTGGAGTGCTCAAAATTGTGAATATGAATTCTTATACATATACTTATATATTATTGGGGTGCCAATAATTGTCCAACGTGTATTTGAGAATTTTTTTTATTTAATAATTATATATTTTTTACAATTCTTATTATCCAATTAATTTGTTTAAATAAAATATCAAAAGGATTAACAATGCAGATTAATTTTCACAGACTTCTTTGATCATATTTACCAAGGGTACAGATATTTTTGGCCATGACTAAGTGTAGTGTGTGTGTGTGTGTGTGTGTGTGTGTGTGTGTGTGTGTGTGTGTGTGTTGAGGGATGAATGTACAGCACCTGTCTCTGTCACACTGGGCAGCAGCTGGCAGGAGCCGGTCTGTTCCTTCATCCACACAAAACAACCCTTCACTTCAGAGAGTGAGAGAGACGTCTCTGCTGCCCATTGCTGACTCAACTGTCTCTAAAGACTGGTTCCCACACTCTTTTTGTCTCTTCTACAGATTGGTTCCACACATTTCTTGGACTGATTTTCTTATTAATAATTGTTTTCCTATCTATGGACTGCCTACAGATGCTAATGAATTTGCAATGCTGAATATATTAAGAAATGTGTCAAAAGTTCAGTGACATTCTTAATTTATGGGAGTCAACATCTATGCACAATACAAGATCGAAATCAATTTTTTTGTGAAATAGCTATTAATAGTTATAAAATTATTTGCATATGCCTACAGCTTATACTTAATTATCTGAACAGCATCTAAAAGCTTTTTTTCTCCTCACACTGCTTATAATGGCGCCCTCTGCAGGTGTAGGCATGGAAACAGCTGCTGATTTTCTATCTAGGCTTCCCTTTGTGTCATTGTACTTTGTATATATGAGATTTGATGTATGTGGTGTTGAATGTAACTTTCCAAGTATCAAATAAAAATATAACGAAAAATGATAGGAAACACATTTTACAACTACTTGACACACTTCGAAAATGAACAAATGTCCTCAAAGTCAAACTTTAGACTGTAGGTAAACAGCATCCATAATCAGGATTTATGATTGCACTGCCAATGTCTTAAATATAACTATGTTTTTAAGGGTCATATATTACTATGCCTAAAAAACAGTAATGAAAAGTTGTTAAAATAAACCCAAGCAAAGTGGATGAGTCTTGTTTAACCCTGAAGGAGTTTATTTTCTGATAAAGTCAAATATTAAAATATTTCCAGAGTTCCCTATTATATATTTTTTCAGCTGGTTTAGTTACGGCATTCATAATCATTGTGGATATGTTAGGATGAATTCAGATAAAATGGGTTGTTTAAGCTTGATTGTATTGTGCTCTATGGGCTTTCACTCTCAGAGCATAGCAATGGTCTCTAATTAAAAGAACACTATTTCTTTAAATGATAAAACAGTTTTACTGGTGTAATATGACCCTGGTGATTGTGGCCACCTCCATCTCATCATGAAAGCTATAACAAGGACATTTCACTTTCAGATTTTCATTTCTAACTTAGTAAGGCTTCTCAATAAATGCAAACAAATATATTTTTGACAGTCCTTGTATTATTTGTTACTGCAGACAACATGGATTAAAATGCAAAAAATGCATTTAAGTAAGGTGGTTAAATATTACCAGCCCACTATTGCGGAATGTGTTACTGTAAAAGTGGGCCACCTCGAACCTTCACATTGATTAAATAAATGGACATCCAATTATTATTTTGTTAGTGATGTATATTTGATTGTTGTTGTTGTTTAGAAAACAAAGATGAGTGTGCAGCACTGATCTATATAATTGTATTACAGTTTTTTCAGCTGCTTACACACATTTTCAAAACTTTACCTCTTTTTTCAAAACACAAATCCAAGAATTGCACAAACAACATGCAAAATGCCTCACATCTCTTGCAAAATGAAGCACTGCATTCAAAATATCATAAACACATCTCAAAAGCAAACATTTGCAAACACCTTTTTATTTTTGTGTCTTGTGTTTTGCAAAAGTGTTTTATTAAATTGAAAACCGAGTCAAGGGCTGACAATTGTAATTTGAAAATATAAGATATATATATATATATATTTTTAATTTGACAAATCAGACATGCCCCACAAGCTACCTTAAAGTTGACAAATTTAATAAGGAAGAATAGCAAATAAAAGAGGTATCTAAATCAGAATTTTTAAAAAATGTGGCCCACTTTACCTGAATTAACCCTATATTATTTGCTGAGATATTAAACATGATTTCCTTAAGCAAATTTTAGCTCTAAAGTTACAGTTCTAAAAATGATTTTACCTGTACTACATAGCTATATATCTGTGTGTGTACAGATAGATAGAAAGATCTATAAATTATTAATTGATAATTCTGAGGGATGGCTATATTTGGTGGCCAGCAGATGGCAGTGTTGTACTGTCTGAACATTAATATATATCTGAACTCAATATATTCCATTCTAACCATATGGATGAGTTATATAGCATTTGTTACAATTTTTTTATAATTTCTACCAGTAACCAGTTTATAAAGCACCCCTCACAAATCAAAGTTTGATTGCTATTCAAATAATGCAATGTTCAGTGTTCTTCCGTCACATACAATCTTAAATATTGTATACATTTTTATAAATATTTATTTTAAAATAAATATTTTTGTTTACAGAAACCTGTTCTTACCAATTATATAATGCAGGGTATTATACAATTCAGGAATTAAATGTCAACAAATCTTTTTTTTTAAATGTGACATATTCATAATTAATTAATAATTAATAAAAAAAATATTCATTAAATGTTTAAGATCATCAATTGACCTTAGCACAATGTCCAAATATCGCATATATATATATATATATGGTGTGGTTTGTTTTTTTAAGCATTGCATCAGTAAAAAGCTGTTTTAGTTTAGACAACAATACTTATTTAGCTCAAGCAGCTCCCTCTGTGCCTAATTTTATAGGCTAAAATATGTTAAATGAATGATAACTGCATGATAACTGCCTATATATAATTAATTAACTATTTGGTCAGTTGTATATATTTTTGTGTGTTCTTAAAAATGAGTATTAGAGCATAATCCACCCTGTTGAACCTGTTCCATACTCTTCTCTCAATGGGTGGGAAAACTACTGTCTTAAATATATATATATACCAAATAGTTAATTAATTATATATAGGCAGTTATCATGCAGTTATCATTAATCGTACAGTTATCATTAATTTAACATATTTTAGCCTATAAAATTAGGTACCGAGGGAGCTGCTTGAGCTAAATAAGTCTTGTTGTCTAAACTAAAAACAGCTTTTTACTGATGCAATGCTTAAAAAATAAATCACACCAGGATGGGCATCACAAGGTCATAAGCGGCTGCACAAACAGGCCTGGCAGCAATATTCTACTTGCCTCAATATGAAGTTTCATATTTTTCTCCATGATTTTGTGTTTATAAAACAAATTCTTCCTCACAAACCTACAGAGCTGGAGATTTGTTTTAAGAATTAATTTGAATCTGACAAAATAAGGACCGTATCGCGGTGCTCCCTGAAGTGTCAATCATTCATCAGATGTATCTGCTGCATGTGATTTATTAGCTATTCACAAGACCTTTCTAGCATTTCTCTATTCCCTTTTGCCCACGTCTTTCTCTCTTTCATATTTTCTCTGTAGCAGTGCAGTGATGTGTGTGCAAAGGCTCGTTTTGGCTGTGGGGCTTTGGGTGTTCACTACAAAACAACATGACTCATCACACACACACACACACACACACACACACACACACACACACACACACACACACACACACACACACACACACACACACACACACACACATTCACACATACACAAAACAGACACACACATCCACACACAAGAGAACATAGCTCTAAGAACCATCTTCTCCTTTTCCATTTTGTGAATTTAGTGCATTTTACAAAAGTGTTACTTGACTGATTTGCTTTCTTTTCCTGTTTAATGAGCTCCCCGAACACAGTCCTAATACAGCCTTCCTGCCTGACACTCCTGTGCTGCTGGTTCTCTGGACAAGCAAGGTCAGATTACCCAACCGTCCCCGTATACCCTGCCAAAAAATAAACTTGTTTCAAATACACCAACCAAAATGTGCAAAGACAGAGTGCTTGAGGGTGAAAGAAAGGACATGGGTTGAATTAGAGGAGACGGTAGCCGCACTGGCACGCTTTGCCAATTAAAGCGAAGGCGGATGACACGCGGAGCGTCTTGCTTGACTACGGCTGTGAACCGCGGACCGGGATAATAGGGCTCGGTCTGTAGCTCAATCGATGACACCCCGTCTTCCTTTCTTCTCAAAATACTCCTACAGCCGCTGTCAGAGCAGAAAATGTCATAAAAATAAACGACTGAACATTAACACAGAAATATCCAATTACAAATACTTCGTAACATGCCATGCGTAACGTCTATGTCACGATGGCACCCACGGACATTCATCCTATGAGGAGTTATCCATGGCACTCTGACCATCAGCAGCTGTGCTGTAGGAAAATAAACCTGCTGCCTTAACAGTCAGGACAGTGCTTACTCTGTACAATTATTCAAAAAGCTCAAGGATTGTCACTCAGCATGATAACATAAAGGCCTACTACTTATATTTGCAAAGTCTTTAGCAGTTTCACTTAAAACGGAACCTACACTTCACCTTCTTCCCCAGCACAACATGTGCGTACAATCACAGTGTTGAAGTAAGTCAAGCCTTTGCATGCTACACCAATTATAAAAGGAGTTAAAGCAGAGACGTCCGGTTCTGCTTTAGAAGGGCCACTGTCTTTCAAATTTGAGCTCCAACACCAATTAAATTCATCTGAAGCATCTAATCAAGGTCTTCAGGGTTACTAGAATCTTCCAGGCAGGTAAGGTATGGGACAGGTTGGGGTTATACTCTACAAGACATCATTTATTTTGCACAAAAATCTTGATCTTGAAGATATTTATAAAGTAAATGTAAGAATAATATTTAAATAGTTTTTAATGTTTCAAGATTACTGGACTGAAGCAACATAGGTTTACTAGCCCACGTAACATTGATGAATTTAACTCATGGAAAGGAACCAATTCAGTTTGTTTAGCTAAGACACTTTTGTTTACCAACAAAATATTTTCTAAACACTTCATTTTGGATGTTGAAATGTTAAAACATCCCCTTTTCTGAATGCGTGTTGAAAATGAATAAAAACATGATTAATATGATGTTGAAACCTGTCCCAAATTGCATTAAACACCTACGTGGAATTCAATCGCTGTCTCAATTCTACATTGTCTAATGTAACAATTCACTTTTAACAAATGCACACATTTACACTCTTTTCTATCTGTGGAAAATACAGCAAAAACGACTCAACCTCAACCTCAGGGCCATCTCAATAACAAAAGATCCCAATTTTGTATTCTGTAATTACTTATTTATAAAGTGAGCAGTCAAAAAAAATATATATATTAGTTGTATTATCTGTGTAGAAAAAAAAATGTGTTTATCAACCATTTATTGGAACAACATATTATTGTCAGAACAGCAACCAACAGCAGAGGTGTTAACATCTGATAGCATTACTGCACCATAGTACAGTCACATACACAAAATATACCAGATACTTTACATACATATTCATAGAGTCTTACTCCTATATTATGTGAGGTGTTGCAGCAGTGGGTTTGTTTGTTTGTGTGTGTGTGTTTCAGGGGTCATACTGTTGAGATGTGTGTGTAAGTAGCACTGGAATGGTGGTTGACAGTTACCAGTAAGATTGAAGCTAATTTGTGCCATCAGCTGTCTGTTTTCTGGATGTCAGCTCACACACACACACACACACACACACACACACACACACACACACACACACACACACACACACACACACACACACACAGACACACACACACACACACTAATGCCTGCCTGGTGCCACACACTCCGCTGGCAATGTCAGCTTGTCAGCCCACATATGCTCGTCTGTATGGAAGGAGAGGCGAGGACATGGGCAGCCTCCTTTTTCCTGTCGTCCCCACACTCGTCTCTCTGTGCCCTTACCCTCCCTTCATCTCGGTCTCCTCCTTTTCTCTTTCTCTGCCACTACAACTACATCAAAACATGTTTCAGCCCATGTTTCAAAGCCTTTCTATTTTCTGTAAAATCTGTGCTTCTCAATTTGACTCATTCTCCTGCTCTTTAAGAACATTCACATTTGTTCTGACTACAACTGTGAGAGGATCGATACGGATAAGATAAATACTTAGGAAATAAACAGTTATAATATTATCACTTTGAATACATGCAATATGCAATAATGTAATATTTGAATATGTGTTCCATCCTAACTGACAAAGTGCTGGCTGGCTTTTACTTACAATTTGTAGTCTGTTACTGAGTAGAATTACATGATGAAAATTGCAATTAGTAACATAATCTATTACAATTTTATATACACATACACATCTGACTACTCTTTGATTACTTTTGACCAAACAAATTTATCACTTTGATTTGAGATATCTTGTATCAAGTTAATACAAAGAGAAAGAAAAGATATTCCATTCATTAAACATAACATTTCGTCAGGATTTCCCAGGATTCAGGATTTTGTAAATTGAAGAAAAGCGAATAATTTGTTAAATCTTTAAAAATAATATATATATATAACAATTAAAATAAAACACTTGCAAGAAAAAAACCTGAATATTTTATTTGTTTACCTGCATGTCATGTGACTATTAATCAACATCAGAGATCTGTGAACATGCAAATGTGTTGTTCAATTATTGACTTAATTATTAAGTACTTCACATCTCAGGGGGTACTTCAAATAAATATATTACATCAAAGAAAATAAAGAAGCACAAAAGTTTGGGAATCCCTGCATTAATTTACATGTAAATAAGAAACGGTGTGAACTTGTGCATTTGAATGTGTTTGAAGGACAAAAGCCTCCCAAAGACACAGGAATGCATAGTTAAATAAACCACTGATTGACTATTCAAATAACACTTAACGTGTACATTGTAGTGTTGTCAAAAATATCGATATTTCGATAAGTATCGATACTGAAATATCTGAACGGTACCAATACTAATTTTCCGAAGTATCGATACTCCGATCCTAGCCGAGCTGTCACTTTCACTTCTCCAAAGGCGCATTGAAACACCACACGTGACCGCAGTGCCTGTCACGTGTCTCGTCTCATTCGCTCTGGTTAAATAACAAAAGTGAAGTGAATATAAAGATGGTGAGTGCGGCTTGTTTCTAACAAGCAAAATATGTTTGCTTCTTAAATCAGACGGACTGAGATGCAGCGATTACTACTTGGACGGACTTCTTAAAAATGCAAATCAACTCTGTCAGCAGGAGACGCTTACAAGCGGGAGAAATAACGTAATGTTAACGTTAGAGGTTTGCGCCTGTAACTGTAAACTGAGCGTACAAACGCTGCTTTATCAGACATATAACATGCAAGATGAAATGAAAATGACATCAAACATTTCCTAAAGACAGTGTTCATTCAGAAATACAGTGATATAAAAACACCTGCGCCTCGTTTTAATTTTTAAACATGCATTACGTGCTCATGTTATTCAACAAAGCCTTTTGGAAAAGTTTTGATATTGTGGTGGGTCGCCTCAAATAAATGTATGAACGTGAAACACATCCCACAGCACAACAACCTGAGCCCAACTTCATTACTAATCACTTTAACTGTGTTTGTAGCCGGCGCCACTAACAGCCCGATATACAAACACAGACCTGAAGTTAACTTCGGTCCGGGCGCGTGCGCACGATCAAACCTGATATGAGTGTTGTCTCGTTTTTTCACCGTAATTATTAAAGTTAATATAATCTGACTGAGGAATCTTTAACTGTGAATCTTTAAATACTTTAACTGTTGTCAAATGTAAATTAACTTGTGCTCATTTAACTTCATTAAAAAAAGTATTACTTAAATTCTGCAATTTGTCTTCATGTCGATCCAGTGAGCATTGTTTTCGCGTGTGATGCACGCACGTTTGCGGTGATATGTGAATCCGGCATTAAAATCTGTTCATCAAATAATATTATGTATTAACTAGCATTTATGAACGATGAGCAATGCATTTGCTACAGTATATTTTAATCTTTGATAACAGTAGGTAATAAAAATACAACAGATCATGTTCGCTCTGGTCCAATGAAAAAAAATATTAACAGATAGAACTTTGGATTTTAATTAGTACATGTATTAGTAAATGTTAGTTTAAATATACTTTTAACTAAGATTAATAAATGTTTTGGAAGTATTTTTCATTGTTTATTCATGTTAACTAACGTTAACAAATATCTATTACCATTAACTTATGTTCTACGATTAGTTAGATAGTTCAGTTCATTTTAAAAGTGTGGTCAAAAATAAAATAAAATAAATGTTTTATTAAAGTTTGGCATTTTCTTGTAGCACCAGAAAGAAGATGAGACTCGACCTGCAACAAAAAACAACACACTCACAACCTACACTAGACACTACACCTTGAACAAGTGCACTACCTCAAGACATTTTTGTTCATGTAAAATATACCTCATTGTCATGTTATATTTATCAAAAAATAATAATAATTGACCCCTTAATGTTGTGGCAGTTTTTTCTCTCCTGGTATCGAAAATGGTATCGAATATCGATATTTTTCAAGGTATCGTATCGAAGTTAGAAATTCCAGTATCGTGACAACACTAGTACATTGGGATGTTGGTTAGATATCATAAATACAAAGACGTAAGTTTTCAAAAGTGACAGCTTTCATACTTTTTCTGAGAGTGTATTAACATTCTTGCCATTGATTGCATTGATGTAAAAATATTAATATTTTAATTCTGTAGCATGAATCTGACGACATTTACCAAGCTATAGTTTCACATTTCCTCACATACTATTTTTCACACTGTACATACTGTAGTATGCAGCAAGCGGAACATGGCTATTCCATTCCACATGTACAGCACCCTTTGTCTAGAGTGTACAGCGTGACTGACTCCTGCTGGGGAAAGCACTTAGAAACGGACATGCTAATATCCTATCACAATACACAATCACTGCACGCTTTGCTGAATGAAATGTGTATTGTAAAAAGAATCTGACTTTAGTTTTAAGATGTACATTGTATGATGACAGATGTTTTTTCAGTCAATTTTCAGGAAAAAACGACCTGCATATGAATGGTCACTGCTGGCGACTGAATTTGTAGCAAGTGCATGCTCTCACAGAATGGACAACTATGAATCAAGATAGTGTATCCCCTCTGTATGCAGGTATACACAGTGAGGATCCAGAGGTTATTTTCTATGTCTGGGTCTGCCTGCAAGATTTTCCCTTTTTTCTGTTCCCATTGCCCAGACTGAGTTTTATCTCCCTCTGTGCAGTTTGAAAACAATAAAAGAAAAGCGATGTGTCTTGTTCAGTCACTAAATAGCTGTCTCGTTTGGCTCCCTGAGGTGGCTGCACATCACTGACTGCCCCATTCATCAGCCCAACACTCCAGCCGACCCACAACTCTCAAACTCCTCGAATAAAGATGATAAATACCTCAGCCAGTGAGGAAGACGAGGGCAAATAAGGAGAGGGAGGGAACAGAGTATAGAGGGTATATGAAGAGAGAGAGAGTAGGAGATCTGTGGAAGGACAGATGGTTAGAAGTAGAATAAAAATGTATTCAAACCATGCATGCAACTTGTTAGTTGTTATATATATAAACCACATAAAAAAACACATTGCTTCATTTAATTTTACCGGACAGTTATTATGGAGACCAGCAGGAAATCATTGGAGAAAGACAGAGGAGTCGGATCAGGACATTAGAAGCTGGACTGGGACTTGTGTCTCCTACATGAGCACCACAGCTCAACGGACCTTGACGACCCGTAACTACTGCACCACAGTCTCATCAAAAACCATTGTATCCAAGAACAAATCAGTGCTGCGGAAGCTACAAGTTACTAGTGTCAAGCTACACATTTGAAAAAGTATAAGTAGTTATGGGATGTAAAATTATGAAATATTTGTTTTAATGTTTTTGAATGAATACTTTCCTTGGTTGCATTTATTTGATTTAAGAAAAAACAAGTAAATACAAAACTATTGTGAAAGATCCAATTACAATTTAATTTAAATCAAATTAAAAATATATATATTTTAAAATATAAGTTGTTCATGTGATGAAAAATGGCGTTTTCATCAGCTACTCCAATCTCACGTGGTCCTTCATAAGCTGATTTGGTGCTTGAAAACATTTCTTATTATTATCAAGCTTATTATTATCTGTTTTTCAAAACAGCTTTGCTGCTTTATTTTTTTGTTTGTTTGTGGAAATTGTGATATGTTACCATTAAAACGTTTGGGAGAAATACGATTTAAAGAAAGAAAGAAAACTGTTTTTATACTGTACAAACTACTCTACACCAACCCTAAACCAGTGCAAGTAACCGAAAGCCATACTCAAGTAAAAGTACAGATATCTAACCAGAAAATGAAGTCACCGTTTAGAATATTACTTGAGTAAAAGTCTTAAAGTACGTGATATTTATAGTACTTAAGCACGAAAAGTATTTTTTAAATCTTAAACGCAATTAAGTGTTGAAAATAAAAGTACAAGTATATGCAAAATGGAAAAGAAGCAAATAAATATATATATAAAAAAGTTCAAACAGCTTGAGGAGCAATATTGTGTTCAGTTTGAACTTTTCTTCCATTTTGTATTTCTGGGTATGAATAAGAAGTACTTCACCTGGTACTTAATGTCGTTCATTCCATCATAAGGAAACATTTCTGGAATCTGCATCTGAAATGGCATTTAGATGTATTAACACAGTTTATGTATCTCAGAGGGGACATGGATGCATTTCAACTGCAGTTACAGATGCATAAATAGGCCTAATGTTTTGTTTTTAACATAAAAAGTTGAATACTGATATTTGAAACATTTAGACATGAAACAAAATTGTCGAAATGTGAAATGAAAACCGCCAGTAGGTGACAGCATGTGACTGTTAATGAGTGAGTCATTGAGATTCAACCGATTCATTCAAACGACTGATTCATTCAGAAACAAAGCATTTGAATGTGTTAATGAGTGAATCACTGAATCATTTATTCAACCGATTTGTTCAAAACGCTGATTCATCAACACCATACACCATACACAAGGTGTTTTTAGGAGTCTAACTTGCAAGCCCTGAAATTCTAACATTTCACTACTTATTATACCCTGTATGATTGTGTATGTGACAAATAATAAAGAACCTTGAACCTTGAACCTTGAAGCCCCAGACCATTGATTCATCAAACCTGGTCCTGCATTAGTCCTGCAGTCCGTGCTCTTCTGACTTCTGACTATTTTGTAGTAAGTAATGAATATGCTTCGGGGGAAATATATCAGATAAAAAGTATACATTTTAATAAAGAAATAAATGTTTAATAAAAAATGCTTAAGTAGGCTACTGTAACAAAGTATTACTTTGTTACAATACACCACTGCCCTAAACCTATCAATAACCGTAAACTTTGTGCATTTTTAGATTTTAAAAATTCTAAAGGATTTATAAGCTTGTTTCCTAATGAGGACCCAAAATGTCCTCACGATGACAAGTATTTTGGATATTATCTTTGTGGGGACATTTTGTCGCCATAGCGTAGGGTTTACCAGGACTACACACACAGAGAGGTGTCCATGTTTTACGGGGACATTTATGCGTCAACATTTTTATACTGTGTAAACTGTATTTTCTATCACCTTACCCTAACCTTTCCCCTACACCCCCCACACAAAGCTTTCTAAATTTTTAGGTTGCAAAAAACAACAACTGTTTTGTATGTTTTCAAGCCATTTGGTTTACAAGAACAGAGTAAGTGTCCTTATAAACCATGTTCACTTTGTAATACCCATGTCGTTACACACATTTGGGTCCTAATAAACCATCTATACCAAAATACACATACACCCCCCACCACACACACACAGGTTTCTAATGGACTCCAAGGATTACTATCCTTGTGAGGACATTTGGTATACCAGGTACACACACACACACACACACACACACACACACACACACACACACACACACACACACACACACACACACACACACACACACACACACACACACACACACAAACACACACACACACACACACACACACACACACACACACACACACACACACACACACACACACACACACAGAGAGAGAGAGAGGAGAAGAGGCTATCTGTGACTGAACTAACAAAAGCATCCTGATTGATATCTGTCCTGTGTGGTAAGATAGACAGCATCTCAACTGAACTGAAACAGTTTAAACAGTCTAAATATGTGAGATTAAACAGGTCAAACAGAACTGGTATTATGGGTCTCAGGAGCTGACAGAATCCAGACCAGTACTCTCTGTCAAGCCCTTTGATGCCTTTAACACCAAAACTCCCCCAACCGTCCCCAGTGCTCCAAGCGGATTTCACATCAGCCCAACCAGACAAAGAAGAAGGCGGACCTGCAGATACCATTGTACCCTGCAGGCACGGGCCTACAGGCCGGCCAGTCTGACTTTAATACCATGTGGCAAAGGCAGCGTCTGACAGATGTTCCCTGACACCGTCATCCTACAGGAGCAAAGCAAAATGCATGCACATTTGACTTTGTGTTGTCATAATGACAGTCATGGTGGAAGATGATGTGTGTGTGTTGTTGTGGTGGTAATGGATGGAGAAATAAATCAAATGAGATCGAGAGTCCTGCTGCAGTGTCATTAAGAATCATGTCACGCACCTCAGCTGAGCTTACGCCGCTGACGCAGAGCCACGGTGGGCCAGCTGGAGGAATCTGAATTCCCCCTGCGTGCTTTCAAGATGGACTGGAGCTTGATGGATTGGATGGGAGAGGCGCAATGATAGCCTGATCTGCATCTGGATAGCATTGGTATTTTTTATTCGCCTCACATTCTCACTCGCATGTTCTCTCGGTAAAGAGGTTCAGTAGATAAGGTCATCTTGGAGCACAATGTGTGTGTGTGTATGTATGTGAGAAAGAGAGAGACAGTAGAATAGAGGTTTGGTAATGACCCTAGACATGTTGTACAATGCTGCATATTTCTCCTCCCAGCTGCCACTTTAACGAGCAGATAAAATGGCCTCAGCTGAATAATTAATACTCCGGACCATTAACGAGGCATTAGAATGCTGTCTTCTTCTTATCGATTTTTCCTTCCCCGCCCACCCCTTTCTATTTTTTTTATTTTAACTTGATAGCGGTGTCTGAGCCAGGCGGTGTTCAGGCCAGATCAGGTCATGATGGGTTCAGATTGGTGGCTGTTGTCAGTTGAGTAATTATACAAGTAGACTGACTGATTTAAGTGAGGCTTAATGTTCGTTCATACTGACAGTGTTTGTGTCACGGATGTACGGGGGTGCCAGGAACGAGGAGACGTGGAAGTTCGTTCAACACTTTATTCTCAAAACACAGAGATCGCTGGAGAACAGGTACACACCAAAATGACGTTAATACTGGACCAAGACACTGGGAACACTGAGGACTTATAAAGGAAGGAAATGAAGGAGCAAACAAGATAATTAATAACACAGGGCTGGGGACTAATCAACTAAAGACACAGGGCTGGGAACTGATAATTACAAATGATGACAAGAACAGGAACTGACCAAATATGGGCACGAGAGGAGAAACACAAGAAACAGAGAGAGAGAGTCTGACATTACCCCCCCCTTCCAATAGGCGCGTCCCGCGCCGTATGACATCGAAAGGGGAGGGGGGGTGGGCGCTCTGGAGGCCTCAAGGGACACGGAGACAGGACAGGACAGGAGGCCTCCAGGGCGGCGCCCGTTCCGGGAGCCATGGCGGATCCGGGGACTCAGGCGGCCATGGCGGATCCGGGGATTCTGGCGGCCATGGCGGATCAGGCGGCCACGGAGGGTCTGGGAACTGAGGAGGCCATGGCGGAGCGGGGTGCTCGGGCGGCCATGGAGGATCGGGGAGCTTAGGTGGCCATGGAGGGTAGCCCCCCCCCAAAATTTTCTTGGGGAAGCTCCCCATCCCAGGGGGGCGCTCAGGAGCCGTGGAAGGCGAGCTGGACAGGGCCAGCGGAGGGAAAATTGAGCTGGACGGGACCAGCGGAGCTAAGGGTGAGCTGGATGGGACCAGCGTGGGCCCAGGTGAGCTGGACAGGACCAGCGGAGGCCCAGGGAAGCTGGACGGGACCAGCGGAGAAGCATGAGGTGAGCTGGACGGGACCAGCGGAGCTAAGGGTGAGCTGGACGGGACCAGCGTGGGCCCAGGTGAGCTGGACAGGACCAGCGGAGGCCCAGGTGAGCTGGACGGGACCAGCGTGGGCCCAGGTGAGCTGGACGGGACCAGCGGAGGCAATGGTGAGCTGGACGGGACCAGCGGAGGCCCAGGTGAGCTGGACGGGACCAGCGGATGCAATGGTGAGCTGGACGGACCAGCGGAGGCCCAGGTGAGCTGGACGGGACCAGCGTGGGCCAAGGTGAGCTGGACGGGACCAGCGGAGGCAATGGTGAGCTGGACTGGACCAGCGGAGGCCCAGGTGAGCTGGACGGAACCAGCGTGGTGGTGAGCTGGACGGGACCAGCGGAGGCAATGGGGAGCTGGACGGGACCAGCGGAGGCCCAGGTGAGCTGGACGGGACCAGCGTGGGCCAAGGTGAGCTGGACGGGACCAGCAGGGGCTCTGGAGAGCTGGACGGGACCAGCAGGGGCTCTGGAGAGCTGGACGGAACCAGCAGGGGCTCTGGAGAGCTGGACGGAGCCAGCAGGGGCTCTGGAGAGCTGGACGGAGCCAGCAGGGCTCTGGAAGCCTCGTGGTGCTCGGGTGGCGCTGACTCGTGGGCGCTGCGCTGACTCGTGCGCCGGGTGCCGCTGACTCGTGGGCGCCGGGTGCCGCTGACTCTCGTGGGCGCTCGGGTGCTGCTGACTCTCGGGGGCGCTCTGAAGAGCTGGACGGAACCAGCGGAGGCATCGATGAGCTGGACGGAACCAGCGGAGGCATCGATGAGCACTTACGAGGAGCCGGCACTGGAGGGCGCTGGCGAGGAGCAGGCACTGGAGGGCACTGGCGAGGTGCAGGCACTGGAGGGCACTGGCGAGGTGCAGGCACTGGAGGGCACTGGCGAGGTGCAGGCACTGGAGGGCACTGGCGAGGTGCAGGCACTGGAGGGCGCAGTCTCGGAGCAGGCACTGGAGGGTGCTGGCGAGGAGCAGTCACCGGAGGGCGCTGGCGAGGTGCAGGCACTGGAGGGCACTGGTGAGGTGCATGCACTGGAGGGCACTGGCGGTGCAGGCACTGGAGGGTGCTGGCGAGAGCAGGCACCGGAGGGCGCTGGCGAGGAGCAGGCACCGGAGAATCTGAAGCCCTCAGGGCTGGAGGGACCAGCGGGACGACGGAGGAAGGAGAGGGGGCATCTCGTACTCCAACTCAGTCTCCCAGTCAATTAAATCCTCCTCCATGTCCAGCAGTCCCAGGTATATTATCAGCTCCATCTCCGCCGTGGTGCAGGGGGCGGAGCTCCACTCCGCACTCACACCGTCCACGGCAGGCTCCCTCGTGGTGGGCATTGTCGCCGGCCCTCGCACCAGATCTGACGGGTTGGGCAGGACCAGCGACGACGAAGATGAGCTGGGCGGAGCCAGTAGAGACACCAGCGGGCTTACGTGAGCCTCGAATGGTCCGGGGCTTGAGGTGGCCGCGAATGGTGGCGGATCTCCCGCAAACAACCGGCTGGACGAGCCGCAGACGGCGGCGGAGATTCCCCGCGAACGGCGAGCAAGGACGAGCCGCGGCCGGCGGAGGTCCATTGCCGCGGGAGCAAAACCAGGAAACAAAAACTTTCAAAAACGGGAGGAAAACAAAACCGGTGGAAGTGGCACAGAGGTCACTGCTGGTCCAGTATTCTGTCACGGATGTACGGGGGTGCCAGGAACGAGGAGACGTGGAAGTTCGTTCAACACTTTATTCTCAAAACACAGAGATCGCTGGAGAACAGGTACACACCAAAATGACGTTAATACTGGACCAAGACACTGGGAACACTGAGGACTTATAAAGGGAAGGAAATGAAGGAGCAAACAAGATAATTAATAACACAGGGCTGGGGACTAATCAACTAAAGACACAGGGCTGGGAACTGATAATTACAAATGATGACAAGAACAGGAACTGACCAAATATGGGCACGAGAGGAGAAACACAAGAAACAGAGAGAGAGAGTCTGACAGTTTGGCAGAGACAAGACAATGCAAGATAATAAATTTTCAATGAAAAATCTCCAGCAATAGCTACGCAACAAAGTTTATCTCAACATTATGTAAACGTGTAAATGACAAAATGTGGTACAATGAATGCAGACAGGATGTTAAAATTAATCAATACAAATGAATCCAATCCCATTCCAGATTCTGAAAGATATAACATAAACTTCACAATTCGATTTGCACTTTCATTTAAATGTGGATTACATCAATTCTGTACAAAATGTCATTGCATTCGCAGTGTCCAGTCATAGATCCCATGTGAGAAAATACTGTACGTAAACTGTAGCAAATTATAGTATGCTGTAGTATATTATATTTACTACAATTTGTTAATTTATACTACAGCATACTCTAGTATTAACTTTAGTGAGTTCGTAACTGTAGTAAATGTAAGTTTTAATATAGTAAACTGTAGTGCAGTATATTATAGTATTTATTAATTTATGCTATATCATAGTGTAGTATAACTACAGTGATAATGAATGAGTTACTATAGGATAATATGAAAATACAGTGGTGTTTAGTAAATGGTGCTGTTTGTACTTTACAAAACCGGTACAGATAGATATAATTTGTAGCCTAAGGACAATTTGTGAGGCAAACAATAATGTATTTTTTTTGTGTGGCTTTTTAAACAATAATTTAACTACATGACAACAATTATCGCCGCTGTCACCAGTTTACATGGCTAGGTGACTTTACATCCTCTTTTTCCCAGACGTTCTGGTTGGGATTTCTAAGATGTCTGGTTTTTGGCTTTGTTTTCTTGTCCTCATGCATTCTATGCACACATATTTGTATTACTTTGACCATTCTCTGTGGTTCCCACCTTCTCACATGCCATGATTCATTGTTTAGGTACAATGCCTGCACACTTTTGGTCAACTTACCTTCAGTAATGACTGAAAACTATAGGAAAACAAAGCCCAAACCCAGACCTTTCAGGCTATTTAGAATTCCCTGCCAGGACATGTCTGTGAAAAGGAGTACATATGATCACCAGATACATGGCTAAAATTAAATTTTCATGTTAATCTAATAATTTAAGGTCTACGACACCCCTTTTAATCAGATCAAAATGTCAGATCGAGTGGAATCAAGGTGTTTACATTAAGGCTTTTCTGTGCAACCGGGCCATCAATCCGATTATAAACCGATTACAACATTGGTTTGCATGTGAACATAGCCAGTGAGTTGCTATCTGAGATGACTGGATCCTATAAATCCTACTAGGTTCCAGGAATTGAATTGCTGTCGATGAGCAAAATTTTAAGTTTAAGTAAAAAATAGCATCATCCCACTTTTAGCATTTTATTTTTTGCTTGGCACAATGTTCTGAGACATTGCAGTAATGTTTTAATCTGTCCAATTATTCTTACTCTTGACCTGTGCACTCTACAAAACATGGTATATATAAAAGGTTTATCTTGGATGGTACCTTACACCTTTGTACCTTATTGACCCCAAAAGGGTGCGTATTAGCCCCTTTTAAAGAGTTACTGCCCCAGTGACAGCTTTTTTACCTTTATTTCTGAGAGTGTATGAATGGATGGTAAATTAATTTGGAAAATGTAGCTCAAAACATCAGCAAAGTCAACTTGAGTTTTTGTTCTGGACTGGTATGATGTGTTTGATCTAAGCAGGACCTATTTGGGGATTATTATCAGCACCATATCCTTAACTCGAACCATATCCTCTGTCTAAACTCAAAGGAACATTCTAGATTGATATGAATGTTGGAGATATTAACCCCAGCTCTAAGGCTAACACCTTAAACCAACCCCAAAAATCTGACTGAAACTTTGCCTCATGCTAAGTCACCCCATCTCACCCCACATTGTTGGTGTTTTTTTTCCAGATAACATTTAGCATTTCATGAGGACAGATGCTTGCTGCAGAAAACAGAGTTTTTAATGAGTTAAGTTTTGATTCAGACATGGACGAAACACTTAACTTTTCACAAGTTTTTTGGAACAGACCCATTGTTTGAAATGGTATCTGACTCTGGCCTTTCCTGTAAGACCAAAGAGAAGTCAGATACTAGAGCCCCACACAAAATTAATTCATATTTAGACAGAGAGGAACAGAGGTCAGGACTGATATCAATACAACACATCATCTGACAGGGACTCCCCTTCACCCTCCTCCAACCACTTACTACTTTTGGACACAAAAGAGGAAGAACAGGTATAAAATGCTGAGTAAGGGAGGATAGAGAGTGTGTATGAGAGATGAAGGAGATAAATATTACCAGTGCAGGTTGTTGAGCAGGGCAACTGGTCGATAATGAATGTGTCCTATTACAGAGCGGGAATAAGAGACTTCTGCTGACACCAGCATCTACCTCCAGATCTCCTGTGCATCTGATAATCTTACAATCAAACGCACACACACAACAGTCAACAGTCTTCACTAACATTTAATGCAAAGTGCAGATGCATACAAAGCATTTCCAAGTATCCTGGAGTTAACTTGTTCAAAGGGGTCAATGATGGCTAAAGGCTTGAACCAGCAACTTTTCATTCATGAGTTATAGTGTCTAGAATACACCATCCATAAAATTTACATAGAAATTGATGCAAGATCAGCATCTGTGATTTCGGCAAGTAAGTCACGCTCTCACATGAGGACTCGCTTGTAGGTCGTGAAATAGAACTTAGGTTTAGGAGTTGTTTTAACCATCATCTAGTTAGGGATAAGGTAAAGGTTACAGTTTGGATTCTTTAACAGGGATGTTTTTTCCCCACTCAGGATTAACACTCAGGATGTCTTTGTCTTTTCTGTCTGTATTTACAGCTCTTTGTTAATACAGCATCTCTGATTGTTTCTTAGTAAGAGACATGTGGATTGGCAGCTTTCCTTGAGTGACGGGCAGATGTTTTATAGTATCTGTGAGTCTGATCATCCATCAATGCGATCGATCACAATCTCAGCGGTTTTTATTAATGATCCTGTCAGCTGGCGCGCTCTACAGTGCCCATAGATGTCCAGGATGATAGATCTTTAGCCAGCCTAACTGTTACTTATTCTCTCATGACCTTGTCCATATCTATTGTTGAGCACGCCAAATTATGAGCGCTGGGACATGATAGTTCAGTGTTCATCTTGCCGTTTTCCAAAATGTGTCAGATCAGTACTAAAACCAAATGAACAATTGCTACTGCATAAAGGCTTAGGACAGAGTTATGTCAATCCCTAGTCTCTTTAAAGTCACCATGAAATGTATATTCTCCTTATATGTTTTCTAAATACATATTATAGAACTTAATCGTTAATTTGTGCATGTTTAGTTTCATTTGTTTTGATCTCATAATTTTACAATTCTTTGCAATTTACAACACTTAATTGTATGGTGTCCTTGTTACATATTACATGTATGTATTATTATAATAACAATACATTATGCAAAATTACATCCAAGTAACCCCAAGCCAAAAGCTAATCCTAACCCTATAGTAAGTACTGTACATGTGGTCAATACTCAGAAACGTAAAGTTTAATTACGCTGCAACAATTAGGGACACCTTAAAATAAACTGTAACCCAATCATGTGCTGCATGTACATAAAATATGTACTTCTTGTTGTAATTACAATAACTGTGTAATAAAAAAGTTGCCCAGTGCACTATGAGTGCATCACCAGCATGGTGCAGCTATTTTTAAGGAAAGTAATGTTAATTGCACAGTTTTTTTTGGTCTTCATTACCATATTAATTAAATGCTGGGAGGTACAGGGTGGAATTGGGCAAATGCTTTTTTGGCTGTAACACAATTAAAAAAATAATGTGAATCCTGCCACCAAGCCTGTATACTGTAGTATAACAATAGCTTTAACAATGTAATATTTTTTATGCATTTACATTTTAAGATTGAAAAGTCTGAGTCAGTGTTGTATATCATCTTAGCATGCCCTCCTATCTTTATCGCAATCTTTCCACTTGTGGCTTGCTTATGTGTCTCACAAGTGTTTTGGCATGGAGTTCAATGTAAACACCAATGCATTCGATGTAAACTCCATATTTAATTATTTGCAAATAAAAACAAGCCTTTAAGGGAAAGACAGAGTCTTTCCTATGGCTTGTATAGGTCTTAAAGATGATTATGATGTCCGTTTTCATTTTCAGTGATGTGTTGAATGTTGCTGAATGCACCCAGCACAACCCTTAAAACAGATTATATTTCTGTCCCTTGCATTCTTTTCATTACCCGGTGAGGTACATACCTACCGAATTGTCCGAATGAAATTTGATGTGGAATGCAGACAGTAGTGGTTTAAGTTGTGTGGAGTAGAGATTTGAGAGAAAGAGAAAATACATAAAAAATACAAGCCAATCTCACATTGATTTCACTGCATAAAAAAAAGACAACATAAAAACCAAACTGTTCTTTATTATTTGAGAACAGACAGGTGTCTCTGGAAGTCAATGTTTTAAAGGAACTTCTACAGATAAATTTTGAGGCACAATCTGTTGAGGTTAGTTTCACCTGCCTCGATCATCTGAATAGTATTTTGCCAACTATACCAGATATTTATATACAGTGGGTACAGAAAGTATTCAGACCCCCTTACATTTTTCACTCTTTGTTATATTGCTGCCATTTGCTAAAATCATTTAAGTTCATTTTTTTTCCTCATTAATGTACACACAGCACCCCATATTGACAGAAAAACACAGAATTGTTGACATTTTTGCAGATTTATTAAAAAAGAAAAACTGAAATATCACATGGTCCTAAGTATTCAGACCCTTTGCTCAGTATTTAGTAGAAGCACCCTTTTGATTTAATACAGCCATGAGTCTTTTTGGGAAAGATGCAACAAGTTTTTCACACCTGGATTTGGGGATCCTCTGCCATTCCTCCTTGCAGATCCTCTCCAGTTCTGTCAGGTTGGATGGTAAATGTTGGTGGACAGCCATTTTTAGGTCTCTCCAGAGATGCTCAATTGGGTTTAAGTCAGGGCTCTGGCTGGACCATTCAAGAAGAGTCACGGAGTTGTTGTGAAGCCACTCCTTCGTTATTTTAGCTGTGTGCTTAGGGTCATTGTCTTGTTGGAAGGTAAACCTTCGGCCCAGTCTGAGGTCCTGAGCACTCTGGAGAAGGTTTTCGTCCAGGATATCCCTGTACTTGGCCGCATTCATCTTTCCCTCGATTGCAACCAGTCGTCCTGTCCCTGCAGCAGAAAAACACCCCCACAGCATGATGCTGCCACCACCATGCTTCACTGTTGGGACTGTATTGGACAGGTGATGAGCAGTGCCTGGTTTTCTCCACACATACCGCTTGGAATTAAGGCCAAAACAAAAAGTTCTATCTTGGTCTCATCAGACCAGAGAATCTTATTTGTCACCATCTTGGAGTCCTTCAGGTGTTTTTTAGCAAACTCTATGCGGGGTTTCATGTGTCTTGCACTGAGGAGAGGCTTCCGTCGGGCCACTCTGCCATAAAGCCCCGACTGGTGGAGGGCTGCAGTGATGGTTGACTGTCTACAACTTTCTCCCATCTCCCGAATGCATCTCTGGAGCTCAGCCACAGTGATCTTTGGGTTCTTCTTTACCTCTCTCACCAAGGCTCTTCTCCCCTGATAGCTCAGTTTGGCCGGACGGCCAGCTCTAGGAAGGGTTCTGGTCGTCCCAAACGTCTTCCATTTAAGGATTATGGAGGCCACTGTGCTCTTAGGAACCTTAAGTGCAGCAGAATGTTTTTGTAACCTTGGCCAGATCTGTGCCTTGCCACAATTCTGTCTCTGAGCTCTTCAGGCAGTTCCTTTGACCTCATGATTCTCATTTGCTCTGACATGCACTGTGAGCTGTAAGGTCTTATATAGACAGGTGTGTGGCTTTCCTAATCAAGTCCAATCAGTATAATCAAACACAGCTGGACTCAAATGAAGGTGTAGAACCATCTCAAGGATGATCAGAAGAAATGGACAGCACCTGAGTTAAATATATGAATGTCACAGCAAAGGGTCTGAATACTTAGGTTTGTGATATTTCAGTTTTTCTTTTTTAATAAATCTGCAAAAATGTCAACAATTCTGTGTTTTTCTGTCAATATGGGGTGCTGTGTGTACATTAATGAGGAAAAATGAACTTAAATGATTTTAGCAAATGGCTGCAATACAACAAAGAGTGAAAAATTTAAGGGGTCTGAATACTTTCCGCACTCCACTGTATATATATATATATACAATTTTTTCATATATATATATATATATATATATATATATATATATATATATTTATCGGCGTTAACGTGTTGCGTTAACGTGAGACTCTTATCGATAAAAATATCGCCGTTAATCTATTCTCAAAGTTGGGTTGGGAGCTGGGTCTATACTACGCAAGCTATGATGACTTTCACCCTGATATTTTAGCGGATGTATACCTAGCCGAATTGCACTGTAGGGGGCGAGAAGGTCTTAACTAGAGGCTCGCAGTCCGTGATGGACAGATTGTTAACGGCTGGTAATACAATCGGGCAGGACATCCAAACGCTCACCTATCATTCATCAACCTCAAATATGGCTTTTCATCTGAAAGATGTATGTAGTAGCCGCATGGCTACATATCTACATATGGCTACATATCATGGCCGCTCAACAGAGGCGATTCTAGGGTGAGTGGATATCCGGGGCTAAGCCCAAAGATCCAAGATCTGCTATTACTTCATATCGATGATTGGCCAGTTTATATGAAGTTTATTATCATGTGTATATGTCAGTCAGAAGTACGAGCTTCAGTGGGCGGTTCCTGACGGGAGTAAACTGCGGTTTATCATTTTAATGCGCGTGAAAACGCAGTGATGATGATGCGTACAGGGCATGGTCATAAGAACACTCGGGCTTTTCTGAAAACATTCGGGCTTCAGCCCCTTAGCTCACCCCAGCGCCCCTGCCTCAATATGATGTTAACCTAGAGAAATGTGTGCTATTGAAGTGTTTGTGTGGAAGCTGCTTTGCTGCAGGACAGGCTCCGTGCCACTTGCTCTTACATCTCCGTATTTTGGTCATACAGATAAAAGTAGCCTAATACATCTTTCGAATCTGTAAAGACTTACGTATTTGTGTGCACTCAGAATAACAACTAAACGCTTGCGCTTTTAAGCAAACAGGATGCGCTTTAGGTCTCATGTGAACTTGAGAATTCACTCCCGTGTCACCCTCTGCTTCGAACCTGTGTGTATGCCTAACGTTACTGTGAAATTACCACATCAGACGGCGTGCTAACATGGATGCAGCTATGAAGCCACCGGGTTTGCTTCAGGAAAATTTATTTTTAAGAAGCTTCCCAATGGAAACTGTAAACAGTTCATCACGACCTCTTATGTAGGCCTACAGTTCAAAATTCATGTTTAACTGAATAAACAGTTAGTAAACACAAGTACATCTTATTGAACATAGTTTATTTTCATCACCAATTATCATAGTAGAACAGCTTTCTCAAGCAGTTTGTGATGCATTTTGGAAACAGGAGATGAGCTCCTGGTCTAATGCACCACCTGGCTTGAGAAACCCGTTCTCAAAGACTTACTTTTAGTCATTATTTGGGTAGCACACATATTCTGAATGCCTTCGCAGAATTCAATGAGCCATTTTAATCTAGATTAATTCCAAAATTAATCTAGATTAAAAATTAATCTATGCTCATAATATATATATATATATATATATATATATATAAATCCATAATAAAGTAAGAAATAATGACAGTAAATATGTACATTTCATTCAATACTAATCCAAACAAAAATCTCTTGAGCAGTCTAACATTCAATGGTTTTCTCCTCAGCCTTTACGTGACTTCAGTTTACACGCATCTATACCTGACAATGTGTAAAATAGCTTTTGTTAGAAAACTCTCTAGAAAAATAGTTCCTAATGCAGTATTAAAACTGTTTAGTATATATTCACTATAAAAATATTGAAATAGTAAATGAAACAAGACGGTTTTAGTATTTCTTCTAAATGTCATGATTAATTAAATGTGTTACTTGTCATTTCTTTGTAATTATTCGTGAAATGTACTAGCAATTTCTGAGTTCAAAGTTAATTCCACACCAACTTCCCTGTTATTCGCCTCCTGGCTGTGGTACTTGACTGTTTATTTCTTTGCTCGTTGTGTGTGAAAGCTGGTTATAAAATAACCGCAGTAGTAACGAAGTAGAGTCCAGTTGAATGCTTCTCTTGACTTGTCTCTTGTGGCCCCCACAGGGCCCAGGGGCCCAATAAGCATCCATCTGCAGACAGCCCACTACAACACGCTTGAGTAGACATCCATGCAAGCCGGGGTGTTTGTAAGTGTGTGTGTGCGTGTTTGTGCACTCTAGTATGTCTGACTAGAGCTGCAGACATTTTATCATTCTAGAGCCTTGGGGATCAACCCCCACACACGCAAATACACAAAAACAATCTTCACAACCCTGCTTTCATCAGTGTTGTCACCACATCCAATTGTTCATCTTTTCTTCTCTTTGCCGTGCCACCTTTATAGTCTCCTGTCAGCATGTCTCACAGCCCATCCACCAGTGCCACTGCAACCCACCCAACACATCCATCCTTCTCAGCCAGGCCAGAGATCGATAGAGCTGCTCTCTTAATCAGCTCTCTGGTGACTGCAGGCGGAGGAGGGATGGAGCGGGTGCTCTTTCCTTCGCTCTGTTTTCCCGCTTGGTTGCCTCTGTTCATTCAACATCTATTTTACCTCCATATCTTCACAAATCCCCACCCTGTGCTGGTGGGGCCGACTTATATTTCCAGAGCCTAGCCGGGGGAGTCCGTCCGTCAGTGTCTCTGTCAGTCTTTCTCTCTGGATGGTTCGAGACGCATTGTGAGCTCTCTGGCTCAGTGCTGCTGCTCTGAGTAATTGTGGTGATTTATTATAGGGCAACTGCTGCACTGTAAGTTAATTTATACACAATAACTTCCAAAGTCACAAACACTTAGAAGGAGACACACTCTGGGTGCGTTTGAAACAGAAGAAAGCTGCATAGTGAGTCATAGTAGTGGTTCAATAGTGCAGAAATTGCACTAAAGTTGACCAAAATATCCTTAATCAAACACTGAAATGTATAAATATTAACATCATGCATTTCCATAATAAGTATGCCAAAGTGCCCTTTTTTCACAAGAGGATGTTTTCTGAATATCAAAGGTTTCATGACGCTTGTGGTTGGAACAAACAAACATTATGTAATGTTGTTTTAGGTTTTTGAGGATGAGTGCATCTCATTGAACTGTCTGTGTTGGAATCTGCTTAACTTGGTTAGCTATACTACCAAAATGAGAGATGAATATAAATACTAAAATACCGTCGAGCTTGTTTGGATGCAGATCCTTTAATGTCAGCAACAAAAGATATGGGAAGCTGAAAACCCCTGCTTATTTTGCTTTCCTAATTATCTGTGATGATATGCTTAGTTGAATTTCATTCAGCATATTGTACAGGACCAGATTAGAACAGATATGCAACCCTTTCCAACTGGATGTCCAAGGCACCATAACAACTCATTTGAGGATTTAGAACAAATTAAACTCAATTTTGGAGAAAAGCAAGGAAATATATAAAGTAAGTAACTGCCTTTATGTAGATTTCCCAGAAAAAATAAAATAATGCATTTGAGCAATCCAACATGCCAGTGTCTTGTTCAACCAATGGTACATACAGACCTACAGACTCATCTGAGATTCATGGGAAAAGACAGTAGGGGATTCCTAACAGAGATTCATCAAGAAACCACTACACTTGTTCTCTCACAGACCAATACAATGGGCTTATCTGTAGATGCACTATCAGTGAAATAGAGGGGACGACAGAAGAGAGGACACATCTGTGCTGTAATCACTTCCTTCTCCACAAGCCCACCGCCTTTGGGCCTGACCGCACACCTGTGTACACACAGCTGCACACACACACATATGCACATACATACTTGATATCACATGAGGAAGAACATCACTGATCAAAATAAATTTGTTTAGTTCAAAATTTAATTACAAAAATATGTAATTCATTTTAAATAGACATGCTGCTTCCTTAACATCTTCAGTATTTTAAATTGTGTACATTGTCAAATTTTCTTCAGTTTAATCAAGTCAGTTAATTACCATGGTTTTATTTTAAATATAGATTACATTTAAAACACATTTTTAATTTAACCTATTACTTGCTAAATTAAACACCACAGAAATCAAGTATATTTAAAACAGTGCGGTGCTTTGGATTGTGGACACTTCTAATCACTCATGCTGTTCAGCGAGGAGACATCACAATCTCCTTTCTTTCAACGATCAGATCCGGACAGTTCTTCAGTCTGTGGTTCAAACTCAAATCTCCCTGCAGACTGATCTTGGATCAGATATGGTTCAATCAGAACGAGTAGGGAAAAACTGGCGAATAAGGTCCTTCTTATTCACCTTGCCCATCTGGTTTCTGGGCATGTCTTCCACCAGGATCAGCCCTGTGGGAATGGTGTATGAAGCCATGTGCTCTCTGAAAGAAGAAACCAAAAGAGAAGATCAACTTAAGAAAATAAGAAATCGTCAGTTGTTCTTTCACAAATGTTGTTTTGTGTATCTCCAATGAGATCCTGGGTAAGCTCACGGCAGATGGGGATATAATAGCTAACAGTGTTAGTTTAGCAATAGTTTTTTGTCAGCAACAGTTTTTTTCAATGAAAATGAGACTATAACTAAATGAAAACCTGTTTTGAATGACAAAATTATTAAAAATATATTTTTTGTCAAAAACACAAAATTATGCAAAAATTACAGTTTTGGTGAGTATTATTAAATTAGTGGATCCAAGCATTCAGTCTTAAAGTGACAGCAGCCTAATATACCTGCTACTGCCTGTGTCCTTATTGTTAATCAAACAACAAAAAAGAAAAAGAAAATCACTCACTACTCTTGACTGAATCACTTTAGTACCTTTAATAAGGATTAATCTAGGCTAGGGCTGTCAGTCATTATTTTTTTATCTAATTAATTACATGTGTTGTTACGTTATGATGTTTGTTTCTTATTGTGTTTTTCATAATATTTGTATTCTGTTGGATGTTTTCTTTGAGTTTCAGATCACCGCTGATTTGCTATGTCTTGCTGCTTATTAGCAGTAATTGAGTGATCAGCTGACGGTTCTCTATAAAATGGATCCTCCGTTCTTCAGAAGAGGGCGGGTGTGACTTCGGGCCGGTCGCACTACTCCAGGCTTCCCGTTGGCTGCCAGACCAAACTGTCTTTAGTGCTTTTGAATGTATTTCGTTTGATTAATGGTTTTGTTTGGAATGTGGTAGAAATGTAGGAGAGACCTGCTTTCTTTTGTTTAAACCCTCATTTGTATGATGTTTATGTTAAGAGTAGTTAGGTTAGATTGATTGTATTTATTTTCCTTTCCTTTCTTTGTGGTAGGTTAGTTATATTGCTGATTTATTTTTAGATTGGGTTTGTTTGTTATTTTGGCCTTGGGTCTCTCTGATGAAAAATGCCACTAGATTAAGCTAGCTTTCTTTTCCTCTTTACATTTCTTTGCCAACAAATTGTATTGCTTTAATATTATTTTTGGTTGGACCGTGGGTCCCTTAAGGAGATCTGCTAATTATTGGTGGTTTTCCCTAATTTATCTACAATAAATGTACCTTATAAGTGATTGTGATTTTGTTTGGGTTCTTTTTGGTCTGACTGCCTGCCGGAAGTCTTGTCCTTTTAATTTATTGCGTCTTACCCCTAGCGGACGTAATAAAATGGGGGCTCGTCCGTTTGACAGTTTCATCTAATTCATTCGTAAGTATGATTTATCTTGTTGGTGAGAATTATTTTGTCATTTCTGATTGGCGGTTTTTACTTGTGAAAGGGGGAGTGTAGCGAGTTTAACTATGGAGTTTAGTTTCGAGTATTTTATACATGCCGTAAATCTGACTTAATCCTTGTCGCAGATTATTATGATATAACCATATCTAAAGGGGCTACCAAAAAGGCAATAAGAGATGTGGTACAGGAAAATTTAGTGGCGGATGGGGTTTTGATAATTGAACCGAAGTCAAGGGATGTGGACGCTGTTTCTGGGACAGACGGAGATAAAGCAGAGGCTTCAGCTCAAGTTCCGTCTGTAGATCCGAATCCATTGCTAGGTCTAAACACAGCAGATCTGAAATTGGCCATACAACTTAAAGAGCTTGATTTGTGAGTTAAGCAGCAAGAACATGATACACAACTGCTGCGTGTTAGGCAGTGTGAACTTGAGGCTCGTCGCGTTTCACCTAGACCGGTGAGTGGATTACAAACCCCGATGACATCAGTACCTAGTGTTTCACCAGTGGTTTCTCCTGTTCCACATACCCCAGGTACAGGTGAGGTTGATATCAGTAGGCAGATTCTTTGGTTCCTATTTTTAGGGAAACGGAGATCGATTCTTACTTCAGTGCTCGAGCGGATAGCTGCCGCTTTGCATTGGCCAAGAGAGATTTGGTCGCTCTTGCTGCAGTGCAGACTGACCGGTAAAGCTCAGGAGGTTTCTGCAGCTTTGTCCATCGAGGATAGTTTAGACTATGAGATTTTGAAGGCCTCGGTTCTTAGAGCCTATGAGCTTGTTCCCGAAGCTTACTGTCAAAAATTCCGTGGTCATTTAAAAGCCGCTAATCAGACTTTTGTGGAGTTTGCCCACGAAGGGAACTCTTTTGATAAGTGGTGCCAGTCCAACAAGATAAATGATTTCGCGCAACTGTGAACTTGTGCTATTGGAAGATTTTAAAAACACGTTGCCAGAAAAGATTGTGGTACATTTAAATGAACGAAAGTAAACACGCGCAAGCCGCTGTTTCAGCTGACAATTTGTGTTGACCCATAAAAATGTTTTTGTAGCGCCTGTGCGCCGTGAATCTTCTCATTTTGGTGCTGAAAAGAACTTGAGAACCGTAAAGATATAACGGCAAACCCAGCTGAATCACGTGAGTGTTTTTATTGTCACGAGGTTGGTCACCTCATTGCGGGATGTCCAGTTTTGAAAAGGAAAAATCAGTCTCCGAGACGGCAGGGGCCGAAGAGTGTTGGATTTGCTCGTGTTACGAGTCTGCCAGTTAGTTTTGACGAACAAGTAATTGATTCTGGATATGATCCGTTTGTTTTTAGCGGAGTAGTTTTCCTTACTGAACAGGAAGATAAAATTCCCATTCGTATTCTTCGAGATACTGGGTCGGCTCAATCCTTTGTGCTGGGCAGTGTCTTACCATTTACTAGGGATTCGTATTGTGGTTCTGATGTGCTGGTTCAAGGGATTGAATTAGGAATAGTCAGAGTTCCTTTACATTATGTAAATATTCAATCTGATCTTGTTTCCGGATTTGTTAAAATAGCTGTTCGTTCGCAACTGCCTATTAAAGGAGTTGATCTGATTCTCGGTAATGACCTGGCAGGTGAAAAAGTACTGCTGTTTCCTGAAGTAGTTGAGAATCCGCTTTCTGAACCACAAAATGTTGTAGACTCTGTTTCTAACTTAACCTCGGTATTTCCTGCATGTGTGGTCACACGAGCACAGTCACGTAAATATAGCGACGTGGTTGAACTCTCAGACAGTTTTCTAGTTTCCCCTGACAGCGCTGACGTTTGCCATGAGTTCCCTGAATAGGTAGAACACGGGCGCTCTGAGTCACTGTCCACCGTACCTAGTGCTGAAATTGATCTATCTCTGAGTATTGATAGAGTCACTTTAGCAAGCGCAAAAAACATGATGGTTCCTTAGCTCGTTGTCGAGCTGCTGTCGTAAAAAGATGTGTTTTGAGAAACCTGTTGCTTATTTTTGTGATGACGGGTTGTTAATGCGAAAATAACACCAGCGACTTCTGAATGTGAAGCTGATGCAGTTTATCAGATAGTCGTGCCCACTCAATTTCGCTCTCATGTGTTGATGTTAGCTCACGATCACAGTTTCTCAGGCCATTTGGGCATCAAAAACATACTATCGGATTTTACGTCATTTCTTTTGGCCTGGTTTAAGATCTGATGTTGTAAAATATTGTCGGTCATGCCATACTTGTCAGATTGTGGGCAAGCCAAATCAATCGATATCTCCAGCGCCTCTGCCCCATTCCTGTTGTTGGTGAGCCGCTTTGAGCGCAGTGATATTGGACTGCGTTGGTCCTTTGCCACGGACTAAGTCCGGACATAAGTTCATATTAACTATGATGTGCTCTAATACTGCTTTCCGGAAGCGGTGCCGTACGCACTATAAAAACTAAGGGAGTTCTGCAAGCTTTAACGAAATTCTTCTCTACCTTTGGTTTACCAAAGGTGGTGCAGACCGACCAGGGCACAAATTTTATGTCTCGGTTGTTTAAACAAGTGTTATCACAGCTCAATATAAAACATGAAGTCTCTAGCGCATACCATCCAGAATCGCAGGGCGCGTTAGAACGGTTTCACCAAACGTTAAAATCAATGTTGCGTACCTTTTGTGCCCAGCCAGAAATAGAATGGGATGAGGGGTTACCCTTATTGTTGTTTGCGGTGTGTGAAACTCAGCAAGAGTCACTCGGATTCAGCCCTGCTGAATTAGTTTTTGGTCACACTGTAAGGGGGCCGTTGAAGCTATTGAAAGAAAAAATGATGGGCTGTGAATCTAATGATGTCACCAATATTTTGGACTATGTTAGTTCATTTCGTGAACGTTTGCATCGTGTATGTGAATTAGCTCGTGCTTCTATGGCATCTGTTCAAGCAAAGATGAAAACCAGATTTGACAAAAAGGCTGTTGCACGTTCTTTTAATAAGGGCGACATGGTCTTGGTTTTGCTTCCTGTCCCGAGCAGCCTTACGGGCGAAGTTTTCAGGTATGTCATTGATGCCAAACTTAGTGAAACCGATTATGTAATTCGACACCTGACCGTAAGAGGAAAACTCGCTTGTCACATAAATATGCTGAAGTTATATGTTACACGTGACCACGAAATGAAATGTTCTGTTGTCCCAGCTGCACCTGTATCCGTTACGTCTGCACTTGTTCTTGACTGCCCTGACACAGATGGGTTAACTATGCGAAGTGGTTCTGTTACTGGTGCTCTTTTGCAAAACACTGAGATTTTTAAGGATTTGAAGTCCCATTTGTTATATCTGTCCGAACCCATCCGAGCAGAGATTTGTCAGTTAAATCAAAACATATTTGACTTTGTTTTCTGATGTACCAACCAGAATGACTGCAGTGTACCATGACATCGACGTGGGAGACCATCCACCAAAGAAGCAGCATGCTTACCGAGTGAACCCGACGAAACGTCAGATAATGCGGGATGAGGTGAAGTACCTACTTGAAAATGGGTTGGCTGTTCCGAGCTCTAGTGCTTGGAGTTCCCCCTGTATTATCGTTCCGAAAAGTGAAGGTACTGCTCGTTTTTGCACTGATTACAGAAAAGTCAATGCGATTCTGACCGATTCTTTCCCTCTGCCTCGTATGGAGGATTGTGTTGACCGGGTGGGGTCAGCTACTTTTGTTTCAAAGCTAGATTTACTCAAGGGATATTGGCAGGTGCCCTTGACTCCTCGTGCAGCTAAAATATCTGCTTTTGTTACACCTGATAACCTACTACAGTACACCGTCATGGCGTTTGGATTACGAAACGCTCCAGCTACGTTTCAGCGTCTGATGAATAGGGTACTGTCAGGCATTCCTAATTGTGACGCTTATTTAGACGATATTGTTGTGTACACTTCTGATTGGAACGAACATTTAAAAACGCTTCGCATGGTGTTTGACCGTCTGCAAGCTTTTTCGTTGACCCTGAATCTCGCAAAGTGCGAGTTCGGAAAGGCTACCGTGACTTATTTGGGCAAGCAGGTCGGCCAAGGTGAAGTTCGTCCTATTGCTGCTAAAGTGCAGGCTATTGTACAATTTCCTGCCCCGACGACTAAACGGCAGCTTAGACGTTTCCTTGGTATGGCAGGATACTACAGAGGTTTCTGCAAAAACTTCTCGGATGTTGTGTTACCTCTGACCAACTTGCTTTGTCAACATCGAGATTATGTGTGGTCTAGTGAATGTCAGCAAGCTTTTGAGTCTGTCAAATCACTACTGTGCAGTACGCCAGTACTCTCTGCTCCTAATTTCTCAACGTCGTTCAAGCTGGAGGTGGATGCTAACGCTACTGGTGCTGGTGCCGTTCTGTTCAAATCCCGTTAATTAATCCAATTAACCGCAAATTACATTTGGCTGTGAAAATACCCCCAAAAGATTAAATGCTATTTTTATATTAAATGAGAAAGTAGAAATTAAAAGTAGTAGCTTTAGAAATAAATATTGTATTTTGGGTGAACTATCCCTTTACAAGTTTTTAAAATAAAATAATGAAATAATATTATAAATAAGAAACAAAAACTAGTTTGGGTAAATATCTTTATGAGTCTTTCATTCAAACAGCTGATTCATATATATATATATCTTGATTCACTCAGGAATGAAGTAAACGGCTCACTTTATAAATGGTTCTTTGAATCATTGTCTCACTTAATTCATTCAAAATGCAGATTCATTCAGAAACGAAACACTGCTGTGTTGCTCGGAGACGCACAACAATTCTACTGTGCTTTATAGGTAATATTTTTGATGGCAAAACTGAGCAAAAACAGACAATATTGTGTTTAAAATATAACACAATATTAACTTAAACTGAACAGTTGTATAAAATCACATTTAAACTCGTCTGCGCGTGTGTGTGTGTCTGCGTGTCTGCATCTCCCATTGTGGATTATCTCCTGAGTTCCTTGATTAAAGACTGTTAAATGTTTCCCCGACTCCTGCTTTCTCTGCAGCAGTGTATCGTGACAAAAATATGACTAAAATTAAATGTGACCCTGGACCACAAAAAGCTTGTGACTTTGTGAAACTGACCATAAACAAAGCATTTTCTCTAAAAACCCTGAACATTTACTTGCATCATGTTATAACAAAACATGAAATCAAGCTAGAAGCATTTGAACAAATGTACTTATGTAGACCATGCTTCTTTTTCAGGACCAAAGAAAGAAATCTATTTGCAGATAGCAAAATCATAAAAAATTTTTTTTAACTTCATACAATTCAACTGAGTGGAAGGAAATAAAGATGTGTCATAGTTTAATGCTGCATGTTGTTTTTATGGAACATGTGGTGAAAATGTCTTCAGGCAAAGCAAAGACACTAATGACTTTGTGCAGATGTGAAACGTCACAAGAGAAATACACATATAAATACATAAAATGACAAAACAATTGATTGCATATCTTTTAATTCAGCCGGCGTCCTCTATGCTGGAACTTCTGTTGTATAAAACGCTGCCAGATCCATGTAATTTGATTAATTCCACAAACAATAGGCCCTTTCGCACCACAGGAACCTTTTCATAGTACCTGAACTAATTGTGGAACTACTCACTTTTTGGCATGTTCGCATTGCGGGAACTAGGAACGGTTTTAGTTCCAAGAACTCTGTTTGTAGGAACTAAATTAGTTCCTTCTTCAGAGTAGGGTCTAAAACAGTTGCATAGGAACTGTAGGCTGTGTAAGTGTATGCTGATTGGCTAAACGCGTATCGAAAACGCCCTCACCTTAGTTAGTCTATTTAAAAAGAGACTATTTCTGTTACATTTGTTTATAAAAATAAATTTGACAAAACAAAAGATGTGTGCTTAATCTTTCCATTTGTGCTGATAATCACCTTGTTGCAGAACATAATGATGAGATAGCAGCTGTTAAAAAATTGCGACACTTTTATCACCCAAAAATATTTTTAACCAAAATAAGAGAAAGTCAGTTAGTACATATGTAATGTAGTATATGGCTTACGCAGTCATAAAAAACACGGACAGACAAAAATACTGTACCATTTAAATTGATTTATTGAACAAAACACATACACTACTACTTCGTCTAACATTATGCCATTTTGTGCTTCTATCAGCCTCAGTGAAATGCCAGTTGTCGTTGGAGTTTCTTCGTCCTCCTTTCCGATCTTTCAATCGCTTGACGGATACGTCGAAATTCCATGTCCATTATTGTGAAACCCGTGAGACACAACAAAAACACAGCTCCGATCACAGCATTAACATCCTCCTGTTGTTAATGTTGTTCTTCTTTGTTTACGTTATTGAACGCCGCTTACAAATGACGTCGCTGTTGACCAGCTTACGTCACTTCCTAGTACCTACTGTTGGTGCGAATGCAACCCTTTAAATAGTACTGGAAAATAATTCAAACAAAATCGTCCCAGTACTTTAGTACTGTACTTTTAGTTCTGGAACTAAAGCAGTGCGAAAGGGGCTAATAAAATCAGCGTGAAATAAAGACAAATAGTAAAAGGCAGAGTGGAGTGTTGAGCTAATTAAATGTTTTGCACTCTTGCCCGACTCTACAGCACAGGCCTGGAGCCGTCTTTATCATATAAAAATTTTGTGTCTGTGAAAATATTTTTTTATTCAGTTTTATTCTATGTAAGCTCCTTCCAGCAAGGTGTCTCTCTGTTAGTGCCTCCTCTTTACACTCCCTCTATTTCCTCTCTTCCCTGCAGTGGTTTGAAGATTTTGAACGCACTTCTCTCTGGAATATTCTACTCTTAACTGTAACCGCATTCACTTTGCATGCATGTCTGTGTGCAGTGTTTGTGTAACTTTCAGCTCATCATCTCCTGTCTTTCTACGCCTTATGACATATATAGAGTGACGATTATGCAGGATGACAGCTGGAGTTACAGCGCTGGGGAGTGAGCATCTTTCCCTGTGCATGTTGCTCTTTACTGGGCTGTGCTGGAGGGGCTGGGACAGGTCAGAAGGGCCACCTCAAAAAACACACGCAGCAACGCACCAGCAGGGCACAGCACTGCTTCCAACACCCCCACACCATATGGAGCTCACACACACATTGAGAAAAAAAAGCCCTGAGCTACTTCCTGTAAAGGGACATGTGTCTTCTGACACATGGTACATGTCTTCAGGCTAAAATGGTACATTTGGGCAACAAAAGTGACATTTTAAAAAAGTGAGAGAGAATGAGGAATAAAATGAACATGCACAGAGCATGTTAGACATGGTTTCTTTCTTCTCACCATCATCGGTTTCTTTCTCCGCCCCTTCTCCCACTAAAAACACATCTGTTCTTGCAGCATGCTCCTAAATGAGTTCTTGTCCATGAGTGTGTCTGCGTGCTTCTATTTTTATTTATACAGTGGCGTTTAAAAATCCTCTTGAGTCTAAAGCATGTCCTGAGGGATTCCAACTCGACGTCTGACTCAACTCAACTCATCAACGTATGCTGACGCAAGTCCAGAAAATACTTCCAAACACACTGCTGTGCTCCACAATAAACTACTTGCAACAAGGCTGTCAGTGCATTTCAGCATCATTTCATCACCTGCCTGTTTTTTTGAGTAAGTTCAAGTGTGTCTTGCTAGATACTGATTGACACTAGAAAATTCTAGTCTTGTCATATTGCATTCAGGCCTCTAGGGGAGCTGTAGAAGGAGAATGATGTACAATGTAAACTAGTATCAGCTTTTGTAAGCTGTTCTATGAGTAAAAAAAAGAAAAGAAAAGTAGTGTTGACAGAGTAACAAATGCATTGGTGATAAATAGTAATTAAAACATAAATAAAATAAAAATAGCGGTGTTGGGAGAGCAGCGGACGGTAGTGTTGAGTTCCCCAAGGACGGCGGCGTTAATTTCTCAGTGAACGGCGGGCTTGGGAGAGCCACGGACGGTGGCGTTGAGTTCCCCACGGACGGCGGCGTTAATTTCCCAGCGAATGGCGGGCTTGGGAGAGCCGCGGACGGTGGCGTTGAGTTCCCCATGGACGGCGGCGTTAATTTTCCAGTGAACGGTGGGCTTGGGAGAGCCGCGGAAGGCGGTGTTGAGTTCCCTGCTGATGGCGGTGTTCATTTCCCAGCGAATGGCGGGCTTGGGAGAGCCGCGGACGGCGGCATTGAGTTCCCCACAGACGGCGGCGTTAATTTTCCAGTGAACGGCGGGCTTGGGAGAGCCGCGGAAGGCGGTGTTGAGTTCACCGTGGACGGTGGCGTTGAGTTACCAGCAAATGGCGGGCTTGGGAGAGCCGCGGACGGCAACGTTGAGTTCCCCACGGATGGCGGCGTTAATTTCCCAGTGAACGACGGGCTTGGGAGAGCCGCAGAAGGTGGTGTTGAGTTCCCTGCAGATGGCGGTGTTAAATTCCCCACGGACGGTGGCGTTGAGTTCCCAGCAAACGGCGGGCTTGGGAGAGCCGCGGATGGCGGCGTTGAGTTCCCCACGGATGGCAGCGTTAATTTCCCAGTGAACGGTGGGCTTGGGAGAGCCGCAGAAGGCGGTGTTGAGTTCCCTGCAGATGGCGGTGTTGAATTCCCCGCGGACGGTGGCGTTGAGTTCCCAGCAAACGGCGGGCTTGGGAGAGCCGCGGATGGCGGCGTTGAGTTCCCCACGGATGGCGGCGTTAATTTCCCAGTGAACGGTGGGCTTGGGAGAGCCGCGGACGGCGGCGTTGAGTTCCCCGCGGATAGCGGCTTTGGGAGAGCCGTGCACGGCAGGCTCGCTTGATGAGAGGCTGGCGAACTTTACTCTGGAGCTGCCATCGACCTTAAATAAGCCACGAGGGAGAAAACAGGAAAAATAAAAAGTGACACAAAACGGAAATAAAACTGGGGAAAAAGGGCGCCGCTTAATTATTTTATTCCGCCTGCTGTTCTGTCACGATCCACACACAAGGAGAAACGAGGAGATGCAGGAGAATACTTCATATCAAACCGATAATTTAATGATAAAAAAACGAAGGTACAGACACACAGGAACTCGGGGATGACATTTAACAGTGGACGTGAATACAGGGAAACAGGGAGAAAATTAGATAATTAATCAAACACAGCTGGAAACTAATCAGGGAAACTAAATCGGAACAGAAAAACAAACAAATATGGGCACGAGAGGAAGGGAAACACAAGAGACAGGGAGACAGGACTGACAATTGATCATGGCACTATATTTCTCGTGTTTGTCGGTGCTGTTTCATTGGTTTGAACATTGTTTCGTTCCTCTTTTGGTGCATAAACATAACATTAAACATTAATAGAACATGTTATCGCTCTATCGAGGTAAAAATATATTGTGATATTTATTGTTATTGTTTTATCGTCCAGCCCTAGCTAGCACCTATTTCATAAAGCTTGCCTTTGAGAAAATCAGTCAGGACTTCTGTGATTGTCACGTTGTTAATATACATATAGTAAGTAAAGTTTTATGCATCTCTCCTCATTTCAAAACCTTTTACCAATCAGGCAAGACTGGGGAATGGGTAAAGCATTGCAAAAAAATAAAAAGATCAAATATCATCAATTAATAGTGGTTGTATCTTGATAATAGCTTAAAATATTGTGTTTGGCATACATTATTATTCTATTATTTCAAATAATAATATGTTTTCGATGGTCCGTGTCTCATAAAAAAGCATCTCTAGACCCTTTTTACTCTTTTTAAGCATGTTTCACATTTTTAAATGCAAGAATTTGTTCTGTGTGAACAGTCCCTTAATGGGCTGAATAAACTGCAGTGTGGACCGAACTTATTCTAAACTAAAGTCCGTTTCAGTGAGAATATGAGTTACCTGGCCCAGGCCTTTAGCTGTGACAGAGTCAAAGTCTTCCCCTTCCTCAGCTGCACAACTGCAGTGACCTTCTGACCCCAGGTGGGGTCTGGAGCACCAATCACAGCCACATCTAAAGCAAAGAATAAACAGTGTATATTTATGTCCGTATGCACATGTGTATTTGTGTGAGTGCTTGTGTACCTGTGATATCTGGGTGGGCTAGCAGATGTCTCTCCACATCTAGCGCACTGATCTTGTATCCTCCGCTCTTGATGATGTCCACTGATGTGCGGCCCATGATCCAGTACACGCCATCTCTGTAGAGTGCAGTGTCACCTAAAAGAGCATCCAAAGCAGGTCAGAGATCCCTTCGAGTTACACCTGCCTCCACACTGCTCTCCGCTTTAATAGGGGTCTGTGCCTCTATTAATCGCAGAAGAGTCCATATGGGGCTCAACAGTAAGCAGCAATAAGAATATGAGGGGTTGTGTGTGTGTGGTTGCTGCACGTTGTGCTCTGCTGAGCTCTAATAATAGCCTGTAGTCAGGCTCAAGATCTTCTGCTTGCAATCTTAAAAACCAATTGCACAGAGATGCTCAGCTGGAGACTGCTTAATTACCACCCCATAACACAAACACACTGCAGCCATCAGCAGCAGGAGCAGTGTGGTACACCCTATCCGAAACAGGTGCAGGTTTCCGACATTAAATTTCCTCACTGAAAGAGTGCTACAAAGTGACAAATGCAAAGCCAATCAAAACTTGGATATACAGCTATATGGATCTGAAACAGAATCTGGCTCAAATGCTGAAATGAATGTGGTTTTTTATTTGCTTTGGCCTTTGCTTGCATGTGTCTCTGAAGTCCAAGAGACCGGAGTGTGCCCTATGCAACAATTTATGGATACTATCATAAGCTGCATTCAAAATTAGTAGTACAAAAATGTTGTACCTCACCATTTAACAAAAATGACAACTCCTTTCCCACAGCCATGAGATAAGTGTCCAAAGTGTGTGCTATTTTTTTTATGAATACTGTATATTTGTACTAATCTACCATACTACATTTTGCACACTATGTAGTAAGGAAGTAGACATATCAGTTTGCATGGCTTGTCGCAGTCATCGCCGTTTAGGACAATATCAGATTATTATAAAAAAGATGGAACCATTTGCTTGTTGCTTTATCATGATGTGTTTGGTTAGGACAAGGTGTTAGCCTCCACTTTAACACACACCTTGATGAAAGGCCAAAGTTTTCAGTCTGAGTCTGAAAAGTACAAGTCATCACAAGCCAGAATGTCTTCCAATCTCTTTAGCAGAGCAGAGCCAAAGATACTACTCATCGAGTGTTGGGGCTCAGCTGGGGCAGGACCATGAAGCCGACAGGAAATAGGTCATAGCAGGTGAGTGACTGAGTGTGAAAGAAAAGGAGGAAAGAACATTGGGCAAAGGTGTTGGATGTCCAGCGTGGATCATTATTGAGTGCTAAGCCCCAGCTGTGGCGAAGGGGAGTTGAGAAGCGAGAGTGCATGTGTGTGAGGTGTGTGAAGGTTAAGGATGATATGTCATGGGTTATAGTGTATGAGTTTGTGTGGGAGGGGGTGGTTAAGTTAGCAGGGCAAGGGGAACTAGACATAGGCTGTGACTGGCTGGAGATGAGCCAGTTGATGAGTGAGATGGGAATCACGTCCCCATGATCAGTCAATACATCAGCATCTAACAACTCATTGCAACAATCTTGAATTAGTTTATATACTTTTTTGCCACAATGCTTCCATTCCCTTTCTAGATGAGATTTTGAAGCATAAAAAAAATCCATTCATCATAAAAAGTACTCCACATGGCTCAGGGGGGTTAATTAAAGGCCTTCTGAATAGAAGCGATGCGTTTGTGTAAGAAAAATATCATATTTAAAACTTTATAAACAGTAATCTCTAGCTTCTGCTAACTGTCACATTCGCATTCACAAGAGAGTGGCGATGCAGCGGATGACGTAGGCGTAGCACTTTTTTCACTGCCATTATAAAGCTTGGAAGAGCCAGGACATTTTTTAATAATACAAACTCTGATTGTATTTATCTCAAAGACGAAAGTCACATACACCTAGGATGGCTTGAGGCAATGATGAAGTACATCATTGGGTAATTTACATTTTTGTGTGAACTATCCTTTTAAGAACTACATTGCAACACCTTTGCAACACCCATAACACCCTAGCATTGTAGTGGGGAGTTTTGGTACAGGTAAATACACTTTGTTTTAAATGTCTAGTTTCATTCATACTTCCTTTAACTCATTAAACTGACGTGCCCATACTGGCAGTAAAAGTTCAAACCTCACTTTAAATATAAAGGCTGAGACACAATGGTCAGCTGTCGGGGCAATGTCAGGCCACGTGGTCCATACTGTTAGCACTACTTGCACCCCCGTCAATGGCTTTTTGGCCACTGGTACAGACAAAAACGGTACAGACGGAAGCTAGCGAACAAAACTCGAGCGAGAGTGGTGTGAAAGCAAGTACAATTTGTTTATCTGCAGTCTTCTGGTTTCCCCTTTTGAATGACATATACAGACAACTGCCATCTGTTGGTTTGGAGAGTTATTTCCTTTCACGCAGGTGCAGAACGTACGTGCTATTTGGCAGTTGAATGTTATGCGGTGCATAGAAAATGCAAGTTTTTGGCCCAGAAACAGGTGATGCAAGGCAGCTTTCATTACTGCTAATTATTTGATGTTGATTTCCTTTGTCTGGGCTTTTACATAGAGTGGGTCACTTCATGGGGCAGATATATTAAGATCACATGACTAAATGTAATTATTTAAACTTAGAAAACTGGCTGCTATTTGGACACTTTTGCTAATGTAATAAATTAATCATGGCTGAAGTGGATAGTGTCAGTCCAGTATGCTTGCCATATTAGTCAGATTTTTTACACAACGTGTGCATAGAAAAACAACTCCCTTTTTTCCAATACATTTTCAATAAAGCTCTACAATGCAGTGTTTCATCACTTTTTTTTCTCCTTGCCTCTCTCCCACCATCCTTCTCTCTCTCTCTCATCTCCAGCGAAGGAGCACGGCATCAATAGAGGGCCCATCTGTTCCCATACATCAGGCTCTTCATTTCAGTTTATTAGCTGGGATAAATCATAAATATTTCATTATACATCACGGGCGGCTGTCGCAGGGACGGCGCAATTTATCAGCGCTGCCCTCTCTTGCCGCCCAGCACCGGAGCAATAAGCTTTCCAGTCTATTAAACAAGATTGATACAGTGTGTAAATTTAGATATTGGGAATTTCTTCACAGACCACTGCTCCACAGTGATAGGCTGGGGTGAGGTGAAGGAGAAGCGGGTGGGTGGAAGGAGACGAAGAGAGTGAGCAAGGGATGGGGCGGTGGGTAAAAGTGGCTGGGTGTTAACAGCAGTAAGAGTGTATTTACACTCGCCTTGTCCCTCTTTAAAATAACCCTATCCGCAAACGCAAGGTGTAATTTGGTCACAGCGGCGTAGCTTCCTTCTCATGGAAATGAACCAGGAACATGTTTGACATGGGGACAGATAAACTGTTGGTGTGTGAGGGGAGAGAATTTAAATAGGTTTTTACCCTCTTTAAGAATCCATAATGCCCCTGGGGAGGGATCAAAGGTCACAGGAATCATTAAACCCTCAGTGTTTGAGGGTTTAATGTAAAATGTCAGTGTTTTCGTCTATGATTAAAAGCAAAAGAATGTTGTTGTTGATGAGTATGTGGATATGAATAACATTGTGTCCTAACCACCTAAAGAAAAACTAAATGCAACCACCTCCATCGAAAATAATGTTAGTCCTAACCAACCAGCAAACGAGTCACATTTTGTTTGGTTTCTGTTCCAGCAGCAATACCCTGGGCAGGCCGTATAACAGTACATTATGTAATTAAATAAATTAATGAAAATTATTTTTGATTGACTGTGAATGTCAGCATTTTCATGTTCAGTGAGGACAGACAAATTGTTTGTTGCTTTGAATTTGTGGCATGTAAACTTTAGACAAATATTTTTTAATAGAGAAATTGAGGGGGGGAAATGATATGCCATGTTCAAAAGAAGTTTAATTTTAATATGTCATGTGATGTAATCATCAAGTAAAACATAATATATTTGACTTGCACCATGAATACATGTGAGTGTACACATGTACATGTATTGTACTAAATGTTTGCAGCAGAATTTGTGACATTTCTGCAAAATTTGCCATTCCGACATTGAAATGGCCGATTCTTGTGATTTGTGCTCATATGTTTATTTTTTTTAGATCAATTATATATGAAATGTATATCTTTTACGATTTTGACTCATCCCCTTTCTTTAAAAAACAAAATGGTTTAAAGGCTAAAACATAAGGTTTATAATTTTAAAACGGTTTGTTTATGTCACTATTTATATTTGAACTGTAAAGTTATTTAAATTGTGGCTTTTACAGTCATTTTACAGTTTAGGATGTTACCATAGACACTGGCTACCTAAACAACATGTAGTTCTATAATAATATTGGAGTTTTCTGAATTCAAATTATTTATGGAAAGAATTTAGATTACACTTGGCCTATTAATCATTATTATTTGAGCTGATCTTTCAACAAGTGTATCCAAGTCATTGTATACGTGAAATGCATTTTTAAGGTATTAATAAATTAATGCTGTCACGCCACTGACTCACAAGCCACAATTCCTGTAAACTGCTTTGAAACTAATCAAGTGTCTCCTGGAGGCTCACAAACACTATAAGCAAACTAGACTGAATGATTGATTTTGCATTGTTTATGAGAACACAAGCACAGTTACATTCTCTCTAACCACACACCTAACATCTATACATTTAACAGCGAAGACCTCTGATTCTGCACACCATGTCGTGACTCATTTACATGAGGTAAACAATGACCCGTCAACTACATGACAACTTTTCTGGATGACTAGTAAAAATGAGTAATTGTGCGAACACTAATATGAACTGCTCCATGAACACAGGGACAGCAAAGGCATCAGTCTACTGAAGTCACTGCAGAAGCGCTACGGCCCAGCGGCTTTCCTAATTAAAATGGTAAGAACTTCTTTATTGCACTAGTTCTTTTTTCTCACTGTCTGACTGAGGTGTTTAAGTGAACACAGTCATGTTGCATGCTAAACAAGTATGAGCACATGATGCAATGAGCAGAAAGCATCCCACAGACAACTCATGCATTTAAACAACATCATTTTTAACATTATTTCCATATATAGTGTCATCTCAGATGGTAAGCTGAGGTTTGGTGATGCTTTACCATAAGAAAACCAATATGTCTGATTTAATTTTTTTACTCTTTGACTTAACAGGACAAAACGTGTCATTTTTGCATACACACAACATATTTACCTGAACATGCCAACAAACACATCTGTAAAAGCTACTGCCACATGCCAACACTTAAACAAACATAAATAGGCTATTTTGCTTGAAGCTCAGGGTGTAAACAAAAACAATACAGCACACGTCATACACATACATACTTGCTTGAGAGGCTGAAGGGGGTTGACAGCTCTGGAAAGGGCAGTGTGACAGAGGCCATGTTTCACGTCCAGCACACTTACACATCAGTGAACAAACACAGCACTCTGACAAGCTGTGAGCTCCACTGCTCCTCATGAACATGTGTGAATGACTCTATATTCCCTGACAGCCATGGAAGCAAAACTGAGGTGAGGAACATAGGATCTCTGGGTTTGTAAAACTTGAACTGAGCTTCTGTTGGATATTTATATAAATTCTAAAGTGAAAAAAGAAGAATAAAAAATAACCATATAAAACATTTATTTATTTACTCTTTAACTTATGTAAAAAAACGTAAGCATACGAGTATGTATCAGATATGATACAACAGGCTTTTGATAGACATGTTGTATTTTTATATTACTTTTTAAATAACATCGGGCACCAAATCGTATATTTTTTGCCAGATTTGGATTAAGATAATTTTGTTTTTAACACAGATGCAAACAGACATAACAAAAACTATTTGGGTTTCAGCATAAAAGCATGTTAGTGTATTACAGATTGGATTGTAATCGGTGCTGCAGTGCTCTTTAAGATGAAAAAGGAACAAAACATATCAAAGACTAGATCAATGAAGGATAATATTGACATTCAGCATATAAAGTGGCGTCTTTCTCCACTGTAAGCAGAACTCAGAAAGAGTTGTAGATTAAGTGGGGCCTGATGGAAAGCAATCTCTGTTGAGTAACCAGTTATACAGTAAACACTCACAACTACATGAATATTAATGCATGCATTTTAGAGCATTATAACACTTCCAGCTCCACAGAAAGGCTAATGAGGATGAATAACAAAACAAGCACTGACAAAACACAAATGACATTTATCATGCTTAAGCTTTTTTTCTCATAAATTGCAATGAAATTTGCATAATTCTACTATACTCTTCCTTTAAAAGAATCAAACTCATACCGCTGTAAGTGGACCAAAATTGCATTCACACTGGCCTTGAAAGTGGTTTCAGATCTCTTTCTGGTCCCCACTGTGAAAAGGGCCTTGGTTAATTCATTGTTCATTGAAACACAGTCAACTTGGATATTATTGCAATGTAATACTGATAACGATGACCATAATTTAAATTAATATTGGAGTATAACTAGGGCTTTCAAAATCAACACATGAACTTATTTGAAATTAGGGTTGTTCCGATTCCGATACTAATATCGGAAATTCCACCGATACCACAAAATATTCAGCTATTGGTATCGCCGAGTACTTGAACCTATGTACCGATCCGATACCATTTTCTTAAACAAGACCATAGTTATGCTCGCTAGCTTTGCTTAACACTGCAAATCGGAAATCAATTATTCTTCGCTGCTCAGAATACAAACAGAGGAAGTTGTGCTGTGTTGCCACAAGCAACTACTATTTAGAGCAGCCAAGAAATGCAAATGTGATGGCACATTGCCAGTAAATCACTCGCATTTGCGACTAAATCTGTCTAATATTAACCACTGGCTAATAAATAATCTGATTTTACTAACCAGTGTGTGAGTTGGAGGCTATGTATAAGTTTAGCACAGATATATAGTAACTCGCTGAACACTCTTGAGTTTCGCTCTCAATCAAGCGATCTCAATGGATGCATAGCGCACCTGTATTTGATGTACTGTAAGCTCTAGTGTGAAGCGCACGCCTCGCCATCGCTTTACTCTTTTCTTGAGACGCAGAGAGAGAGAGAGAGAGAAAGAGAGAGAGAGAGAATTCTGCATGGTATGTAAATTATATTCTTTGTTCTATTTTCCTGTCAAAATAATGGAGTTCGTTTGGAATTCTTCAGCTTAACTGCTGGGTTTTCCGGTAGTAGGCGGAGCTATTGCACAAACAACAATCTCATAGGCTGGCGCTCATCTTTTATTGTCCCTGTTTTTATTTCAGCAAATCAGTTCGAGCCATTGCAGACAACATGATTAATATTCATGAATCCAGCTAGTAAATCCTTAGTGCGTTTTATATTGTTCTTAGTAGAATTTATAGTATGATTATTATCTTATCAGTTATATTGATAGTCCCCCCCACATTTTTACAGAAACACAGAATGACCAAAAAAGCCCCATCATTAGTCCTAAATTCAGTTAAAATGAATAATATGCATTAGTGACCATAATGCAACAGACCATACCTGTTGCACAACCATCTGCTGCAAATTTATAATCTGTTGCACCTCACATATTACTATGCATAGATGTGTACATAATGTAGATATGTACATACGGTGTACAATGTGTATTGATAACTAAGTATGTCTTTATAGTACACTGTGTGTACTGAGTATATGTATGTGTATTCTGCACATTGTCTTCTGTACAGTCTGTAAATATGTACTGTCCATATGTAAATTATTATTATTATATTTTTTTTGCACTGTCTGGAGCACGCTCGTAAGAATTTCACTCACCAAGGCACTTGTGCTGCGGTGATGTGAAAATAAAAGTGATTTGATTAGATTTTTTAGTGCTGGGCGGTATGACCAAAAATTTATATCACGGTATTTTTCTAAATTATACCGGTTTCACGGTATATAACGGTATTTATTTTTTTCATGCATGACCGGGTGTTAACCACATTTTCTACTGACTGAAGAAAAACTGCAGTAGATTGACTTACAATGCCATATTTTAGTGTCATGATGAGTGAATATTGTAGAAAAATTCCACACTAAATACAGGGGTAAAAATAAATAAAATTGACAAAATATTTCCTCGGCCAAACCCCATTCCACAGCCATACGGCTACAGTCACACACACAGTTTAAGAGCCGTGTTTTTCTTCTTGTAATTAGGAGCGCTTGTCCTCCTAATTAAAAAAAATGTAGGAGCGCCTTCTGATCAATAATAAAAAATTCTGATGATAAATTTGCCTTCCGAATACCATGTGACATTTGACTCCTTAAAGTGACTTACAGGGGTATTTTATTTTTACCTTTGCAATGGCATAATTTTCATCTACATCAAATAAAAATGTATGTTTATAAGCTTTTTAAAATTTATATTTAAAACATTATAATAAGTACAATAAGACAAATAAGTTACCAATCATGAAATTAGTATTAATAAAATTATTTGTACTACAAAAGTGGCACAGAAGAACACAAAATTGGCTTGTAGGTACATTTTCAGGTTTTTAATGAGGCTCAGAGGTGGCATGAGTGCAATAAAAATCATAGATTCATGTGGACATTAATGTTTTAAATATAAATGTGCTTTTAGAGATGCACAACGGCTCTGCTGTTACTTTATTTGGAACTATTTTTGTTGATGATATAGAGCAAAATCATGCAGTACTTGTTTAATTGATCTGTTGTATTAAATCAATATATCAAATTTGCAAACTCCCCTTATAATTATTAAAATCTGTCACTCTCCTTATCGCGATCTGTGGGCGCACCGAAATTGAGAGCGCATGAGTTTGTTCTCAAGACTCAAAAGCACGTGCAAATGTGATATATTCTGTCGGATATACCTGCGGGAATGAGTATAATTATTATTAATAGCCGCAATCCCGCACCGAAATTCAATTTCTGCTCTGTGTTCTCTGCTAAGAACCCGACTGTGAATGATGCGAGCGTTACTATGTTGTCAGTAAGAAACTGCAGCCGAACAACAACAGTGCGCTACATGTTTCCTACATGTTTCTTTTCCCACAGTAATCCCTGACAACGTTTAAATGGAGTGAACACAGAGCAGTTTCTCCGTGGCGGAATGTAAAACCGGAGTGGATCCAGGCGGAGTGATTACAGAACGCTTAGAGCAGAGAGGAACGTGCCTGAATCCACTCCAGGCTTTGATCACATCCCCTCAGCAGACTGAATGCATCTCGTCTTTCCTTCATTTAAGACTTATTCCAGCTAAAATTACGACATGTATAGCACTATTTGAGAAATGTAAGCGTATTTACGGTCTTAAAGTTATGAAAAATGAATTTAAGAAGGCGGGAACCCTGCAGTTGACGGGAATCCATCGTATCGACGGAGAACTTTAGTGTGTGAGAGACGCGGGAGCTGATGCAGCGGACGGTGGATATTGTGGATAACTTCTCTCTCATCACATTCTACTAGTGCTTCAGTTCCAGAACTTTCACGCTTAGTAACAAACTGTATCCTCGCCAAAATGCAACAGTGAAAAGAGACCCCTCTGTCGCCGCATTCCGAACGTTATTTAAATGACACCGGTATTGCGGTATTGAAAAATTAATATAATAAGAAAAATAAAAACCGGTATTCGGTATGAACCGGTATACCGCCCAGCACTAATATGCATTCATACATGGTTACCAAGTTTGAATTCTAATTGCTAAAGTTCTATCATTAAATAATACTTATCATAATATATTTATAATGCTTGACTGACTGATGTTAAGAGTGTACTTTTACTAGAAGAAGAAAGACAGTTTATTGTCTATCTATCTATCTATCTATGGTGAAGCACACCATAAAATAATTGTATCAATTCATACAGGGCTATTAGTACATACAGCTGTATAACCAGATACACACCCAGGTATCGCATCAGTACTCGGTATCGGCCGATACCTTGAGCCTAGGTAACGGTATCGGGAAGGGAAAAAGGGTATCAGAACATCTCTATTTTAAATTATAAAATAAATTTAATACTGGCATTATAAGCACCAACGCAGGTGTCTGCTTAAAAACATTCCTGTTTGCCTACAACTAATAAAATAAAATCAGAATATTTACATCAACTTTTCATCAGTTGTTGGACTGGGGATGTCGTGGCCTAATAGAAGAGAGTCGGACTCATAATCGAAAGGTTGGGAGTTCGAGTCTCGGTCCGGCAGGGATTGTAGGTGGTGCGAGTGAATGTTTAGCGCTCTCTCCACCTTCAATACCACGACGAGGTGCCCTTGAGCAAGACACCGAACCCACAACTGCTCCCCAGGCAACACCACAGCATAAATGGCTGCCCACTGCTCCGGGTGTGTGTGTATGCACTTGGATGGGTAAATGCAGAGCACGAGTATGGGTCACCATACTTGGCTGTATGTCACATCTCTTCCGACTTTGAGTAACATTAACACTAATAGTATTGTAAGGATGGACTTTAAAAGCCCACCAGAAATTGTATATCATCCACACATTTTATTTTTAACACATTATGATTCGGAATGCATACATTCAAGCATACTATTTTGAAAAGAATGTATGCCAACTGGGACACACCCACAGTCTTATTTTAGTAATTAATACCCAAGCGAGTGCTTTGCACTTGGGTGAGTGATCTTATTTGTCTAATATGATTCAGTGAGAGGGGGCGGAATTGCTTTATGTTGATGGCACTGATTGTGGTGCATTCATCTGATAACAACTCAACTTTAGGATATCATGGAGGCTTTGAATCTAAACTATATAAAGCCATAGGATTCAAACACACAATTAAATGATTCATTCCAGCTTTCAGCCTTGGATTGAGTTTATTTTTGTTATCCCACTGGCAAATTGCTTTTTTCTTGCTTTTAGCACAACAAAATGGATGGGTAATAAAAAAATAAAAATCACTTAAAGATAATATGAAAACATGTCTTTGCTTCTTAAGTATTTTATTTTACTGCCCATCTTCTGTAAATCCCAGTGTTACAGAACCATGGAATCAAATCCATGAAAGCAGGTTTCTCTAGTTCAGAAGGACAGGACAAGTGTAAAAATCAGACTAGGTCAAGCAGCTGTTGAGGGCAGCCCCTCAGTGGGACGGGGTAGGTAGCTGGGCGGACATGTCTCCAAGAAGACCTCAGAGCTGTTGAGGAGCAGTGCCAACATTTCATGCTCAAGAATCACATTTACCAAGAGTAAACTGCAAATGTATCACTGCTATAAGCACAAGGCAGACTGTAGCTTTTGGGCATGTGTGTCTGTATGTTTGTCAGAATGACATGCAAAGCTGTTGGTGCTACACACAGACAGGAATAGGACAACCAATGTGTGTTGTGCTCTAAGACATTGTTACTTATTTTAGCATTGCATTATTGTGAATGAAGTGCACAATGCACATTATTATGAAGAAAAAATAAATGTTTATCTTTGTGAAAAGACTTCCTTAAAATACTTAATTTTACAACAAGGCAAAACCATTTACACAGACAGTGTATTTGCAGGGTTAATAAAATAGAGCCTGCTAAAGTGTCCTCAAATAGCACATGGCTGTCTAGCATCTGTGACAGCAACAATAAGGTCACTTCTCCCTCTCACTGGCTTTCACTCATCACACATAATGTCAAGCAAAGTACAATCAGCAATGCTCTATCTGCCAACAAGTGCGCTCTCTCTCAAAAACAGGATGATGGCACTGGGTACAGATATTATTTTACTCTTCAAAAAGAAGAAAGAGTGATTGTCCCTGCACATATTGTACTCAATATGTGGCCCATTTAACAGATGACAAATGTATGTCACCTTCACTGAATCCGCTTAGCAGGTTACCTAGCAGTTCATGGCTCATGAGAACAAGATTAAATTAATTTGAAAAATCTCAGATATACTGTATAAAATATATGAAAGTAAAAGGATAAAGGGAAGGATGAGGGGGATTTCAAATATTGCCACATTTTACATCACAATACTGTATTGATTTGTTGAGCCCAATGAAGGATTTTTTGTTGTAGTTGTTGTGGAGATTGAACACCATTCTGAGTAGTGATCGACCGATATTGATTTTTTAGAACCGATTCCGATACCGAATATTTGTACGTTTATGTACCCGATAACCGATATGCAGAACCGATATTTATTTACTGTTATAAAGTAAATAAATAACAGATTAGTAAGTCCATTCTTCGCTTTGGTTTTTCCTTCTTTCAGTCATCTTAACAACAACAAACAATGGTTGAAAATTAACATTTTCATCTAAAATTTTATCTTCAAATTACAACAATAAAAACATTTTATTTATAAAAAGCATCATCAGCAACAGTGATATTAACAATAAGCAAAAGAATGGCTAATGTTTTCAAAAGGTGAAAATAAAGGACAGAAGTCATATCAACTTTAACTAATTTTAAACTACAGTTTTAGTAGGTTTGTAAGCTGGCTAAAGAGTGAATAATAATTCACTGGATAATGTTAATTCAATTAATAATATTCTCTGGAATATTGAAATAAGCTATAACAAACAAAACATCGTATTTTATTGCATTTCTTTACTGGCATGTTTTATTAGAATTATTAAAATGTTTTTGTCATTCTAGATTATGAAATAACTGCTGACAGCGCGGTTTATCTATTTACACAGAACTATACTCAAACTGCGATCGCTTGCGGAGATAATAAATAAATAATTTCGATAGAGATGTATTTTATTTAGATGTTTATTGGTAAAATGATGGTTCTATAGTAAATGTTAATATAATTTAGTGTGTTTCAAACAAGTGAATCTTGTATAAAGTTACATGTGTGGTCGTGCTGGAGCATTTCCTGAGTGAACAGTGTCCACTGCTCCAGGTGTGTGCACTTGGATGGGTTAAATACAGAAAACACATTTCACTGCTGGTTATACTCTGTATAATTGTGTATGTGACACAAAACAATAAAATAAAAATTAATTAAATATTTGTTATCGTTTTTTTTCAAAACCGATATCCGATTATGGTAAAATGCTTAAATATCGGGAAAAATATCGGTAAACCGATATATCGGTCGATCTCTAATTCTGAGACTTTGAGTCTTTGAGAAGTCAAACAAATATTGTTTTAGGGATCTCAAAGAAGACCGATGGACATTATTCCAATGTACATTATTTGTATTAATTAAAAACTAATGTTCTCCACACTCCATAAAAGGAAATTCAGCACTCATCCAATGAACACTTTATCCAGTTTAACTAATGCAAAACCTTTCTGCGTAAATCTATAAGCACAAATTTCATGCAGGTGTACTCTTGGCTCAGGAACGCAAAGACAATTTGCAATTTATGTATGTGTATGTATATATATAATAGTGGTGGGCCGTTATCGGCGTTAACGTGCTGCGTTAACGTGAGACTCTTATCGGCGATAAAAAATATCGCCGTTAATCTATTCTCAAAGTTGGGTTGGGAGCTGGGTCTATACTACGCAAGCTATGATGACTTTCACCCTGATATTTTAGCGCGGATGTATACCTGGCGAATTGCACTGCGAGTCTTGAACTAGAGGCTCGCAGTCCGTGATGGACAGATTGTTAGCGGCTGGTCTATGTGGTAATACAATCGGACAGGACATCTAAACACTCACCTATCATTCATCAACCTCAAATATGGCTTTTCATCTGAAAGATGTATGTAGTAACAACTTTACATGGCCGCTCAATATGATGTTAATCTAGAGAAATGTGCGCTATTGAAGTGTTTGTGTGTTGAGTGGAAGCGCTTTGCTGCAGGACAGGCTCGGTGCGCTCACTTGCTCTTAAAATCTCCGTCATTTTGGTCATACAGATAAAGTAGCCTAATACATCTTTCGAATCTGTAAAGACTCGTTTATTTGTGTGCACTCAGAATAACAACGAAACGTTGCGCTTTTAAGCAAACAGGATGCGCTTTAGGTCTCATGTGAACTTGAGAATTCACTCCCGTGTCACCCTCTGCTTCGAACCTGTGTGTATGCCTAACGTTACTGTGAAATTACCACATCAGGCGTGACGTGCTAACATGGATGCAGCTATGAAGCCGCCGGGTTTGCTTCAGGGAACATTTATTTTTAAGAAGCTTCCCAATGGAAACTGTAAACAGTTCATCACGACCTCTTATGTAGGCCTACAGTTCAAAATTCATGTTTAACTGAATAAACAGTTAGTAAACACAAGTACATCTTATTGAACATAGTTTATTTTCATCACCAATTATCATAGTAGAACAGCTTTCTCAAGCAGTTTGTGATGCATTTTGTCAACAGGAGATGAGCCCTGGTCTAATCGCCACCTGGCTTGAAAACCCGTTCTCAAAGACTTACTTTTAGTCATTATTTGGGTAGCACACATATTCTGAATGCCTTGGCAGAATTCAAATGAGCCATTTTAATCTAGATTAATCTAGATTAATTCCAAGATTAATCTAGATTAAAAAAATTAATCTATGCCCACCCCTAATATATATATACATATATATATATATATAAATAAAACCACAAAACCAGTCATAACGGTAAATTTTCCATTGATGTGTGGTTTGTTAGGACAGTATTTGGCCGAGATACAACTATTTGAAAATCTGGAATCTGAGGGTGCAAAAAAAAAGAAAAATCAATCATTTTGACCCATTCAATGTATTTTTGGCTATTGCTACAAATATACCCCAGCGACTTAAGACTGGTTTTGTGGTACAGGGCCACTCACTCACTCACTCACACACTCACACTCACACACACACACACACACACACACACACACACACACACACACACACACACACACACACACACACACACACACACACACATTCTTGATTATTCCAGTAGTGCATTTCAGAGCCTTCATTGGACTCGTGACCCTCCCATTGGAGAATTGTGTTGGATAGGTCAGTTAGGAAGAGAGATGTGTGACCTGAGGGTGGAGGTCAGAAAGAAGGATGAGCAAAAGAAGGGTCAGGAGGAATAGATGGAGAGGGGGATGACTGAATGCTTCATGTGATCAAGCGATGGCTGGGATCGCTTGAAAACAGAGCTGGGTGATGAATTGGCCACCCAGCAGACTGTAAACACTGATGCACAGAACAAACCAAATAAAACATGCATACCATACAGTATATGATTAATAAATGTCTACAATCTGATCTCCGAAAAGCCATAGTAGAGAAAGAGAGTGAAACAGCTAGTTAACATTCTGTCCAGCGCTCCGATGCTCGGAAGTCAACCGCGTTACCACCTCGCTCCTGTTATTTACGAGCAGCTGGGCTAATGTGCATTCCCTAACCAGTGCTTACCCGAGCGCACCCGACTTTTAGCATGCCTCCATTATTCATAACTATGTGTGCGCAGCATTTGGAAAATTGCTAATGCTTCTCTGTGCGCAGCCTTGTCTTATTTATTTATTTGTATTTATTGTTTCCAGAGCGTTGTTCATTCCAGGAAAGAGCTGTCCTGCTAGAGAAGAGGGCATCACCTCAGCTTGCTTGTCTTTCTTCATTTCTTTTCTATTTTTCTCACTTTTGCCTTGTTTATTTTCCTACTGTTTGTGTGTTAGAAAAAATACAATGGTTGTTTACAGCATGTGGGATGTTACTATAGTTTCACTGGTAAAAACTATACAATATATAACCAGAGACAGACAAGTCTGAACTTCAGTTGAACACAGAGAGATCAAAGACCATCTGATACACATTGCACACACAATATGACAAGCACTTTAATATAGTTTTAAATAACAAGGTTAAAACAGATACATTTATATGTTGTTATTTGTTATTATGTTGGTCAGGCACTCTTTTCCTGTCTATGTTGACGGTTCTTGGGCTTCTTGGACTTTAAGCTGGTAGTAAAACATCTGGCAAGACTAGTGAGTCAGGTGACAAAAAAGATGAATAGCAGGCTACAGAGTTAATATTTCACTTACAGAGAGAGTAAAGCAAAAGCCAGGGCCAGATAATGAGCCCGGATATTTATTACGAAATCCTAATGACCTTCAACAAGAGTTAACGAGGGTCTGTGTGTGGACTGCTGATGGAGTATCCAACAGCCTGAGCTTCACAGCAACAACAAAAGATCAAGAGAGATATGGATGAGAAGGAGGAGGGAGAGGAAGAGAGAGGGAACATAAAGGCACGCATGAAAATCAATGGGAAGAACGAAGCATGAGGATTGGCAGAAAGTGAGCGCTGTAGAAACGGTGACAGATGATCTATAGAGGTGCCAGTCACAGCCTGCAGCCACACTTACACTATTAGAGACACAGCCGGGCAGACACGGGCCACATTGATCTGCTCTATCTCTCTCTCTGAGAGTGTGATGATGAAATGTGAGGGTGTGAGGTGAGCAGATGGACTGCAACATCCAGCAAACTCGGGAAGTACAAGAAGAGCAGTCTTTTTTTAAGGTTGCAGGTGAAAAGAAAACGAGGAGGAAGTTTCTTATTAGGGATGGGCAGGATGGTCGATTAATTGTTCATCAACTGACTAGACGATTCGTGAGGTCGACAAGTTTTTTTTGGAGAGGTCAGGCTGTTGGACACATTCACTGCAAAAGTGTTTCAGTGACAACCTTCAATGACTGCCCAAAATGTTAGTCTTATGCAATACAAGATAATAGAAATGTAGGGCCAGCTTTACTAATGGTTTGTGCCAGTGAAAACCCACAGTCAAGATTTATAAAAAAATTGTGATGAAAAGCACGGACACTGTTATTTTCACAGCTGACCTTGCTTTATCTGTACTTGTAAAAGTTTCTCTGTCAAACACAAAATTAATGGGAGGAGAGTATTTCAATAAATGATGCAAAGTGATTTACTATGGTTTGCAGTAATCAATTTACTGGTATTTGCACCATTATTTAATGCCCAAAATTTTGCTCTTGACATGGCTGCGATGGTTGCTAATTTGTGCTGCTCTTGGTAGATTCTACATTGCGTTGATCATTATAGAAATGAGCTGGCTGTCTGTGTTCTTTAATTTGGTAATTGTCAGTAGATCATTGGCAAAACTTTCAACTCCCATCAATACTAGGATGACAGTCTCATACCAATTTGACAACACACGTGTTATGGATCTTTTGTGAATGTGTGTCTATGCAAGTGACTTTTTTTGCACACCGAGTAAAATAAACATGTGGATGGTCATGTGGATTACTTTTATGATGCCTTTATGATCAGTTTGAAAGTTTCGCTTGGATCGACCTTCAGTTGAGGGACAAAAATGTCTCAGGTGTCATTAAAAATCTTAATTTGTGTTTTGAAGATGAAAAGAAGATTTGGAATGACATAAAGCTAAGCAACTGATAACAGAATACTCATTATTATGTGAATTAAGTGTAATAAAAAAATAATAACCAGAAACTCTAGACGGCTCATTATTGTGGTGACACTGGTTTCAGATTAACTTGCCCTTAAAAATAAAATGAACAAAACAAACTACAATTTGTCATTTTATATCTTTTTATCATGCTTAATCGTTTATTTCTGAGTAGGGGGCTCTTATGCACTGTAGCCAACAGACAAAATTTTGTAACATTATATAATTACTACTGTTAGTATTGGTATTAATACTAGAGAGTCTAAATATTAATAAACAATAAGTAAATAGTCTGTTTCAGAAATAGTTTTGTCCATATGAATACCAATGAATTCACACAATGAAACCACACACACAGGCTAGGCTGCAGACTGGTGTGTTTGAGCTGATTGCTCTCTCTCTTATTATGGAATGGTGCTGTGTAATGGAGTGTGACAGAAGCGTGGAGCACTGCGACTCTGTCCTTGCTGCCTCCTGCACTCTCATCAAACTGCTCTCTTTTCCTTTACATTATTATTTGCAATTGTTTATTATTTTTCTATTAAAAGAATAGTTCTGTCATTTATACAATTGTCATCATTTACAGTATGGTCATGGTGGTGTGTATGGTCAACATTCTTTCATGTAGAACACAAATATATTTTAAAGAGTCTTTCCTATCTAATGAAGGAATGCAAGAAGCATGGGGTGTAAAGATACAAAAGTGCCATAAAGCTCTCTGTAAGGAACAAAATTGTATTTTGCAGCATGATTATTTTAGTAGTGTGTGAAATAATAGCATCATTGTTTATTACTATCTGTAATTTGTTTTTATTTTATGTTTTAGTGATTTAGTGATAAAAAAGCTTTAGTAATTATGTTGCGTTTTTGTCATTTTATAAGTGTTTTTTATACGTCTATATAGTTTTTATATTTTAGTACATCAAATTAAAATGAATGAAAATGATAAAGTGCCTTGGCAACTACCTATAAACTAATAATAAAATAATTGTACGTTTTTTTATTTCAGTAAATGTATTTCAAGCTACATTTGTTTTTGTCACAGCTCTCAAATCATATTTCACAATCAAACATGGCACATGCTGAACTAGATTTGACATTAGATTGAATGTGCACAGGTGCAAACAGAAAGTGGTTTTAAACATTATGAATACGGAACACAAGTCATACAGTGGGGCAAAAAAGTATTTAGTCAGCCACCAATTGTGCAAGTTCTCCCACTTAAAAAGATGAGAGAGGCCTGTAATTTTCATCATATGTATACCTCAACTATGAGTGACAAAATAAGAAAAAAAAAATCCAGAAAATCACATTGTAGGATTTTTAAAGAATTTATTTGCAAATTATGGTGGAAAATAAGTATTTGGTCAATAACAAAATTTCATCTCAATACTTTGTTATATACCCTTTGTTGGCAATGACAGAGGTCAAGCGTTTTCTGTAAGTCTTCACAAGGTTTTCACACACTGTTGCTGGTATTGTGGCCCATTCCTCCATGCAGGTCTCCTCTAGAGCAGTGATGTTTTGGGGCTGTCGCTGGGCAACACGGACTTTCAACTCCCTCCAAAGATTTTCTATGGGGTTGAGATCTGAGACAGGCTAGGCCACTCCAGCACCTTGAAATGCTTCTTCACGGCCACTCCTTCGTTGCTGGTGTGCTTTGGGATCATTGTCATGCTGAAAGACCCAGCCATTTCATCTTCAATGCCCTTGCTGATGGAAGGAGGTTTTCACTCAAAATCTCACGATACATGGCCCCATTCATTCTTTCCTTTACACAGATCAGTCGTTCTGGTCCCTTTGCAGAAAAACAGCCCCAAAGCATGATGTTTCCACCCCATGCTTCACAGTAGGTATGGTGTTCTTTGGATGCAACTGAGCATTCTTTCTCCTCCAAACACGACAAGTTGAGTTTTTACCAAAAGTTTTTGGTTTCATCTGCCCATATGACATTCTCCCAATCCTCTTCTGGATCATCCAAATGCTCTCTAGCAAACTTCAGACGGGCCTGGACATGTACTGGCTTAAGCAGGGGGACACGTCTGGCACTGCAGGATTTGAGTCCCTGGCGGCGCAGTGTGTTACTGATGGTAGCCTTTGTTACTTTGGTCCCAGCTCTCTGCAGGTCATTCACTAGGTCCCCCCATGTGGTTCTGGGATTTTTGCTCACAGTTCTTGTGATCATTTTGACCCCACGGGGTGAGATCTTGCGTGGAGCCCCAGATCGAGGGAGATTATCAGTGGTCTTGTATGTCTTCCATTTTCTAATAATTGCTCCCACAGTTGATTTCTTCACACCAAGCTGCTTACCTATTCCAGATTCAGTCTTCCCAGCCTGGTGCAGGTCTACAATTTTGTTTCTGGTGTCCTTTGACAGCTCTTTGGTCTTGGCAATAGTGGAGTTTGGAGTGTGACTGTTTGAGGTTGTGGACAGGTGTCTTTTATACTGATAACGAGTTCAAACAGATGCCATTAATACAGGTAACGAGTGGAGGACAGAGGAGCCTCTTAAAGAAGAAGTTACAGGTCTGTGAGAGCCAGCAATCTTGCTTGTTTGTAGGTGACCAAATACTTATTTTCCACCATAATTTGCAAATAAATTCTTTAAAAATCCTACAATGTGATTTTCTGGTATTTTTTTCTTCTTATTTTGTCTCTCATAGTTGAGGTATACCTATGATGAAAATTACAGGTCTCTCTCATCTTTTTAAGTGGGAGAACTTGCACAATTGGTGGCTGACTAAATACTTTTTTGCCCCACTGTATATATATATATATATAATTTCTTTTTACTATAACATTTGTATCTGTTCTAAATGTACCTTAAATTAATACTTATCAAGTTTTGAATACTCTAATCAACATGGGCATGGACAAATATGCTTTATGCAATATCTGTTTATTATCAGTGAAACCATAGTTAACATAGAGCATGAAGACTAGACATGTTTCAAAGGTTATATATGTTTTTCAAAGAACATAAAAAAGAACATAGAAATACCAGGTTCCCAGTAGTTCTCTTTCTTTGCACGGAGCAATTTACTTGCATAAGCCTGTTTACATTTTCACACGACAGGGCATCCCACTTCTGATGAAAATGCAAAATGTACATTTATTATTAAGTTTGTTTGTCCACATAGGTTAAGTTTGTTTGCCCACATAGGCCTACTGTAATTTGATACAGCCAAATTCTCAATAAAATGGTTTTCATTGTTATATTTGACCCTTTCTGTCGTCAGACAACAGTTAATATGAAATTGAAACTGAAACGCGACCCATTAAGACTAAATAACCAGTTCTCCCTTCCAAGATGTAAATCTGCACAAAAATTCAGATTTAGCCTATAATCGAGCCGTCGTCTGATGACATCAAATAGGCTACACATAAGATAAAGACAATAGCTGTGATTTTGGCTATACTTGCATGTTAACTTAGAGAAGCAACATAATATCCGTTTTAACTGAAAGCTGGTCCTCTTAGCCACTCGCTGAACAGAGCAGACGTAGAGAGAGAGAAAAGAGAAAGAGAGGTGTGTGCATAGCGGGAAAGAAGAGACATTGCGCTCGTGCAGCAGTAGTAACATCAATTCTCACAAACTAAATACGGTTTGGAAAAACCCTAAAGATTGGTCGCTAGGCACTTAAAAAAGTTTCTAAAGTGGTCTGAAAAGTCGCTAATTTGGCAACACTGTCAGCATCTCCATCCATTTCTCCAACTACGGGTTGGACCATGGCTCAAACAGAAAATGCACACTGCATTAATCTCGCATTAATAAAATTAGTGCATTACAATTAATTTGCGTTAACGCTTTAATTTTTACAGCCCTAATATATATATATATATATATATATATATATATATACACACACACACACACACACACACACAAATATATACATATACAAGTTACAACCCGAATTCCAGAAATGTTGGAAAGTTTTCTTTTTTTATAAAATGAAAACTAAAAGAATTGCAAATCCCATGAGCCAATTTTTATTCACAATAGAACAGAGAACAGAACAAAAGTTTAAACTGAGAAATTGTACAATTCTATGCACAAAATGCTCATTTCAAATTTGATGCCTGCTAAAACGTCTCAAAATAGTTGGGAAGGGGGCATGTTTACCATGGTGTAGCATCTCCTCTTCTTTTAAAAACAGTTTGAAGACGTCTAGGCATCGAGGTTATGAGTTTCTGGAGTTTTGGTGTTTGAATTTGGTCCCATTTTTGTCTGATATAGGTTTCCAACTTCTAAATAGTTTGTGGTCATCTTTGATGTATTTTTCGTTTAATGATGGACTAAATGATCTCAATAGGTGAAAGATCTGGACTGCAGGCAGGCCAATTCAGCACCCGGACTCTTCTACTACGAAGCTATGCTGTTGTAATAGCTGCAGTGTGTGGTTTTGCATGTGCATTGTCCTGCTGAAATGCACAAGGTCTTCCCTGAAACAGACGTTGTCTGGAGGGGAGCAGATGTTACTCTAAAACATTTACACCTCCGTATGCACTTGTGCACCCCCATACCATCAGAGATGCTGGAAGCGAATGCTGATAACATGCTGGAATTTCTTCCTCCTCTTTAGCCCGGAGGACACGGCGTCCGTGATTTACAACAAGAATGTCAAATTTCAACTCGTCTGACCATAGAACACTTCTCCACTTTGAAACAGTTCATTTTAAATGAGCCTTGGCCAACAGAACACAATGGTGCTTCTGGACCATGTTCATATATGGCTTCCTTTTTGCATGATAGAGCTTTAGTTGGAATCTGCAGATGGCACGGTGGATTGTGTTTACCGACAGTGGTTTCTGGAAGTATTCATGGGCCCATTTAGTAATGTCAATGACATAATCATGCCGATGAGTGATGCAGTGTCGTCTGAGGGCCCGAAGACCACGGACATCCAACAAAGGTCTGAGGCCTTGTCCCTTACTCTCCAGTTTCTCTGAATTTTTGATGATATTATGCACTGTAAATGATGAGATTTGCAAAAGCCTTTGCAATTTGATGTTGAGGAATGTTGTTTTTAAAGTATTCCACAATCTTTTTACGCACTCTTTCGCAGATTGGAGAGCCTTTGCCCATCTTTACTTCTGAGAGACTTTGCCTCTCTAAGAGATCCCTTTTATAGTTAATCATGTTACAGACCTGATGTCAATTAACTTAATTAATTGCTAGATGTTCTCCCAGCTTAATCTTTTAAAATGTCTTGCTTTTTCAGCCCTTTGTTGCCCCCTTGCCAACTTTACTGAGACCTGTAGCAGGCATCACATTTGAAATGTTATTTTAGTAGCATTGAAATATTAGCATCGCTTTTTTTATTACTATCTGTATTGATGTGTGGTTTTTAGGACAGTTTGTGAGATACAACTATTTAGTGATTTAGTGAAAAAAAAAAGCTTTAGTAATTTTGACCCATTAATGCTTTTGTCCTTTTATAAGTGTTTTTTATACGCCTATATAGTTTGGTATATTTTAGTCACATCAAATTAAAATGAATGAAAATGATGAAGTGCCTTGGCAACACTCCTATAAACCAATAATAAAATACTCACTTGCTTTTTATTTCAGTAAATGGCCTCCTCCTCATTTGTCCTCCTCCACACACACACACACACACACACACACACTCAAATCATATTTCACAATCAAACATGGTACATGCTGAACTAGACACATTAGATTGAATGTGCACAGGTGCAAACAGAAAGTGGTTTTACACACATTATGAATACGGAACACAAGTCATATATATATATATATATTTTTATGTTTTTTTGTACCATACAAATTTTTATCTGTTCTAAATGTGAAATGTGTTAAATTAATACTTAGCAAGTTTGGAATAATCATTCTAATCAACATGGGCATGGACAAATATGGGATGCTTTATGCAATATCTGTTTATTATCAGTGAAACCATAGTTAACATAGAGCATGAAGACTAGACATGTTTCAAAGGTCATGATGTTTTCAAAGAAGGATAAAAAGGGGGAACATAGAAATACCAGGGATGACTGAATACTTCTTTGCATCGGAGCAATTATCGCTTGCATAAGCCTGGTTTATATTTTCACAGCAGACTGTACACTGATCCCAGACTTGATGAAAATGCAAAACATGTACATTTATTATATGTTTGTTTGTCCACATAGGTTAAGTTTGTTTGCCAATAGTAGAAAAGAGTGAACACAGCCAAATTCTCAATAAAATGGTTTTCATTGTTATATTTGGACCCTTTCTGTCGCCAGACAACAGAGTTAATATGAAATTGAAACTTACCGAAACGCGACCCATTAAGACATACCTCCAGTTCTCCTTCCAAGATGCAAAATCTGCTAATGAAAAAAATCAGATTTAGCCTATTTAACTCCGAGCCAGGCGTTGTTTCATCAAAATAGGCTGTCCACATAAGATAAAGACAGCTGTGATTTCGCCATACTTGCATGTTAACTTAGAGAAGCAACATATTTTCCGCTTTTAACTGAAAGCTGGTCCTTGTTTATTTTCCACTGCTGAACAGAGCAGACGAGAGAGAGAAAGAGAAAGGAGGTGTGTGTATAGCGGAAAGAAGAGACATTGTGCAGGTGCAGTACCATCAAGTCTCATAAACTAAATACGTGTTTGGGAAAAACCTTAAAGATTATATCGCTAGAGACAGACAAGTCTAAAAAAAGTTTCTAGTTGTTTACAGGGGGGTCTGAAAAACCATCTAATTTGGCAACACTGTCAGCATCTCCATCCATTTTAATATAGCCGTGGTTGGACCATGGGTTAAACAGAAAATTTACATGTTATTAATCTCAGATTAATTATATTAGTGCCATTAAAATTAATGTTGGCCGGTTCTTGCGAACGCTTTCACTTTTATGCAGCTGGTACACACACACACACACACACACACACACACAGTCACACACACACACACACACACACACACACACACACACACACACACACACACACACACACACACACACACACACACACACACACACACACACACACACACACACGGATATACAAATCTACAACCCGAATTCCAACAAATGTTGAAAGTTTTTTTTTTTTCTGTGGACTGCTGAATAATAAATGAAAACTAAAAGAATTGCAAATCCTATGAGCCAATATTCAGAGATAGAGAACAGAACAAATGTTTAAACTGAGAATTTTTACAATTCTATGCATAAAAATGCTCATTTTGGCAAATTTGATGGCGCTGGTAAACGCCTCAAAATAGTTGGGAAGGGGGGCATGTTTACACATGTTGTAGCATCTCCTCTTCTAAAACAGTTTGAAGACGGGCAGGCATCGAGGTTATGAGTTTCTGGAGTTTTGGTGTTTGAATTTGGTCCCATTTTTGTCTGATATAGGTTTCCAACTGCTAAATTCTTTGTGAAGTACAAGATGTACAGTCTTTTCGCTTAATGATGGACTAAATGTTCTCTAAAATAGGTGGAAAGATCTTGGGGACTGCAGGCAGGCCAATTCAGCACCCGACTTAATTGTTCATCAACTGACTTATCCTGTTGTAATAGCTGCAGTGTAGTTTTGTATGTGCATTGTCCTGCTGAAATGCACAAGGTTCTTCTGAAACAGACGTTGTCTGTGAGCCTTCAGATGACTCTCCAAAACCTTTATATACACCTCTTTCATGCATTCATAGTGCCTTCCAAAACAGGGCAAGCTGCCCATACCGTAATGCACTTTGTGCACCCCCATACCATCAGTCAGATTTATAATCGAATGCTGATAACATGCTGGAAGGTCTTCCTCCTCTTTAGCTCCGGAGGACACGCTGGCGTCCTTGCGGATTTACAACAAGAATGTGAAATTTCAACTCGCCTGTCAGACCATAGAACACTTCTCCACTTTGAAACAGTTCATTTTTAAATGAGCCTAGGCCAACAGAACACAATGGTGCTTCTGGACCATGTTCATATATGGCTTCCTTTTGCAATGATAGAGCTTTTTAGTTTTGAATCTGCAGATGGCACGATGGATTGCTAATTTGTGCTGCTCTTGGTAGTATTCATGGGCCCATTTAGTAAATGTCAATGATATAATCATGCCGAGTTAAGGTATGCAGTGTCATTGAGGGCCCGAAGACCACGGAATACAGCCAACAAAGTCTTCATAACTTGTCCCTTACTCTCCAGTTTCTCTGAATTTTTGATGATATAATGCTAAGGGAGAAGAAGAACTTGACTGTTGCCTAGTGGTCCAAAAGTCCTCTTCAGATGGATGGTCAAGTTTTGTATTTAATTTGGAAACAAAACCATCCTAGAGTCTGAAGGAAGGGTGGAGAAGCTCAGTTGAGGGACAAGTTGATGTCCAGTGTTAAGTTTCCACAGTCTGTGATGATTTGGGATGTCATCTGCTGGTGTTGGTCCATTGTGTTTTTTGAAACCAACGTCATTGGCACCTGATAACAGAATAAGCTCAAATTATTGGAGCAATTCATGCTTCCTTCATGCTGAACCAGCTTTTTAAAGATGCTGCATTTTCCATTTCCATTTTCCAGCAGGACTTTGGGCACCTGCCCACACTGCCAAAAGCTACCAAAAGTTGGTTAAGAATGATCCATCATGGGTGTTGGTGTTCTTGAGTAAACTGGCCAGCACTGTAGCCACCAGACCTGAACCCCATAGAGAATTTTGTATATCAGGGATATTGTCAAGAGGAAATGAGAATACAAGAGACCAAAAATGCATATGAGCTGAAGGGCCACTGTCAAAGTAAACTTGGGCTTCCATACCACCTCACAAACTGATCACCCATTAATGTCTAATTGACACAATGAAAGCTAAAAGCAGGCCCCTACCAAGTATGGTGAGTACATATACAGGGCTGATTGCTCTCATACTTTCCAGAAGTGCTGAATGTATGACTTATTCAATTCACTTCAGCACTTGAAGTGGTCCTGGTCAGCACCTCCTCCGCTTCGAGATCTCTCTCTCATCAAACTTCGCTCTCTCTCATGGTAGACGGAAACACGACGCTGTGATCATCGGAGACACAATCGTCCGGCACGTCCATGCTACGTTAGACGAAGGTAAAGTGCACACTCACTGTTTCCCTGGTGCTCATGTTTCTGTGCCGATACCCGCGATCCTGAAGGATGATGAGAGCGTTGCAGCTGTTGTGATTCATTCGGGGGTTAACGACACCAAGCTGCGGCAGATGGAGACACTGAAGAGGGACTTCAGGAGCCTGATTGAGATGGTACGCAGCACATCGCCCGCGACGACAATCATCGTGTCAGGACCACTTCCCACGTATCGATGAGGACACAAAAGGTTCAGTAGACTGTTTGCTTTAAACGAATGGTTGTTGTTATGGTGTAAAGATCAGAAACTGCTCTTTGTTAATAATTGGAATCTTTTCTGGGAGCGTCCTAGGCTTTTCCGTGCTGATGGCCTGCATCTAGGGTTGGGCATCGTTTTTTTTTTTGATACCGGTGCCAAATCGATACTTTTAAAACGGTACCGATGCCTAAACGGTGCCTGAACCGATACTTATAAAAAAAATAATTTAAAAGCAAGTTTATTTCACAAAAATTAAGTTCAGACTGTTAATAATACGACTAAATAAACAGCCTATAAGACTATTAAATAGCAGTCCCAAACTAATTTTTGTTAATACAATTAAGTTGGTATGAGCCACCACATTCATTTAAACATATAGCCTACAAAATTACAAAGTTAAAATAACATGGTATTTTTTGGTTATGAAAACAACCAAAGTGACTGTTAATGAAACGTGGAAACTGCTCCTGAATGAATATCATTCCTTCATACAAATCCATCCCAGTTAACACACGCAGAACCAGCTATGCGATTTATTGGTACTGTACTTTTATTTCACGCATTGCATGCTCGTAGTTTGCGCTTTAGTGAAGTGATGTACAGCGCGGTGCCGCGTTTGTGCATGCTATAGAAGAGTGCGTGCTACCAGCACAGTATGTCATCTGACAGGACAGGATAGTTCGTTTTTTCTGAGGTAAGAAACTTTTTATTTCATAAGTTACGAAAATAACGATAGAATAATGAGACATTAAACCTGTCAACATCTCATCTGACTGCAGATACTCTTTATTTACTTAAGGCACTCTTTCTTTACTTAAACTGCATATGACAGAGGTGTCAAGAGCTTTCATGCACGTCCTTTAAAATAAAAGTCTCGCATCAGAAAAACATTTAGAATTATGTTTTTGTTGATGATGTTGTTTCTTTGGCTGTATACAATCCGCGAGCCACTCAGAACGGTCTCGCGACCCACTTTTGGGCTGCATACCCAGCAGTTTGGACCCACCAGTTGAGAAACACTCTAATAGATTGTGTTTAACACACAGAAGAGTGACGATCAGGTCAACACAGAGAAGTATAGAAATTCTACATTGATTAAAAAAAGAAAACAAAAAAACGGAGCTTGTATCGGATTGGATCGGTATCGGCCGTATCGGATCGGTTCTGAAAAAATGGTATCGTTGCTTCCCAACTACAGAACACACAGTCTCACCTATGCACAGTGTGTAGACACGCTCCCCTATATTGTATATGCAGTACGATAACAGATAAGCATAAAGTAAGTGTGAGAGCAGTACCGGTTTTGAACCATCCGTCCTCAGTGAAGGTGTCTGCTGTCTCCTGAGGTTTGTTCCAGTACTTCTGAAAGACAGAAGAACCTCGAACCAACAGCTCACCATCCTTCCCCTCCAAACCAGCCTTCACCTGAGAAAAAAACAAAACAAAAACACACACATAGGTCTAGAGACTCAAAGGAGTACAATGTCAGTACAGGTTTTATGCAAAAGAAATTATTCACATACACTTAGTGAATGACTATCTACCTTCTTCTGTAAAAGTTTACTGCATTTTAATTTATGGATAGCACTTACCGTTGGGAGAACTTCCACTCATGGCTGAGTGACTGAAACAAATAATTTCAAATAATAGGCTACAAATAATCTTATTTGACTGCATAAGATGTACAACTCTATTTTACTCTATTATTTTATTAAGTAATGTAACACTTGGAATTAATATGACATTGGTATCACAACAATATCTGTGATAAAAGCTTTTTTCAGTTCGCTGTGTACTGTTTCTCCTGATTGTTTCCTTTTTATTGTTTGGGACCTGCTGTATTACTATGAAAAAGATATCAGAAACTGCACAGTTGTGGCCTGCTCTTATGTTTTTCACTCCAAATCATCATTCATAACTCTTTACCATATTTTTACTCTCTAAAACATTGTTTTCTGCCTGTTTTCACTTCTAATCCTTATCAGCAATGTTTACTAGAATATTTCAAAGGTGGAATATACAACATTTATGTGTCAAAATGAAGGAAAGCACTTTGAAATATGCATAAATATCCAAGTATTCCATGACAGAACATTTTTGATTCACACAACATACATATAGGTTACATAATATAGACTTATATACTATACAGTAATATTTAAACATCCACAATATTGTAGCTGAAAGACTCATCAGAGCTTTTGGAGTTATTCGTGCTCTGGTGATAGTAACTTGTTAAAACCTTTTCTTTTGATGTTCGATAGTTGATGAGTGAGAAAAATTACATCAATAGAGTGAATATTAAACAAGTTTATAGTCAGTCGCTCATTGTTTACAATTTAATGAAAGTTATACCCATAACTTCATGTCATGGGGCGTAGGAAAAAGTCAGATAGGAATACTTATTTTCAATAGGAAAAAACAGAGCCCTCCTTTTACCCTGGTTCCTTTGCTGTTGCCCTCAGCGATGATAGCATTGGTGGAGTTTGTCATCATGATACGTACTTCCACTCCTGGCAGGGGCACTCCAACAGCACCTGGAAAAACACACACGGGCAATTTTATTGAATACAACTTGTATTATATTTTATTTTATTTTGGTTGCTTTTATGCAGTCAAACTATTGGTTTACCATGTTCTTCTTGCGATGTAAAGCTTTAATTATATAGCAATTCCTTAGAAAAGTAATGGTCAACTTTTATTTAATTTTGGATTCTGGGAGAAATAATACTTAAACTCTTTTAGTTTAAAAATCAATTAGTTAAAAAAATCAATGTTCTAGTATCTCAAACATAGTAGTGTTTGGAGGAATAATGTCAGCCTAATGAAAAACTGTCTCAGTCTGACTAAAAATACACTCTGTAAAGGCACTGCACTGTAAAGGCCTCGATATACTTCAAACGAAATCGAAGAGCGAACTGATATGATGTCATTTCAAACAAAATTCGAAACAGCTCACCAAAGAGTTAGTTTTGGCTCCTAAACACCTTTGAGCTACCAATGGTCCGTGGCGATTATGCAATCGGTAGGTGTGTTCTGGAGTTCCACCTTCTTTGACGCGCAATTTTTCCCCCCTTGTTCGTATCTCATTCAACAAAGTAGTGATGGGAAGTCCGGTTCCTATCAGTCAGTCACGTTCGACGTAACGTCAGAGTGACTGACTAATGGGATCTCGCCGAGAGCCCAATCACCTTCGAGTGTTAACAAAACAAGCCAATGACAGTTGGCGTGCGTGTTCGCCATCGCGACTCCGACCAGCGGTGCGGTATAAAAGGAGAGCGCGCAAACGCATCAGCTTTTCGCTCGAGCCGAGCCTTGCAAATCTCTGAGTGTCTGCAAAGCAAGACTACAGCGTTGGTGTTACGGCGGCGTCAGCGAGGTTGCTGTCCAGTGCTGGATTCGCGAGAAGCAGCGATCACGTTACCTCCTCGGCGCTTCAGCGCTGCTGAAAGAGTTTTTCAACTAAAAGAGCAAATCTAAAAGAGCTCCACGAGCGACGGGCGCCTTTTTAAAGATGGCTTCCCGCCGTGCGCTTTCTGGATGTGGTTGGTTCCTGACTTCATCTGATGGTCACGATCGCTGCCACTGCGTGCTTGGGCTTTAGGCACGCTGAGGCAGCACTGTGGATGAGTCATGTTCTCTCTGTGGGAACATGACCATAGCGATGTTGCGCTCCAGATACCTCCTCGCTAGACGGGGGGTATCCCCTTGCTCTGCCCGTTCTAGTTCCTCCGGACGGAGGACTACTGGCTCAGGGCCAGGGTGATTTGAGGATCACAGTGAGAGCTTCCCCGCCGAGTGCGTCTCGCGGGCCTCTCACCTCGAGCACATCGCACCGCCTGGGGTTCCCGGATGAGTATGCGGGTCCTCGGACAGGGCGGGCCCAGCATCTCATTCGGTGCCCCAGCAGATGACAGGCTTTCGATCACTGCATCGGGGATGAGCTAGGTTCTGGAGAGGACGATTCGGCTGCGCTGCCTCCGTCCAGGAAGAGTAGCGTTGCCCGAGTCAGATCCAGAACTGACCGCTATGCTTTCCCGGGCCGCTGAGAGCATCGGGCTGCACTATAGGCGCCCGCCTTCTCCCGAGCGCCGAGGCTGGATGATTGGTTCCTGAGGGCGCAGGCGAACGTTGGCAACCGCCCCGGTTCCGTTCTTCCCGGAAGTGCATGAGGAGGTGACTAGGTCTTGAAGGCACCTTTTTCTGCCCGGGCAGGCCTAGTGCCTTCTCCGCTCCTCACCACCCTCGACGGCGGAGCGGCCCAGGGTATGTGGAGGTCCCCAGTCGGCGCCATTGCCATGCAGCTTTGCCGCAGGGCGCTGCCGCCTGGAGGGTAATCCGCGCCTTCCGCCCAGGGCCTGTAAGTTCTCGTCCCGCTCTAACGGCCAAGGCTTACGGTGCTGCTGGACAGGCCGCTCCCGCCCTGCACGCCATGGCCCTCCTGCAGGTCCACCAGGCCAAGGCGTTGAAACAGCTGCACGAGGGTGATGCTGACCCAGGTGTGTTGCAGGAACTGCGCTGGCGACGGACCTCGCGCTAAGGCGGCGAAAGTCACGGCGCGGGCCCTGGGTCAGACGATGTCCACATTAGTGGTCCAGGAGCGCCACCTGTGGCTGACCTTGGCGGATATGAGGAGTCCGACAAGCACCGCTTCCTGGACTCCCGATCTCCCAGGCGGCCTATTCGGCGGCGGTGGAGGATTTTGCCCAACAGTTCTCCGCCGCAGAAGCAGACGGAGGCGTTCGTCACATCCTGCCCGGCGGTCCGCTGCTGTCTCCAGCCCCACCGCCGGCTGCAGCCCCTCCGCCTGCTCGCGCCGGCGGCTCCTCCTCGACCTCCACCTCCGCTCCAGCTCGGCCACAACAGCAGCCTTCACAATGGCGCAGCATGGAGCTGGCCACAGGAGCGGCGCGGCCCGCCTCCGCCCCTGCCAAGCCTGTAAAGTGCCAGGGTAGGCGGCGTCCCTGGGACGGGCGACCGGAGCCTCGGGATCCTGCTCTTCAGGAGATGGCGATAGCACCACTCCTTCCCCGGAGGAGGGCCGGGTGGAGAATTTTTGTTCTGTTCCGCCACTGGCCCCCAAATGACTTCCATGTCTCGATCCTCCTCGATTCCGCTTTGCGTACAAAGGCGAGCATACCAGTAGGCCCTCCCTTCGGGCACCTCAGCCGGTTGGGGCTTCAGGTCAACCGAAAAGAGCAAACTCTCCCTATGCAGAGGATCTCTTTCTCGGCAAGGAGTTGGACTCGGTCAACCTCACAGCACGCCTCTCAGAGGAGCGTGCTCAGTCAATGCTGAGATGCCTGGAGTCTCTCCAGCGCAAGAGGGCGGTTCCACTGAAACATTTTCAGAGGCTCCTGGGGCATCCTCAGCCGCTATCACGCCGCTCGGATTGCTTCATATGAGACCGCTTCAGCGTTGGCTTCACGATCGAGTCCCGAGATGGGCATGGCACCACGGCACATACCGGGTCTCACTCACCCCGCCCTGCCGCCGCACCTTCAGCCCATGGTCGGATCTTGCTTTCTTCGGGCAGAAGTTCCCCAGAGCAAGTATCCAGGCACGTTGTTGTTTCAACAGACGCCTCTGCCACGGGCTGGGGCCATGTGCAACGGGCACGCAGCCGCGGGCTCTGGACAGGGCCCCAGCTGCAGTGGCATATCAATTGCCTCGAGTTGCTGGCAGTATGGCTTGCTCTGCGCCGCTTCAGAACGCTGCTACGAGAAGCATATACTGGTCCGCTCGACAACACTGCGACCGATGCGTACATCAACCACCAAGGCGGTCCCACGCCCCGTCCGCATGTCGCAACTCGCCCGCCATCTCCTCCTTTGGAGTCAGAAGCATCTGAGGTCGCCGCCGCTCATGTCCCAGGCGAGCTCAATCGTGCAGCCGACGAGCTCACGCCAGCACGCCCTTCCGGGAGAATGGCGACTCCACCCCGAGGTACTCCAGCTGATTTGGAGACGCCTGGGACGCTCAGGTAGACCTGTTTGCCTCCCGGACACGCCTCACTGCCAGTTGTTTTATCCCTGTCCGAGGGGACCCTCGGTACAGATGCACTGGCATGCAGCTGGCCTCGGGCTTACGCAAATATGCGTTCCCCAGTGAGCCTTCTCGCACAGACCCTGTGCAAGGTCAGGGAGGACGAGGAGCAAGTCCTCTTGGTTGCGCCTTACTGGCCCAATCGGACGTGGTTCCCAGAACTGATGCTCCTCGCGACAGCCCCTCCTTGGCAAATTCCTCTGAGGAGGGATCTACTTTCTCAGAGAGGGGCACCTCTGGCACCCGCGCCCAGACTTGTGGAATCTCCACGTATGGTCCTTGGACGGGACGCGGAGGTTCTAAGTGGGCTACCTCCAGCGGTAGTAAACACTATCGCTTCTGCCAGGGCTCTGTCTACGAGACAAGCTTACAGGCTGAAGTGGAACCTGTTCGTCGATTGGTGTTCTCCCGGGAGGACCCCAGAGATGCCCGATCGCAGTCGTGCTTTCTTTCCTGCAGGATGGGTTGGAGCGAAGGCTGTCTCCCTCCACCCTCAAAGTGTATGTCGCCGCTATTGCCGCACACCACGATGCAGTAGACGGTAAGTCTCTGGGAAACACGACCTGGTCATCAGGTTCCTCAGAGGGGCAAGGAGGCTAAATCCCTCACCTGGTACCCTCTTGGGATCTCCCTCGGTCCTGTCGGCCTTGAGGGGGCCCCTTGAGCCTCTGCAGTCAGTAGAGCTTAAGTTTCTGTCTCTAAAGACAGTGCTCCTCTCGGCATTGGCCACAGTCAAGAGGGTAGGGGACCTGCAAGCATTTTCGGTCGATTCGTGCCTAGAATTCGGGCCGGCTGACTCTCACGTTGTCCTGAGACCCCGGCCTGGATATGTGCCCAAAGTTCCCACCATGCCCTTCAGGGACCAGGTGGTGAACTTGCAAGCGCTGCCCGGGAGGAGGCAGACCCAGCCATTGCTCTGCTCTGTCCCATTCGTGCCTTGCGCATCTATGTGGACCGCACGCAGAGCTTCAGGACCTCAGACCAGCTCTTTGTCTGCTTCGGAGGACAGCAGAAGGGAAGAGCTGTCTCCAAACAAAGACTCGCCCACTGGATAGTGGAGGCTATAGTCTTGGCCTATCAGGCCCGGCGCCACCGTGCCCCTTGGTGTGAGAGCACACTCTACGAGAGGCGTTGCTTCCTCTTGGGCTCTGGCACAGGCGCCTCAATAGCAGACATTTGTAAAGCTGCCGGCTGGGCGACACCTAATCGCTTTGCGGTTTTACAATCTCCGATAGAGCCAGTGTCCTCCCGTGTACTTGTCTCGGATGGCCAGTAACACTGGGAACCCGCCGGTGTCAATCACGCTTGCTGCGCCATTCCCCACGGACCGGATACGTGCGCTTTGTTGCTTCTCAGTTCAGTTCCCCAGAACCCTGTTGAAGTTCCTCCCGCACCCTCGGCAGTCAGGTGTGGCGGAGCACCAGACGCCAGGTCCAGTACTCGTACGTTGCCCAAGGTCAACCCCTGTGCTGGGCTAGGTGCCCATGTGTAGTGATTCCCCTTTGGTGATCCCACATGTGTATTCTTCCACGCGGCACGGCCCCCCTTGGTGAGCCCGTGTCTTCCCTGGCAGAAACCTTCTGCCCACTCTGCTGTGTAGCTACCTCACCCCAGGCGGGCTGAGTCTACCTCAGAGACTCCCGTATGTAGTACTGCCCTCGGCCAGTCCATATGTGTAATCTCCACATGATACCTCCTTATGCGGGATGTGGCTCCGCAGCGTTTCCCCCTACTTGGGGTACGCTTTCCCAGTGTTATTCTACCCACTGAGCGGAACAGCAGTGGCGGTTATCTCTGCCTAAACCCTGTCCTATCTTCCATCCCAGCTGGTGTGGGGGGACTTGCCGGCTTCTGCAGAGCACTGGAGGGGGTCAGCAATAGTGGCGTTTTCCAAGGGATCCCATTAGTCAGTCACTCTGACGTTACGTCGAACGTGACTGACTGATAGGAACGTCTAGGTTACTGCGTAACCCCGCTTCCCTGAAGGAGGAACGGAGACGAACGTCCCGCCGCCATAGTTGCTGTACCACCGCTGTACGGCCGGGCACACAGTCTCGGCTCCTCAGCGAAAAACTGATGTGCGCTTTGCACGCTCTCCTTTATACCCGCGCTGGGCGGAGTGCGCGTGGCGAACACGCACGCCAACTGTCATTGGCTTGTTTTGTTAACACTCGAAGGTGATTGGGCTCCGGCGAGATCCCATTAGTCAGTCACTCTGACGTTACGTCTCCGTTCCCTCCTTCAGGGAACGGGGGTTACGCAAGTAACCTAGACGTTCTTTTCCATGAACTGGTTCTTTCGGACAGTTCGTTTCAATGAACCTGTTCAAAAAAACGGTTCATCGATTCTTTTACGCCCTAATGTAATGACGTCATTCGCGATGACGCAATTATATAACCTATCATCCCAGGCCGGGATGTGAAAATACACAATCAAATATATAAAGTCAGTAATCATAACTTCAGTCAGTTAAAACATCATAATCATGATCTTCAAAGTTTACAATTAAGTTTAGCAAGCACCCAAATACGTACAGGCAGTGATGTGCATACGAGGATTTAATTCTTGAGTGAATAAATTAGTTGTCATCAGTAGGGTTGGGAATCGAAAATCGATTCCGATTCCAGAATCGGATACATGTTGTCAAATTAAAATGTCGATTCCGCCTATCGATTCCTATGCACTTTTTCTCTTCATCTGTGAGGACAAGGGTGATCTAGCGATCTGACAGGACCTTGCTCGCTAATCTAAGCCTTCAAAGTTTGCCTGCATTTGCGATCAGAAGCCAAAAAAGCTAAGTATAATATCTGTGATAGTTAAACATGTTGCAAGAGAGGTGTCACCCCCAACATGATATTCATTTAATAGATCGTTAAAGATCACGAACATGACTCAAACACTAACGTGATTCTATTCCTAAATTAAAATGATTTGTCTGTTTCATTCCTCAACCTTTGAGGTGTGCGATCACAATGTTGTGATCACTTGGTTCATCCGGGCAGCAGTGCCACCACTGATCTAAGCTTGGCCACCCTGCTCAAAACAGCAGTTTTTGTCCCCTTTTTCTTGACAAGAAAAGTCTTTATTAAGACGCGGAACCGGTGTGTTTTTTTGCATCCACATCCAACGAGACTTTTCAGATGTTCTGCAGCTTTGCCTCAGCACCAGGCGCGAGTCAAATGAGCGCAGAAAAGGTACACCAGCCAAATGAGCTTCGGTAGAACAGTGAGACGCTGTTAGGCTATATGTCAGTAAAACAAACTTTCCTGTCCTGTCTGCCGTCACTGTGCTCACGGCGCATGCTCTGATCGCATCATCATAAATAAACGCACAAGAAACAGCATACGAGTCTGTCGTCAGTTAAGTCATGAAATTACCAAAAAAGGCGATTAAAGCTGCAAACTGTGCATGCATGAATGCATTACATTTCAGAATGTCTCTCAAATGCATACTATAAAATATATCATGCAATGGTTTGCTAAAAAGAGACACGGGATAAATGCTTGATATCATTATCTAATCACATTGGAATCGAAAAGAATCGGAATCCATAAGCAGAATCGGAATCGAAATCGATAAAATTCAAACAATACCCAACCCTAGTCATCAGGCAGAAACCATAATCCACTTACAATACATAATCCATTGTGATTTATTTGTTATTAAATAAACTTATGTTTACACGTGCCATAGCATTAGCACAGAATCAGTTGTCCAAAAGAACTTGTTTCAGACGTGCTGTGGCAGTCATGGAAGGCAATCGCTGTTCGCTGAATCACGCAGGCACAGTATGATCAGCTCATCGGTTCTCAAATCGGACGTGTCCGAAAGAAACAGTTCTCGGTTCAGTGTACTGGTGATTTGAAAACCGCTACAACCGATTCTTGAATCGAGAATGAGAACCGCTCTAACCGGCACACTGCACACGCATTCAGTGTATCAGCTGCTCTGCTCATCATCCGTTCTATTTCATACAAACTCAATTTGTGAATGTGTCATCATTAACTATAATTACAGCACATCACATAAATTATCCCTTATTCCAATTAGTCTAAATTATGGTCCAACATCCCTGACAAAACCCTTTGGCCTATAACCTAACAGAATTGTCAACTGAACAAAGTACACAGATTATATTCATTCATCTTTTACATTTTTTTTATACTTTTTAAATTATCACTTTCTGATGTTTAACAAAATACTTGGATAACATGCTTTTCGTCTGCTTGAAAAATGACGCGCATGCGCAGTATCATCAAATCGACGGTTGTCAAAACGGTCCTCGCTTTGGGTACTGGTAATCCGAAAACCGCTGCAACCGGTTCTTGACTTAAGAACGAGAACCGCTCTAGCAGTGGGCGTGTTTGTTTGGCACACATGCTGCTCTGCTCATGTTCATCATTAGTTCTCTCTTTACAGCAGTTCACTCAATAAAAGTAATTTGTGGATTAGTGCTTACTGGAGATGCTGTCACGACGCAGCGTGGAAGCCCATGGAAAAAGTGGAGATCTGGGTCCAAATGCAGGTAAGCTTTTCTTTCTTTATTAAATCAAAAGCCAACAGGCAATAACAAAACAATAATCAGGAACGGGACACCCCAGATGGCAACGTAGTGCTGGTGTCCCGAATGCACGAAACCGAATGTAATCGGTACAATAACCAACACAGTGAACTACAAATGCATACACAAGTGAGTGCGGGTAGAGGTAATCTCGCCAGGCAGAGGGATGGGGGTGAGGTGCATAACTAGTCCACAGATTGAGACCAGCTGGGAGTGATGAGTGGGTAAACAGGTGTGTGGAGTGAAGTTGATGAGTCCAGGAGGAAAGGAGGTGGTGCCCTCTGGCGGTGAGAGGGAGGACGCCAGGCCTGGACTCCTGACAGATGCGAACCGTTTCAAACGATTCAGTCCGATTTGATGAACTGGTTCGACCAGTTCACTAAGATCCGGTTAAATCAAACGATTAGTTTGTTTTTGCTCTTTCAATAAGCGAATTTAAAATGTATACAATAAATTAAATGCCAAAAGAACACAATAATATACATTTGTTTTTAATCAAGTTATGACAACACATAAAATATAAAAACGTGTAATAATGTATCCAGTTTAATAAAAGACCTAGATACACCATCATTGCATCGCTGTTGTGTTTAGGAATAGGCGCGAGCGTCGCGACACATTTACATTAATCTACACCTAGTCTCAGCCTTAGACGTCACAACCACGGACCGTTGGCTAAACGTCTGTAGTGATGTCCGATTCGCAAACTAATCGTTTGATTTAACCGGATCTTCTTAGTGAACCGGTCAAACCAGTTCACCAAATCGTTTGAAACGGTTCACGTCTCCAGTAAGCACTAATCCACAAATTACTTAAATTATTCACTTTTTAACGTGCCAGACACTCCCTCGGTCTCGAAATAAACCAATATCCCGAGTTATTAATTTACTCAAACAGTGCATTGAGTGAACTGCTGTGAAGAGAGAACTGATGATGAACACGAGCAGAGCAGCATGTGGGCAGCGAGTCATGTGCCGAACGAACACGCCCACTGCTAGAGCGGTTCTCGTTCTCGAGTAAAGAACTGGTTGCAGCAGTTTTTGGATCACCAGTACACTGAACCGAGGACCATTTCTTTCGGACACGTCCGATTTGAGAACCGATGATACTGCGCATGCGTGTTATTTTTCAAGTGGACAAAAAGCATGTTATCCAAGTATTTTGTTAAATATCAGAAAGTGTGATAATATAAAACATATTTTATTGTATTTATTTTAAAGATGAATGTTTCTAATCTGTGTATTTCTTTTTCAGATGAAGATTCTGGCCAAAGGGGTTTGTCAGGGCTGTTGGACCATAATACGATTCTGTGTTTAATATGAATAAGGGAATACCTGTGAAATACCTGTGCTGTAATTATAGTTAATGATGACACATTAACAAATTGAGTTTGAATGAAATAGAACTGATGATGAGCAAGAGCAGAGCAGCTGATACATACACTGAACACTCATGCAGTGTGCCGGTTAGAGTAGTTTTCGTTCTCGAGTCAAGAATTGGTTGCAACGGTTTTCGGATCACCAGTACACTGAACCGAGAACTGTTTCTTTTGGACACGTCCGATTTGAGAACCGATGAGCTGATGATACTGCACCTGCGTGATTCAGCAAATATTGTATGACTGACAGCACGTCTGAACCAAACTGTAGGACAACTGATTCTGTGCTAATGCTACGGCGCGGGTAAACCGAGGACCTGAATGGGGGTGAAACTTACGTTTATTTAATAACAAATAAATCGCAATGGATTATGTATAGTAAGTGGATTATGGTTTCTGCCTGATGACAACTAATTTATTCACTCAAGAATTAAATCCTCGTATGCTCATCGCTGCCTGTATGTATTTGGGTGCTTACTAAACTTAATTCTAAACTTGAAATATCATGATTATGTTGTTTTAACTGACTGAGGTTATGATTACTGACTTTATATATTTGAATGTGTATTTTCATCCCGGCCCGGGACGATAGATTATATCATTACGTCATCGCGAATGACGTCATTACGCTAGGGCGTAAAATAATCGATTAACTGTTTTTTTGAACCAGTTAATTGAAATGAACTGTCCGAAAGAACCGGTTCTTATACTTATACTATACAGAATTATACTTTAACGTTCCTCCTGGAAACAAAGATGCCGTGGCGCCAAATCCCCTCATGAAATAAGAAAGCCGTCGCGTTTACAAATGAGACGGCGAGCGCTTATCAGGGTCAACTAAATGCTGGATTTTCAAAATTGTGTGAAATATTAAATATATTATATAATAATAAGTTCACGGCATATAATTTTTAAAATACATCCGAGAGTTTCACACACCGGTCTGTTATTGTGGCGACATTTTCAAGCCCCGAAACATAACGCAGAACGAAATGAAATGTGATTGGTTGTTTGACATGTCGGTCAAACGGCCTCATGGGCGGCCTTGGCCAATGAATCTATTCCAGACCTTCAGCTGTCAGTCTCCAGCAGCACGGGGGTGTTGGAATGTTTGAAAACAGTATAATGTCACTCAGCCTTTTCAAACTTCTTTTTGCCCCCAAATGAAGAACGAAAACAAACTTAGTTTGAAGTATATAAGGGCCTTTAAGCTGTAGGACAGATATACAGAGCTGAAGAGATGTCTTAGTCCTATATACACACATATGTGGAATCTGACCATTAGGGGCTTGAGTGTGAATATACATGAGATGGGGCTGATTTGAGGTCTATGCGCGGTGTCCACTGGGATACGATTGCATGTAAGTATATACTGGAATGTGTTTTCCTGTAGCAGCATTCCTGTCACAAAATGAGAAAAGGACACAATAGCTCCCAGACTGCTTAAAGAAGCCATTAACAAGCCTCCAGTCCTTCTGCCCATCACAAGCCCTCATTAAAACAGAGGGCACACACACAATCATGTTTTATTCAAAGCCTTCCTACAGCAATCCACACTGTGCCACTGCCACCATAGGGAGTGGCAGCACCTGCTAGTACAACACGGAAAGAAAAAAACCTGCATGTGTATTACAACTATTGGCAAAATTAGATTTATTTGGATGAATGGCTTCTTAATCTAGATTTCAACATTTTCTTGAAAATGTCAGTGGTGTTTGCCTGTGCTAAATTCAAAACTATAGGGTGTTCTGGTTGGTTGCTAGGGCATTGATGTATTCTTTTGTATTTATTTAAATGACTCGTTTACTCCAATTGCGCTATTTTACGTCTTAATTTAAATTGCAACATTTCTCATTGTATCCAGCTATGGTAAGCTTTGGTAATATAAAAAAACAGTTTCTGTCACGCCAATAAAGCACACCAAAATTAAATTGAAAACAGATAGAAACAGAGTGCAGAAAGTGAGTCATTGTAAGAAAATAGATGTGAAGAATTTGGTGTGGAGCAATTACAACAGAAATTGATCAAATGAAAGAGCAAGAGAGAGATGAAGGTTTGAAAATGTGTGAAAAATAAAAATAAATGTTTATAAAAGAACATAACATATTCATAAAAACTAGATCGCTTACTTGTTTTAAAATGAAAGCTGAAACATTATGCTTTGTATATTTGTACACCATGCTATATCATTATTTTGTGCCTTTATGATACAATTACTACACAAAAAATATTAACAAGAAATTGAATTAATTATGTACATTTAATTAAGATGTGTCACTCTTCTGCTAGAAGATATAGACCCTCACTTAATTTAATAGCTGGCTTATGGGTGCTACACAGTGATATGCAGTGGCTAGAAAAACATTTCATTTCATAGCTGATACTATCCATTTTTATAATTAACATTTGCAATAAAGGTCTTAAAATATTATAATTTAATTAAACTAGAACAATGCCAAATCTAGTCTATGAGTTTCAGAGTGCTTTTTAAAATTGGTAAAATCAAGAATCACATTATTTTCTGAATTGCCTGAAAAGAAAATCCAAACCATTTCTTCAAGAGACTTTTTAATCTCAGTTTGGAGCTTTAAAGCATCAACGTTCTGTTACAACAAAGATTCAACTATGATTTGGTTCACTTCACACTGCTACACACATTAGATCAAACTCATCATAATTCATGGGCGTCTCCTCTGGTGATCACAGTCAACACTGTGACTGATATTGATCGACTTCAACCTACTTTTGAATTAGACAGCCTCATGCAGGCATCTCATGGGGCCGAGCAGGAATGTTAACAGTGGCAAAATCCTCTTAATCATCACCTCGGAGCATTAACTTTAGACCATTTTTCCTCCGAACTCTTCACTAATAAAGCAACATGGCACACAAGCTGCCTCTTGACAGCCACGTTAGCACCTTCACTCACAAACATGTGTCGAAAGGTGAACAAAACAATCCTCAGACACCCAGAGCAATGCAAGAAATTGCAAGAAGAGCACCGAAAGTGCTTTGATACTGACACTAAAAGAAGACGTGGAAGTTGACGGGAGCAGCTTTGATCAGTGCTACATCACTCAGAAAGACCCATGGAGAGTTTTTCAGAAGATAATCACACGTAAACAACAAGAAAGACAAACAAACTACTTCAGAACGGAGGTTGATCTGTGACAACTTGCCATCATAAACTGTCTGAGAAAAAAAATACTGTTATAGAGATGAAGCATTAGGGCTAAACATAGGTAGAAGAAAAAGTAACAAAGCAAAGATGATTATAAAGATTTAAACTAGCTCTATTTCAGAGTCTGGCACAAGGAAGCGGTATTTAATAGCAAAAAAAAGCTATCCGTCGCTCATATTCACATTCATCTAAATGGCAGTTGATTGGTCAGATTTTAATTCACTTACTACATATTGCAAATATTAACATGGTAACCATAGTTAATAACAAAATATAAAATATTATGGTTCTTACTCAGGCTGTCGCAGCATCTACTGTTAAAGAAGATGCTGTGACATGCATTGTGTAGCTGTTATTGTCGCACAAAATCATGTTAATCGTGTTAAAACGAGACACTCTATCCGCATCCAAAAAAGTTAATCGACAGTAAGTTATTTTGTATGCTTTTGTATATTTATAGTTACAGACTTTCTTTCTGGCTCCCTACAGTCATATTTTGAGTTTGATTTAATGGCCAAAAAAGAAAAAAAACTAAAAATAAAGTTAAATATAAATTTGATAGCATTATTTAATATTTTTTGTATAGATATTGGCTTTTCAGAAAGTATTTTCTAGGACTAGAGCAGTCTCAATATCAGATTTTCACTACATGATTATCGTGGCCAAAACTATTTGCAAAAATATTGCATAGTTCTTACATTTCTAACTGTAAAGCCATACAATATAAATATGGGATCTTCTTCAAACAAGCTTTCAGAATCTTAAGCTATTCTCAGAATCTTAAGCTATTCTCAGAATCTCAAGACGAAATATTGTATACCATTGTTAAGTGTACACATATTTGCTGTCATTGTTGTTTGCAGTCACATTTATGAAGTGATGCAGTACCAGGTACACGTGGTCCCTTAAGTGGATTTGACAGTGCCATGCCAATCTCAGTCATGCCATAGCGCTCCAGCAGCACATGACCTGTGATCTCTGCCCAACGCTCCAGTACAGGCTGTGGAAGAGCAGCAGAACCAGACACCATCAACCTGAGCGAAAGAGAGAGAGAGAATTGGCCATTATTTAATTTTCCACACTTTATAAATTGGAAATTATGCATTGGTTGTTTTCTTCAAAAAGTCTTGTTTCGCCATTTGACCCTGAGGTAAAGTACACAGAAGCTAACACGACTGAGCCAAATAAAGGTTTGAAGGCTTCTCTTTGATGTAGGTTTACAGAAGAATAAAAGAGAATTTTGAGGGAGATGCCTGGCTCGTTGCATCTGAAGACAGAAGCTGCGAGTCAGGATTCTAAATAAATGAAGGTGGTGTTTTAAAAAAGAAAGAGAGAGGATGGTACCTTATTCTCTCTTTGCACACAGCTCTGATGAAGTCTTGGACTCGAGGTTGGGTAAAGTGTTGGTCATAATATTCAATGAGTTTAGAGTAGATAGTGGGAACTGCCATAAATACATTTATCATGGGGGACTTCGAACCGATCAACTGCTCCCAAACCTGAAACACAGCAAACCAAACAAAAAAAATCAGCATTTAAGATTATCAACCGAAGGTGTAACTGAACAGTTATATATAAATATAACAGAAAATAAATTTGCCTAATTTGCAAATAATAATTTCAGCGTGTTGTAATATTGTAGGTGTGTACTGATATCTAAATGTTGGCCAATTCATTAACCAATCATTATTTTTATTTTAACACTGAATGTTCTACCATTGTAAAGTTGGGCTGGTTAGCATCAGCAGTTTGACGTTAGATACTCTAACTCCACTATCATGGTGGCAAAAAGCATTTTTTTGGAAGGCTATTAAAAAGACACTGCACTATATATTTTTAATATATATAACAGGTTATATATATAAATATTAAGTGTTAAATAGCTGATATACACAAATGTTTGCATTATTTATGTGTTACAATAATAGTTAACTCAATAGGCTACAACAATTATTATTATAAAAGATAGCCATTTCTCAAAATAAATGATAACTATTACAACTGAGATGCAAATATCAATAAAAAATATCCAGTAGGTCAAACAAAAAAACAAACTCAGAACTGAGAAAAGATTGCAGGATGTTGCCAGCTGCATCGGAGATGAATGGGAATAGTAAAATATATTTTATGCAGCTTTTTACGGATCCCCTTAGATCACAGTAGGTGAAATCAGACATCAAAACATTTAAATGTAGAATAGAAAAATATACTTCTATAACCAAAATGTTTGAATTGGATAAAAAAACAACAACAGTGATATTATTTGCTTCCAGTATTGGACAGTTATGGTTAATGACCAAAAAACCGGTACAGATACTGATTAAGTCACTAATTGTGCATCCCTGGTGTTATTTGTCTTGGTGACTGTATAAGCTTGGGGGAAAGGTTGTCGACTTCAGGAATGTTGCTAAAAAAGGAAAAAGCGAGTATAGATTTGTAAAAGGTCAGTGTGATTCACAGCAGAAAAGAAACAGTTCAGATTCCCTGTAGAGCTACTATTGAGGTCAGAGTGGAGAGCGCACTGTGCAGGACACACTGGGCTTTTACAGCGTTTCTCTGCTTTTGATGAATGTGTTGCGTGAAGCATAGTGAAGGACGGCAGACCCAATCCCCGCCACACACACCCACACTCATCCCAGTCTGTCAGACAGAAACAGATGCAAGTAGACAAGCAGCATAACTGCCGATACAAACACACTTCTCATGCAGGCACACAAATCAATTACAGAGCATCTAACTTAACTCACTAGCTCTCTCATTTCAGTCACATACGTTCATTTAGGGTTGTGACTGTATTGGATTTTTCGTTACCGCGGTGAAGCAGCAACAAATATCGCGGTTTGGCGGTTAATTGCACGACCCCCAGTAAAAAATTGACGTGGTCGCACTTGTGCAAGTGCATGGTCTGCTGCTCCAAAGCCGCTGCGCGCTTTCAGCACGAGCGCTTCGTGGGTAGAGCCTACATTCACTGCATCAGCACAAGCACGAAGGTGCACGCAGCAGACTGAGCAACGGAGGATTTGGTTTTCAAACTAAAGTAAAAGACTGCTTCTTAAACCAGAGAAGGTGACACAAATAATACTGATGGAAAAGAACGGGTTGAATGTTGAACACTTTCGTTACCATATAGCTATAAACTAGATTAATCAATGCATGCTGATGAACTTTTATCATAATGTTGTATCCAAAAAATGTTTTGAGAAAGTTGCGAGCAGTGGGAAGAATGAGTAGAGCCCTGAATGACTTGATCAAGAACGCATGCAGCTTGAAAATGAACATGGAAATGAATAATAATAAAGTCGTCTTCTTTATTCTTAAAACAGCAAATTAAATTAACAATAATAACAAAATAATATTAATCTCTATAACTTTTTTTTTTTTCAATATCTTCTGAGTTTAATAGGAATTATGGAACAGTCTTTGTCATCGCTTGTAACCCATTCTTTGTACAACAAATTATTAAAAGAATAATAACCTGAGCAAGCTGCAGAAACAACAAGCGAGCTTAACATGCCACGTGCTTAGTTCTGGTGATTTGTGCTAAACGTCGATTCCTATTTCTTTAGACATTGTTTTTCGGGTAAGACTCCGTGGATATAAACGCACTTGTCCAAACGCAACTTGTTGAAAACTGTGTTTGTTGAAACGGATAGGTTATAACAGCAAATTAGGATGTAATTAATATTATTTGACTATTCGTTAGGTTACATTTATAATAACAACCTTTTTAAAGTGCAAAATAAAAGAGGCTTTATTTTCTTCCTGACCCGACCGTTTCCGCTAAATATACATAATTCCAGAATCTCACAATGACATTTCCTCTACTGAAAGAGAGAGAGATAACAAATAAAAATGTAGTCTGCACAAAATGTATTTTATTGTAGGCCATTTATTTTATTCGTCTTTTCCAGAATCAAATTAGTTTTACATTTTGTTGTCAACGTAATAATAAGTGTCGCAGAGAGAAAATAATAATAATAATTTAGGCCAGTTTGTACAAACATGTAAAAATAGCATGTTTGTTATTTTTATTCGTCTTGTCAATATACTAAATTTGTTTAACCTTTTGCTGTCAACACGGAAAAGTGTCGCAGAAAAAAAAGACATCTGTCATTTAAATTTATATGCAAAATATGAACAAAACCGTTGGCTTAGACATTGTAAAATTAAATCTCTTTTTCATGAAACCAAACAATTTAACTTCCCTGAGAAGAATGTCCCGAGTCAGACTTGCCTGACCTGGGTTTCTTCGCAGTAAACTGACCATTTTGCAGTCGCAGTTGAAGAATCCACACTGTGCTTCATCCTTATTCTGCTCTGTCACTCATGGAAAAGGCTTTAGGCAAAACCCTGCCGTGCCGTCCCCACTTCACTCAAATACGATTTTAAAGATGCAAGTGAAAGATAATTTGTTTATTGACACAAATACATTAAAATAAAAGCAAGCACAGGCATGTGCTATTAGCAGTCAGGGCTTAATCTGCACAAACCCGGTCCAGATCGGCACCTCCGAACTCCAATCATCTCATCTGACAGATCCTCTTCCTCCAGAGAAACACGTTTGTGTCAGGGTTATTGTAGTTTTGCATCTTTAAATTCGTTTTTATTTAAATTTTGCTTTCAATTTTCGCTAAAAATGTAAGTTTCGTTTTTATTTTTTAATAATTTGGTTAATTTTAGTGTAGTTTTTATTTTGTGAAGGTTTCTACCCTATACAGGTATAGTTTCGGTTTTAATTTGAGTTTTAGTAATTCAAGTTTAGCAGAATTAAAATAACACTTCCAGAGCACAGACCAAAGATATTTTAATTTAAACGTATTGACGCAAACCACTAGCGACACTAAATTAAAGTATGCTGAGATTAGAAAATTATTAATTTTATTATTTTATATAGTCGCTATTGGTTTCGTTTTGTTTGAGCTTGTCATTGTTTTTTATTCTTCTTTCTTTCTTTCTTTTCTTAATGCCTTTATTTTTTGTCAAATACAGTTCTTAATACAACATTTTTCCATCTAAACATGTATACAACATTTCTTATTTTTAAATTCGTTTAACAAGCATTTTAGAAGTAAAAATAAAACATTTCATAGTCGCAAAAAAAACCTGATGCGGCTCGTTTAGGTGACTTGGTTTGCTTTGCATAAAATAAAACCGATTACTGTTTTATAGATTACATGGAACAAACCTATATTTGACAAAAAATAAAGTAAGTGGCACTGAGAACTGCTCTCACTCGAAGAAAAAAATATCTGCGTGCACTCAATGCAAACGCAAACTCTGCGACTGTCATATAGACCCCTTCAATGTTTGTAAACATCGGAAGCCTAGGTTGGGTGCGCGCGCAGCTTGGGGTCAGAAAAATGGCGCGCTAATAGACCGGCATATTGTATCAAGGAGAAACAGACAAGCCTTATAGATAGATAAGATACTTTTTTATTATTATTTGTACCTTTCCATTTTTGTCTTTGGTGTCTGGCTTTGTTTTGTGTACACAAACAAGGAGGGCACAAATTCAGGACTACTGGAGTCAAGTGATGCCTCTCCTACAAAAAATAATTGCACACATTGATTACAACACGATCTACTGTGAAATAGTGAAAACGCTAATGTAAAGCTAGTCTGCGATCTGCTAAGTCTGTAGCATGCCACAATTTATGCCAGATATCAAACTTCACCTAACTATTAAATCAGTCTACAGTTTACAGAAAACATTTGTTTACTTATCATGGCTTAACTCTACCGTTGTTGGCACAATGTTGGCGCTAGCCCGCGGCTAACTACTAGCAGCTGGCTACGCCTGTAGCATGACACAGGTCCATGACATTTACAACACTATTAACTTGCATAGCTTAACGACAGAAAACTGTTCATGCAATCCAGGTTTTCGAGTTTAAGCAAACAGAAAGGGATGATAAAGGATGACTTTAACGTTTCCTGATATGAAGTGAGCGCTACCAACACGAGCCTCTTTGATCGTAGTATTGTCCCAGTCTGCCCGTTTAATAGCTTGCAGTCACAGATGTCGTCTATTTTTGAAACGATGAGATCCTGCAGGAATCCTGAAAACTTGACTCCAGAACTGGTGCGATTTTCACAGTCCACGACGCAACAAGTAGGCATTTTGTCTAGGGCTGTGATGGTGGCCGTGACAACCGCGTCACCGGCGGTAGTGCACGTGACGTCACACACCGGGTGTATTTAACGTTCTCATTTAAGGCTACTTTCCTATTTAACGGTATTATTTATTTGATATTTATTTTAGTGTTTTGCAGGCTGAGTGTTGACTGACGTAAGTGCTAAAATAAACACGTATGTTTGTTAATAGATGATTGAACCTCATTTATTTATTTTTGCGTTTCAGAATTATATATATATATATATATATCACAACACCGCACCACCTGTAGTAGTTGGTCCATTACCACGGCGGTGGTAAAAATCTGCCACCGTCACAGCCCTAAGTTTTGTCTTGACGAGAAATTCTCTGGTTAACACAATGGGATGGAATGAACGTTCTGACTCCGACATGCGCACTGCGAACTTCTAATTTTCCTGTGACGTATACCGTGAAGGGGTCTATAGGATATGGGTTACACAAAAACTACCCAAACATTACAAATTTTTTTTTTAATAAAATAACCTTGATTTTTAGAGTATATGCACACAATAAAAGCAACTTATGCAAGCTGGTAATCACTTAAGTGGGTCAACGGAGTGATTGCGCGAATGATCCCTTACCTCTCCATAATTGTTGGCTTATTGGTCACTCCGCTTTATTACAAATTAAACACTGCATATGATAAACGCTAAATATTTAATATTCCACTTGGCTAAAACACAACAAAACACGGTTTTGGGTGTACGTAAGCCTATTTAGTAGATAATATTACACGTGTTATCTCCCCCGCGCTTTCTCTCTCACACACATACATTAGGCTATAATCTTACCTTTCAGAAGCGCGTGTCTGGCTTTAAAACTCATCAGACAGCACCAGCAGCAAAAGGAATTCCTGTCTGGATAGTTTTCGTTTTGATGACATTTATGAATGTATATAATTATGTTTTGCATGTAGAGTAGCCTATTGATGACGCTCAGTTGGGGGGCGGCGCGGGAGCGGCATTACTATGAAGCAAAGTTAATTTAGATGTAGAATAACTAAGCGGTGATAACGAATGCCCAAAGATAAAGTAAAATATCTGTCCCTTTGCCCCTGACTGTGTTGCGCCTTGGTGACTGCCTTGTTCGCCTATATGCACGCGCCGGCCCTGCTCATCGACAGCCCGCCTGTTCTGTCAGGGTGGCGTTATGCACATCCTGCGCAATAAAATACATGACACAGAAGCACTGGTGCATGCGTGCAGCGCATGAGCGAGATATGAACGGGAACGGGATATTGTTAGACCGCCCACTCCCGTTCAAATTACACCAGAGTTACCGACCGTTACCGTGTTTTATTCCCGCGTTGCAAGAAATTTGGTCGAATTCCGCGAAAAACAGTGCGGTGATGACGGTGATGACCTCAACACCGCGGTTGGCATCTCATTACCGCGGTGAAGCGGTAATGCGGTTATCGTCACAGCCCTACGTTCATTGTACAACATACAAACACATGAGAATGAAAGATGGTACAATGGATGATCAAACATAAATGTGTACGATTCACACAGGCACACACACAGTCTCGCTGTCGGGCGGAACGCCTGGCTGCACCTTTAGAACACAGTGGGAGAACGCATGAATTAATTGAAGGTGAACGACAGATTCTCCTTGGCTCTGTCCCCACTGGGAGGCACACATCTCCCCCGCCCTCTCTCTCTCTCTCCATTTCATTATTTCCTGCTTCAGTACCTCCATGCTCTTATCATTCCTGCTGTCTCGCACTCTCTCCATCAACCCCCACCAACACGCACGCACACACACGCACACAAAGAATGACACTTCTTTTATCATCAAAAACCCATCTCTCATCACCACACCTCCTCCTCTCCACTCTGGTACCCAAGTTGCTCTAGTTTCTTTTTTTCATTTCATTAGCCCCCCAACAAGGAATTGAATGAATGTGTGTATACTTCCATGTTGTTTATTTCAAAGTACACTTTGTATGTGTGTAAACTTGTCGTGCACAGGCTGCTCATCAAATTCAAATAAAATCTGGCACATTTTGTCTGGAGACATTCCTGACAATAAGCTATCAAAATAAATTTTACTTGTCAAATTGTTTTGCAGACTTCACCCAATTAATTTGTTAGCTGAAGAAAAAATAACAAAATACCCAAAGTTTCTGAAACTTGAATAGGGCTGACACTAAAGACTATTTTGATTTTGATAAATCTAACAACTAATTTATCGATTAATCTAAACTATTAATTTCTCACAAAAAAATCTACAATTTTACTTAAGAATATTTTATTAAATCAAATGAAATCCAAATTTCTATTAAATCCTTTTTTAAATAAAAATTAACGTGCAACATTGAGTGCAAGAAGCAAGTGTCCATCTCATAGTCCAAATCACTGAAATCAGTTCAGTATCAGGAAGACAATCCAGAATTTCCAGAAAATAATGGAAACCAGAATTTGGTAAAGATAAAACTGTAAAACTCAATTAATTAGACAGGCTTTTTTATTAATACAATTTTATTAACTACAATATTTGTTGTGGTAATATAAATAGATGTAAGTTAACAATAGCTTTTAAAATGACTTAAAATACATATATAATAGCAATGATGCAATAATAATTAGCTCAAATAAAGTATCAAAAGCAAGAAATCATATGGATTTATTGAACAAATCTGTTTAAATACATAAACAATAGAGCTAATGTTCATTACACAACAAAGGCCTGCAGGGAGCGCTGGCCCCCTGATAATTATTTTTACACATTACTGCGAGGTCTAATCCTTATTTAATATTGACCAAGCAACATTTAATTAAAATATCCACTTAATCTTTAATATTTGGCCATTTATTTGGGAAATAAATGTTATAGCCGCTGTAATTAGATGAATACGTGGACATCAAAACAGTGTTTGAGCTTGTACCTTATAAATCTGATGAAATGGCGCACGTTGCATTCCCAGATGAACGTTATAATAAACACAAACTCACAACAACATGCAGAGATGGAGTTTGAGAAGCTCCACATGTAAATGATAACAGTTTATGTGGAGCTACTGTGAACAGTTGTATGACGCATGTATTTAACCTACACGCATGTAAATAATTAAAGCACATATAATTATCTAATTAAATCATAGCGTTTGTGAATTCACAATTATGCTTAATTGTGATTTTTAAATGGGTTTAGTATATCATGCAGCCTTGGAAAACAGTCTAATAATATGTTTTATGGATTCTCGTCCGTGAAATGCGCCACTTCCGGTATTTTCCCGGTTAGTCGACGTGAGCAAAATTAAGTCGACGATTTAAAAAAATCGACTAGTCGCGACAAATCGATGAATCGTGATAGCCCTAAACTTGACAAAAAATAATTAAATAAAGCTGCAAGTAGCAAAAAAAAACGTTCAGCTGTTCATTCAACGCACTTAAAATGAAAGGTCAAGTCAAGTACTTTGCATCGTGCGACTGAAGGTCAAGTTAAGCTCGTTGCACACTTCATAGACGGTGTAACAGCACATTTTGGCAGGTGCAGTAGGATTTCTTTCAAATTACAGATGCTTCTATTACAATTTTCTTGGCCGATTCCCATGATATTATTTTTTTTGTAAGTGTGACCAGCTGATACCGAATTTTGCAAATTCCTTTCTAAGAACTATAATTGAAAACATCTACAAACAAAAATCTACCTTTTTTCAATATTTTTTTTACATAAAATAAAGTATTAAACATTACAATCTGTTTTACAATCTGTGCTAAGTTACAGATGTTCTCTCACTTAAACAACTCTCAAAATAAAGTGCTCTGTGACTGGAAAGAGGTAGAAATTAGCAGCTTAATATAACAAAACAGATGTCATTGCCCACTATGTTTATAAATGGGCATTTTTTCCCCTAAACTAATTAAATGAATGTCATCTTCCACACCAAATGTTTGCATTGTTTCAATTAAATGAGAATAATAAGAAAATGTAGAGTTGTTACTATTCAAATGAAATAAGACTCAACAAATTGCATCTTTCCACTGCAGAGGAAACAGAGGTTGCATCTGAAAGTGCCATATACATTTACACTGGAAAACTGCAAATGCATAAATAATGTTATAAGATTAATATGAAACCAAACAACCAGTAGGTGGCAGCAAACGACTGTTTTAATGAGCGAGTCATTTATTCAACCGATTCATTCAAATGGAGGATTCATTCAGTTGGGTAGTGTGTTCTTGGCTCTGGGCTGATCATGTGAAAATGAAATGATTCCTGTCCCTGGACAGTCGGTTGGTGCATCTCTATTTCAAATTGCCTTGCTGATTGCTACATATAGCAAAAGTTCAAATAAAATAAAAAATATATAATAAATAAACAAACAAGGTTTGCAGAGATCCAATTAATTTTTAAATGAGAAATAAGATGGGGTAAGACATACATGAATGGACATGTCCTTTTATTATAGACAATAGTCTTTAGTTTACACATTAACCTGGCACAACTATGATCACAGACTTGCTTAATGGCAAGTGAAATGAATGGAAAGTGACATTCAAGAGAGCATTATCTTGGGCTGAAAAACGTAATAAGGCTCTTTTAAGACTTAACTCATTTTCAATCACTTTTTGTAAAGGTGTCTGCTAAAAGGTTTTTGCTGTCAATGTTTAAAAGTACACTAGCATAGAGATGTTTCGGAGCTAACACTGAAAGCTACAAAACGTGTTTTTTCTTTCAAAGCAAATGTTTTTGCTAAATTGTACATGCCCAATCTCACAATATCACTCACCGAAATCCAATAATGAGCAACATTATGTAGAAAACACCCATCCTGCAAAATCACATGATGGATAACCTTTTACATCCCATCATTAATGATAGTAGAGACTCTGACTGCAAGCTGTCTAATGCATTCATACCACAATAAATTCTTCTACACGCATGTTTTGCTCCCACCAGAACCGAGATGAACGCTCATCACTCAAACAACTTCAAGCCAAAGTAATGGTGGCTCAAATATCGATTTTTTGCTTCATTAAAAATTACTGAACCGCATATTGTAAATAATAAAACCCTTGTGGTGAAGAAAGCGTTTGATCCCTCAAAGAAGGTGTTTGTTTTTTAACATGTGCGTTCAAGGTCATATCTGTGAAAAAAAGAGAATGTAACTTTCTTGTTGTACCCGAATGTCTTTTTTTCTGTTGAGTCCTCTTCAGACCTTTCCTGTCAATCAGATCCTTGACTCTCATTAAATTCTCCTGGACCTTAAAGCCCTTCCGCTTGCTCGCTCGCTGCCGTAAGCCCCCTCCCTTTACAAAACGCGGATCATTCCTCAATGTCACGCCATCCATTGATCTGCTTCTAAAGCCTTTACCGAGAGTTGGCGTGGCCAGATACAAAGCTACACTGGGCAATCCATCACGCAAACTCCACGCTCGCTGTGACAGTCCGGGCTGTCTTTTACACACACACATACAGACAGAGGTTTGAGCAAGAGCCTGTCAGTTCCTGAGTCCTGGTATTGATGCCTGCAGTGCTGGCACACAACAACACGGCTACAATTAGCGATTCCCTCTGACAAGTACCCGATAAGGGTGATCAGCAGCCTCTTCCACCCTGCTACACACAACTTCAATGTGCAGGTCTCATGAGTTCCTCCCCAGGGGAGCCGGGCAGACGCCCCCACTCACTGACGCTTGCAGCACGACTTCTGCAATGTTGCCCTAAGAAAGTTCCACTGTGAGTGCATAATGGAACAAAAAGGCTTTGTGGAATAATCTTTGTGGAATTATTTACAACTTAATATCTATGTATTGCATCTGTGGCATGCTGCGATCACCACAGACACATTTGACTCAAGCCACAGTTTTGAAAAACAAATGGAAAACACATTTATAGTAATGCACAGTAATTGAGGCCTACCAGGCAAGAAAGTTGAATTGTTTAAAATATTGTGAAGCTTGTTATTAAGTTAAAGAACACTTTTCAAAATTTGATTAGCATTCTTTTCAGGTGGGATTGCTTTACATGGTCGATGAACTTTGGTCATGTGTTGGAGGCCTTATGTGATAGCAAAATTGCCAAAGCTCTTCTTTTTTTTCTGATAAGAAAATAAGCACATAAACTACCATGGAATCATAAAGTCATGTGACTTTGTGCAATGGGGCAGCATAACTAGACTAACCAGTGGACCAATCTCATTGCACAGCATCTGAAATGTTGTTTTTTGATTATTCTTAAATGCTTGAGTCAAAGTCTGTCGTCAAAGTGGTTTGATATAATTACCTCCCAGAACTATCTTTCACGACCGCATTTCCAAACAGCAGGCATCTGTCTTATGAAGTTAAATTCGCAACTTTGGATGAAAACATAGCGAATTAGTGACACTCTGACATTGCGCATCTTTATATTACATTACATACTCCTGATTGGACTTGTCTGACTAAAAGTTAAGAATAAAACAATCTCTTATTCAGTTCTTGTTTTTTTTTCCAGCATTTGGCATTTTTACTCTCAAACAACTGTTTATATAAAGGCACTGTGTGTCCAAAGTAGAGGGCTGCATTGGGTTTGGGCTCCCGCGGGACCCAAGGCAAATCTCGTGGGAGCAGGCAGTTTTACCTTTGCTGCGGAAGGAAGTGGGTGGTCGGAAAAGTTTACTGGAGACCCGCGGGGAATGGTTGGATTTGGCGTGTAATAGAAATGAAGTCAACACACGAAGTTGAGAAGAAAATTAAAGCAGCTGTTTACTTGACAAAAGTAAAGCAAGGCAAGTCAGATATCTGGAAACAATGATCAATTCTCACTGAAAAAATGACGAGTGCAAATAGCATATTATTTTAGCGATAGATACTATTTATACCAAGTGAAAATAGCAGTATTTTTTTACGATATGCTATTTACATTAAGTGCAAATAGCTATCGATTCTATTTACACTATGTTAAAATAGCAAGATTTTCTGCTATTTATACTACTTATTGCAAATAGTGGTAATTATCTGCACCTCAGTATTGTAGTACATTCTAAAACAGTATGCAATAATAACGTATTGACTGTAAATTATATTTTTAATTCAAATTGAAGGTTAAGGTTGAACAGTAAATTACAGAGAATAATTATTTACACTTGCTATCATTACTGGGTTCATTAGTAATAATTTTTGGTCATCACAGTTACAGTTATATAACTGTAAAAACCGTAATATTTCAGACTGTACTACAGTAATAAGATGCATGCTGCAGCTACAAAAGTATTTGTATATATAAAATGTATACAAATAAAAGTATGAGCGTCATTGCATTAGATAATTGAATATCAAACCAAATGGCATCTGTAAACAAATTATGTATGACTTTCTCAGAAATAACTTTTCTAACACTTTTCTGAGCGACGCTTAGCCAAAGCTAATGTTTGAAAACTAGTGTCACAATACTATTGTCTTTATTTTGAACAGTCTATCTATGGTGTACAATTTAAAAGTTTGGTCACACTTTTTATTAAGTGGCCCAATGGACACATTGTGTAACTGCATGTTGTTCTGAATAATTCCCACATTTGCAGCTAAAGAGTTTGAGCTATGGTTATGTTGAAGAGTAAGGGCAGGGTTAGGTTTTGGATTATAGGGATTAAAGTTATGTTTTGGTGTAAGGGTTGGGTTACAGTTGAAGGTAAAGTTAACAGTGTAACTACAAATGTTAATTAAATATATTTTAAATGCAATTAAACAGCATCAACAAATACAAGTATATTGTATCACATGGTTAAGTTAATATAAAGCGTGACAAACATTTATTTACATACAATGCACTTTGATTTCTCATTCAATGATTTTCAGTCACTTTAAACATGACTTTTAAGTCAACAGTTTTAGGATCAATGTTATATTTAGGAAATGTGATGCGATGAGATAATGATGTGGCTAGTGGACGAACTGTACCTTCTGAGCAGTGAACTCTGGCAGCATGATGCAGGTAGCACCCACCCAGAGTGGGCACATCAGTTTGTTTACGATGCCATGCACATGGTGAAGGGGCAGTGTGTGCAAGATGACATCATCTTTATTCCAAGCCCACTCAGAGACCAAACCCTGAACCTACAAGACAAGAAAAAGAGATTTTGACCTACAGGTACTTGTGAGTGTTTTCATGGTCCACGTGTTTGAAGCATGGGACAATCACACTAGGTACACAGGAACAGGCCAATACCATTGTGCTCAAAACCTTTATATCAGCAATGTGAATTAGTATGAACTGTTTGAGTTAAAATGGACTGAGTGATGCTCACAAGCAACTCTTCAGTTCTCATTGTGCTGTAGCATGAACATGATTATTTACCATGTGCAGCTGGGCTGGTGCATGCACGCACAATCATGCAGTCCTGAATTAGGTCGTAACGTGCACACTCAACCCCAATGCCCTATTGCTTTGGGTGTTATTAATCTAGATTAATTAAGTAATTAAGAGAATCTGACATGAAATGCATATTTGCCTCAACAAAGTCCCTAATAATGATGATGTTTCTTTATAATTTAATGAAGATACTGCAGAGAACTGTCTTCATTTAATATAAAATTAAACCATTATTTTAATTCATTATTAATACAATTATTATAAAAAATATATAAAAACACAACCTTTCAATTGGTAAACATACTCCACACAGTAATTCCTCATATGCACACAAACAAACCATTTTTCACTTTTCTGGGTTTCTCAGCACCGGAAGTCATCATAGTTGGGTTAACTTCGAGAGCAATGAATTGGAGAGTACCACAGCAATTATTTTTTGCATTCCATTTATTCAAATAGCAAAAGAAAAACCCCATGATAGTGTTTTCACAACCTTCAAAAAAGGGAAAACATTGAGAGACTGATAACGGCAGTCAGAAGAGAAAATGATGTCAAATTTATCGTACCTCCCACAGACGCTGTATTAGAAGCATCCTCGCACTGGCATTAACCAGTTTCTTTGTAATTTGATGCAAAGGTGATAGTAAAAAGAATAGTGTCATAAATGTACATACTATTTTAAAATAAAATATAATAAACTTTCGAGGACATACGATGCTGATGACCATTGAAACTTATTATCACAATCCATTGTAAATGTTAAGGAAAACGCCATACCCTATGACAAGGAAGACCTATTTATTATATCAATTCTTAATTAAATTAGATAAAATGTATGGATTTTGAAAAATACATGTATTAATTATATTCATTTGCAGCCTAGAATTAAACTGCTGGTTTTGTCTGGCCAGAGGAGAACGGAACACTATTTCGATACACTGTTTCCCTGTTTAACACTGTAAAGCTGCTTTGACACAATCTGCATTGTAAAAAAGCTGTATAAATAATGGTATAATGGTAATAATAATGGTATAAATAATGGTTACTTGACTTGACATTTTATATAATAAAATTAAAAACAAAAATTTACATTTACATTTAGCTTAAAGAATTTAAAAAGTAGACTACTCACCACTGTGTCTAACAGTGGGGAGTGGGGAGTAGTGAGAATTATAAACAGTTGACCAGTGGCAGTTCTGTCCATTCTTTGTGGAACACAGGCACTTGGGCTTGTCCGAAGAGGCTCCCCCTTAATTGAGAGTGATCTAATTTTCCACCCTATTGGAAATGCAGGTCAATTTTTGCTGGAAAAATCCCACTGCCTTGAGTGGCCCATGAAATTAAACAATCAGAATGATTATTCAGAGAGGTGAAGTGGAACTAAAGTAAAAGAACACTATAGAGCCTTTCACACAGCTTTAGTTCCAGAACTAAAAGTACAGTACTAAAGTACTGGGATGATTTTTCGTGAACTATTTCCCAGTACCATTTAAAGGGTTGCATTCGCACCGACAGTGGGTACTAAGAAGTGACGTACGCTGGGCGACAGTGACGTCATTTGGTTGCGGCGTTCAACAACGTAAACAAAGAAGAGCATCAAGCGATTGAAAGAAAGGAAAGGAGGAATAAGAATCTCCAACAACAACTTGCAATTACATTTCATTAAGGCTGATAGAAGCACAAAACGCCGTAGACGAAGTTTTCATGTAAATGCCGTTTATAAATGCTCTCAGTATGATACAATATTTTACACAGTATATGTTTATACACAGTGTTTTTAAATCATGGTGGGTGAGGGCGTTTTCGTACGTGTTTAGCCAATCAGCATACACTTGTCACGGTTCGTTCCTAGAACTGTTTTAGACCCTGAAGTAGGGCTGGGCGATATGGCCCAAAAAATTATCACGATAATTATTTTCATATCAGTCGATATCGATAATTATCACGATAAATGTCAAATCTTTATTTCTTTCGTTTAAAGCCAGATGTTTGCTCCAAAGTGAAAGTTTTAGAAACCAGACCATTAATTTTCCTTAACACAATAATTATCTAAATAGATATGTATTTCTTAGTTTCTGCATGTTCTAATGAGTTGATATTGTTTCAAAATCAAGAAACCGGTTTGGGTTGCCTCATAATATGAATGATAATAATAATATCACTTTTTTGTCTCTTAGAAATACCATTTTGATCGTAGCTTGAGTTAGGATGCAGTAACATTTTTGTTCATTATCAAAATCAGTAACATCTTTACATCAGTAACATCTGTAGCAACCTCAGTTTTATATGGTATAATGTATTCTGACCAAGTTTTTATTTTTATTAAGCATTGGTCTCCTATAGTAGCATACATTTAAATAATGATAAACAGTTAAAACCACACATATAGCACCTCAATAACATGGTCAAAATATAACTAAATGGTTTTTAAGTAGTCTATTTGTATGAAAGACAGTAGTCTAAAACCATCTCTATATGGCTCTGCATTCTGTGCAGCGCCGCTTTAAGTCGAACACGCCTACTGACTGGATCTCACAGCACTGCTTAGTGATCACGTGACCGAGTAAGCGCAGTGAGCTCGTGCCGCGGCAGTTTGAACTGTGATCCGGCGGATAAACGGTCCGTGTGGCGCGATTCAAATGAGTCACGTGGTATCGTTCCGCTTTTGGCGCATAAACATTATATCGAAAAATTTTCGCACTTAGTCATATCGTTTTAGAGGAAAATTATATCGCGATAATTATCGTTATCGAATTATCGCCCAGCCCTACTCTGAAGTAGGAACTAATTTAGTTAATCCAAATGGAGTTCCTGGAACTAAAACCGTTCCTAGTTCCCACAGTGCGAACACGCCAAAAAGTGGGCAGTTCCACAATTAGTTTGGGTACTATGAAAAGGTTCCTGCGGTGCGAAAGGGCCTAATGACATCAGGGGAGGGAGGGGCTCTCATTCAACAGCTACAGCTCTCATCAAACCAAATTCAGCTTCTATTATTCATCTTACACTAAAAGAGTTGTCAGCTAAATAATACCAATTTAATGAATCTTCCAATATTCGAGTAGGTGAAACTCCTGCTCTTCACATTTGATTATATTGTGTCATGAATATACTGTGCCTTGTGAAAGTATTCATACCCCTTCATTTTTTTCACGTTATGTTGCTGCCTTATGCTAAACTGCTTTAAATTACTTTTTTCCCACATCAATCTATACTCCATACACCATAATGTTAAAGCAAAAAAAACAGTTCAGTCTGGTTTTTAACATCTTCGCAAATTTATTAAAATAAAAAACGTATATATGATTCCATTGCCTAAGTATTCATACTCTTATCTGGGACAGTTTAAATTTAGCTCAGGAGCATTCATATTGCAGGCTTCGCTTTGAGTGAAGGTAACCTGTGGCAAATTCAACTGAATGGGTATGATTTCGAAAGGCACACACATCTTAATAAAAGGTCTAACAGCTGATAATGCATATCAGCACAAACCAAGCCCTGGGGTCAAAAGAACAGTCTGTAGAGCTCATAAACAGGTTTACATCAAGCCACACATCTGGGGAAGAGTTCAGAAAAAAAATCTGCTTCATTAAAGGGTCACAGATGCATTTAGTCTCTGTTACCCTTAATGGAAAAAGTTTGAAACAACCAGGACTCTTCCTAGAGCTGGCCTCCTGGCCAAACTGAGCAATTGAAGGAGAAGGAATTTGGTTGGTGTGGTGACCAAGAACCTGATGGTCACTCTAGTTGAGCTCCATGATTGTATATGCAGATAGGAGAAATCTACAGAAGGACAAACACCACTGCAACACTACATTGATCTGTGCTTTATGGCAGAGTGGTAAGCCTCAATCCTCTCTTTAGTGTAGACCCATGAAAACACACTTGGAATTTACAAAAAAGCAACTTAAGGACCCTGACTGTGAGAAAAAATAATATTATCTGGTCTCGTCTGATGAACCCTCAATTCCAAGCATCATGTTTGAAGGAAACCAGGCACTGCTCATCACATGCAGAATACCATCCCAAAAGTAAAGGTGTGCTGATAGCAGCCTCATGCTTTGGGGCTGTTTTTCAGCGGCAGGAACTGAGGGACTCGTCAGAGTAGAAGAAAAGCTCAATGCACCAAAATATTGAGATAGCCTTAATGAAAACCCAGTCCAGAGCATTCGGAACCTCAGACGGGCAAAGGGTTTACCTTCCAACAGGGACCAACAAGACAATGGACCTAAACACACAGCAAGAGTGGCTTATAGACAACTCTGTAAATGTCCTAGAGTGGCCCAGCAACAGCCTTAGCTTGAACTAGGGGTCGACCGATTATCGGCGCCGATATTAAGCATTTTTACAATTATCGATATCGGACATTTTTTTTTTTTTATGCAAACAAACATACTATTTACAGGTGACATTATTTATTGGTGAATAAATAATACAGGTGAAATTTGGCTCGATAGAGTCACGAGTCCGACCAATCAACGCGGAAAACTGAAGGCAGTCTCACACCGAAAGCACTTGCTAACTGGAGCTGCCTCAGTGATCACGCATCAGTTGTCTCTCAAAGGTAAGGCAGCAGCAGACGTTGCTGAAGTTGCAATAAATCACAATCCACTACACTGAAGTTGCAAAACACCTCAATATAACCTATGATGTCCGCGATGCGGAAAATGCGGGCGGAATCACGGAATGCATTCATATAATGGAATTTACCGTATAACGCGGAATGTCATGGAATTTGTCGAAGTTTGGATAAATTAATCAAAAGTAGGTCAGTACACTTTAATCGACTCGCGCTATGGACTAGTATCTATAAATATTAAGCCGCAAAAACACTATTTAAATATGAATCCTGCATGTTCTGAATCTCTGTTAATGAATGACACAGATGTGCGGTTACATTTACTGCACACATACACACTGAAGAACGTGTGATGCTCGCGGTGTTTTCAGCATCTGCCGTCTCACTAAATGAGGACATAAATACATGAACAACATCCCCAGAACTGCTCGGAGAGTCACTTCATGAGCATTTGACCGTTTCATTTGAGTAAAACGATCGTCATATCATATATACATAGGCTACAGAAACTTAAAAGGTCCTCATGGCAACCTGTCAAAATATAATATCGGTTTAGCCGAATATATTACTGTGGTGCAGTAGAATATACGTAATACAACTACAACAATTATAACAACTTTTGTTGAGAATAATCACACAATACGCTAAATACGTTTACTTTAAGTTTTACAAAATGTTTACAGAATGCTTCTGGGTGATCCCTGCACTTATGTTATTATTAATATTACTGTTTATTTAATGTTGTTGTTATTAACAGTTTTCAGAATTAAAGACATGTTTAAAAGCATTTAAAGAACGTTTTTTGTCAGAGCTCTTGTTATTATTAATTTTGGCATTCATTTTCATTTTTACACCAGACACGTATATCGGTTCAAAATATCGGTTATCGGTCTACTTGATCTGTAATAATCGGTATCAGCCCTGAAAAACACATATCGGTCAACCCCTAGCTTGAACCCAATCAAATATTTCTGGAGAAACCTGAAAATGTGTGTCTTTCCCCATCCAACCTGAAAGAGCTTGAGAGGTGAAGAGATGAGTAGAAGAATGTCATATACAGGTGCATCTCAATAAATTAGAATGTCACGGAAAAGTTCATTTATTTCAGTAATTTAACTCAAATTGTGAAACTCGTGTATTAAATAAATTCAATGCACACAAACTGAAGTAGTTTAAGTCTTTGGTTATTTTAACTGTGATGATTTTGGCTCACATTTAACAAAAATCCACCAATTCACCAATTCATCTCAACAAATTAGAATATGGTGATATGCCAATCAGCTAATCAACTCAAAACACCTGCAAAGGTTTCCTGAGCCTTCAAAAATGGTCTCTCAGTTTGGTTCACTAAGCTACACAATCATGGGGAAGACTGCTGATCTGACAGTTGTCCAGAAGACAATCATTGACACACTTCACAAGGAGGGAAAGCCACAAACATTCATTGCCAAAGAAGCTGACTGTTCACAGAGTGCTGTATCCAAGCATGTTAACAGAAAGTTGAGTGGAAGGAAAAAGTGTAGAAGAAAAGATGCACAACCAACCCAGAGAATCGCAGCCTTATGAGGATTGTCAAGCAAAATCGATTCAATAATTTGGGTAAACTTCACAAGGAATGGACTGAGGCTGGGGTCAAGGCACCAAGAGCCACCACACACAGACGTGTCAAGGAATTTGGATACAGTTGTCGTCAGAGGCGTCTTACCTGGGCTAAGGACAAGAAGAACTTGACTGTTTCCCAGTGGTCCAAAGTCCTCTTTTAAGATGAGAGCACGTTTTGTATTTCATTTGGAAACCAAGGTCCTAGAGTCTGGAGTCTGGAGGAAGGGTGGAGAAGCTCATAGCTCAAGTTGATTGAAGTCCAGTGTTTAAGTTTCCACAGTCTGTGATGATTTGGGGTGCAATGTCATCTGCTGGTGTTGGTCCATTGTGTTTTTTGAAAACCAACGTCACTGCACACGTTTACCAAGAAATTTGGAGCACTTCATGCTTCCTTCTGCTGACCAGCTTTTTAAAGATGCTGATTTCATTTTCCAGCAGGATTTGGCACCTGCCCACACTGCCAAAAGCACCAAAAGTTGGTTAAATTACCATGGTGTTGGTGTGCTTGACTGGCCAGCAAACTCACCAGACCTGAACCCCATAGAGAATCTATGAGGTATTGTCAAGAGGAAAATGAGAAACAAGAGACCAAAAAATGCAGATGAGCTGAAGGCCACTGTCAAAGAAACCTGGGCTTCCATACCACCTCAGCAGTGCCACAAACTGATCACCTCCATGTCACGCGAATTGAGGCAGTAATTAAAGCTAAAAGGAGCCCCTACCAAGTATTGAGTATACATATACAATAAATGAACATACTTATGAAGTATTCTAATTTGTTGAGATACTGAATTGGTGGGTTTTTGTTAAATGTGAGCCAAAATCATCACAACTAAAAGAACCAAAGACTTTAACTACTTCAGTCTGTGTGCGTTTCATTTAGTTAATACACCAGTTTCATAATTTGAGTTGAATTAATGAAATAAATGAACTTTTCCACGACATTCTAATTTATTGAGATGCACCTGTAATTGCCAAATGCTGATGAGCATAGCTTGTCGCATCAAACAAAAAAGACTTGAGGCTGTAAAGTTACTACAGCTAAATATTTAGTTAAGGGTATGAATACTTATGCAATGTACTTATATCCGTTTTATTTTTTGTAATTAATTAAAGTTTTGACAATTCTGTTTTTGCTTTGTCAATATGGTGTATGGAGTGTAGTTTTTTTTTTAAAGCAGTTAACATAAGGTAGCAACATAACAAAATGTGAAAAAATGAAGGTACTGACGCAAGTTACTGTATGAATATATTGAACATGAATATATTCAATGTTGTGCAGCATGATTTTGGATTAGACTATATTATTGGAAAATTCAAAAGGCCATTATGCATTATACTAATGTTAACACATATTAATCCTTAAAATTAAATTTGTATTATCATTTACTCATGTCATTCCAAATCTGTATGACTTTATTTCTTCTGCAGAACACAAAAGAAGATATTTTGAATAATGTTGATAAGAAAAATATCAGCGTCAGCGTTAATAACCTTGGCAAAAAAAAACCTTAAAAAAAATCTAGCTTAAAAAAATAAAGAAAAGAAAGAAAACTATTGGCTTCCCAATATTGGGTTTGTACAAGTTTTATTGTAGACATGTTGTGAAGCAGGATGTAGAAAACACGCTTAACGCTGAATGGATAAATAAATAATAATGCATAAACGAGTTAATGAATGAATTAATCAATAATTATGTCACACTGAATGTTTACATAAGTTTAACCAATAAAATAAAAAAATAGAGCCACATCAGGCCTGTTTTTTTTGGCCATAATATAGCTATTTTATTGATGTTCTGTTCCCTAGACATAGCTATGAGATTTATTATTATGATTATTTTAGCAAGTGAAAATTATATCCAAACAGCTTCAAATGTGGCTCATCTAATCTGATTTTACATCTAAAAATTATTTAATAACCAACTTTTTAAACTCTCTGCTCTTCTGCCAAAACAGAAGCATCCATGGAAAACAAAAAGTATCACAGGCCATGGTCAACATCGCTATTTAAGGTTGAAACTATTTTCATGTGTCTTATTTGTGAGAACACATGCATAAATACAAAACAAATACTAATTTACCATGGCCTGCAGGCTGCTGTGAGTGTGAAGCGCTCCTTTTGGTCTGCCTGTGGTGCCACTGGTGTAGATGAGCATGGCTGACCTCTCTGCCCAATCTGAGATGTTCTCCTCAGGCAGCATCTGTGTGTCCTCAGACTGTAGAGTATCTAGGCTAGATGTGGTGGGAAGCTGTAGGCAGGGCAGCCCTAGTTTCTGGGCCAAGGGCTCAAGGGTATCCATGAAAGGTTGTCCGGCTACCAGCAGCTTGCTCTGGGAGTCTGAGATGACATATTCCAGCTCACTTGGAGGATGCTTCCTGTAGAGGGGCACAGCGATGCCGCCACACATCCAGGCCGCCCACTGCGCCACAGTGTAGGATGCGTCATTGGCACACAGGAATGAAATACACTTGCCCTGCAGGTCTTCTGATTGACAGGTGAGTGCTTTAGTAATGAGCCCCGCCAGGCTTTTGCTGTTTTTGTAGAGGGAGCGGTAGGTGTGGCTCCCGCTGTGATCCGTAATGGCCACATTGTCTCCATACGCAGGAGCTCTGGAGAAAACAGGAGCAACTCTCCCTACAGCTGGAGAGATTTTTAGGTTGGATGATGCAAATGTTCTCTGCTCGACATTTCCCAGCAGCCACTTCAGGGCTCTTCTGCCTCCCCTACAGTGAGACCAACTTGAAGAGCAGCTCCTGATGGAGACGGTGTGTAAGGACAGCATAGCGTAGAATTGCACAGGAGCTGCAGACACTCTTTGTCATCTGTCTAAACTTGGGAATACAAAAATAAACAAAAGTAAATATTAATATTGATATACAGTGCATATAAAGGAAAAACAAGTTTTTCAATAAGACAATTAAAAGGCATTACTTACGACAAGTCTCAACATTAAAAATGTTTACTTGTCATGACAGCATTTTTGCTGGACCTTTCATAATTACTTAAACAGCTACTTTTTTATTTACCTATTTATGTCAGCAAAATTAAATACATTTTTTTATTATTAAACTTAGTTTAAAATAAGTATATTAAATGCTGTATTTTTTTTCTTAAATATGACTGAATTTATTTCTTTATTTTAGTTTTTATCCTATTGTAATTTAAGCTTTCAAACTACAAGTCATTCTGCTAATTTTCAAAAATCCTTTTCAGTTTTTCATTGGAAATGTAGGAATCCAGTAAGTTGTAGCAAAACACAAATCTGTCAGTGCTGCAACATTTTGAGCATGTTCATGTTATGTTTGGATAAAATAAGTTTGTATGAGGTTCCCTCATTTTAGCACAACACGTGTGTGTGTGTGTGTGTGTGTGTGTATATATATATATATATATATATATATATATATATATATATATATATATATATATATATATATATATATATATATATATATATACATTATATACACACACACAAATATATGTATGTACTTATTAAGAGAATGCAGAGATTCAGCCACTATTAGTGCCACTATATTTTTTTAATGGGGGTCTCAAAGATCTCTTTTGACCTCAAAAACCTCTTGAAAAGGTCTCTTTTCATAAAACAAAAACGAATTTCTTGTAATTCATTGACACTGATGAAAATTTATTTTCCAAACATTTTAATAGTACAAAATATTTATTTGAGAATTTCCTGTCATTCTTTAAAAACTCAATTTAAGATATTGTTTTCTTTTCCCCTTTTCACATTACTTGATAAGGTCAGAGGAACACATTACATAATTTTAGGAGGGAAATATTATTACACAAATATATATAATTTTTTATTAAATGTTCCTTTATTATTCATTCATTAATTTTGAGGATTCATTCAACACAGGAGATCCCAGCCTGAGACACAAACATAATACAAGTAAATCTTAAAACAACAGTTAAATTCAAATACGTTAGTCTCCATACAACATGTTATCCCACGTTTCTTACACTTCTGAAGACTCCCTGTTGTGGACAACTCGAAAGGTTAGACTCTATAGCGTTTTCTGAGCTCGCTATGCGTTAAATCGTAACAGAACTATAAGACCTTCCTCAAACATGCCTAATACGTTTCTTACCGAAAGTCATCCTGGATGCAGTGCGCTGTTCATAATCATCCGTGTGGAAAACAAAGCAAAGCGGAACCTTTATTTACCACGCTCTTGACTAGGAGCTTTTTAATGTGTCTTATCGAAGAGCTTTGTATTTTGGAAGCCACAACAATATCTTCAGATTTTCTTTTAGCATTTAACTTAGGTTAGATTATAAATAAGGAGAAAATACTTTAACCAAAACATTATCTTGGTTTTCAAAATAGACAAGAAGTATAGAATATCTTGTTTTAGTGATATGGATGTCATTAATTAGAAATGTTGGCCTTAGCTTTCATGTAACATTTAGATATATTTCAAATGATAACAACACAATGCATTAACAGAACAAAATAAAAAAATATATATATGTTTTGAAAAAGTCAATCACTTACACATACACTTACATAAAACTATGAAAAAGAGGATGAGGCAGACAGACCGATGGACTGAAGTTGGTGAGTATTGACATCTAAGCGTGTATTTTGCCATCACACTGTTCTCACCCAAGCTTCATCATGCCAACTGGTTTTGGCATCAGCTCACAGCACGGGCACACTTAGCCACCAGCTGGCAGTCGCGGGCCTCAAATAAGAATTGTTCAGACATGGCACTCATTCAAAAAGTTCTCACTTCCCTAAACCCCTCCGTGGTAAATAGGGATGGCATGTTCCTGCAAACTGAAAGCTTTGTCTCAGAATCTCCCCTCCAGCTTGAGAAGTAGTATCGTCAACGAAGGATCCATACACCACCACAGATAGAGCTGGAAGTGAGAACACTCTTCTTAAGGATCTAAATGCCTTCGATGGATCATTGATTATTGGCGCTTTGTATTGCACGTGATGTAGGCGTTTCGATAGACTTTCGATAGTCTTTCATGAGGAATTTAATGATTTTCGTTTTAACAGAACCAGGCTTGAATCCCAGCATGCACTTGGTATGAATTTTGAAATTCCAGCTGCTCTTCAAACATATCCGCTCATCAACAATCTGACTGGTTTGGAAAGAAGTGGATGCCCGGTGGATGACCGGCAAGCAGAAGGCAACCCGGTGAGCATATATTTGACGCATAGCTGCAATGGCTGTCCGCCACTTCGGTATCGTCTCAGTCACCGTGTTAGCAGGTAACACGTCCGGCAGTGGGCGCCAGGTCCCCATTTGGTTGGCCCAGGATTCGCTGAATACTGGGAGAAGAGAGATGCCCCCACTTTTTGAAAGATCCAGAGAGTGAGTGGGGAACAGAAATCAAGGGGTGTTCCAAAAACATGTGTCAGGTTGGCACCAGATGAGAATGTCTTGGCAAGCGCCTCATTCTCCCCCTCTTGCCCCTCTTGGAACACATGGCACGTTGACGGCGGCATCTGGCTGCGTTGACTCTCAGCAGCTGCGCTTTGTCTATGCCAGTTGGGATGCTTGGCACTGCCACTTCATCAACTACCTGTGGCTTCTCCTGGGCGCGGAGCGGGCGATGAATTATTTGGTGCTGCAGCTGCAAACTTGACTTCTTTCCAAGATATACAGTTGTGTAAACACATGCTAGACTCATGGCACACAAACAAATGCTTTGCATACTTGGACAATTTGTATACAGGAGGACAAGCCTGCATCTGGGCTTACTTTATTCAACGCTGGGCATCTGGTCTCTGGAGGAAATTCACAACATTATCACATGGAAACCATTGTACTCTATTATAAAAGAAACTACAGGAAACTGTTTTTGGCAATTCTTTGTCAACATGCCATGAAATAGTGAGAATAATTTTTTTTCTTGCTTCAAGGAATTTATGGACAACAATATATGAAAGAAAGACCCACCTTTACTGGATTATTTCATATGAGTTCACCAAGGTTCTCCGCTGGGCATTGTTATGTTCCATGTTTGACATTTGTAACATTGTTGTATTGAGTATGAAATACAGAATTCACTGTGTTGAGCTTCCCTAATGCTGCTCTCCATCTGTGCCAAAATGCGAGGTTTACTCTGGACTGATACTTAAAATGTGCCATGAGGTCTTCCCGTGTCTGTTTTGCTAGGATTTTCCCCATGACTGTGGTTCAGCACATATCAGCGCTTTAAAGCAGCTACAAGCTTTCCTCATTTGGAAAGCATCATTTGGTATCACCAGGGGTAACTGTCATGTTCCTTAAATTTTGCAAAAGTTGCAAAACCTCCAGAGGATCTAAGACATCGCAGCCTTTTAATAAAACAACGAACTCTGCTCTATTTAAGAGGAACAGGGAGGGTGTACTTACATCAGAGTGGAGCAGCTAAGGCAACATTAAGCAGCACTTTTGACAAAAACATGTCAGGCTTTGTTTTTAAGTGAAGTAGACATCAGTTATGTTTTAAGCCCTGACGTCCACGCGACCTAGATTGGAATACATTTTCTTTACAGGTTTTGGTTTTAGGTTTTACAGGTTTAGACAGATTATATCTGTCAAGATTCGAAGACAGCAGTTCTCTTTTTTGTTCAGCTTCTGGTGACCTACTGGGAGTTTAGCTCCATCTGTGCCAGCTTGACCCAGTTTAGCCCACGGCCACGTCCAACTGTTCCATGTCCCGAGCATATGTGCAGTTGCAGGGGGATAAGCGATCCTCACCACGCGGGACGGGGAAAAGCACACTGCAGACATGACACTGGACCTGACCCTAGTCTGCCCTTTTCCCAGAGCATATGTCAGGAACAGGGCTGGCCTTCAGGACTCATACACTGGAGTTATTCTGCTTTGAAAACTGTGAAACTGTGCTGGCATGGTTTGATATTTTGGTTCTTGGTGTGTATGAGCACTGATGGTAATTGTGTAATTTGTGGATTACAAGTGAATGTTAATTTGAAAGAGAGAGGGATAGAGTAACACTAACCATACATAACACAATAAATCAGCAGCAATGTTAATTTTTTAATGGCATTTTATGGGGTAGTCCCTCAATGAAATCTCATTAGTCCAACAATTTTTGGACTAATTTCTGATTGGCTGCAATTTAGTAACATTGCATACAAGTTTTGCATTTGGTGTGGAAAGATAAATTGTTAATTGCACTAGAAGCATGTCTCACTGTGTTTATAGGGCACTGTGTGAGAATAAAAGAGAAGCCAATGTACATTATATATCAATCTTGTTTACTCTTATTTCGTCAGGAGTGTGATTTAAAGGTAAAATTAAACCCAAACCCAGACCATAAACAAGGCCCTGTGATCTGACTTTTGTATTATATGGAATTATATATATATTTTTCCATTAATCACAAACCTTAAGTTATACATGAAAACTGACTTCAAAACACAAAACAATTTGTCACGTCCTGACTGGCTCGGGTGTAGCAGACCTCCAACATTATCTGCATTAGCCAGCCCATTTGGAGAGGAAGGAGCAGGGCTTCCCCAATAACCATGGCAATGGATGTGGAAGCTGGCACTGTTGGCAGCCAAGCAGATGTGTGGACAGTATCGTGCCCAAAGCTTGTGCCCTCTGGGAGCAGAGTGTGAGATGCACATATGGGGCCCCATGCTGGTGTTCAGCTGATGCAGCAAGATAGAATTACAGAAACAGTTCTCAATCTGACTGAGGCTCAAACTTGATTTCAATACAGATTGAAAACAGAAATTTCAGAACTTTGAAACACATTTACTAACCAAGATATGAGCGGCGCCTGCCTGTGCCACACTGCTGCAATCCTAGGGTGTTGCTGAGTGGTTGTTAAAGGGTTACTCCACCCCAAAATGATTTTTTCTTATTCACTTACCTGCATGACGTTCCAAATCCATAAAAGCTTTGTTCGTCTTCGGAACACAATTTAAGATATTTTAGATAAAAACCAGGAGGCTTGTGACTGTCCTATTGACTGCTAAGTAAATTACACTGTCGAGGTTCAGAAAAGCATGAAAAGCATCGCCAGGATAGTCCATCTGCCATCAGTGGTTCAATCTGAATTTTATGAAGCAGTGAGAATACTTTTGTACTTAAAGAAAATAAAAATAACGATTTTGGATAAAAATTGCCATTTTGGATATTACACACTGAACGCACGCAGTGTACGCTCTTTGCATTGAGGTGATACAGAAGAGCGTACGCTGCTTGCATTCGATGGGTCAATATCCAAAATGACGTTATTTTCATATTCTTTGCGTACAAAAAGCATTCTCGTAGCTTCAGAAAATTCAGATTGAACCACCAATGGCAGATGAACTACCTTGACGATGCTTTTCATACTTTTCTGGACCTCAACAGTGTTATTTACTTGGCAGTCAATGGGACAGTCACAAGCCTCACGGTTTTTATCTGAAATATCTTAAATTGTGTTCCGAAGATGAACGATATTGGGGAATATGATTTATAAATTTCATAGAAGCTGTTTTTTAGTTTCTTCATGTTTAGTTTATTTTAACTACACATTTTATAGTTCATTAGCCTATTAGGCTACTTATTTAATATCCATATAACCATGGAAATGAGGACCATGGTTTTACTTCTTGTGACCACCATCCTACTAATACTAGTCAGTTAAACTCTGGATACTTCTTTCTTTTTGGATGTTTAGTTCTAATTAATTTTAATTGAAGTAAAATGTTAATTCAATAAGGGTCTGATTAAAGATAAATATCTTATCAATAATATCTTATAAATATATTTAAAAAGTGTTATATAAATTAGGTGATTCTTATTAAAAAGGGAGTTTCACCCCAAAAATTATCATAATTTACTCAACATCATGTCATTCAAAACCTGTATGAATTTCTTTCTTCTGTGGCACACAATTTGAGAAATTCAATAAATGTTTGTCCATACAGTAGAAATCAAGGGTAACCAAAATGTTTTTTGTGTTCAACAGAAGAAAGTCATTTGGAATGACATGAGAGTGAGGAAATATGACAGAATTTATTAGCAGTAACTTTCCAGCGGTTTAGCTCAAAATCAATGATTTACTGTAAAGTGCTTTTCTATGTGACAATAATGCATTATTAAGTTTGTTGCAGTTGTATTAAGTTTGTGCCCCCTCCCACCTTGCTCAGTCCCCTTGGTTTCTTTGCTTAGAGTACTTCTGAGTTCTGGTATATTTTCATCATCAATGTTACCACTATGAGTTCTAGCAGCAGCTGTTTGCCACTGTAACTAGTTAACGCCTCAGGATGAAATGTCAGTATCACTGTTTTATTCATGTTTTTGTCACTTTGACTTGTGTTTGTCTGCCAAAGATTTATTGCAAGAAATGCAAAGGCAATTTGTTTGGATACTTGAAACTATTACAATAATAGGCTACTATATTACTATGGCCAGGAGCATGCAAAGATGCAAATTATTTGTTATCAACAGTGGTTCACTTCTGTGATTTAGAACAGATTATGTTAATATTAACTGTAATAAGTAACAGCGTTCACATAAACTGTGCCAGACCAGCTGGACTTGACACTGAAGCGCACATGAAAAGCTTTATAGGACGACACCAAAAGTTCTAGTTTGAAAGTCTATGGTGGTCTAGTTGCTGAGGAATATTTCAGCAAATTTCTTTTCAATAAACCACATCATTTGAGGAGTAATGTCTGTATGACAAATGGTGTGAGAAAAAATATGTTTTGTGCTGAAGTTTAAGGATCTGACCTAAGTATAAGGAACCTCGTATGGAGCCACTAATCATATTCATCACAACTGTCTGTTTTGCTGAGGACCGATACTTGAAATACAGATTGGGCTGTTTGCTGTGCCCTGCAGTGGTATTTCACAGTCAGTCTCTGCTGGCCATTACCATCCTCACGGCACTCCAGTTTACTGATAGTCTCCCTCTAATGAGTTATTGATCCACTCTGTTTTCTCTTTGCTTTCTTTCAAGGCAACGGAAATGACTGCACATGAGAGACAATCAGGGCTTTCCCAATCCAACTTCCAGGCAGCATGTCCTCTTTAGACCTGCACTAGTTCTGTAGGTCACCGCAACAAAAGCTGCTGGAGCTTTGTTTGGAAATGTTGTAAAGATAGTATTTGGGGCTGTTTTTGCACATCATGTAGTAGATGTTCATACTTCATTTGCATTTGGAGAGAGATGGCAGAACACAGGCGGATCTGAAACCGGCACCAAGATACCAAGCTTGTGCATGAAAATCAGTAATGATTTGTCATGCACAGTCACTAGACTGTAGATTTGGCTGCCATCTTTTCATGGCTACCATGTGTCATTGATCAGTCAGAGGTGATTTTAATCACAACCAATCAAATAGCATGTGGTTAAATAAGGTGGCTGATAACACAATTCTCACTGCTGCAGAGTTTCCAGAGGTCTTGACCAATTGTATGGATTAATAAAATACTTTGTAGTAATTTTCTAATTTTTTTTGTTGAAAGATTGTTAGTATTGTCACCCAAATAAAACAAAAAGTCACTTCAAAGGGGAAATGTTATTACATTTGAAAGATAACAAAGCCTTTTTTTTCTTCTTTGGAATACAATGCAAGGATATTATGAAAGGTGCACAACAAAATCAGGAACGTGTAAAACTCTAAACTCAATGTGGAACTGTGGAAAGAGTAAACTGTGTTTGGTTGATTTGGTGTTTTATTCTGAAAGTGCATCCTATTATAATGTTCCTTTGTGTTTTTATGTAGTTGTACTTTGGACTTCTCTGGTCTCATTGAATTAGAGCTATTATTAAAGCGTTATAGTCATCATGATCAATATCGTTACCATTCTTTGTTTGTTTTTGTTTTTTGCCAGAATAAAATGCAGTGTGGACCATACTTTATGCCAATAGCAAAAAAAGTCTTGCTCTGATACTAAAGATGCATAAACTTTTATCAGGATGAAGTAGAGATCTGGGATGTGGCCATGAGCTGAATGAATAAATCACCAAAGCCACACTTCCTCTTAAAGCAGGTTCTTATTTACTCTTCTCCAACCTCTCACAGCCAGGCACTTCTGTCTTTCCTTTCCTCTTATTCTGTCTCTCTCTCTTTGTGTGAGACTGTCACACCACTCTGTGTTGAGAGATGGCACCATATGTTGTCTAGCCTCTCTGGGAGGGCGGCGCAGCTTTGCTGTAGAGATGATGCTGTGACTGCATGTGGCTGAGGGCAAACTTTGAATAGGAGATAAGCTAGAAAGAATGAAAGAGAGCTCCATCTTTTTTCATTTCTCTTGGGTTGTGTGTTTTTGTCTCAGGTTTTGCATTTCCTAAAAACAGACTTTAAAGGGTTAGTTCACCCAAAAAAGAAAACTAGACAGTTTAACTCACTCTCAAAGCATCCTAGATGTATGTGACTTTCTTCTTTCAGACAAATCCAATCTGAGTTATATTAAAAATGATCCTTGTCCCTCCATAATCCTTTCAACGGGGTAAGCAGGTGTTTTTGTCAACAGTTCAGAAGACGTGAAATAAAGTGCGCGCATCTGTAATAAAACGTTCCTCACACGGCTCCGGGGTGTGAATAAAGGCCTCCTGTGGCGAATCCATACATTTTTATAAGATACATATAAATATATCAAACTTTTTTCTCACTTCCGCTTACCCCATTGAAAGGCTTGGTGGGGCCAGGACAATTTTTAATATAACTCTGATTTGATTAGTCTAAAAGAAGAAAGTCACATGCACCTAGGATGGTTAGAGTGTGAGTAGAACACAGGCAAATTTGTATTTTTGGGTGAACTAACCCTTTAACAGACTCTAGAGTTCTGATTATTATTCATTTGTTAAATAGATTTAGCGATGTCCTCATGAATATAAAATGTGAGTGGTAGATATAGCTTGAGTACTTTTTCCAGCAAATGCAGATGTTTTTTTAGCTTATTTTTATTACTTGACGTTGCAGGACAAGCAAACAAATCAGTACAAGTATTTGCTCAAAAAAATAGTGAGCAAGCCAGCAAACCCTCGACACACTTTTTCTAAAAAAGGTAATTTATTCAACTTAAAACTAATTACAGAGAGATAAATTCAAGAGCTATTTGCAACTGACTAGCATAGTTTAGAAAATAAACTACAGTGTTTGTTTTTCTCCATGTGTGAAGGTAAAGCGCAGAACGCGTGCGTGTTCAGAATTCATCTTGGATGTGTTTTCATTACCACTTTGCATCTTGAGCAGAGGGGTTCAGTCCTGCTCTAAATCACAGGATGGATTGTTAGGCACGCGTGTTATTAATTTTTTCAGGTCCCATGGCGTCTGTATGAATCTTAATGCTGCTGACTGGGCTGCTTGTGTTATCGACTTCCTTTAAAATATGAAGAGGTTTGCTGGAAGCGCCCAGGGTCATTAGCTGATGAGTGGGCTCAAATCCCTCTCCGAGGCTGTGTGGCTTCACCTTGTTAAATGTGCTCCTAAAATATTCATAATCATACTCACACACACACATAATCGAGCTTGGTGGTTGAGCAGAATGTGTGAGGGACAATCAATATTTAAATGCATTCTTGTTTTTGTGTGTGGTTAATTAGCTACAGTTCTTAAGCCAAGAAGTTTGTGAGCAGATTAAGGGTAGTGCTATCAGTGACAAGATAATTGCTATTTCATAAGTGTCTATGCTTATGACCTGGTTAAAATCACATTCTGATGGTTGCATTGAATATGAGGGATATTGGGTTTTAGTCTTGCATTGTGCACAGCTTTTAACTTATACTGAGATCCAAAGAGCAGTGGATTTGGCTGTTACATGGATTTATCACTCTAATAATGTGTTACAATATGCAATAACACTGCAGTCTACATCAGAACTCTTTTAGCCATGCTGTTTACTTGGCTTACACGAGTTTGTGAAATTTCCTAATCCATTTTCCCCTTTTCAGTTCAAAAGTTATAAGACCTAAACAAATAAATAAAAATAATAATAAAATACAGCCTATATATATATATATATATATATATATATAGGGATGATCATGTGCATCTCCATAACTGAGGCCGATGCGTTACGCATCTCGATGCATAGCCAATGATACGATACATTGAAGATACACATGAAGCAGCTAGTGATGCGGTGCGATATACGATTCACCCCTGTCACGATGCAGTGCGATTCGATTTCGATTAAATTCAATACAATGCGATTCGATGCAATAACGATGCAATGGAAAAAAATATGATTTATTTTATTTCTTTGGTTCAGACAGACAGCAAATCATAAATTAACTTAAGTGTCTTCTGACCTCTAACGCCTCGAGACCTGTTTCATAAAACAGGATGAGCCAGGCTTATACTAGTTAGTCTGACTCACTGTCAAATGATTTGGTTCCATAAAGCAAATTTAAAAAAGATCAACCTCAGTCACTGTGGCTACTTATGCTGGAAAGCTAACCTGGTTCAGGCTAAGCTGAGCTCCTCTAACACTGACCAATAGAAATGCAATATTATCACTGACTCTCTCACATACTATCATAGCCATGCAGCCTGTCTCTCTGGTTTTATAACAGCTGTACCTTTTATAGTTAGAACATATAGCATTAGAACGTCACAATCTAACATTGCTCTTTAAAGCATTAACAATCACTAATCTAAAAGTTAAAACCACCAAATTAAAACTACATTTTAACTGCTATAAGAAACAGACATGAACTCATCTGAGCTTAGTAATTATGACTGTATTAGATTACATTTTATTTACCCATTACAATAGTACAATTACTGCTATCAAAAATGCATATTTGGCTCAGAATTATTGCGTCTGTTTAGTGCACATGCACGCAGCAGCTCGTCCACTCGTGTATATATATATATATATATATATATATATGTGTGTGTGTGTGTGTGTGTGTGTGTGTGTGTTTTATTGTGTGGAGGTCTTGGGATACGCTCCCCATACTTAGTTTCGCTGACATTGGAAGTAGGAGCATTATATGGAAAATGAATTATTAGAGTTATAGATGATTTCAGTTTAATTCAAAATCATATAAAGTATATAAATATATGAATATATATATATTTAATAGTATATTTTAAAATATATATAATTATACAACATTGGTAACACTTTACAATAAAGTGTCATTTGTTAACATTAGTTAATGTATTAACTAACATGAATGAACAATGATGAACACATGTATTACAGTATTTATTCATCTTTGTTAATGTTAGTTAATAAAAATACAGTCGTTCATTGATAGTTCATGTTAATTCACATTGCATTAACTAATGTTGACAAGCCCAACTTGTGATTTTAATAATGCATTTTTAAATGCTGAAATTAACATTAACTAAGATTAATAAATGCTGTAGAAGTATTGTTCAATCTTAGTTCATGTAAACTAATGTAGTTAACTAATGAACCTTATTGTAAAGTGTTACTAAAACATTATGAATAATATTTTCATCAACTATGTTTTAAGATGTGTTATGAAATCCAAGTTTTAGTTGATTTCATTTACTACAATTAACCACAATATTGTGTTTTTTTCATGTAGGCTTTATGAGCTGAAATGTTAAATACTGTTATAAAGATATGACATAATCCTTGATGCTTTAAAGTCTCTTACTCTTTGATGTGGATGCTTGCAGCACTTTGACGTCACTTTCACTTTTCCAGGCCTTTTACAACCTAATCACTCACCCACTGAAATTGGCGTAACATATTGGAGCACATCTTTTGCTAACGTCCTTGTCTCCCGTTGTTAATGTTGCATTTGAAAAGGCCCAGTGAAACAAGCTTAAATAGATATTTGATGGTGCCAGTTAATGAGGTCAGTGGTTTCATTGAAACTCAGGGCAACCCAGTTTACCCATTAACGGCACTATTCATAGCACCCTGACACATGGAAGTAGCTGGAGGTCAGAGGTCAACATTAAGGGCCTATATGTAATGCAGCTTACTGCAAGAATTTGGCCTTGCGTGTAAATGCACCTTGACAAGATTGTTAGACAAGATGAATGAATGGCAGTACAATGCGTGCAGGTACATCTAATTTTCTATTTCTTCATAAAAGGTTTTGTGCATGAATGTTTCTCTATTTACGACAGTATTTTATTATTTATTCATAAGTGGTGTCCAGATTTTAATTTTTTAAATAATAAAATGCTTGTTTGAGATCTAAGACTTCAAACAAAAATCTGAATTGGAAATACTTTGCAGTATCAGATATGTTTAGTTTGTTTGGAGTCTGATCAAACCCAATGCAAACCAAATTCATACATGGTTTCTAGATTTCTGGTGCTTCAGGAAATCAACAACATGGTGAGATGTCAGGATAGATATAAGCAAAGAAAAAATTTCCAATTGTCCAATTTTTCTAAGCACAGTAAGAGCAACTCTGAGACTGTGTCCTAACCAGACACACGCTGTAAGATTCCTGCGACAAGTAATTTGTCTGTCCTCATCAGACATGACACGGCTACGAGACGTGACGAAATCAATCAAATATCACAGCCAGCCAGAAGTCTCTCTGTAAGCACACTGCACTTGCAATGAAATGGATAAGCTATATAAACTACTTCATAAACATTAATACATTTTAAACTATCTGTATTTTAACATTATTAAAAATGTGTGCTGAGTAAATGAATCAGTCTTTATCATGAAATATGCTTGTTTGTTCACATTGAGTTCACAAAAGTACCTTCACGTTTCTTTGGTTTATTTTCAAGATCTAATGAGGTAAAATATTAGTTGACGCTTCAAGTATGGTGAGGCAAAAGAATATTCAAACTTACTTTAGACACTTTTAACATTAAATAAATCCCATAATTGGTACCCCGGATTATAATTTAATTAATTTGTATGTTCTTGCAGAAATAAAAACAATTTTGCCGTCATGGCTGGTTAGAATGAAAACTTTGATTAACATGGAAAATATACCTTTTATTGTGTGTTGCGGTTTTGCATCTAGTTAGAATACGGTGTGAGCAAGAATCATCATTAAAATCACCTCAACAAATATTTAATGCATGAGTTCTCCTTCCCTATGGGTAAGTAGAATATTCCATAGATTTCCATTCAATTTTTCCTTGAAGATTTTGGAACCAACACTCCATGGGAAATCAACAGAGGTGCAGTGTTCACTAAAGGATGGAATATACCACACACCTGCCCCGGTGGGGCAGTCGTGGCCTAATGTATAGAGAGTCGGACCTGTAACCTGAAGGCTGTGGGTTCGAGTTTCAGGTCTTTGGGACTGCCCACTGCTCTGGGTGTGTGTTCACGTTGTGTGTGTGTTCACTACTGTGTGTGTACACTTTGATGGGTTAAATTCAGAGCACAAATTCCAAGTATGGGTCACCATACATGGCCACACGTCATTCATTCACTCACTCACACAAGATTTTCCCAGATTTTTGCCCCAATTTATAGTCTTGAGGCATCAACGCTTGTTCCTGAACTTCAGATCCAGTCTGCAGACTGGAACTGACAGATTGCAAGATTTCACAGAAACACAGAAACTTATTTTAGCTCCAGTAGGAGGAAATTAAACGTTTGATATTTTGAACATTTTGTTTTCATTTGTTGTGTGTCTCCCAGAAACTAGCTTGTTCAGAACACCTTGAAAATCTTAAATTCAGAGATGTACAGTTTTTCCTCTGTAATCATTTACAAAGTAGGCAGGTATTTTAAAATCATTTAAAAAAAATCGTGTGCTTCTGCAGCCCTAATACGCATAGTGTCTAGGTGCCCCAAGAAAATATTCACCGCAAGTCAAACTCACACACACTTTTTTCGTCAATGACTACTGACTCATTCATTCACCATATTGAGTATCAAAACCCTGTCTTAAGTGGCTGTCGGCCTTCAGGGGTGTGCACATCCATAACTAAAGTGTTTAACAATTAATGCCACATGCTTTCTAACATTACAGGCACAGTAAAACTCACAGATGCTATTTTTAGTACTGTGTAATTGAAGAGGAGTTTGGTTACAGAGCCTTCAAAGTGATGGACATGTGTGTGGCAGGTGCTATGACAGGCTACAGGCTTAAACTATAGTGTTGCTGTAGAGAGTACGGCTTCCTAATTGAGCTCTGTTTGTGTGACACGGTAGGGGACAATGGGCTCAGCCTTGGCAGATGCTTTGGGGGTAACCAGACGCAAGGGGGATCCAGGACAATAAAGTAGCAGGACAAAAGGACAGGCCGGGGGCAGACGTGTTACTCTATATGAGGGCATATGTGTGTGCATATGCATAAAGAATTTTTGAACCATCTGAGCAATATGAATCCTTTGTTTTCACTATTGTAACATAACAATGAGATGGCCATTGATGCTAGATGTCATCCTGCTGTGTCATTTGTTTAATTGTTTTGCTGTTTATATGCATATGTGCGATTCTTTTCGCTTTGATCAAGCAAGTTCAAAATGCTTAAATGCATGACTAACTGTGCCAGAGACTTTGCTATCCTGTGAGGCCAAGGGCGCTATAGGAGCCATCTGATTCGAAAAGCAGAAACATTATAAATGACTGTTTTCAGTATAACTGTTCAACATTGAAGGCGTAGTACAACTGGGAAAGTATTTATACTACATACTTACATACAAAAGTGAAGTATGTACTTCATCAGAAGTTCTTATATTGATTTTAATACATTGGTATTTACTTGACAGCAACAATAACAATCTGTTGTTCCCCTACCTCTTTTTAACACATTTCATTACACATGTAATACATTGAAGTTTTTCACGAAGCATGATTCTTTACAAACAAGGCTTGTTAACAATAGTTGATGCAATAACTAACATTAATGCAGTGTAAATTCAATAGCTAACATGAAGTAAATGTACTAGTAGTAGTAGTAGCTGACAATAGAGATGGAGGTTTTAAGCACCTTCTCTTTATTTCTTAATGCTGCAATTTTTTATCTGTATCCCTCAAATTTTCTTCTCTTTCTTCTGTGTTTCTCTGGCTTTGTTCAGAATGCAATATTAGCACACTGTTTGTTGCACACAGCGCTATACTGTAAATATATACAATTACATTTGTGTATTGAAACAGTATGCAATATTAAACAAACATTTTAAGCAGTAGTACGGAATGCTGTAATACCTACATTACAACAACTTTATTTTATTCAACACGACTTGTACATTTTTGTATCAGTTTAAGGATTCTCAGAGAACTGAACTCAATACACTGGCGGATCAAAGTGTTGGGGAGTAACTGGTTACATGTAACAGAATTACATAATTTAATTACAAAATAAAAGTTATTGTAATCAGTTACAGTTACTGGTAGAAAAATGTGTAATTAAATGACAGTTACTTATGAAAATGTTAAGGATTACAAAGGGGGTTACATATTATTTTTTCACACACACTACCATGTACATATTTAATTGATTTATTTCATAAATTGCAGCGACTGCTCTAAACTATGAAACACCAATGTTTCAGTAGTTTATAACATGCTTATCCGATAACTCTTATATTTCCTATATGGGATTTATGTATACGCTTTATTTTTTAAGATTAACTATTTTTTCTAAGGCATTGTTAGATCCAGTGTTTCCTGTCATAGCTATGCAAATATTTGATTTCAAAATCCATATCATAACTATTAAATTATTTCTTGTTATGATTTTAAATCTGTATTTAACCTCAGCATGATTTTAAAGCAAGTCTGATTTTGTGGTGGCTGTGCTTCTAAGGGGACATCGGATGACCATTTTCCACAAGGTGGTCTGATTCATTAGAGTCTTCTTGAAATGGTGTCAAACAGCTATGCATATCTCTTTACATGCTAATGATCACTGCTCACCCCGTCCCTCTATCCTGTGGAAGTGATCTAACCTTGAGTTTGAACTTTTTAACAAAACCTGCCTTGAATTGTCCCTTATTCAGAAAACAGTCTGGAGTAAAATGATTTACACAGCCAGACATAAACAAATTTAGTGAAAGTGAAGTGACGTGTGACCAAGTACAGTGACACATACTCGGAATTAGTGCTCTAGATTTAACCCATCCAAGTGCACACATGAACACACACCCGGAGCAGTGGGCAGCCATATTGCTGCGGTGCCAGGGAGCAGTTGGGGGTTTGGTGCTATGCTCAAGGGTCTCATCTCAGTTAAGGTATTCAGGGTGGAAGAGAGCGCTGGTTATTCACTCCAAAATCAAAATAGCTTGATAATTGAGACTGTTTAGGTTTTGGGGGGATTAAAAAAAGGTGTGCATTTCTATCATTGTATAGGGTTTCCACAAACTGCTAAAACAAGTTTATGATTATTAAGATATGCAAATTAAGATATTTTTCATCCAATGTCTCCTTTCAAATTTAAATATTATAATCTTAATTCAAGTGATGACAAATTTGGAAAGTCTGCCAGTAATCAGTGTTGATCCCTACTGTAAGGTTAAGCCTGCCTGGTTAACATGTTTGAAAATGATTAACAGTTGAAAACATTAGACATTTAGAAAATGTATTAAATGTAATCAGTTACATTACTTTAATAAAGTAATTGAAAGGTTACACTACTTATTACATTTTAAGTTGGGTAAATTGAAATCTGTAACCTAATACATTTCCAAAGTAACCTTCCCAACACTGGCGGTTCATAACGCTGTCTTTTGTCATCCTCAAAATGATAGAACAGCATTTTGTAAATTAGTACTTTTTTGTCCATAAATGGAATTACTGATAACTCAGATTCAGATTTTTTTTAGCGTTGATTCAAAATTTTATGGGAACTACGAATTTATTTTTGCCAGCCCTACTCGATCCCCAATACACAGTTCTTCCACCTGGAGCTCTGAGTGCACTTAAACAGATTCCTTCCACCTACCCGTCCTCTCTTTATGAAGCCCATTCCAGTGGAGTCCATTGGAGCGCGGCCCCCAGCAGTGTGATTACTGCACAGCGGCTCTGGAGCATTCAGACTCGCCTTCAGGTTGACCGCACCTCACCACTCACCCTGAAATCTATTGATCGGGTCCACTTGTTAGGCCTCGTATTCCCGTCCGCATGCTCATCCATTAATGTAATATTATTGCTGTGGCCATTCAAACTTAATGGCTATAGGAGGCCACAAATTGACTTATATTTTAATTTACTATGTGGTCATGCTACCATAAGCTATAAATCGCGTGACAAAGAGTAATGCCCGCTGCAGCTTAGAAGAACTATTAAATGTCATAAATACAAAAGACTGAGGTTTGAAGAGAGTACAGTTATTTTGTATTATCATCTTCCTCTGTTTGTGTTGTCAAGTATTCATGTATTTTTCTAACCTATAACCTAGAGTGTTTTATTATTAATATTATTAGCAACTGAAAAAACTGCACAATCCCCCTCAGTTTGATTGGGCATAACGTTTCTGTTTGTATATGTATCTTGTTGAGTCTGTGTGTGTTCCTAGAGGGCTTGGGAAAGTGAATGTATGTTTCATTTGGCCCCTGTCCTCTCTTCTAGGGGACTGTGAAATCTTAAATTAAATGCTTTCCCATAGTGAAGCCATTGAGGCAGATAAGTCATCCTCTCTTGTAATTGTTTGTTTATAGGAACTCGTTTAAAAGCAATATTGCAGAGGGCTGTGCAAACCCCGCGAGCCAGACGGGGAAATGGAGGTCACGCTGTTTTAGACAGAATGTGTTCAGAAGAGAGAGTGTAAATGGAAAATAGAGAAAAACAGGATGAGTTCAGATATTTAAACAACAAACAGGTACTTAGACAAATAGTTTTGTTCAATAGTAGAACATCTGACCATAGAATTGTAGCTTTTAAGCCCTTTTTAAATAACCTTTTTAGTTCACAATTCAACAAATTATTTTTGATCCGTTACTGATTCATGTCATCATATACTCACCCTCATGTTGTTCCAAATGTACATTTTTTTCTTATGCTGAACACACACACACACACACACACACACACACACACACACACACACACACACACACACACACACACACACACACACACACACACACACACACACACACACACACACACACACATACACACACATGTTGGTTTTTATGGTTTACGGGGACTCTCCATAGGCGTAATGGTTTTTATACTGTACAAGCTGTATGTGCTATTGCCCTACACCTACACTACACTAAACTTAGCCCTCACAGGAGACGGTGCATTTCTATTTTCCTCAAAAACTCACTCTGTGTGATTTATAAGCATTTTGAATTATGGGGACACTGAAAATGTCCTCATAAATCACCTTCTCCTTGTAATACCTATGTTATACCTATGTCATTATACAAATTTGTGTCCTCATAAACCACATAAACATGCACACACACACACACACACACACACACACACACACACACACACACACACACACACACACACACACACACACACACACACACACACACACACACACACAAACAAACAAACAAACAAATAAACACATATATACACAAGAATTTGTGAAGAGTACTGGTAACCTAACAGTTTGGCTTACCATTGACTTCCATTGTATGGATAAAAATACCTTTCTCTAAATATCTTCTTTTGTGCTCCAAAGTCTTGCAGGTTTGGAATGATATGAGGGTGAGTAAATAATGACAGAATTTTGTTTGTATAAACTAACCTTTTTTTTGCAAACCTCAAAATGTATGGAAAAAACATTGTGCATTGAATTACAGGAGACAGTAGCCCATGCATTTTGATTGTATGCTTCACCTTTCTGCTATATATTAGATGTAATGAATATAGAAAATTAAGAGTATACAATAGTTTCCAGCAATTAGAATGGTATTATGCATTCATCCATTCTTACTCCCATACTCATGTCTTGTTGTATGTAACTTGATGCTAGAAAACACTTTAAAGAATCATTACTGTAATTCTGTGAGGAGTGTGTGCACACACGTGTGTTTATGAGCTGCAGAGGGCAGTGGGGTCCTGGCACAGTGACTTCCTCTGCTTTCCCATGGAAGTACTGATCTGGTTAATGTAATCCCTGTACACTGGCCAGTCAGGGCTACGGTCGATTTTAAAACAAGCCTGTCTCCTCCCCCTATATACATACAAACACTCCATATGCCATCTGTCAAAAGCCCCTCCTGATTCTACTTCTCATAGTTTACTGAAATACATAATTAAACACTTTACATCCTGGAGAGAGAAATAAACAACCTTATTTTTAATGTAAAAGCAGGCCATTTATGCAAGGCTTGCTGTGTAATCAGCTTCCAGACATTTTAGCTTACAAAAACAATTAATGCTGCTTGATTATTGAAAACCTGTTGCCATATTGTTTCATTTATAATCACTGGTTTGTAGCACAAAATTATTTCTGTTTACAGCCCTTTGACATCTAGTTTCTTCTAGTTTACTTATAGCGGCTAATGAATCAGAGGTCTTGCACAGTCACAGAAAATAGCTTACTTTCACTTGGAAAATAAAGGTGGATAAAGCCTGAAACAGTTACAGATAGCACCAGTCATTTTTGGCGTATACCCTACTTCCTCTTTTGTAAGTTACTTTGGATAAAAGTATCTTTTCTTGAAGTGACTAAGGAAGTAAATACCAGGGTATGTAGAAAATAGTGATTATAAAATATTATATAAATATGTACTATGGCATTACATATTTTGGCGCAGTACCATATTTATAATATCCTGGTATTCTTTGATGTACCTTGGCCATAAATACAATGGAATATGATTTTTGAATAGCAAACTATTATATGTTTTTGGACAATATACTTTTTTTGTTAGTGATGTCTATACTGTAGTATTTGCATTTACATGTATGCATTTAGCAGACGCTTTTATCCAAAGCGACTTGCAGTGCATTCATGTTATACATGTTTTGTCAGTATGTGTGTTCCCTGGGAATCGAACCCACAACCTTTGCGCTGCTAACGCAATGCTCTACCACTGAGCCACAGGAACACTATACACTGTACACTGTACTAGTACCATGGTATTTACATGGCACTACAAGTTACTTTCAACAATATTATGGTACTAGCTGGTTTAAAAAAATAATTAAAAAAACTAGTACTTTTTGTGATTGTATAAAATGATATAGTAATATGTTGATCTTACTGTACACTGGCATATAAGAAAGAACCGCTTTATCACCATGTTGTTTGATACCATGCTAATACCATGTTTTTAGACACTACTATCATAATGGTATCTTAGGGTATATTTTTATTCAATTCAATATTTCTCACCTTTTTTCACGATATTTATCATTTCAAAGCAGATTTACAGAAAAGGCTTGCTTCAATGTAAATACCATGCCAGTCACAATCATATAGTACTATGGTATGCAGTAAATTACCATAGTATTGCATCTGATATCGTGTACCATGGCACCACCACAGCACTTTCATGTAAAGGCAGAAGAAAATGAATCTAGCCAGAGGTAAGATGTAAATAGGGTTATAATGAGAGATGAGTGAGAAGAGATGCATGCAGTGCTGATCATAAGCTCATTCGGAGCTCCATTGTTCTCCCTTGGTGGGAGGTTCGGGCGCTGATGACACCGATGAGTGACAGCTGTGTACTTGAGAGCAGCTGCTTGTTGAAGTCGAGGCGCATGTTGCCCAATTTAGCCAAAGATGGTGCTAACGAGGACACAGCACGGCACACGTCATCTGGCTGCTCGCGTACTAACCTCACTTACAGAAGCGCTCAGCTGCATTAACACACAGGGATGCACATAAAGAAGTGCCAATGAATCGATTGGAGTGCAATATCTCTTACAAGTGTTTAACCACATTTTGCAGCTCACTGATACTGAAATAGAAAGTCCTTAAACTACATTTCCCCCCTATGTATGTCATTACATTATTAATATACAAAGATACAATACAGTGACATATACTTTTTTTTCAGTGAAAGTGTATTCTTTTACTTTTGAACTTGAAAAATTACAATTGTAGACAAAGCTCTATTAAGTCTTCACAGCGAGTGAAAGTGAAGCAGTCTTTTCCCCAGAACAATCAATACCTCAAAGTTAGAAAAAGTACTAATAAATAGAATAAACTGTAAAACAATACAGAAATATTTGGATATCAAGAAACATGTCAAAGAGACCTTTGTGAAAAGGTAAATTCTATTGCTTTTTAAAGCTCAGGAGTACAGCTGTTTTTCTCAGATTTGTCTCCTAAACGTTGAGCTCCTATTGAAATGACTTTTGATTGTAGATGGATATGTTTGCACGGATATCTATGAGCACTGTTTGAAACATGGTTGAGCCCATTAGAAAAGATGTGTGAATTCCATCTGAGTTATAAAAGTTATACAAATCTTTCATTTTTTTTCGTATATTTTTTACAGGTGAGCTGATGTGCTGATGTAGGGGTGTTGCTTATGAGCCAGACAAAAATCTTGCAGCTGAACTTATGTCACGTTTCTGTTTTTAATGGCAGTGAAACACTGTGCTACATCAGGAATGGATACATATTTAATGTATGCATATATAAGGATGAGGTGTGAGTGTAGGGCTGGAGTGCATGGACAACAGATGTCAGAGCTCTCACCCTCCCCCACCCGACAGCACCTGTTGGAGCTCGGCCATCTGGAGGCTGAGGGCAGTGCTGTCCGGACTGGCCTCACACATGCAAAATAAGGGTGGAAAAAATATCAGTGACCATATCAATTTTTATGTCTGTCTGTCTGTCTACTTTGCTACTGTATAGTAGGTAAAAAACAGTATAAGAAAATAATAGTATGTAGTATGAAACATGTGGAAAAGAGTAAGTGCAATTTTCTACATTTTGCACAATAATGTATTGCACATGGCTGATCAAAACGGAGTTGATTCTCAGTGAATTTGGCATACTCTTAACAACTTCTAAACATTCTTTAATTGTAAACTATTATATGCAAAAAAAATTATCCACTCAAATATCTGCCAGACATACATGTAAATTACATAAATATAAAACATGGAATATTTTCATTTATTATTATTATTATTTGTTTTTTTGTACTACAGTATTGACTTTTTCCAGCAAACGTTCCAGTAAACAAAATCAAAGGACAGAATTAATTTTTTTTTAGAAAGATTACTCTGTGGAGTTCATTAGGGGTCCATACTTGGACCCTCACTATTTCTTCCTTCTATAAATGATTTGACGAATGTTTCAAATATTCTTACTCCAGAAATGTTTGCAGATAACACCGTCTAAGTTCTTTCTCACTCAATTTTTAATTAATTGATTAAGAATGCAAATTATGGTCTTATCGCTTATACCAGTTGGTTCAACTTAAATAAATAATCTTTAAATGTATTATTTTTTGTGGTAAGAAAAATTATATCCTAAGGATTTTTCAAAAATTACAGTTGAGTCTACTGAGGTGCCTCAAGTGTCAACTACAAAATTCTTGCAAGTTTTTGTTGATTACGTGAGCTATTGAAAGTAACATTACATTAGGTAACAATGCAGCCCAGAGCAATTAATGATGTATTTTAAAGTAAATTCACAGGTTTTACTGACACTTACGTAATCAATTTTCTTTTCATCTTGAGTAAAATTGGAAATGGTTTATCCCATTTAGCACAAACAATTCTTCTTATTCTTCTAATATGTTATAAAATATGTATAAAGGATAATTTATTGCTGCCATGTATTGTTTAGGTGGATGCTTTAAATAAGCTCTTGGGGTTCAGCCTCTCCCTGCACAGTATATGGATTGTACCTTTTTTGTTTGTTTTGATTTATTGTATATATTTTATATTTGTGCAGCTAATCTAAACTAAATTAAACTAATCAAACAACCAATCCCAGGGTTGAATGTCATGGTGAACATTTTTTATCAAAATAAATTTTTGTCCAAATAAAAAAGAAAATAAATGGAGAAATTTTAGTCATTGGCCAACATATTGATACAATAACTGTGTTTTAAAGCATGAATTAATTTTTGGGTTGAATTATTGCATTTTGCAGATGTGCTGTCGACAGTTGTGATGTAAAACAAGAATGTTAAGACTGAAAGTAAACTGCAAGAGTGATTCTTGCTAATCAATGATCAATATTGGGTGCTTATATCGGAGCTTCCCTAAAATGCCAAACTACGGACCATAACATAACAAAAACACACAAATAAACAAACAAAACTTCATTATCTCCTTTACAAATTCCCGAACTACCTATCTTGGCTTTTCATCTGTCTGTCTTTCAGTCACTTTTTTGCTGTCTAATTATGCTTGTTCAAAGAACATGGCATGTTATTTCTGTGCAGAGGTAGAGCGAGTCAGTCATGACACCTCGTGAGAGAACAGCTGGAGTCTCCACTGTGATCACAACATATTCTCACACCTCCACCTGCAGAAGAGAGGAAGTGTGGGTGTGTGGTGCTTCTGCTCCAGATGTGCTTCCATGCGGAGATGGCAAAAAACATTAGAAAGCACTACAGATGGGTGAATAATACATAGCTGAAAGAAATAAGCACAATTAGAGTGTGTAGGTGTTGGTGTGTTGAGAGAAAGTGAGAGCAAGAGAGATAAAGAGACGGGAAGAAAAGAGTATAGTCTGATGTAACTATAACCTGTTTGAGAGAACTGCAGTACGTCCCTCAGTCATAAACAGGGCAGTAGTGAGCACTAAGGTGCACATCTTCATTCTCTATTCGAAAAATGTTCGGTAATAGGGTGGTTACTGAGATCAATTGAGTAGTATATCAGCTGCTCATACTGTTTAATCATAATATGGCTGCCACCATAATCCATAATCCACCTTTTTGTGGATTATAATTTTTGTAGCTTTTTCTAGGCCACATGAAGTAATCTATTTTAGCATACTTTTCAAAAGAGCACTTCTTATGGAAGGAACATACTTAAGAATATACTTAAATGCAAATTAAATCTAATGTTTTCGAACACTTAAACACGTTAATTGCAATTAAATGCAAATGTATTATAGTTTAAAAATGCAATTAGTTGAACTTAAGAGTTATTTTTTGACCTTCTTAATTAGAACTTAAGGTAACACTTTATTTGAAGGGGTGTGCATAAGACTGGCATGCAACCTTCATAATCATGACTTGACACATGTCATGAATATGAAGGAGGTTTTATGCATGTTTATGACAACTGTCATTAAGTGTCATTCGCTCAGTTGTGTCATTTTTTAATGCAAAGATGACATTATTTGACCTAACCCTACCCCTACCCTTACTCCTTAGCCTAGCCCTTAACAAAGACATCTCAAACAATGTCATCTTTGCATTAAAAATTACATAACTGAGCGAATGTCATAAACATGCATAAAAAACCTTCATAATCATGACATGTGTAAAGTCATGATTATGAAGGTGTCATGTCAGTCTTATGCGCACCTCTTCAAGTAAAGTGTAACCGAACTTAAGTATAGTATGTGTAATTTCATGATTACTATTGTCTGAAATAAAGTTAAAGTGCATCGCTGATATACTGACAAGAATTTATAGTACACTAAAATTAAATGTAATATATTTGTACTGTATATGATGTACATAATGTATTTATGTAATGTATTTAAATGTGTACACATTTGTAATGATGAGATTGGAATTTAGTATCTACATTACTCTCAATTGTACTCTCCTTTTTGCCCCTAAAGGCCCCCTATAAGGAATTATTCAAGGGCGCCCACACAAGACTTTTTGATCTCAGAAAAGCATAAAAATGATTCAAAACAGCTTTTGCCATTGTAATAAATCCCCCGTTCATAACAAACAAAGTGGAGTAACATATCTAACATCTACAGAGGAGAATGGGGTTCCTCTTATGGTTCTACACCATTTGACAAAGGTGCTCTATAGCAGCTTTAAAGATAGGATTTAAATGTGACCCTGAACCACAAAACCAGTCATAAGGGTAAATATATATATACATAAATAAATAAGCTTTCCATTGATTTATTGTTTGTGAGGATAGAATTATATTTGGCTGAGATATACAACTATTTGAAAATATGGAACATTATGGTAAAAATAAAAATATTGAGAAAATTGCCTTTCAAGTTGTCCAAATGAAGTCCTTAGTAATGCATATTACTAATCACAAATTAAGTTTTGATATATTTACAGTAGGACATTTACAAAATATATTCCATGGAACATGATCTTTACTTAATATCCTAAAGATTTTTTGGCATAAAAGAAAAATCAATAATTTTGACCCATGTATTGTTGGCCATTGCTAGAAATATACCCCTGTGACTTAAGACTTAAGGTTTTATGGTACAGGATCACATATAGCATTTAAAGTGGTTTCCCAATAATTTACGAGCCAATGAACTGCTTTTAGTGCTATTTAGCCCCATTGTTTAGAGTGTGTAAGCATTTAACGAGATTTGGTAGTTCATAACTACTAGTTCAATTTAATATATACTTTAAAGTAAAACTCTTAATTTGACAAAGTGCACTTTAAAAAAGTGTACTCTCTTAATGTACATTTACTTTAGCATTTATTTTGTTAATATTATATGATCTGCAAATACAGTTTTTGTAAATATACTTTTAAGATTAGTGTACTAAGTGTACATTCAGTTCAATTAAGTGCAAATAAGCTTCTTTTCACAAGGGACTAAAAGGACTGGATGCTTAAAGGATTTGTTCACTTTCAAATTTAAATTTCTGATAATTTACTCACCCCATAATCATCCAAGATGTTTATGTATTTCTTTCTTCAGTCATTTTTGATGAAAACATTCCAGGATTTGTATCCATATAGTTAGTTTCAATGGACTCCAAACGGTTGAATGTCAAAATTACAGTTTCAGTGCAGCTTCAAGGGACTCTAAACGAAACCAGATGATGAATAAGGGTCTTATCTAGCAAAACAATCGGTCATTTAAAAAAAAAAAATGTATATGCTTTATAAACACAAATGCTTGCCTTGCTCTGTTCTACGATACGCGCTTCCCGTAATACTTGATTATGTTGAAAAGATCACGCTTGACGTAGGCGGAAGTACTGAGTCAGTGTTTACAAGTTGGATGTGCAAATACTGTCAAACACCGTTTACAAAAAGGGAGTTACAACTCAACGAGTTTACAAGGTAAAACAACAACGACGATTGTGAACTTGGAGGAGAAGATGAGATGGATCCTATGTCAAGCGTGACCTTTCATCATCATTGCATTACGTGAAGCACGTAACGCAGAACAGAGCAAGGTGAGCATTTGTGTTTATAAAGCATATATATGTATTTAATTTTTTTAAATGACAGATCGTTTCGCTAGATAAGACCCTTATTCATCCTCTGGTATCATTTATAGCCATTTGAAGTGGCACTGAAACTGTCATTTTGACCTTCAACCGTTTGGAGTCCATTGAAGTACACTATTTGGAGACAAATCCTGGAATGTTTTCATCAAAAACGACTGAAGAAAGAAATACATAAACATCTTGGATGATATGGGGGTGAGTAAATTATCAGAAATTTTAATTTGAAAGTGAACAAATCCTTTAAGCTTATCAATTTAAACAAATATGTCAACATACTGTTTATTTCTTTAAGTGTACAGCTATGACTTTTATAAGCATTTGTTTCACACCATCTGTCTATTCATATTGGTAAATGAATGAAGCTTTGGACTGAGAGATTGGCTGATGTGTTTGGACATATAGCACATACAGCTCAGAGCATTGACAGGTCCATCACACGATACAAGCACATTTCTAAAAACATCTGCTTGTATTCTGGAAACCTCTATGAGAAGTGTTTTTTCCTCATGAAGATAATGAGTAGACTTGGGATTATGTGAAGGTCACCATGTCTAAACACACCTTCCCTTTTTTTCTGTTTGTGTGTGCATTGTGGTAAACTTCTTTTGTTGGTCTTTCTTTTTGTTTCTGTCACATGTATGTGTGTGTGTGTGTGTATACATGCTCCAGGGGAACATGGACAGATTTTTCATCTATTTCAGGGTCAAGATTTGATAAGCCCTTTAGTGACGGGATGGACTGACAGTTTGTAAGAAAGCGGGTCATGGGGGGCCTCTCCTGATGGCCACTGACGAGCATAATTAGTCATTCATTATCATATAAGTTAATTACTGGACTGGCTGCTTTCTCTTCGGAAAAGGCCCTTCTGGATACCAGTTCAAATGAGGACAGCTTGATTCATTTTTTGACCATTATTATTTTTGCCATCTCGCCTCATCATTAGTGTGATGGCAACACAATAGACACTGTGGTATTGTGACATCGGTAGGCACCATCTGTGCCAAAGTTATGGAAGACAATGCACACCCACATATGGTGATGGCTTCAAGATGACACACTTGTCCTCTTCATTCATAACCATTTCTTTCCTATCTCCGAAGCAGAGAGAATCATGGGATAGAGAAGAGAAAATATAATTTGAAGAGCATTTATGCTGTTATCCACATACACCATGCAGTGTGATGCTGCCCGAAACGCCCGCCACTATCCCTTTGTAAAGTGTTAAAGCACATTGATCTATATGCATGAATGCTGTTAGATGGTTTATATGGTTATTAATGTTCCTGCATCTGTTTGATATCATTTTGCACCCTCCCCCTATTAGATGTATACCCCCAATGACTGCTGGGCTTTTTTAGTCATACCCATCTGCTGTCTCACACCTTCTAATCTTTGCCCTGCACACCCCCTCCAAAACACACATGCACGCACACATATGCACACGTCCCAACAGCAGATCTGTTACTCAAGATGGTGTGTACAATCCGGATTTGCAAATATGCAGGCCTTAAGGATAAACATAACATAGTCTAAGTATATTGCATTGCCTGCATGGTTGTTCGAAATTTGTATAATCAATTATATGGAATAAAAATATATACTACTCATTTTTATATACATACTTACATTGCCATAGCTCTTTTTCTAAATAGGCAGCATTTGTGCATTCTCCCCAAACAAGTAAATTATGCTACCTTTTAAGTTGTCGCCAAAAAACGTCAAAAATTGAATTCTAGAATGCGCTACAACAAGGTTAGCAATCATCATTCAAGATGGCAGATATTACATATCTGTTTACGTATATCCATTCATTATTCAAAGTATATCCAAAAATTATTCATTACTTAAATCTCAGAATAAATAAATATAATAGTTTATAATTCTACAGAATGCTGACATTATACAGGCAGCTCACTAGGTTTTGTGTGGAGCAGTGTTTATTTTTATATTCTTCACCTATATAATGTTTTGTTTGGAACAGAGTTCATATTTATATTCAATTATACATCAACACCAGTGAGTGTTCTTCAGTTCAGAGAATTTTGAAGGTCTCATTTTATTTTCTGACTGTTTATTCGAGTTGTTGTAAAAATCCCTACAGCAATTTTAAGCACACGACTTCCTTTGCCTTATTGAAATCTAATAGTTTACACCTCCTACTGGATTTTTTTAACTGTAGCATAAATTAACTAAGCACAGTACAAGATAATTGAAAAATAAATAGTAGTGTGTGATAATTGTTTTTATGCATATTTAGTGGAGCTGCTTATATAGTAGTGAAAGAGAAAAGAGGGAACAGAATTGAATTGTTTTATTATATTTGTAAAATCATTGGTTTATAATGTACAATTATACATTGTTTATATGTGTATACAAAAAATAAATAAATACATAAAATTAAATAAATAAAAATAAAATTGAATAAATAAATAAATACAATTACAGGCCTCTAATTGGTACTACCAATTGTTTTAAAGTGCAAGTGTAGTGATTTTTTATTCATTATTTATTTGTTTTCTAAATATTTATGATCATCTGATCTAACAAATGCCAAATGAGTTTTGCACTTTGTGTGATGCAATGTAGGCTATATTCATTTATTTATTTTCTGTGCTTGTTACAATTGTTAAAATAATAGTATTTATAGTCTGTTATTTTTTATAAATTGTATTATTTAAAATTGTGATATTTTGCAATCTCAACTGCAACACAATAAACATATTTTTGCTTCTATTTTATTATCAAAGGTGGAAAATCACACTAAAACTGCAGCTACCTCCAAATTAATATCTCCAAAGTCATGTTTTGCACATAAACAACTGAAAATAAAAATACTTATTTAGCATTACATTTTCTTTCATTTGGGATTTTTTCAAATCATTTTCGATAATCTGCCAAAATACAAATTAACATGTATTTTCTATGAAACGGCGTATTCTAAAATCATTAAAAAATAAAAAAAAATGTCATTGTTTTTGCTGATTTAATGTGAATCAAAAAATATGCGTGAACTACAGAGTACCAAGTCATACCAAAATTTGGGGAAATACATCCAAACTGAATCACATTCTTCCAGTAAAAATATTTTTGTACATCTGTGTGGTAACTACAGACAACACAATGCACACGCACCTACACTTTGAAATATGCAGTACTAGCAGAATCAAATTATTTTAACACACAGTCTTTTGTGATTTAGTAATCACACAAGGTCATTGCACAATTGAGGATTTAATTTGACTAATTGTACAGCCCCAGTTTTTTATCTATGTAAGGCAAGCAGGGTAAATCAGGTTGTGTTTGACCTGGGCCAACCCCTGACCCTATGCATGTGTTTGTGTGCAGAGAAGAACCCTAATCCTTGTAATTCCACAGAGTCGAAGGCAGGGGGTACGAGCTGTTCAACATGATTACAGAGAAAAAGAGCTAAAGAAAAGGAAGGGGAGGAAGGGGACGTGAGAGAAGGGGGCAGGAAACATGACAGAAGGAGTGTATGCGAGACACAGGGGAGGGCGAGAGAATGAAAAAAAGGAGAGATGAGGGGCATGGCATAAACAAGTAGACCACTGGGAGAAAGAAATCCAGAGAGCAGAGGAAGAGGCTGTGAGCTGTTTGAGCTCCATGCTTTCTCCATCCTGCTCTTTCTCTGTATCTCCACGCTGTCATAGTCTCACATCTTTCCGTTTCACTAAATAATATCTGAAAATGAAGTGTGCCGCAGAGCGGGATTAATTGGCTTTCAGCATTCATAATTAAGACGATGCCTCAACATGCTGCCTGTGTATTGTCCTCCATTAATTTCCGATTGCTCTTGTCATTTGCACATTATGCCTTTGCAACAGCAAATGAAAGTGTGGCAGCCTCGCCCTCTCTCCCTCACGGTGTTGCTACCTTTTCTGTTTTATGAGAGATTTACGCTTAAGATTTTATTGATTTTTTGTGTCGCTGGCAAACAGGTCAGGTCGTGCCGAAAACGGTAACATACAGTGTGGAAATCTCTCTGAATTTTGTGCTTATCCTGAGATAAGTTCATTGGATGGATTGGATGGTAACACTTTAGTATAGGAACCTATTCTCACTATGAACTAATTGCTTATTAACTGTTATTAACATATTGGTTAAATATTAGTGAGTGATTGAGTGATGTGTGGCCAACCTTTGGGTTACAAGTAAGACTAACCATCAGACCATGACTACCCCAAAACACCCCAATTCAGGATTTGAACCTGTGACGCTGAAATCACTGACTAACTTTCTATCACTCGACTATGGATTAATTAATTAGTACTTATAAAGCATTTATTCCACATGACCATATTATGCATCTCTAATCCTACCCAATACCTAAACTTTACAACTACCTTACTAACTATTAATGAGCAGCAAATTAAAAGTTTACTGAGGCAAAAGTAATAGTTAATGGTTTGTTAATAGTGAGAATTGAACCTTAAAATAAAGTGAGATGGATTGCATCATTACATGTGGTAGGTATTCAAGTTGTTTACAGGATATGCCGAACAATAGACATAATTATTTTGTGTTCCCGTAGGCAATGAGTAACATTGCCTCCCACTTTCTACACACCCTTCCTATTCCCCCATCCAACTGGGAAGTCCTGGGACATCTTCAAGAGTATCTACCACTCCAGCTTTCAAAATCCCCCCCTTTGCTCCAGAGGGTCATCTTGGGCATTGCTGTCTGTGAATCACCCCATCCCCAAATATCCAGGCCTCAGATTGGGCCAGCGTGCGAAGTGAGACAGCTGGGAGCTTTCTGACCTCCGGACTTCTCAGCGCTTGAGCCCAAAATCCCATTGTCCCCATTGCCACTGGCCCAAGCAAATGACCAATCATTTCACTCAACACTGACTCAATGTTCACTTTCTTCTTATCTTTATAATACAAACTTCATGTCCATTTGACAAATATGTGTGTGCTTGCACTTCAGCCGTTGTCTCTCTCATTATATTCATCTGAAAGGTTTAATAATTTGCCCCCTAAAATATCCCCGCTAGCTGCAAGACCCTGTCACGCAGTGCTGGGCACGTATAATTTAATTTGAATTCATTATGCTCTTCTGTTAATATATTCATGACTTCCAATTCCCTGCGCTGTCCCACCACCTGGAGTGTCCTCCGTGATCTGTGTCAGTGCAGCCCCTTCTCTCTGCTTGGGCCCTTGGGGGGCCATGAAGGGGGGTTAAGGCAGAGGTCATAGCGGCCCCTTAGTCCCCACTGTAATTAGGCTGCAGCGGAATGTGTTAGCAGGACCAGCTGGGACCATGCTGGACCCTCTCAGAGGAGAAAACGGGGAGGGTAGGGCACCTGCACCCCAGTCTGATAAGAGACAAATAGAGACAGGAGCAGGATGCAGGGGTTCCTGGGGATTTTACAGGGAGACAAACACACGGTGATCAAAGAGAGCCTGTGGAGTTTGAGAGTTTTCTGTACGTGACTAAAGGATGTAAGAAAAAAAACAGTATGAGGGGTAAACTGAGGCTAGATGGAGTCTATCGAGTAGCTAGTGTAGTCTTACCTTAAGGCTGGGACACATCATTGCACCAGTCAGCCGTTGGCGAGTGTCTGTCGGTATAGTTTTTGCATCAGCTCTAATGAAGTCGTTTATAACTGACCAAAGCTGGTTATTTGTTCCATCTGGTCTACATGATTGATTAATTAGACTAGCAGCTGGTGGGACAGGGGTTGACCAAGTAGACCATATTGGTCAAGCTGGCTAGAACTGGTAGACCTAGACCAGCAAAAACCATGTTACAAAAAAACGACTTGAATCTGTTCTGACTTAGTTTGTCCAGAAGAGGAAAGGGGAGGAAGAGGAGAAATGCCCATTGTGTGTGCTTCTAGTGAATTGTCCAACAAAACAATTGAAAGTGATATGTATTACCCAATTGTCATTTTTCGCATTAAAATGACTTGTTCATTGAAACTAAATCTTCTGTATGCATGTCAGTTCTAAAACTGTATGTGTGTGTTTGTTTGGACAGAATGGAAGGCTGTGGGGTGTGGTGTAGTCAGTAGGATATGGCACAGACCCCTGTAATACAATGGAAGTGCAGAGCGGTCCAACTGACAGCCCATAATTACCTCTTATTTACTGTCATTAACAGACAGAGAGGCTGCTCATACAGGGCACGGGTTTGATTAATGATGCAGACCCTGTCATCAATAAGAAACACACACTTTTACAACCTTCAGACATCTTAGATCCAGACTGAAAAGTTATAAATGCTTTATTACTGATTTATAACTGATTATAAACTTACTAATGCTGTCTTAGCTGCTCAGTGTTTGAAGTTTTGATATTTTTTCTCAGCTCCCTACAGACTTTACCCTAGAGCTACTGTAAATTTATGCATCATATCCTGGGGCAATGTTTTCTTTCTGATCTGTGGGGAGAATTTGTGCGTTTGAGGTGAGGTCAAGATTTTGATGCCTTCTATTCTACTTCATCTCACATCTTCCTCCTCCTTCTTGTTTTCTGCATTGTTGGTTCTCTGCACTCTCCCTCTCATTCTCTGAGGATGAATCTCAAAGTTGGTTCTATGATAAAATATTCAGAAGACAGGATGCATTTCATCTCAGAATGAGGTAAAACAAGAGGGGAAGAGTGAGCAGTACAGAGAGCAAGAGTAAGACCAGAGAGAAATCCTTCTAGCAATGCCAACTTGGACAAGCAGTTTATATATATATATATATATATATATCAGCTGGTTTGTATGCCAGATTTAACCAGTTTTAGCAATATAGTCAACAAAGTTGACCTCAGCCTCACCTGTCTGTATTGTACGTCCAAACAATCAACCATATAGATTAGCTGGGACACAACTATAAAACCCTGTAAAACCAGCTACCATCATAAACAGACAGTTCCTTTTCTGAATCTCCACTTCTATATTTTATCTTTTCCACACACCCCATCTTCTCACTCTCATTTAAGCTGATATTTATGAGGCAAACTATTTGTCAGTGTTGATGATGAATCTGTTTATGTGTAGAATGTACTGATTTCCCTTGAGTGGGATCTCTCCCTTTGTCTCACTCTCCATTCTTTCTTCTTCAAACATCCATCTATCAATCTATCATTGCCATAGATCACAGACTGAAGTGTTCTGCTCTAAATGAACACTTTGACGGGCCCAGTTTATCATCCAATTTCTTCAATGGCATTCTGGTATCTCCAGAAATGTAGTTGTAATGCACTGTGGAATAGACTTCATCCCAAGATCATCAAAAACCATTTGCTTTCAATGGAGCCCCGCACATGACACACTTTTATTGTATTATTATTATTCGTTTATGTATAGAATGTATGCATTTTGTTATTTAATTTAATTTAACTTTATTTTTATTTTTATTTTATTTTTTAGAAAAAGCCAAGAGCACGATTGCATGATTTCGCCATGATTTTGCCATATTACGACATTTGTAATCATTTTATAAGAGCATCTTTTTATTAAGATGTTCATTGACAACTGATTAATTGAATTTGTTATAAATCTTATCCTCATTTGTTGTTTTGACAGTAAGATTTAAGAAAAATGTTACTACAGGTGCATCTCAATAAATTAGAATGTCGTGGGAAAGTTTATTTCAGTAATTCAACTCAAATTGTGAAACTCGGTTATTAAATAAATTCATTGCACACAGACTGAAGTAGTTTAAGTCTTTGGTTCTTTTAATTGTGATGATTTTGGCTCATATTTAACAAAATCCCACCAATTCATCTCAACAAATTAGAATACTTCATAAGACCAATAAAAAAAAAGTACTTTCCATACTTCTGGAAAGTATGTTCATTTACTGTATGTGTACTCAATACTTGGTAGGGGCTCCTTTTGCTTTAATTACTGCCTCAATTCGGCGTGACATGGAGGTGATCAGTTTGTGGCACTGCTGAGGTGGTATGGAAGCCCAGGTTTTTTTGACATCTGACCAGTGTCGTGTTAAACAATCTGACAAGTAACGATCATAAAATACAGAAAATCATTCACAGTGCATACCTGCCTAAAAGACTGAAACAATGGACAAAAGAGGAAATCATAGGGAGCATGACATGACATGGAATCGTACCCATGTTTCCCCACATGAGCGCCACAGCTCAACATGTCTGGTACACATGTGCAAACATCAAGACCACAGCTCTAACAGAATTAACAAATTATACTTTAAAGGTTGACGCATGTTTTGTGGCTGATGTCTCCTGTCCTGACAGTTTGATTATGGACAAGCTGCTGAAATTCCAGCAGAATCTCCAGACCTCTGCTGGAGGTGGTGAAAGAGGCAGCTATCATCAATTAATCTTGCTGTTCCTTCCTCTCTCAGAGACTTGGACCATATGGTCCTCTGTCAGTCTCTGCTTTTAATTTACTCGTTGTGTCTGCTGTGAAAACAGACCAAGTCTTTATCTGAATTGCTGATTTAATCAGGAGCGCCAGAAGCAGTGGAGGAGACCAGCATTCTACTCCACTCTCCCACATACATACACACACAAACACATAGTATGGAAATCAAAATCCTTCAGTAATCCTTACAATATCAGAAAAACTACAAAGAAACCGCAAAAAGAACAGGAAACAGGAACAAAGCAAAAAATACAAGTCCAAACAGACAGAAGGGATATAACTCTCTGCAAGATATGCCAGGGCCGTATCCACCATAGACATTGAGGGGACAAGTCCCCAATAATTAGAAATGGCCAAATGTCCCCCCAATATTTGAAATTCTTGCTCTGATCTGCTGTCCTCCATTATGCAGCGCTCTTGTTAGGATGACAAAAAAGCTTTAAAAGTAACATTTTCAGTCTGCTTTGCCTCAGCGGCCTAACAGCGCTCGTCAAAGTCAAAATAATTGAACTGGCCAATCAAATCAAAGTAGGTGGGTTTTAGCGTTCACGGATGCTGAGCGCGCCGCCGCGAAGCGTCAGATTAATGAAAGAGAGCGAGGTAAGATGGAAGCTTCTAATCATTTAATGTTAGTTAACTGTTTTACGATAGAAATGTTAAGAGAGAGAGATAAAATGTGCGTGTGTTAATTATCTGCTTAATGTCTGTCCCTACAAACAATGAAACTGTGAATTTAGTCCTACTTCAAAATCACCTCGTTGATGAGAAATTTAGCGATCCAGTATGGAAACTATTTTATTACAATAAAAGTTGCGGGGTAGTTTTGGGTCATTCTACAGAAATGTCCACTTTTCTGTCCCTATAGACTTTACAGAAATATTATAATTAAAATGCAATTGGTTACGATGGTGGTACAACATGGTTACGGCCTTGAGATATGCAATGAACCAGTTTTTTCTTTTAAATCTTCTCTTTCCTGTTTATATGGACAGTTCTTGGGCAGAATCCCCAGTTTTAAGATGGTTTTACTAAATGTAGCTTAATAGAATGAGACAGCAAGGACCCCAGAGGGATTATTTTGACAAAGGTGATCCAAGAGGCAGAGTGGAGAAAATGCTCTAAATTGTTCATTATAGACAATTTTGCAATCACTTTCTTTTGTTACATTTACATTTACATTTAGTCATTTAGCAGACGCTTTTATCCAAAGCGACTTACAATTGGGGAGTACATAAAGCGATTAATCTTGAAGAGGCAAACATACAGAGGAAGTGCCAATAACACTAAGTCTCAGGCATTGTTCAAATAAATACAAGCTAGCAAGGAGAGAAAGATAAAGAGAAAGATGAAGATTTTGAAAAGTGAAAGAGTTTTTTTTTTTTTTTTTATATAGTCAAGTAGAGTTGAAAGAGATGAGTTTTCAGTTGTTGCTTGAAAATTGACAGGGATCCAGTATTCGGATGGGGTGGGAAGATCATTCCACCGGCCAGGAACGGTGAAAGAGAATGTTCTGGAGAGTGATTTTGAGCCTCTCTGTGATGGTACCACGAGGCGTCGCTCACTAGCAGATCTCAGGCTTCTGGAGGGGATGTAAGTTCGTAATAGTGAGTGGAAGTAGGTGGGTGCTGAGCCTGTGATTGTTCTATATGCAAGCATCAGTGTCTTGAACTGGATGCGAGCTGCAACTGGTAGCCAGTGCAAGGAGACAAAGAGAGGTGTAACATGGGCTCTTTTGGGCTCGTTGAAGACCAGTCGTGCCGCTGCATTCTGAATCATTTGTAAAGGTTGTTAATGAGTTCAGAGTGGTTCAGACTCGTTGAGTTGTGTGAGCTGGTGTTGCTATCTAATCAGACCACAAAAAAGAAAAATCCTATTATAATGATCGATAATTTCTAACAACTTACCACACTAGCTTCACTTTGGCAGTCGTGGCCTAATGGATAGAGCGTCAGACTTGTAACCTGAGGTTGTGGGTTCGAATCTCGGCTCCGGCAGGAATTGTCCACAACTGATGTGAGGCCCTTGAGCAAGGCACCAAACCCCCAACTGCTCCACGGGCGCCGCAGCATCGGCTGCCCACTGCTCCAGGTGTGTGTGTACTTGGATGGGTTAAATGCAGAGCACACATTTCTGGTTATACTCTGTATAATTGTGAATGTGACAAATACAAAATTCTTCTTCTTCTTCAATTTTGTTGATTCACAAAATGAAGTTTAGAAACAAAGTTTATAAACTAAGTTCGGGAGGAGCACGTCAGATACTCAGGCTAATTAGCACAGGTGGTACACAATCTAGATAATCAACCCTGGGACATAAATACAGCTGTCTTACCTCCATCTAGTTGACGGTTAAGCAGCATCCCTCCACCACCCCTTCTCCACCAATATCACTAGAATTCTAATCACACGGGGGTTCACTGGGTTCGGGCCATTCCTGGCTAGGAGCCCTCTCCCAGGACAGCACGCCTACAACGTATTACCATACACGCCAAATACGCATTACGTTTATCGTGCTAGTAGATGTAAGTGTGAAATTGTGAATGGTTGTTTATTGTGTTTCTGAACATTGTCAGCTGCCTTTCAGTATATTACAATGATTTATGAAGGATCATGTGACACTGAAAACTGAAGTAATGGCTGCTGAAAACTTAGCATTGCCATCACAATAATACATTACATTTTAAAATATATTATATATTTTTTTAATTCCCAATTGTAATAATAATTCACAATATTACTACCTTTGCTGTATTTTTGATCAAATAAATGCAGCCTTTAAAAACATTACAATCTTAATTATTCCAAACTTTTGACTCCTACACATTTCACAGTCGTTTCTAGCTGAAATGAACACTAGAGGAAGTAAAATAGCAACAAATTGTATTCCTTTTAAAAACATATTATGACTACAGGGGTAACCAATAAATAACCTGCATAATAATAGTATATTTTGACCTTAAACATATTTTCTAAAGTTTGTGATTTGTAAATGTCTGCATTTTGGAGTTTGCATCACAGCTCCATATGTCCGAATTTTCACTCGCGCGACTTTTTTAGGTTTTGCAGTTGTGAAATCCAATTTCCAACGAGTCTGGATTGTCAGTTTGATTGTTTTGCCTAAAAACAGTAGAAAATGAATTCAGGGTTTAATGTCCATTAGTTGACAGGTACAGAGGTTATAGGTGAAGTCATCCTGAGACAAATATAAATGTACAATAAAACCTTCACTTACACACCTGCTGAATCATACCTTGCTTAAATGCGTTGTGTAAACGTGTAAAAATGGACTCTGCTGGTATCAGTCTTGGCTCTGACTGTATATTACAGCAAGCTGACAGCAGTGAAAGCCACATTACTACACCTTTACTCTGGGAGCGGTATCTAATATAATTATAATAAATATATAATTTTTTAAATTCTTAATAATAATAATACTAATAACTAACTTTGATATTTTTTTGTTATATGAAGGCAACATTACAAATATTACTAACTGTTGCCTTATTTAACCTTTTCAAATACTTTCAAATTTTCAAATACAAGTGCATAATTTCTAACTAATAATAGGAACTAATCACAGTGCAGACCTATTGCTGCTTTTATAACAATAACTTTTTTAATGTCTTCAATGTCTTTTAAAATGAAAATAAAAATAAACTGGAAAGAAAGCAAACAAACAAGAAAGCAAGCAAGAAAGAAAGGATAGCTTTTTTGTACACAGCTGTATAAAGAACTGTCAAGAAATATCAAGAAGAACTTTAGCCTCCAGATATACTGTGCTGTAAGTATGAAGCTAAGGGTATTTTTTTATATATTTGTTTTGAATTTAACATTAGAAATGGTTAACATTTTATTTTTTGTTATTCTACCTGATTGAACTGACAAGATTTGAAATGGTTAGAATTTTAAGCAAGCAGCTGCCACTTTTATACATCAATGAGTCTAGCGATGATACTGATGTCTTTTATTGCTCTTACTCGCCTGTCTGAGCTGAGATGGTAATACTTCCAGATTGTCAGTAACAATAAACATTAGCAACACAGTTTTGCTCTTAAGGATATTTATGATGCAGCCATTTTTTCCCCTTAAGTTTTTCAGTCCATTAGCAATAGCTAGCTCCTGGCTAAAAACCACACATCTGGGCAGAAATCATTTACTAGTCATTTAAGTTATCTCACCAGCAGGCATTTTTCATTTATTTGGCAAATGAAGAGGAGCAAGAAATTCAAAGCAGTAGTGCAGATGGCGGATTAGGCTCAATTTTGAAACTGTGTTTCAAATGGTGTTTGAGAGACATGTTGTGATGGCTAATATAATGTAATGTGGGCAGTTAGATTAGTCGGTAAAGAGTCCATAACATCTAATTGTATTGTGACGTATCTATATTGGCTAACAACAAGGACACTGAATACAACTGAAAGGTAGCAATGTCCAATTTGTAAAAATAATACTCGTTTGAGTCTGATCTTTTCAGGGAACCATCTGAACTGCATTAATATAGCATATATTTATATATATATATATATATATATATATATATATATATACACTCACCGGCCACTTTATTAGGTACACCTGTTCAATTGCTTGGTAACACAAATTGCTAATCAGCCAATCACATGGCAGCAACTCAATGCATTTAGGCATCTAGATGTGGTGAAGACGACTTGCTGAAGTTTAAACTGAGCATCAGAATGGGGAGGAAAGGGGATTTAAGTGACTTTGAATGTGGAATGGTTGTTGGTGCCAGGTGGCTGGTCTGAGTATTTCAAAAACTGCTGATCTACTGGGATTTTAACACAACCATCTCTAGGGTTTACAGAAAATGGTCCGAAAAAGAGAAACTTTCCAGTGAGCGACAGTTGTGTGGACAAAAATGCCTTGTTGATGCCAGAGGTCAGAGGAGAATGGGCAGACAGGCTAGAGATGATAGAAAGGCAACAGTAACTCAAATAACCACTCGTTACAACCAAGGTATGCAGAATACCATCTCTGAACGCACAACACATCGAACCCTGAAGCAGATGGGCTACAGCAGCAGAAGACCACACCGGGCGCCGCTCCTGTCAGCTAAGAACAGGAAACAGAGGCTACATTTCGCCCAGGCTCACCAAAATTGGACAATAGAAGATTGGAAAAATGTTGCCTCGTCTGATGAGTCTCGATTTCTGCTGCAATATTCAGATGGTAGGGTCAGAATTTGGTGTAAAGATCATGAAAGCATGGATGCATCCAGCCTTGTCTCAACGGTTCAGGCTGGTGGTTTAATGTTGTGGGGGATATTTTCTTGGCACACTTTGGCCCCCATAGTATCAATTGAGCATCGTTTAAATGCCACAGCCTACCTGAGTATTGTTGCTGACCATGTCCATCCCTTTATGACTAACAATGTACCCATCTTCTGATGGCTACATCCAGCAGGATAATGCACCATGTCACAAAGCTCAAATCATCTCAGACTGGTTTCTTGAACATAACAATGAGTTCACTTTACTCAAATGGCCTCCACAGTCACCAGATCTCAATCCAATAGAGCACCTTTGGGATGTGGTGGACCGGGAGATTCGCATCATGGATGTGCAGCCGACAAATCTGCAGCATCTGATGCTATCATGTCAATATGGATCAAAATATCTGAGGAATGATTTCAACACCTTGTTGAATCTATGCCAAGAATAATTAAGGCAGTTCTGAAGGCAAAAGGAGGTCGAACCCGGTACTAGCAAGGTGTACCTAATAAAGTGGCCAGTGGGTGTATATACAGCACCAAATTACAAATGGTGCATTCAACTTTATTGGAAGGTTTTAGAGCATGTACATGTAATATTCACACTTTTTATTTTATAAAAAAAAGATATTATTTATGAAGAACAAATAAAATAGGAAGTATTAACTGTTTATGATAGCTGCACTGTATGGTGAACCTAATCACGGTTAAAATGTTTGCATAATTCATTATATTCACAATATAGTGCAACCTCTACTACCATATTGCTATTGGTTTCATAGAAGCTCTTTTATTTGGACAGACCACATTTTACTGTCAGCTACATTATTAGCAGACCCGTTCAAACGTACTCTCTACTCAACTGCTTTTATCAGACGCTGCCGATCACTGTCTTTAATATACAAAGAACACTGTGAGACTGTCACACTGACAAGCACTTACACTGTACATGATTTTTTTTAAATGTGAAAATATGAGGCAGGGATATTTAAATTAATTATTTAAAACAAAGTGAAAATGTTTAAAAATGATATACACATACATATACAAGAGCACACCTATGCTTATCACAAGCTCACTACAATGCCAATGAACTTAGTTGATACATTTCCTAACCCCCTAAATAAAAAAATAATTAGTTAGTCTGAATATTAAACACTCCCGCTGGTGACATTTTAAACCAACTTATTCTGTGAGAAACATTTTCCAAAAACGATCAAGCTTCTAAATAATATGAGGAATTCTAGGTTAATTGGAAATGTTGATAGAACAAGAGAATTGAGCAGAAGGAAAAAGGGATGAGGGCTTGAGAAGATAGAGAGATGAAGAGAGAGGCAGCTGTGCGGTTCTCTTCTCCGGGTTGCTGGTAAACAGAGGGTGGCCACCGCGTGCTGTGAAGTCTGATTAAAAGCTGACCAGGGAACTCATTCACGCCTGTGGGACACTATCTCGCTGCCTGCACCTGTGTATCGGCACACACACACAAATAAATTTACACACCTAAGTCTGCACACAGACACACGCATGTGATATCAAAGAAAGACATGAAAACACAAAGGAAGGAGGAGAAAATAAATTAGGAGTATGGCGGAAGGAAGACAGTGGAATCAGCTACAGAAAGTGTAGAGTACTAGAAACGATCAAAGCTGCTCTCTCCATGCTACTCTGATGTTAAGATTGGATTACATGTGCTATTGATATGATTGTGCAAGACTTCAAGAAGCCCTTTTTGATAGTGCATTTTAATCAAATCTTTTTATGGAGGGAATTTTAGGACTAGTGTAGATAGAGAGAGGAGTGGTCTTGTTCCCCAGAGTCTTTATTGATTCAATCAAAAGGAAATCAATGTGGTCTCAATGAGAGCTCTTGTGTCTCTCTCAACAGCCTGATTGATTCATCAAAGAACAATATGTGCAAATTAGCCGTTTTTCATCTTGTCTATTCTTAATTTCATGTCTTCTGTCTCAGTACATTTTTTCAGGGATATGTGACTTAAATTAAATACAAGAAGGTTGAAAACTGAGAAGATCATCTATTAGACATCCAATTGGTGTCCTGCAGAAAAATCATGCTTGTGTTTAACAGATTATATTTTTGAAAGTTCAACAATCAATATTCTCAGTTACCTGAAGCAACAGAAGATGAAAGTAGTGGATAAATAAAAAGCAATGAGAGTGTTACAGTGAATTTATCACAATTAATGGGATTTAAGGCACTTTTGCTAAGAACACTCCGTACTCCTGGTAAAAACATTATTATGCACAGCCTCTTACAATTTATTGCTTTTATAAAATGTTGGGATCAGCAATATGGTGAAAAACACAATTTTGAATAAATAAGTCATAATAAGAATAATCGAGCCTCGTGTATATACTATTGAACTGATGGCTATTTTACGATGGCTTCAAACCATGCTCCAGCAGCCAGATTTTGGGGTTGGAACTACATGTTTTATAATACATTTTATATAAATTAATAATGCATTGCAAAAAATGTTGTTACTTCAATATAATTTTGTAGGTGCTCCATACATTTTTCACAGACCTTGTTAGAAATAAACTTCAGCTTGTTTCTAAAACTGTGAGCAGATGCTACACAAATCCAGGAACTGCACAAGTTTTTGGCTCTCTACACTTGTTTCTAATATTAGCTCTATTGGTGTTTAAGAATATCTGTTCACATAATCTTTGTTGTTTCTTTGTTATTGAGTGATCCATGTTTCTGATCAGAGACAGGGTTGATTTTACATGTGGAATCATACGGTAACATTTTGGTTTCCTCTCTAATGATTAGTATTTTTGAACTATGGAGAACTTACACATAATACACTCTTTTATCTCAAAAGATCAAGGAAATTAATCATGATATGACTGCTTTAAAACCATAGATTTTAGCCACTGATTGATTATTTGATCGATTTGTCACATTGCTGGTGATGCAACTATTTATTCTTTCATTTTTAGACTTTTTTAATGACTTGTTTTACTCATGAGGCTACATAGCATGCAAACACAAACACATCGGCACACATTGTCATATTATTTACAGTTTAGAGGATAGTTTAAATGAAAGCAGGCATTTGGCCATGACCAGGCCATTTGCAGCTGCAGTGAGTTCACTTTCATTTAGACAGTTCAATGTTTTAAACTAATTTCCCAGTTAAAAGTCTTCCACTCTGACAAACTAAAACAAATATATACATCTGAAAGGGTATGTCAGTGCAAATGTACCGACTCTATCTCTAGCAGAGTGAATGGACAAGGCCGCTGGTACTGTACACCTGTAAGATGTTTTCTCTTGCCTCCATTGTGCTCATCACAATCACTTGCTTGCTCTCATTCTTTATCACTGCCTTCGCACCGAGTCAAGGCTGTTCACCTCTCCCTGCACTGTTCTATCATGCACCCATTCCCTCTAACTTCCTCATAGCCCTCAATGTACGTGGACAATAACCATTCAACCGCAGGCACATATTACTACCCCGGACTCATCAAACTCATTGAAAACAGATAAATAAAGCAAAACGTATTCAATAAACCATACAATACTGAGTACGGGTCTGTAGCTGCCGGTACAACCAGACCTAAGTGTCTGATAACCCTACTGCTGGTTCAAAGTTCTATTGTACTGCCTATTGCTTATCATGTGCTTCTTCTTCTGGAAAATCCTCTTAAAACCAACTTAAGGTTTATAGCTGGTTTTACATGGTTTCAGACCAGTGCACGATTCTCATTTACATTTAGTCAATGGTCGAAGGTCAATCTACTACACCATCTTGGCCAAGCTTGTTTGAGATGGCAGACTATCTTGGACCTGATCCAAACACACACACACACACACACACATGTTGGTTTTTATGATTTACGGGGACTCTCCATAGGCGTAATGATTTTTATACTGTACAAACTGTATGTGCTATTGCCCTACACCTACCCTACACCTAAACTTAGCCCTCACAGGAGATTGTGCATTTCTTCTCCCCCCCCCAAAAAAAAACTCACTCTGTATGATTTTATAAGCATTTTGAAAAATGGGGACATGGGGTAATGTCCTCATAAGTCACCTTCTCCTTGTAATGCCAATGTCATACCCATGTCATTATACAAATTTGTGTCCTAATATGTCACAAAAATGTGTGCGCGACACACACACACACATACACAAATACACACACACGCACACATTGTGCTACATTGCATTGTGCAGAAGTTCACTGTAAAAGCTAGCTTAGGAGCCATGATTTAAAAGTAGGTCTGGTCTTTTATGTAGGTAAAATAAAGTTTGCAACCACTTACCTTAAACACATTTAGTATAATTTTTTTTTCAGTGTGTCTACTGTAGGAAAATCAATGTAAGAGTATCTTACTGTAAGTTAATGCCACTTGCATAGCTACTAGCTGGACCAAACTTATTTATTTTTGTTATGAGCTGGTCTAGGTGGTTAATTACCTGTGCTACCAGCTTGTGGTGCTGGTGATCAACTCGGTAGACCTCCCTCTACCAGCAACAATCCAGCTACCATTTTGTAAGAACCACCATGTCCACCTTAGGATGGTATGACCTGGTTTTTCAAGGATAGCTAACAGTGTACACCTGACCCAAAAGAAAACTGCAGATTAAATTGTATTGTATGTTGCACGGAATCCCTGCTGGACCAACCGGGATCAGTATCCAGCATATATTGCTTATTGTCCTTAGCTGGTTTCAAGCTGCTTGTTCTATGCTGATTCTACATGGGCTCTAGCTGGTCCACAGAAGTTATTCGCTGGTCTGTGCTTGTCAAGATGTATGGTCAGCTGGATTACCATCTGGTGGGGCAGAGGTTGACCTGGTAGACTTTTAGCTGGTATGACCTTATTTTTCCAGCATGGTAGCCATCAATATACAGCTGGTCCCAATTGTTTGAAAATATTGAATGATCAGTAAAATTATATTGCTTTGTGCATGTCGTCTGTTGAATATTCTTTATCGTTCAGCAGGTAGTGCCTATCAGTGGCTTTTGGTGTTTCAAATCTAATTAGCTAAACAAAACATCCAAATAATGCAGATATCTGCTCAATAAGTCTTTTTTCCCCCTTCTTTTTACATTTTATTGGCTTTTTGTTGTTGGAAGTTGCTGCTTTCTCGCCACAAGGGTCCCTGTGGATGAGACCAGATGTTCCAGGCACTGCACTTCCCCACTCACTGCTCTAATGTAATATTCATGGCCAAGCAGGCAGACGGTTTTTATTTATTTATTTATTTCATCATCCTGCACAACAGCAGGCCATGCAGACAGCATCTCTTCCCTCTCCTGTTCTGCTCTCTCTTTCTCACTCACCTTTCTATTTCTCCTTTCCTCTTTTTTGTGGGTCTCCCAACACCATCCTCCAAACAATTGTTACTGTGAATAAATCCACCCAAATGGTTCCTTAAAATTAGCAATTCACCTATTTTGTTGATCCACTTTTAACATTATCTTCTTATTTTTCTGTAACATCTTAAAATTCTGCCATTTCCTGAGCATTCTGTGCAACTTTCTTTTTCTGTGGAGCACAAATACAAAATGTCAATTTCCACTGAAAATATTGTCTTCCATTTTTGTTTGCTGGCACTTTGACAATAAGTTCATAATACAAATTTTCTATCCATTTTCTGCATACTAAAACTTGGTGTATTCTTGATACTTAAGATATCCTTACCTCTTCTCCATTTTAAGGCATCTAAACATTAGAATTTAACACTAGAACTGTAAATCAGCAAACACTGTGAATCCACTGATTTAGTGGGGATGCTTTCTCACAATGTTACGATTTTTTTAAATTGAACATGTAACCAAATCATAAGAAAATTGAATTTTACACCGACCAATTCTTCTTTTGGAAAAATAATAATCACTGTACTGTAACATTTTCCACACCCTCAAAATGAGTATTTTGCATTCCTATCTGTCAAATGCTCTGTCAGTTAGACTCTGATGTATACAGTAGTAATGCTTATATAGTGTCAAATGCTCTACACTTTCAGCTGCAGAAATGAAGACTTTTCTCACAAGTTAATGTATGTACAGTACTTAGAGACTTGTTCCGTGGAAAGAAGAAAAAAAGAGAATGAGCTTTAATGACATGAAGTTGAGTTTTCCCTTCAAACTATGATCTAAAGACAAGGCATCTTTCCATCTCTCTCATCCGAGTTCTCTATGGTACTGTAAATTGGCCTGTTGGTTTATGAAGGGTTAGTGGAGCAAGCTACACCTTGTTTTTCCCAAATAGGCTGGCTGCAGTTTGGTATTGCCTGACAGGTTGATCTCTAACTCTCCCACTGGTGCTCATCCACATGGCCAGCATAGCCAGCCAAGCTCCTTTTCCTGCTGCGGTTTAAACACTGGCCAGAAAGAGCGCAGGGGCCTGGCCCCTGTCTGAACTCAGTGGTGAAAGATATAACAAGCAGTGCATGGCTGCAAGGCCATGTCTCCTGAGGACCACATGCCCAAACCTGCATGGTGGTAGGAGAGGTAAAGTCGAGGATGGACTCGAGGGGGAAAGGTAGAGGAAGATGAAGAGAAGAGATCTGGAAAAGGTCACTGTATCCAGACAAAGAAATCCAATGACATAAACTAGTTCTCTAACACAATATTTGGCATTTGACTATGCATATCTCTTATTTTTCACCGGCCATTTTGAAACCTCTCTCCTTCAACTACCTGTCATATACAGACTTTTTCATGATCCAATCAATTATTGATTGATAAAATCAAGTCTCAAACTTGTTTGCTATTTCATGATGACTTTGAATGTAGGCTGAAGTTGCTTTTGGGTCACAGTCTAATGAAGAGTGCCACATGAAAAACAGAACTTTTACCATGTGACCATTTTCTTTGTAGTAAAGCACAGTTTCCCACTGGAGAAAAGAGAGAAACAAAGATAAAACATGGGAACGCAAGCAGAAACAAACAGCGCAGGAATGAAAGTCCACAGAGAGCGAGGCGATGAGGTTCTTGACTGCGGTCCAAGCCGACAGCTGACAGCGGCATCAGTGACATCATGTAAGAGCAGATGTGGCGGCAGCTTTCCAAGAACCGCACCACGATTTCCCTCCCTCTGTTTCTCTCTCCCTCCTTCCATTTGCATCACCTCTTTCCTTGCCCACCCCTCTCCCTCTTTCCAGTTCCACCTGTGAGAGGGATTTCACCTGAGATGCACCTGACTGCTCTCCAGTCCGCACACTCTTCGCCGCTGCAGACTTCCTCTCCTCCCTGCTGCATTAGCTCCTAATTACCAGCTAATAAGTCATTACTCCTGCTATGCATAGGGGAATACTAGGGCCTGCTCGTCCCATTATTAATGCTGGCACCCACCCTACCACACCGTCCATCCACTCCTTCTGGTGGGTAGGTGGGATACGTGTGCAAGCATTTCATTGGGGAAAAAACGTTAGAATGTAAATAATCTGAGAATTAATAACACTTTAATAATTAGTATTGCTTGCAGGCATCACTATTGTTATTGCTGACACTTGAACAAACTTCTAACCTGGTATATAAGTCACCATCTTTGTAGTTGTTGTTTTTTGTGTGTGTGGGGGGGGGTACTAATTTTTACTAAGTGACTTATTTGTGTCTGGTGAGAGATATTACAGACAGAAAATTTGATAGACTTATAGAGAATAAGAGACCTGGGACCAGAATATTACAAAGACTTTTGGGATGGGTGTTGACTTGGACCAGTAAGCAACCACGTAGAATGCCCTTTTTGTTCCTCGTTTTAAGTGTTTCCATCTTACATCATACTCCATGGTTTCCCTTTGCATTTGCAGATTGTTGGAATGTACAGCATGTTAGCTGTAATTCCAAATACATAAGTTTGTGATGCTGTTGCATATGTTTGTCAGAATAGTTTTGAGGAATGCTGAACTGTTGACCTATGTTGGTAATGACGAAACGTATGACCAAAGTTTGCTAAAGCCTGTGAAATACCAAACCCAAATTATGTAAACTAGCTGTGATAAAAGCTGACTGTTTTGTCGACTCTCATCTGGGCCAAAAAATAGCATTTCTATGCGGTTAAGACTACAGCCGAATAGCATTTACGCTCTGCAACTGTGTGAGAGGAAATAATTACTATACCAGAAGGTGGCAGTAATCTACATTTGTCATTCAAAAGAGGAAATCGAAAATAGGACCGTAGATATACAACCCGTAAACAAAGCATTTTGAATATATATTATGTATGTTGATAAGTTGGTCTTTACTCTCTTCATTCCAGATGGCCATGTCGTTATGAAAATATTGGTGTATAGGAATGCTCAGGTTGATTTTGACACTTTTGTTTTTCTTCTTATGCACTAGTTTGCTAGGCTAAACAGCCTATCAAATTGATCTCTCTCACTGACTGCCCAATACCAATTAAACATGCTCAATCAGCTAAAAAGCCACTGATGGGGTCCGACTGGTGTGAATGATGTGCTGCACAAAAATGAACTGACAGATATGCTCAACAACGACCCGACTTTGGCGAAAGCCTGACCGTTGACTTAGTATATCATAGACTTAACAATGCTCGTGGAAAACACACCACTAAACTGCCTAGTATCTATAGCTATGTACGAACAACCACTCAAAAACTGCCTTAGAAAACAGTGGTGAGTTTTGTATTGCATAGGCATGCTCCACACACAATAATATACAAATCTAGTTTATGAACATATTAACCTCAGAATTCAAGTGCTACGTGCTACTGTGTAGTCGTGGATGAAATAGCAGGATGTTTCCTATGCTCAGATCAGTATGTATTGAGTTGCCACTTTTGTGTGTGTGTGTGTGTGTGTGAGTGAGTGAATATACATGCCTGAAATTTCACTTCAGTACTTCTAAATTTTATCAAACATGAATACACACTCTATTTACCCGAAAACTGCTTGAAATATGAGGAAAACTATAGAGCCTTTCTGCATAACATCATGAGTGGATGTTTTCTCATAATCGTAGTATTTCATCCCCACTATTGTTCTGTAATGTGATACGTATGTGTAGTATTTAGAAGAAGCCATGCTCGGTAGAGCAAATGCTGTTTATTTACAGCGCATCTCTGAAGTTGTACATTAGAGAAAAGCCTTCCGGGGGGAGGGGGAGTACAGGAGGGAGTGAAATGATGGCAGGGAGAGATACAGAGAAAGAGAGAGAGAGAGAAGGCAGCAGCTGTGCTGGAATTAATGTCTGCATGCCAAATTAGAAACACCATGCATCTCCGTCAGAACAAAAAAAGAGGGGGGTGAAGGGAGGGGGGTGGACGTACAGACGGATTTCTGGCACATCCTGCGGGTGACAAGAACGCTTACCACTTACCACATGTAGAGCTAAATAAAACAACAAAGCAAACTCTATAATGGGGTCACTGTGTGCAAATCAAGTCATTGCTGTGTTATATCGGACATATTACTCTGCTCAGGAATTCCCAACATACCAATCTGCATTTTAAGTGTTAAGCAGTGAGGTTTACTAAGGCAAGCATCTCTAGTGCTGTTGCTTATAATTAGGGGAAGAGATTTAAACAAATCCAATTCAATTTAATTACAGGCTTTCATTGATGGAGTGACCTGAGATACATAGAGATACCAGAATATAGGAGACTTGGGGGCAACTTGGTAAAAACACTCAAAACAACTTGACAACCACACACACTTTAGCACCTGCACTGCAATGCATGTAATCATGTATAATGTCCTAGCAATAGCATTGTAATATGGTAAGAAGAATAATCTAAAACACCTTCATAATGTCCTGCCAACAATTCAGAACACTGTTGCAGCTTGATAAAAATTACAACACCTTGGTAATCATCAGAGTCATCTTTGCAACCACATAACAACAAGCTGATATCACAGATAACAAATTTGGGTTATAAAAACAACGTGAAAACATTGTTTTGAAATGTTTTAAAAATGATAATTGTCCAGTTTTCTTGTCATGACATTATTTTAAGGATACAAAAATGTTTCTTACAACATTCTTCTAACTTTATTTAAACCCAAAATAGAATGTTATTTTAATGTTTATTTTTTAAATATTGTAAAGTTTTCTTGTTGTGATTAGAATGTTATTTAAAAGTTAAAAAAAACATTTATTTAAACGTTCAGGAAGTAGAAATAACACAAAGAAGGTTTAACCCTTTACGATTCCTGTAAAATTTGCCTAAAAAGCCTAAAAAAGGCATATCCAAATCACTGAAAAATGATTACAGAATCACTGTAAGTCTTACTGATATTGAGTAATAGCACTTTGAATACACTAAAAAAAGAAAAAAATTATTCTGCCTGCATTTTTTGTTTGTAAATAGAAGCCTGCAGATGACTATAGCTGGGAGGTATGAACTGGAAAATACATTGGGATCACAGAATGAAGCCTTACCAAGCCAAATTTTGCATTTGATAAACATTATATTAGAAAATTAGTGTTTTACACATGTTTATCTAATTTTATGTCTAGACGCTTCCAAAAAATTACACTTGGGAGACTCCAAACGACCCTTTGTTACCAACGACACATACAATGCTGTAATTCTTGAATGCTTTAATGTACAGTCATCATTTTGGGCTCTAATGAAAGGTTACACTGAGATCTATTCAATTCCTCATCCAGATTCACTGTCAATAATTGCTGACACATAGTAACTGAAGCATAAACACATTATAGTGACATTTATTTATAGAATCCAAAATGTGTACACTTTAAAATTACATATATATTTATAATCTAAATAATTGTTTTCCTATATTTCTATTTCTGTACACAGTACATTGTTTAATTAGTGGGTTTTATTCTTATATTGGTGTTATATTGCATCCCTACTGTGTTATTCCTATGTATGTCTGTACTATCATGCATGTCTGCATTATGTCAACAAAAAGTGGTCTGATAAAGACACTGATAGTACATGCTGTGTTTATTGTATCTTAAAATGGTTTACATAGTTGAATTCACACGCTGGATTCTTAAAGGGTACCGTGTTGAATCTCAGAATCACATGTTGATCTCAGAGCGTATTCTCTCGATTTTATGAGCATGTATATCAAATATTAATAAAGTTATAAAAACATTCCAGAAATATTACTTTAATAATGTTTGTCCTAACATTTATACAACTTTCAAAACATTAATGACAGTTCTGAGAATGTTAACATTCCCTGTTAGCTGGGGTCTGTTCAAAACATCACCTTTATAGCAACACTCCGACAACAACCTACATGTAACGATTCATACCACCCTAGCAATAGCATTGCAACCACTCAAAACACATTAACAATCACATAGCAACACCTACCAACAATCCATAACATCACAGCAACTGCATAACAATGAAAACACCTTGGTAACATCTAGCATTGTGGGAGTAGGGGCAAACACCTCAGCTATTTTCTTCATATAATGTAAAAATGTAGTTTTTGAGTGTGCAAGTTGGTGTGTGTATGCTGGCATTAGGTGTTTATTTGTATATACCATGTGACTGTGGGCCGGTGGGATGCAGTGACACATTGATGAAGGAGTCAGAGTGCAGAGGTGTCGGGCCACCAGTCTGAGCGTGACCCCTCGGGAGATGGCCCTGAATAACATTAGCAGCCACTGGATCAATAATGACTTTACAGGCTCTTTCGGACCGCACTGCTCTGCAGCCATGAATACACGATGAGTTTGTGTGTTTGTGTGTGCACATGCACGCACTATATATTCTGAGAATCGCTATGTATGTTTGCTCATTCTGGGTACAAGACTTTGTTTGTTACAGCTGTGTGTGTGATCAGAACATGCAGCGCTGAATGGACTTTTCTGCTTTACATCTAAATGAGAAAGTATTTGTGTATTATCCGTTTGCCAAAAAAGCATACCTTAGTTAAAGGGTGTGTGATGTTCTATGATTTATTGTTTATGCGAACGCACATGTATATAAAAGTGTTAAAGGGAAGGTGAGGAAGATGTCAACTGAAGGACGCATATGAGCAAATGGTGGGCCGGTTTTGTGTGTTTGTGTGTGTGTGTGTGTGTGTGTGTGTGTGTTTGTGTGTAAGTCTTTGTGTGTGAGGAAGCTGTCGTTAAGCAGGGTTCCATTACATTTGTTTTTCAGGTAAAGAGAGGCAAACTGTATCTATAGCATGCTCAGCATAATACGCATTACAGAACAATAGAAAATAAACAATGTGAGAATCATGCGGTAGTCAAAATTAATGAGGAAGGTAGACTATTAAAACAAACCCATTATGCTGAAGAGCTAGTCTCTATTTCCAGACGATAAGTCAGCTGCAGTTTTTTGAATGGTTTGTGTGTTGTGAATGAGGAGAGGATGCATACTTTTATGAGAAGACGCAAAAGACATAACTATACATCACAGTAGTCTTATATATTTGATCACACGTCTCCTTTTGAAGCCATGTCTAAGCCAAAGTTGAGCTAAAGCCCCCAAATGTATAGGCATGTGCATAATGATCCTGAAATGCTGATAGTTCTGAAATGATATTGCATTGCACAGAGCAATCCTAAGATAATTCTTCCTTAAGCTAGACCTTTTATAATTAACAAAAACAAACAGGAGTTTGATCATTTAGCAATAGGTTTTTCAAAATAATGAAATTATATAACACAACTACAGCACTGTATAATGAATATCTGTGTATTTCTGTAATATATTACAGTATATACATGTAATTCTGTTGTCATTAAATAAATAAATAATTATTAAGTCTAATGTACGCTATATATCAAGTTGTATAGCTTAATACGCACTACAACTAGCATACCAATTTGACAGATCAGACAAACATTGCGATTCTTATATAGAAATTTGAATTGTATTACAGTAATTTATATTAATAATAAAGAAAAGGACTTTAAAATGCAAAACAATTTTGGAAGTATCTGACAGGAACTCACTGGCATAGCATTTCAACAGTAAATGGTATTAGATTATTTTGCCCCATAAATACATGAGCTTGAGTTAAAGGGTGAAACCTGCCAATACCGTTTGACATTATCATTAAAATATTTGTCATTTAGCTAACATTTAACAACAACTGTAACCAAACAGAATCCTGAATGAAACCGAATCGATGATGATGCACAGAGCTCTTGACTGCTGCAACAGAGATGTGTAGCGTACGGCTAAGTGCTACAGATTTGTCAAGAGAAAGTACTCAACAGCAAAATTGCTAACAGCCACTCTAAGCGTGCCTAAATCGGAAAACACATACACAATCATGCAAACAACAAAGCGTAGAGCTCTCAGCTACATAATTGCTAGCGGGGAGTACTACCTTTCAAACATTTGAACTGCCACCCATTAAAACCACCGGTGGTCAATACTACACCCTTGCACTATTGATTACACACTCCGAGCCAACCTCACAGCGGGAAGGGCGGCCATTTTGGCACTTTCATTTGGGAGACCAAAAGTGCCGTTCTTTTTGTCCTCTGCTGAGACAAAGCCCTCTTATTTCTACCCGCAGTACCTCCCCACCCTCTCGTTCCCCTCTCGTGTCTGACCGAGCACCCCACATTACACATATCCCCATCACGCACCCACTCTCCCTCGACACCCCCCCGGGAGGTGACATCTGCTGGGCCGTGCTCGGCTGGTTCCAGAAGCAGCGAGCGCTAATTTCAATTCCATCATCCTCTCCCAATCAGCTCCTCTCTCCCCAGTGCAACATTAACGAGCCTCTTTCATTTGAATACGTAATTAGCCGCCCGAGCACTCTGCTTCACTAATTTCGAGACAAAGGATCGGGGGTGGGGGACAGACAGAGAACGGGGGAAGTGTGGCGGCGAAATCTGAAAAAAGAAAACATTTGCATGCCAATTTAGGAAAGGGGGATGTTTTTCCACCATGCAATAGGGTTACGAGTATTTTTAGGTCCTCTTTTTTGTGCTCTTTGTTTTATTTTCCTTGTTTCGCTCTCTTGCTAATGGTGATGCAGTTATACGGAACCCTCAGGCCATCCATATAAATGCTGACAAAACAGTCATGCTTACAAATAAGATGCATGCACACAACATACATCTGCAAACTGCGAAATATGTACAATGAACATCCCACCGGTTCGTTCCAACAAAGGTCATGAGACAGAAATCCATGAAATATGCAAATGTACATGCAGAAATCACACCTGTGTGCAATGCCTTGTGCAAAAAGCTGGCATTTTGGGATGTTGAAACGCCCTGAGGTAGTCCTCACACACCTGGAAGGTGCTAGAGGGCTGCTTTATTGCAGCTTTCACTTTTTTGCCTAATAGAATATTACGCTTGTGTTTATGTGTGAGAGATGCACACACACTCACACACACACACACACACTCACACACACACACACACACACACACACACACACACACACACACACACACACACACACACACACACACACACACACCTGTCTGTCTGGGCACAACACCTCTATGAAAGTGTGGGTGTGTGGATGGTGATATCATTGCAGTGCATATGTGTTGGTGTCACAGGCATGCGTTTGTGTTGACATGCGTGTGAGTGGTAGTATCATGGCACCATATGTGCGTATGTAACACTATCACCATTCGGAGGGTGCACACACGTGGATGTTTGTGTATTATACAGTATCTCGTAACTGTATCGCACTCGCTCTCTCTCTGGTCTCCTGCCAGCCCAGTGCTGTTGTCAGTCAACTGGAAGCCAAATGGGCTCTTTGATCCTATTAGGGCCCATGCCAAATCAACACTCCCCTCATTAGAGCCAGCACACGCCAGCTAACCGCACACACAGCCTGGCAGCACCCACCTCCCTTCTGTCCCGCAGAGAGCCGGCAGGCAGGCAGGCATTACTCTGTTTATCGATCGCCGCAGTGAAATCCTTCTTATTGATTATCTCTGATCAATCACAGGGCGGATCGTCCGTGGGGAAAATTTAGCGATGAGATGGAGATTCAGTACCAGTCTCAGAGTCATGCCATTAGTCACTGTCAGGCCACAGAGGCTCTTTATTACTGCTCTTCACACAGGACTGCTGTCAATCACTATGGTTGAAAGTGCCTTTCTGTGCTAGGACACTAAACTCAAACTCTTCTATTTGTTTGAACATCCCGATCAGACTGCAGTAATGCATACATTACATATTTATGCTTCATGGTAGTGTGCTGACTGCACTATACTAAAATTGTTTAAAAAAATAAATGTAGTGTAAAACACTGACTAATTCTGATTATTGGGTGCACAGGGAGGAATTTATGATGCCATGTTATAGAAACAGCTTGCTACCACACTACAGCACCACAGTGAAAAAATACTTTGGAACGACTTAAAAAATACTTTAATTTGTTCAAACTTGACACTTTGATTTAATATATATATAAACATTCATAATATGGTTACATAATGTAAATTATTATTATAAGGACCATCCCATACTAATTATATTTCTTTAGACACAAGCCACAATTTTAATTAATGTAGGTCAATATTTTTTATTTATTTCACAACAATAAAAAAACTATTCAATGTTTAATTTAATATGATTAAAAACAACTTCAAAACATCTTAACGTTTATTGTGATGTCTTTTTAAAATATCCATTGTATGTTATGTAAATAAAAATTGTTATAATAATACATTCATAAAAGTTATTAATCACAAAACCATAATAAATTATATAATATAATAAAGCTAACCAGTATGTGTTCTGCACACCAACAATCGTTTGTCAAGCAAAAATACTATTTACACAATTATAATCTTTTAAATCCCCCTTTGGGGAGTATGTTTTTATTATTTATTTAATATTAATTTAAGTGTTTTTCTTTATTCAAACTCAAGTATTCAACGTAAAACCATGCTTTTTGATTAGACCAATAAAATAATGCATTTTAAATTAATGACACATCCTTTTACTTTTTACAGTTCATTTCTACCTCCTATTTATATTTATACAATACACATTATGCAAATTTTCTGGATGACCTCTTCCTCTAAACATGCAACATAGAACAGATCACAATGTAAGAAATAATGTATCCCATAATTGCCTTTAATCATGTGACAATGTAGCATACTATGATCTTAAATGTTTATTGTTGCACACCGCATTATGTTTACTTACATTTATTTTAACAGTATGAAGTAGTAGACAGAACCGTATGCAGTGTGCAAGTATTCCATTCTAATCTTGTTGTCTTTTACTTCAGGACTAAAATACTTCACACCTTTAATATTCAATTATGATTACTAATGTTATAAATATGTATATATACTGTATATATATAATTATATATATTTTTGCAAACAGTCTTCACTGAAGAAACTGAAGAGACAGAGAGGGGAATGGGAAATTGTGTTCACCTTTCTCTCTTTTCAGTGGGCTCCAGGTGACACTCAGATGTTATTGACCTGTCCAAATCAGAGGTGGTGACCCACATCTCATGCTTGATGACCTTTCTACAGAGAGGAGACTGACATCATTCAGAGTGTTATTTACAGCAGCGGTCTGACCTCTCACTATGACCCGCGGGGTGCACTGAGTGCCTGCAGAGAGAGTAAATGGGCCTGTCTGTCCTCAGGGACGGGCTTCACAAGTCCCAAGTTGATTCCTTATAGCTTCTTTCTGTCTTTTCTTAGCACACATACACATAAACACATTCACACACACACTAGGGACTTCACACTGATATCTATTGTTTTTATATTAAGCTAATTTCATTTGCTATACACAAACTTTTTTTTAACCCAACCACTTACGGAAACCTTTTGACATTTTTAATTGTATTAAAAAAACTCCCTTTTTAATGCTGTTTTCATTATTGTCTCAGCAACGCATATCACATGGATTAAAGATCAAGAAAGGAAATCAAAGGCCCCATGCATGCACAATAAAACGAAATCTATTACAATCACATACATTTCTGTTGAGCATATGAACACAATTGCCAGTCAGTGTCATTTAGATTAGTCATCGGCACATTAAAGCCTTTACAATCACAGATTTTATCATCATAAAAACAAAGTCCAGATACGATGCAAGTAAGGGATTTATTTTTAGTGTAAACATCTTCAGTGATTATTAAAGGAGCTTTTGTGAGTGTGCAGAATTTGCGCTGAACTGAAGTAATTGAACATGGGGAATGATGGGGAATGCTATTTGCTCAATTTCAATACAGAATTTATTCATTACTTGAATAAACATTTTGCGGTAACATTGTATACAGTGCAGTGTACAGTGGCACTAATATGCATTAATTCATGCTTAACTAATGCAGATATAATCATGAGTTAATATATAACTCATGAAAAACGAAATCATTTATTAATAGTTACTGCATCGGCAGCTAATTAACATTATATATGATTCATAGATTAAGTAATCAATAAATTGTTATTAGTTAAATGTGTCATATTGTATTAATTCCCTAATAACATATTGTATTAAAGCTGCAGTCCATAGGTGTTGCCTCTTTGTTGCCACCTCTGTTTGAAAACCTGGAATTGCAGTAACTTGTGGAATTATCTTGCTTGCGTGGGCTGTGCACCGGCAAGGCTCCAGCGCTGATGAATCTAATGTTTTGAGATAGTTGTCAGTCACTGCACTGGTGAGGATATTCACTGTTCTTCGCAATCACCGATTCTATCCTACGTCTTGGAATATATGACCCCAATAAGTATTTTCACTGTATATTATCATCTGAACAAGTAAGTAATAAGTCTGCCGCGTTTATTCAGACCAACTGAGGAAAAAAGCATTACAATAAATCACTCTACCAATGGTGATTAAATCTAACGATCGGTCAGCTCATATGACACCAAACCCTGCAAATTATTTTGTATTGTTATATATATTCTCAAATTATTAATGTAAACAACATCAACATTGCGTGACTATGGGTATAGTGTGCATTAGCGTATAGATTTCAATTTCTGTACAGTCTAATCTAATTTCATTCGAATTTCATGCTAATAAATTATTTCAACCCAAAAAGAAAATTATGCTCCCTTCGAACTGGTTTTCTTTAAAATAGCCTACAGATCTTGTGTAATACCTGGCTATCTGAAATCAGGAATATAATAACATTTCATTCACGTGTGTTTCATAAACACATAATCCTTTCTGGATTACAATCCGCTATCAAAATGATTTTTTGACATTTAATAATTCTAGCTGCTGTGAGAAAAGGCTATAAACAATCCGCCACCTGCAGGATCCTCACGTGCGATAGCCTACTAGACGGGACAACCTCTTTATGTTTACAGACGTGATGTAATGACGCAGTGCCTTGCTCAAATTTCCCACAAAAACCTACCCGTACCACTCAAATTAGAAAACATTATTATAAGCTAACCGTTGTGAATCGGGCTAAAGAAAGGCGATACATATTGAACACTGACTGGTTATGTTCTTGATCAAATATTGGTTTCGGATCATTTTTAACCAAAGAAAGTTATGGACTGCAGCTTTAAGTAATAGTGTAAATTCATGTTTTAATTACGACAATGGGACGAAGCCATGCATTGCACATTCCAGTTGTCTGCTTTAATTAATCATTAGCTAATGATTTGCAAATATATAATTATGTTATGACTTTACATGTTGAGGCGCATGACTAACTAACGAATCCTAAATCCATAACCACAATTATATATTACTTAACAATTAGTTAATATTTCTGTGCCTCAACATGTAAAGTAAAGTAAAGTAAAGTAAAGTGTGTGTGTGTATATATATATATATATATTTTAGTTGGCCTAATGGATAGGCGTTGGACTTGAAACCCGAGGTAACCCAAGGTTGTGGGTTCGAATCCTGCTCTGAAAGGAAGTCCATGACTGCTCCCCGGGCGCTGCACAGTCGGCACAGTACACTTGGATGGGTTAAATGCAGAGAACACATTTCACTCCTCATTATACTCTGTATAATTGTGTATGTGACAAATAAAGCTCATCTCATATATATATACATATATATATATATGCAATAAAATATATATATATATATATATATTAGGGGTGCATAGATTCCTTTTTTAATCTAGATTAATCTAGATTAATTTTGAAATTAATCTAGATTAATCTAGATTAAAATGGCTCATTTGAATTCTAAGGCATTCAGAATATGTGTGCTACCCAAATAATGGCTAAAAGTAAGTCTTTGAGCGGGTTTCTCAAGCCAGGTGGCGCATTAGACCAGTGGCGCATCTCCTGTTTTCCAAAATGCATCACAAACTGCTTGAGAAAGCTGTTCTACTATGATAATTGGTGATGAAAATAAACTATGTTCAATAAGATGTACTTGTGTTTACTAACTGTTTATTCAGTTAAACATGACTTTTGAACTGTAGGGATACACAGAGGTCGTGATGAACTGTTTACAGTTTCCATTGGGAAGCTTCTTAAAATGACCTTTCCCTGAAGCAAACCCGCGGCTTCATTGCTGCATCCATGTTAGCACGTCACGTCTGATGTGGTAATTTCACAGTAACGTTAGGCATACACACAGGTTGAAGCAGAGGGTGACACGGAATGAATTCTCAAGTTCACATGAGACCTAAAGCGCATCCTGTTTGCTTAAAAGCGCAACGTTTTCGTTGTTATTCTGAGTGCACACAAAAAGCGTAGAGTCTTTACACAGATTCGAAAGATGTATTAGGCTACTTTTATCTGTATGACCAAAATGACGGAGATTTTAAGAGCAAGTAAACCGAGCCTGTCCTGCAGCAAACGCGCTTCCACACAAACACTTCAATAGCGCACATTTCTCTAGGTTAACATCATATTGAGCGGCCATGTAAAGTTGCTACTACATACATATTTCAGATGAAAAGCCATATTTGAGGTTGATGAATGATAGGTGAGCGTTTGGATGTCCTGTCGATTGTATTACCACACAAGACCAGCCGTTAACAATCTGTTCATCACGGACTGCGAGCCTCTAGTTCAAGACCGTTCTCGCCCCTACAGTGCAATTCGGCTAGGTATACATCCGCGCTAAAATATCAGGGTGAAAGTCATCATAGCTTGTGTAGTATAGACCCAGCTCCCAACCCAACTTTGAGAATAGATTAAGCGATATTTTTTTTATCGCCGATAAGAGTCTCACGTTAACGCAGCACGTTAACGCCGATAAACCCACCACTAATATATATATATATCATTGTGTGGATATTTGGTCAAAAAATACTTTACAACCCCATTCACATACACAGACATATGTTCACATATAGATATATTGGGTTAGTCATTTCCTTTTTAACAGTATGTTTAAAATATATGTTACATGTTTTCATAATCAAGACATTTGATAATACATGTTTTCATAATCAAGACATTTGATAATCTACTAGTAGAATGATTCATTATTTGTTGTTTTATTATGTTGTCATGCAGTATTTAGGGTGTTCTGTTCTCATCCCCAAATGAACTATGGGATTTTTTTTACTGTTTATTAACCTCCTATTTTTTAGTCAAGAAACTAAGTTTGAATGCTTAGAAAAACACTTTAAGAATGACATCAGAGGTTTTGCTGAATTTATACATATATCTATTGAATCTGTCTGGTGAGCTTACTAGGGTACAAATGCCAAACAAATGATACAGATTCAAGGATTAAAGGTTTTATCCGTCACATACTCAATTATACAGAATATAATCAGCAGTGAAATGTAAGTCAGGTCCGCTCAAAGGACAGTGCAATTATATGTAACACAACACAAGAGAATATACATAAGTATAGCTAAAAAGAGAAAAAATAAGAATAAAAGAATAAAGGAATAAAAATGTGCAATAAAATAAAATGTGCAGGACAGTATACTGTAGACTTAATAAATAATAATAATAATAATAATAATATAAGCAGGGATACACAAAGACCTGTGTAAAATGATTTTTGTGGTTCTCTTAGCATCAGGAAAGAAAGAGTTAATCCAGCTCCGGCATGTTGTCTCTGCATCAGTGTACATTATATACTCTTCATTTGCATACTGCAGCGCGAGCTCAATTAAAATGAACTTTTAATTTCTTAAAAGTAAATTAGTTTTGCATGTGATGCGTGCAAATGTCGGGATAATGGGTGCTTTTTAATGAGTGCCAAAGCTGAGCGCATCCGATAAACTCCAGAAGAGGGAGGGGGGGTGAATCGAGTCAGGGGACGCCACGCTCAGAAGGACTGCACCATCACTTTCCCTCTCAGCATGCCTCTCTTCTCAGTGTGACCTCAGGGCCAGAGGTGGCCTTTGTGCAGCGAGAGGAGCTGATGTCACAGGCTGAACAGGTGCACACGGAGAATGGGTTTCGTTGTTGTGCTGCCACGGCTGCATAAACAAACGTGCACTCTTGCCCATCCACTTGCCGCCCTGAGTTGCCTTTGTCGTCCGCCTGAAAATGTCATTGAGTACACACACTCACACATGATCAAATACACACGTTAAAACGCATTGGCAGATTGTTTGTTGCTCTCTTGATGGGATATTCATGAAGCTGACCCCGCAATACACACTAACAGACATAGCAGTAGCAGAGTGTTTGTTGCTAGCTCAGCTGCAGGTGTGTTCAGTATTGGTCTCCATGGTCCGCAGATCCAGGGAAAGAGCGTCTGACTGAGCAAGGCCTATTAGAAATTTCACTTATGTAGTTTTCAATGCAGTGAATCCATTTACATGTATGAATTTTGTCAGACACCATAATTTTATGAAGCTACAAGAATGATTTTTGTGCGCAAAGAATAGTAGTATCAACTGACACTCATGTATATTTTACAGCATTAGTTGAGATTTTTTGGTCCTTGAGAAAATTTGGCATGTACTGTATCTGATATATATATCTAAAGTTTATGATATTGAATTGAATAAAATTGGTAATCGAATCGAATCGCAAGCTTGTGAATGAGAATCGAATCATGAAATATGTCAAAACCCAGAAAAAACAGCTATATTCCAAAAGCAACATTACTCATTTTCATTTAACTTGAAATACTAAAATAACTAAAACTGAAAATGTAAATAAAATCATTAAGAACAAATTGTCAAAAACACAACAAAATTGCTAAAACTAAATTAAAATAAAATATGAAAATAAATCCTCATTTGTATAAAAAATAGAGTAACACTAACTCTGTTAAGAATAAGAGGTTTCTTGAGCAGAAAATCAGCATATTACAATGGTTTTTGAAGAATCATGTTTATACTGAAGGCTGAAGTAATGATGCTGAAAATTCATCTCCGTCGTCACAAAATTACATTGACAAATATATTCAAATAGAAAACAGCTATTTTGAATCATAAAAAAGCAGCCTTGGTACAACAATAAGAGACTTCTTTCAAAAACATAAAAACACTTTTGACCACCAATGTATATCTATAAAATAAAACCCTGCTTTCCATACCCTTGAAATGCATCCGTCACACTTTTATCGGTCGAACACTCTGTCAAAGCTTTCTCTAGTGTGAAACATTCAAATTGTGTGCGCATGTTTGTGTTTGTGTAAGAGGAAGATGTTATTTTGCAGACGTGCTGCATACTATTATGTTCACAGCACGGCGTGGTGAAGGGTCTATCTATTGTTTCTGCTTGGAGACAGCCTCGCACTCACTCATTCGCTCACCCACACAACACAGCTGCACAGGCCCAGATGAGGGCGGTTGTACCTGAGAGGCAGTACTGGCGCGAGCTGCATGCTAAAACCTAATCAGCTAATGTTGATAAAGGAGGCGGGGTAGGGACATCTGTTCACACAACACAAACCTCATTTGAATCACAAGATGAAATGACTCACATCTGGTGAATTGGAAAATATTCTCCAGCTTCTCAGGCTCCTCTTCTCTCTTCTCCTCTTGACTTTTCTGTTCATCCCTTGCTTTCAGCTATGCCTGTTTTAATTTAGGTAGAAAGCTGTACACATTTTATATAAGGCCATACTGAGAGCCTTGCAGTCTGCTTGGTACACACAGAGTCCTGGTTAAAAACTATTTTTTTTCTTCATACAGAAATAGCTTATAAATGATAATATATAAAACTTTCAAGACAGACACACCTTCCAGTGCTATTGAGCAATAACATATGCTTCTGCTGAAGCCACAAGTGTTTCGACTTGAAATAATAATACAAAAAAATATATATATATATAAATAAAAATAAACTTTACATAGCCAAATACAGGTCCACCAATTAGAGAAGTCGATGTTGCTGCTGGGACAGGAATCTGAAAGCTACCCTCATGAAGCCCGCCTCCTTAACAGGGACGTGCAGATATACAATGAGGAAAAAATATATATAGGTCAAAAGATTGGATAAACTACTATTTTATATGTTTGCAAGAAGTCACTTATAGTCATCAAGCCTATATTCATTTACTTTATTAATTTACTTTATTTACTTAATGCATTTTATGCAATGTTGATTTGGTAGCAATGTTGAAAACCTGTGATACTTTTTTCAGGATTCTTCGCTGAATGAAAAGTTATATAAGAACAGCATTTATTTAAAATCTAACTTTTGTAACAATATACACTACCGTTCAAAAGCTTGAGGTCAGTATTTCTATTTATTTATTTTAAAGAAATTAGTTTTTATTCAGCAACGATTTATTCAATCAGTGAAACAGTGATAGTAAAGATTGATATTGTTAGAAAACATCTTTATTTTGAATAAATATTGTTCTTTTTAACATTTTATTTATCATTTAACCCCCAAAAGTATCACAGGTTCCAATAAATAAATAAATTAAATTAAATTAAAATAAATTAAGTAGCACAACTGTTTCCAATATTGAATAGTATGAGAGGGGCACTTTTTAATAATTTTAAAAAGGGCAGGAGCTCGAACTTACTTGCTCCTTAATAGCTTTTTTATACACCAAAAAATATCTAATGTTTTATAATGCTGATAAATAATACATTTCCTCATTACAGTTCACAGTATTTGTCTTATTTATTTATTTATTTAGTTAGTTATTTGCATGCTTTAAATTAAAGTTATGTTTCATTTTGGATATGTTTAGTTTGGTTCAATATTTAAAAATATATATATTTGTTCTTCCTTTTAAGGACTCATTGTAGACTCCTGTAATAATGTTGTACAATATGTGGAATTAATACTGTGTTTTTGGACACCTGGCTAATTTGGCACATCGCTTTTTACATGCTATGTAGCAAAGAGTTAAGCATATATACTCTATGGGCATGAGGTTATTTTTTGGAGGTTATTTTTTGGCCACAACGCAATTACTGTGGGTGTTGCCAGTAAGTAAACAAAAGCATATTGCCACTCATCCGGTGTCAGGTAAAGATGCAGCTTACATATTTTTATACATTTTTCAGATTGTTGTCATAATAATCATTACACAGATCAGCCACAACATTAAAGGCATTTTGGTCCCCCTTTGTGCTGCCAAAACAGAACTGATGCATTGATTCATGCCCTGCGTCCCAATGTGCATACTATCCACACAATCTGCCCTAACTATTATTAAAAATGACTAATATAACATAGAATTTAGGATGGATAGTATGCACATTGGGATGCAGACATGGACTCCACAAGACCTCTGAATATGTCCTGTGGTATAGAGGTCTGCATGGGCCACAAATTCCATTTGAATTTCGAACTTCAAACTTAAAAAAAAAAAAAACTTCGGAAAGTGTTGCAGAACAATTTACATAAATGTATCCTTTTCAGTATGCGTTGTGAAGGAAGAGAACGGCATCGACTGTTGATGGTTTCAGCGCCGTCCTCCTCTGATTAAAAGTTAGTCCAGCAGCACTGAAGTTTCTCTCGCTGCTGCTACTACTTGCAGGGATGCTGAATATTCTATGGGCCAGACTTGACAGTAATGGGAAAATGCCGCTGTTGTTTTTCCACCAACCCAAGAGATCCCGCTCCTCTTCCATGTCGTGGTTGCGGCGGATGTATTGGTGAACTTCATCAACAGTTTCAGGGGCACGTTCACCCACTCTTCAAACTCTGCCACTAAAGTCTTGCTTCTTTTACTTACCAGTTCAACAGCTGGCTCGCCACGGCTGGTAAAGTTAGCTATCCGACGCCTGGATTCTTTGTGGATATCCTCTCTGTCAGGTTGAGACAGCATGCGAAGTTGACAGAAGTTTAGCCACAGAAATATGGCAAATTTACGCAGCGTCTCGATTTTGATTTTGCGATTCAGCCATTCGAGATGTCGCTCACGAATAATTGCCTGGTGTGGACTGTCTAAAGCCAGAGGCCTGCAGTGGCGCTTAAGCCGCTCATGCCACAAAACAATCAGGTTAAGTGTGGGGTACTGGTCTCCCTCTAGTTCCCTCTGAGCCTGGTAGAATGGGCAAAGAAAATCTAGCAGGAACTCCAAGACATCTGGCGGTTGTCAAGTTTTTCAAGAAGCTCAGTGTATACTTCTTTAATCGAATCCAAGGTAAGGAACATGGTGCTGAACCTGGTATCCGACATTTGTCTGACAGTTTTTGTTAACTGGTTTATTATACCGGTTTGCTTGACGTATGCCTGACAATCCAGCCGATGATACGGTGCGAGTGCAGCAATCATGTTTGATCACTGATCAGTGACCCAGACGACTTTGTTCATAACACAAGCATCAAATTCAAGTACAGAAATGAGCTGACATTGTAATTCTCTCCGTATGTTGTCACCGGTTTTCCATGTCATCCATGGAACCCGAAGCCCGAGAGTTTTTCGGGACGCGTCGGGTCGGGTCGGGTCGGGTCGAGTAGCGGACCACTACTGTGGTATCTGGCACCAAGACATTAGAAGTAGACCCTTTAAAGCAGGGGTGGGGAACGTTGATCCTGGAGGGCCACTCTCTTGCAGAGTTTAGCTCCAACCCTAAAAAACCCTGGAAAAAAACACCTAACTGCATCCTGAAGACCTCGATTAGCTGGTTCAGGTGTGTTTGATTAGGGTTGGAGCTAAACACTGCAGGGACACCGCCCTCCAGGATCAACGCCCCACCCCTGCTTTAAAGGGATAGTTCACCTATCCCTTAATTCAAAATTACCCCATAATTTTCTCACCCTCAAGACATAGGTGTTTATGACCTTCTTTATGACTCGACAGTCAGAGTTGTATTTCAAAATTTTCAAGCTCTTTTAAGCTTTATAATGGCAGTGAATGGTGGTTAAAGGGGTCATCGGATGCCCATTGTTGATATGATTCTTTGGGTCTTAATGAAAAGTCTGTAACATAGTTTGGTTAAAATTTCTCAATGGTATAAAACAACACAATTTTTACCTTGTCAAAAACAGCTCTGTCTAATGCAAGCTGTATTCTTGCATTATGCTTTAAATGCAAATGAGCTCTGCTCACCCCGCTACTCTCTTCCGAAACATTCTCTGAGAGAAACTTTAAAGGGTTACCTCACCCCAAAACTCAAATTTTGTCATTAATCACTTACCCTCATGTTGTTCCAAACCCGTAAAAGCTTAATACGTCTTCGATGGGAGTAAATCATGGGGTAGTTTTCATTTGTGAACTATCCCTACAAGTTAAATGAAAATTGACTGTTTAATCTTGTCATTTTACATTATTGACACTATTTTCCTATTTTGATATAGGAAAGTTGCTTTGACACAATCTGTATTGTTAAAAGCACTACATAAATAAAAGTGACTTGACTTGACACGTTGGGATAAAAAAAAAAGTGTGACCTCCATGGATTGGATTTGTTGGTCCAGCAGATCCTAGCTCAGTCAGATCGGAATCTGGGGAATTTGGAGGCCAATGCAATACCTTGAACTCTTTGTCATGTTCCTCAAACAATTTCTGATTTTTTATTTTTATTTATAGCAGGGTGAATTTTCTGAAAGAGGCCACTGCCATCAGAGAAAACATTGCTATAGAGATGAATATAGTCTGCAACAATCTTTAAGTAGGTGGTAAGTGGACCCAAGTTTCTCCAGCAGAACATTTCCCAGAGCATAACGCTACCTCTGCCAGCCTTCCTTTATCCTATAGTGCATGACCCGATGCTGGTTTACCAGTTGTCCTTACTTGCACAACTTTTGGTTGGTACTAACCACTGTGTGCCGGAAACAGACCACAAAATTTGTCGTTTTGGAGATGCTATGACAAAGTTGTCCAGCCAGCACTATTTGGCCCTTGTTAAAGTTACTCAGATCTCTTTCCAATGCATGAAATTCAAGAATTGACTATTCACTTATATCCCACCCCTGGACAGATGCCTTTGACTTCACGGGTCAGTGTTTTTTAATTCTGTGGTTTATTAGTGTATATTCATATGAATGAGTTCTGTATACTGAATACTGACTTTCCAGACATACTTAGATAAAGAAATGACTCCTGACATTTTTGTATGCAATATTCATCTAGCAGTCAGTGGCCCTGTTTTCATGCTGAAGGGAATTCTCATAGGTTTTATGACTATATAAAAGCACACCTGTGCTAGTGGGACAATGTTCATTTGTGTTGAATGCTAACTGATGCTGCTAATAAACAAATACATGTCGATCACCAAAATTGAACAGATTGGCCTTACCCTTGGCATATGGGAAGGTTTCATTTTAATCATTTCCACATTCTTTGTTAAGATAAACAGGAGTATAACTGGGATACTTACAATCCCAACAACACGACACATCTAGCACGTGTATGTGTATGCCACTGATTCAGTTTTGTTCCCAACTGGAGGAGGGGAAAAAATTGAAGATATCTCAAGAAAGTAGGCAGTATTGTGCATTCGTTGGTTCCAATTTAGCTTATGGTCCATCAATTAACATCTTGTTAAGTAAAAAGCTGTGTGTCTGGGTGGCACTCACATAGGTCTAAAAGACCCTAAATCACAATTAATTGAATCCGACTACGCCACCTTGGAGCGCCAGTGAAATACTCAGAATAAGGGCACAGGTACGTTTTACCAATTGAGGGCAAATAAATAAAATATAGTGAGACGTGAGTGTTAATACAAAAATACACTTTATTATAAGAGCATCAATAAAACCCAGGAAACCCCACAAGAGTATTAAAATAATTATCCAGGGCCTGGCTTAGCGGGAACAGGGCAGGCCGATGAACACATCTGACCCTTCCCAAGTCATCCACTGGTGCGATAGCGTATACTGCCCCACTTTCCTTGGGTGATTTTACAACCTGATACACCAACGGGTTTCAAAGGTCCTGAACTTTATGGCGACCTCTAACGCCATACTCGCGTAAATAAACTAACTGGCCTTCCCTCAGTGGTGCATCACGGACATGGGCATTGTATTGCGCCTTACGGTGACCAGCAGCAGTTTCCAATTGTCCCTGTGCCCCCTCAAAAGCCACCTGAAGCCTGGACTGATGTCCCCTCATCCACTCATGCACACTACCAACCCCAACCTCCTGGACTCTACCCAAAAGGAAGTCCACCGGAAGTCTTGGCTCTTGCCCGAACATTAAAAAATATGGGGATTTGCCAGTCGTTGGCGGCCTGGCACCAGTCACACTCTTGACACATTGTATCACATCCGATGTCAAACCAGGCCAATGGCAGCATTACCGCACCAACTCAGTGGTGCGTTCAACCCCTTGGTGCCCATGCTCCTGGTGAAGCAGTGTCAGTACTTCGTGATGCAATAGTGATGGTAACACCACCTGCAGCACCTCTTCCCCACCATTTGAGCGGAAGACTCTGCAGTGCAAGACACCGTCCTTCTTATCCAACCGGCTCCATTAGCGTAGCAGATTCACCACTGCCCTGGGCAGCTGCCTACGCTCCTCGGAACTAGGAGGCACCCTACACCTCCAAAACCTTAACACTTCACCTATGACAGGGTCCTCCTCCTGCAATAACTGCGTATCCACAGCCAGCAAATTTAGCTACCAGGCGGTGCAGAGGAGCCACCAACTTGGCGAAACCCTCTACAAAATGCCTATAACTGGCAAAACCCAAGAACGTCCAGAGCTCTGCCACCCCCGTAGGGCGCTGCCACTGCTTCACTGCCTCTATCTTGCTTGGATCTGTCGACACCCCTTTGCATTACTTTGCATTACATACCCCAGATAACTTACCTCTTGCTGGAAAAACATACACTTAGCCAATTTAGCCTTCAACCCCTCTCGCTCCAGCCAACTCAAAACCACCTCTAACCTCTCTAGATGTTGTTTCACAGAGGAGGAAAACACCACTATGTCGTCCAAGTACAAAAGAAGATGCCTGGGGCATTACAGAACGGCATACGGTTCCATTCAAAAAGACCAAAAGGTGTACAAAAGGCGGTCTTGTATTTATCCCCCTCTGTGACTGTTACCTGGTTGTACCCACTAGCGAGGTCCATGGTAGAAAACCACCGGGCCCCTGTCAGCGAGTCCAAGGTTTCCTCTATCCGCGGCATAGAGAAAGCATCTTTTACAGTTTTGCATTCAGCTGGCGGTAGTCTACACACATACGCAAGGTGCCATCCTTCTTTTTGGTCAAGACGATGGGGAAGCGTAAGAACTACGGATACTTACCCTAACACATCTGTAAGAAACAAATCTGTCATTAAGGCATTTTAAATTTAAAACATTTGACCTTCTGTTAAAAATAATAGTTCATAATCCATAATAAAGCTTCCTCCAGTTAAAAAGTCTGTCCCTTGTTGTCATCAAAATCCACCTGTATATTTGTTTTGAATAGTTTTGGTCTTTATCACTTGAGAAAGCAATATTGGAGGACTTTTTTTTGCCAGAAACAAAGGTTTGAAGTTTAAAATGGATGATAATGAATATATTTATAACAAACATGCAACGTTTTGCTTCACTGGAGTCGTGTGGATTACTGGTGGATTGTTATGATGTTTTTATCAACTGTTTGAACTCTCATTCTGACGGCACCCATTCACTGCAAAGGATCCATTAGTGAGCAAGTGATGTAATGCTAAACTTCCCCAAATCTGTTCCATGATGGAACTAACTCAAAAAGCACCATAAAAGTACTTTACGTAATTTGTGTACTATATTCCATACCATACTATTGAGCTCTGAAGCCATATGATAGCTTTGTGTAAGGAACAGGTTATAATTTGTGGCAGTATTAACTGCAAATATTTCCTTGAAAAATCTTGCTGGAAATCCTCCTCAAATACCCCCACAGTCTGTCAAACATCCCTGCTTCAAGCATGGCAATATGGTAAGTTGGTTAATAATATTTTACCTGAAGAACACACCAGTAAATCACAATGACCCCATTTCCACAATATGTATATTACACAATAATATACACTGCTTTAGATGCAATAATGATCTGACATGTTATTTAAACAATGTATCAAGTGTATATAATGATTTGACACTTTCCATAAACTATAGATGTTATTTAGGTTAAGTTTATACTGAAGGTAATTTGTTTTATGCAATAACATATTTTCCATACCATGGTTTTTAGGAGTGAACCGCGTGACGGTAAGTAACTTTCTAAACCTTATATTAGAGGATTATAATAGTTTGTAATAATTTTAACTGCATGAATTCATACATAACTTTACTCCCACCATGTTGGTAGTTTTACAGCTCTTCTGACTGTTCTGCTAAACTTGGGAAAAGTACCAAGAAAACACATATACATTTTCACAAGCAAGCTCAGGGTTCACTGTGTGTAGTAAATGTACATATAATTAATAAAGTGATTGCCATAGAGACAGTAATCATAGCCATATATTTGTTTGGAGAGTAAACTGCTGACAAGGAGGACGAAGCTAAAGCTTGCTGTCCAAATTGTCACTGTTGGAGTTGGATTATTGTTTTAGTTGACTACAGTCACAATTCAGTTTTCAGGTTTTTTTCTTCTTCTTGGAAATTATGTTCTGTGGTAATCAACTGTCTGACAGAAATTATGTCCAATTGGTATTGAATAATATATTGAACCTAAAGTATTTATTTCTCGAAATTGTATATATATAAAAAACGCTTGCTGCTTTTTATTTTAAACCTCTTCCTAGACCCAAATTTTCACATTTGAAAATCTATCATTATCACAATTTAGAGACTGTGATAGCCCAACAAAAACCTGAGTGAACTGAACACAAAATTATTCTGTGACAAATACATTTATATCAATTATGTATATAACATATATCAAATTAAACATCGGTATTCCCCTGTGATGTACAGTATGTCCATTCTTGGACAAATTACCTGGTGAGACTGTCTAATTTTAATAAATAATATATAATTGCTCAAAGACAAAAACCTTCATAGAAAGTAAAATGTTTGTATATTTACTATAAATGTATTATTTCATTTATTTTGATCAAATATCAGTTTTAATTATCACTTAAAATAAAACAGATTTTTTTATGTTAAATTGAATCTACTTACTATAATTAATAAAATGAATAAATCCCACAATAATTTTTGAAATCAGCAAAGCTAGCCAAGTAGCGTTCAGCACATTGACACGGTGTCAAGTGAAAATTATATTTAAACAAAATTGTTTCTTTTCATTTTTCCTTTGGGGACTGTTGTTTGCTTTTGTGACGAACTGAACAAAACATGTTTAAACCGGAAAATATGATTTTCAACTAGCTCAATATAAAATTGCACTTTAAATTAATAAAATAAACACCCATTTCCCTTTTTTGGTGTAGTATAAGAAAGATCCAAATATGTGTGGTATTTAAAATAGGCCATGCATCCCTGCACAGCCCTGTATTAACACACACAAGACATTATCCACATCAAACAATGACCAACTGAGCTTAAATTAGCTTCCGTTAGAGACAGGAAGGTGCATTAAAGGTTTCTCTGCTTTTCTCCCCCTTAATATGAGTGGTGAATTATGAATGGCCTGGTCCATCTCCCCGGGCAGTGAGCCCATCGTAATTGCATCCTGGACAGCTGGCGTGTGGTGGCTGTGTTTGGCTCCATCTGTGAGGGGACCGGGGACATGTGTGAGGATGCACCACACATGAGAATAGAAGAATATGAGAGAACACAAAGACACATTTAACATACATACACAAAAACTGCAAGGTGTTTCTGACCGTAATGCATGCACATTAGAATCAAATCTATAGAGAATGTCATTAATGCATCATCTAGTGCTTTACGTGGTGGTCAAGATTCTCTTACTGTGTGCGTGCAGTGTATATATGTTTGTGTATGTGTGTGTCTGTGTTTGCATGTGTGGCGTTTGGGCGTGCATATTTTCTTTGTACATGAGCGGTGATTAGCACAGCTCTGCCAATCACTGAAATTTACATTAAACCTGAAATTAATTTCATACTTTTTTCTCTCTTTAATTATGCCGACATCTGCTGTGAAGCTGAGCTGCGCACATGAATTTTAATAACTGTGTGTTTTTTTCACCAATTCCCTCTGAACTTTGGGGGAAAACGGCTTTGTTCGTGATGTTTTTACCCCTCATAGAACACAAAGAACTGTTGGAGGAGAAAAGACATGATCAGTTTGTCTGTCTCCTTCCTCTAATTCACACTGCACTTTTATCATCAGAGCATCTTATATGAAAACATTACTCATATAAATTATTTCTCCTTTGTTCATGACGAAAAATAAAAGGAAGCTTTTATGCATATCATGGTCGTTCTATGATGTGTGCTTTTTACCTTCTCAAGCTAAACTGATATATTAATTATGGCTGTCAGTATAATGTGATGCAATTTAAAGCGATTCATAGTATCAAGAAAAATGTGATAAAGATTAAAACATGCCCCTTGACTTTCATACCATTAATTCAACCAATTCATGCTTGAAATATCAGTGTCATGGTGTGATGCATTTGTAACTATAGTTATCTGAATAAGAAGAATGGTTTGATATAACTACGCCTACAGAAAGGTAACAGGGTTACTTGTTTTCAGTTCACAGCAGGGTTATTATTTTTAACTAAAAGTGAAAACAACTTAACTAAAACCACTTAAAACATTACTTGAAATAAAGTAAGCATTAACCGAAATCAAATAATGTAACTAAGCTGAAGTCACATAACTTAATAAATTACAAAAACACAACAAAATTATTGTTCAAAAATTTCACTAAAATGAAAATGAAAACAGAACATTTAAAAATACAATTTATTTCTATATTAATATAATATGGTAAAAAATATTATAATACCATATATCGATACTGAAATAACACTGGATCAAGAATGTAATGCAAATGTTTCTACAAATATCGATAATAAATACATATCAAATAAAAATACAAATATTTTTGATTCAGCTATCATTTGTTTACTATAGAAAAACATGGGTTGACAATTTAATAGCATGCCTTACTGACAGGCATTGAAAAAAGTGAAGTTAAAGTGATAAAAATAAGAGATATTTACTTCTTGAAAGGATGGTAAACCTGGTGAAACCTTGATGAAAACCTGGTGACACAATTTTTAATATAGAGTAAAATGTACAGTATTTTGTTGTTGTTTAACAATGGCACTTTAGAAACACAATGTTGAAAAAAGCCACAACAAATGATGAAAAAATTAAGAAAAAGAAAGTAAACAAACTGAAAATAAATGTTATCATCAATTGATGTTTTCCATACTGCAAAAAAATTTATACGTTTCTAAAGTTGTCAGTTATTACATTATCAGTGATTACATTAAGTCATTATTTATGTGTTATTAAGGGACTCAAACACACCAAATATCATCCGTTTGGTATAATGACCCACCAGATGTTCCACTGAAGACCATATTTATAGCAGCTTGACCTGTCCCTCTGCTGAGCTCAAGCACATATAACATAGTCTGGGCTAAAGAATCACAGACTGTTATTCACTTGCTCAGCTGGGTGCTCTGTGTTTAGCGGAGCTTCATCTGTCTTCATATCCATGTCATCTCCTAACAAGTGTTTAAACAGGGCACCTGCCCGCTGCTTCAACAAAGCCACCAGGCAGACAGCCTCATCTCTCCATGAGCCTGATTTACCCTGCTGTGGACGGGCCATCATTCATCACATACACTAACACACACACACAACTAACAGATAATACTTACAGGACAACAGGTCAGCTGCTGAGTCACCCCACACTGTAGGCTTTAATAAAGCTGTGTTATTTTATAAATGCTTATTAGCCACATAACCTAAGGTCATACTGAGACACGAGAACATAATATATAACACACATAATTCAAAACATAAACATGCTGTGCATGTAAAAAAACAAAACAAATGGGAAAGAGAACAGCTTTTGTATACATTTTATTTTATACTGATTTTCTTTTTTTCTAAGCCTGCTAAAGTTAATGTTTGAAATAAATTTTACACATAACACCATGTTTATGTTTAACATACATAACACAAATAACACATTTACCTAATCTGACATTACAAGCGTTTCATTTAGTACACCATTTGTCAGTAAAAGAAGGATAAACCTTGTCTAAGAAAATCCTTCTTAATGGCAGTTTTATTTAGAAATGTGTGCAGTACTACTATGCAAAAACCTGGGTCTTATTCACAAGTGTGTGTGTGTGAGAGAGAGAGAGAGAGAGTGAGTGTGTGTGTGTGTGTGTCGTGCGGTGCGTGTGTGTGTGTGGGCATGTTTATGTGGTTTATGAGGACACAAATTTGTATAATGACATGGGTATAACATAGGTATTACAAGGAGAAGGTGATTTATGAGGACATTTTCAGTGTCCCCATAATTTAAAACGCTTATAAATCATACAGAGTGAGTTTTTTTGAGGGAAAATATAAATGCACCGTCTCCTGTGAGGGCTAAGTTTAGGTGTAGGGTAGGTGTAGGGCAATAGCACATACAGCTTGTACAGTATAAAACCATTACGCCTATGGAAAGTCCCGTAAACCATAAAACCAACATGCGTGTGTGTGTGTGTGTGTGTGTGTGAGAGAGAGGAGAGAGAGAGAGAGAGAGAGAGAGAGAGAGAGTGAGAGAGAGAGAGTGTGTGTGTGTGTGTGTGTGTGTGTGTGTGTGTGTGTGTGTGTGTGTGTGTGTGTGTGTGTGTGTGTGTGTGTGTGTGTGTGTCATAACATGCCTTTGCTGAAAATGTGCTCACCCCTATAAGTATATGACTTTTTTTCTTCATCGGAGCAAATGGATCCTCTGGAGTGAGAGGGTGCTGACATTCTAAACAGCTGATAAGAACATCACAATAATCCAAGTAATCCAAACCATTATAGATATAAGACTCATATTTAGCCAGAAGCAATGGTTTAAAGTTGAAAACACAGCATTTCACTTTACAGAACTTGAATTGATGGACTGGAGTCATGTAGATTACACTCTTAAGAAAAATGGTTCTAAACAGTACCAGAAAAGGGTTATTCGGTTTGTAACAATAGCAGAACCCTTTTTATAGGGTTCCATACAGAGCCATGCTTTGAATGTTCTATATAGGACCTTAATGGTGTTATAAATAACCTTTTTAATTATATTTTTCTTTATTATTAATATGTCATTAATTATATAATTAATGTCAGCATTATTTGTATATATTATTTATTAATATATTTTTTTTACCCCTCTATCTGCCTGGTCTTATAATCTATCTTACCTATCTTATATCTTATAATATACTTGTAATATCGTATCATATAAGTGTCTATTATGGTTTTACATCAAATCAACAATGTCAATATTATTATATGTGAAATTGTAGCAAAAATGACAGTGTTCTAAAAACTGTTATTAGAAGAATATAATGAATGACAATGGACATTGAACATAAATAAATGCTTAAAAAAGTAAAACAAAATAGAACTTCAAATAGTGTATTGAAGACCAAGCTCCAGTAAAATCTTTTCACAATTCTCTATGATGCCTTTAAGTTAATCGTTGTCTGTAATTTGGTGTGATTGAATGACAGTTTCTCTCTGCAGATGATCAGGTTGTAGCATCTGAAATGCACCATTGATTTTAGATACAATGTGTCTCCTTTCATTTGTTTATGTGAAAACAATTGTTTATGAAGGCCAAACGTAGAATGTGAAGCACTTCACAATGTTAAAAGGAAAAAGAAATATAAAAGTCATGGGGTAGCTGGGTATGTTTATGCATAAACCCCAGTAAGATAAAATCGAACAAAATGGATCATAATTTCAATATCTTTGTTACTTACTTAGTGAGGAAAAGGAGAGTATTCCTAACTGAATAGAGCTGGTCACACGTACATGTTCTCTTAAACTAAAAAAGAAAAGACGTAGAAACAGCAATTAGTATTTGAAAGTTATCATTTATAGACATTTTAAGAAATAAATGATTTGATAAATGACCTGTTGAGAGTGTTGACAGTCTGTGTAGTTGGATGGCTGAGCTCCAGATCTTAGAGTGTATCCTCGGTTAGGACTTCACATTAAAACAACAACAATAACCACAACAGCAGCATGTTTTGTGAATTAAGTAGGTTTTTATTGACATGCAAAATTGTCAACGCTCATAACAACAGTTAGCTGAATACATTGATGAATGACAATTGACAATGAACATGAATAAATACATAAAGAATTAAAACACAAAATAAGAACAAAAAATAGATGTGATGAAAATCAAGTTTCAGTGAAACAATCACATTCCAGTCAATATGATGCCTTTAGGTCCATTATTTTGCTGTGCTTAAGTGGTGATTTTTCTCTGCAGATGATGCGGTTCTAGGATGTGATACATCTGAAATACACAGTTGAGTTTAGAGTTACTGTGTTCATGTGTTTATGTAAAAACAATTGTGTTTATGAAGGCCAAAAATGGACAGTATATGATTCCTTCACAATCTTAAAAGAGAAAAGTTATAAAAAGTAATGGGATAGTTTTAATATTTTTTTTGTGACTGGGTATGTTTACATAAAGTAATAATTTAAAAAGTCTAACAATAAATTCATTGTCTCTTTTACTTACTTAGTGGAGGAGAGGAGAGAAGTTTCCAAAGCTTAGCAAAGCTGCACGCACTAGGCTATATGTGACCAACAAATTAAAATTAAAATAAGAACATGTTTGTTTGGAAACCGGTTACAATTTTAAATTTAAGAATTAAATAATTTACCCGTTGAGAGTGTGTTGAAAGTCTGTGTAGTTGGATCAATGAACTCCAGAAAATCAGTAATGAAGTGCTTTGACAGTTACAGATTTGAAAAACAAAAGGGCGGGAACAAAGAACCCTAAACTTTAACAAATAACCATTTCGGCATAAAAGGTTTCTTCAGAATGCTATGGTTCTAAATAAAAACATTACTGCATGTAAATAACTTTTAAAGAACCATATTTTTTAGAGTGATACTTGTGGATTATTGCAACTATCAGTTGTTTGAACTCTCATTCTGACGGCACCCATTCACTACAGTGATATTTTACAGTCCAATAAACCATGCCAGATTGCAATAGTATGCTGGAAATGATGGGGACAGCATGAGTGTGAATAGAATATGCTGATATTGATCTGATTGTTCAAGATGCATGACGTGACAGTATACAATCAGTTTCTTTGATGGAAGAGTATGGAACGTGGTCTGCTCAAAGCCTGCACAGAGGGTCAGAGGTCATAACCAAGTCATTACAGCTTCAGGGGGTCAAGCTGGTGTTTGAAATATGGTACATTAAAATATTTGACCCTACCAGCTGGTAGTCTAAAATCATCCATATAGACAAGCTTGGACCAGGTAAAAACCATGTAAATATATTTTCCAGCCTGGCATCCCTTCCCCTCTACATAAACCTCACAAAACAACATTTTAAATAATGCAAGAAAAAATCTGACTGCCAAAAAAATAACAGCTCTCAGACATGCAAGGTAAATACAACTTTAAGCAGCTCTACAGAAGTAGTAATGTCATGATTCGGCTGAAGTTAGTTCAATGTTGATTCAATGTGCTTCTATTACAGTGTCGATATTGCAAAGATAGTGTTATTATCCAACTCAATTCAGTTCAAAATGTGTTCTCATCTGATATAGTCAGTGCAATTAAATCAATTATGTCACTGAATGTTAATTGTTTTTTAAAACATTGTAAATGTACAATATGTGTGGTAGGGCCATTTACATAAAAAACAAACACTCATGAGATCACATTGGAAAAGGTGAGAGTGTTGCACTGAGGAAGGGTGTGAGATGTGCGAACCCGCTCTGACAGTTCAATCACGTTCCAGTCACACAAAAGATCTATTGATCAGCATCCTGAGAGCTCGATGAACGATCTCCATCTTCAACTCTCTCTGCCTCTCACCGTCAACCCAGGTATTAATGAGGAGACTTGCAGCTGTAGACTTACTGAGCTACTGAGTCTCTACACACTTCATCAATCTCTCTTATTCACTCGCACTGAATGTGGCCAGAACAATGAGACCCTGCTGACTGACTCTCTGGACAGATACCATCAACAATTGACAAATCCTTCTTCTCTGCCTGCAGTAGACCTGTGAAAATGACTTACACTGTAGAGAAGGTTAGGAGATGGCTTTTTCAACAATTAATATCGGTTCTGTTTTCGAGTATTAAAATAAGGTTGCAGTAAGTTAGGTTGCTCTGTAATGGGCTATGTCAGCTTTACATGTGCATTTTGTGTGTTTTGTGCCTAGGTGCACTTTTCAGCGAGATGCGAAATTCGTACCAATAAGTACATATCACTGCAGTTTCCAAAATAAGTGAACACTAGAGTCAGTAAAACTCTGAAGCCTTTTATTCCTTTTCATACAAATTTACAGAGTTTCGAATTAAAAAGCGTAATTTTCGCACAATTTATTGAATAATTTCATGTTATGACTTCAAAACAATATTAATATGCTGGGAGATTTGAAAACTGATGCTTTTGAATGTTAGCATCACACATATCCAGCTTCATGTATATGGGTTTTCATAGACAGTAGGTTCCTTTGTGTAGCTCACAAAGTACCGAGACGTAGGAGACTTGAGCACCCTGTTCAAATCCCGTGTGACTACGGTTCGACAAAACAGTTCAAATCTGCATATAAGGAAGTTGAAATGGCACGGTTGCATCAACAAATACGTTTTTATATCAGTTTTGCATTTGTCAACACTATCGGGTAGGTTTAGGGTTGGGTTTGGTATAGGGAATATTTCCAACACGATAGAACATTATTTTTTAGTAACGGTCCCCGAATATTTGAATTCTGAACCGCCGCAATATGTTTCTGAAGTAACACAATAAAAACACAGCAATACGTGCCTACATCAACATAATAAAAACGTGCCAGTGTTCATGCATTGAACCTGTGTTTTAGCGCCAACCAGTGGACATTTCTCTTTGCAACTGCGGCGAAATGTGCAGTAAGGTGCGTAAAAACGGTCTCGCTAAAAAGTGCACAGAGGTACGAGTTTTTATGAGACCAGGTTGGTTCTTTTATACGTGACCTGTCATCTTACATTACATGCCGTTTCTAGTTTTTGTCGTATGTTTATGTGATATATTATAACTCAGCAATATCAAATATGCAAGAGTGCTGTTTTTTCCCCCCTGAATATCTGCACGACTGCAAATGTGACATTGATTTTATACAGCAGTTCAATAAACAAGAGCTTAATGCTGTGTTAAATATAATATCCAATATTGTCTGTTTGTTCAATATCGCGAATGAAAATAGTTCCAAACTAAATCTCAGAACAACGCACAGAATTGTTTAGTTGTTGAATTAATCTGCATTTTGTCAACAACTTGAGTGAGACAATGATTCAGTGACTCATTCATGAAGACTTCATTTTCTGCGTTCTTGAAACAATCAGTCAATTTAACGAATCGGTTGGATGAATAATTCACTCATTAAGACATCATCTATTGGCAATTTTAAAGTTTCATTAGTCAGTATCATTTCATTTTTTGATATTTATAAAAACGTAATATCCATTTATCACCATTTATGCAATGTTTAATCTAAATATTTATTTCTAAAGCTACTTTTTGCAATGACTATTCAATGCTTTTCCCATTTAACAAAATAATGACTTTAAATGACTTTCTGGAGTAATTGTAATTTTTCAGCCAAAATTGATGTGTAATTATTTTGTGATTAATTCAACTAATGAATTGATATATGATGTAATCAATTAGATTACAATTTTCACTTGAAAGCCCTAATGAAAATATTATTTAAAAAATATGATTTATTATTAATGTTATTGTTGATGATGATGTTGTTGTTGTATAGTTATATCGAATGGGTTCAATAAGAATTATCATATTTGAGCTTTTCTGACAGCTATCTTTAATTTTCAGAGGCATTTTTTACTCAACCTGTCTCAAGATACTAGTACTAATTTAGATACATCTAATTTGTAATTCGTATATAAATAAGCATTTTTTTATTATTTCTTAATTAGAATTGTAATGATAATTATAATCATATCTTAATTTTTTCATAATTATTAAATAACAACAACAATAAATAACATTAATATTGTTATTGTTTTGTTTGTTGTTGTTGATGCTTGATTGATCATACTGAATGTGCTCAACAAAAACAGTTTCAATGTTGCACATGATCATATTTGAGCTTTTCTGGGAACAAACTTTACTTTTCAGAGCCATTTTTGCAAAGACTTTTACCCAACTGGTCCCAAGATTGTTTTTAGTAGATATATGACCACTAAAAATCTCATGCTAGCCAGCAAAACCTTGGCCTGTTTGCTTAAATGTCCAAATACTTTCTGAGATAAAGACACTGCAGTGCTGACATAAAATAAACAACCACCTCTATTTATTAGTTTCTTTCTTCCCCTCTTTCTTACTCAGCCAGTATCTTGTATTATTGTCTTATAAGATAACTGGGTCACTTAATCCTCAGGGTGTCAGCATCCCTACATGCAATTAAACCCACAGCAGCTCTCCACGTTATACACACTCGCTCACACAGTGGATCCTGCAGGTTCTTGCAGGGGCAGTTGCATTAAACACAGTTTAGAGAGCAATGCGACCTTTTCCACAGCCCCAGAGGTCCACTCATCTCTCCTTTCCCCATCTGTCCATCACAGTCACACATACACCAGGGGGGACGCCGTCACCAGCACATCAGCCTTGATTGGTAGAGTATCACACATCACCATCCTCTTTCATCTATCAGCAAAATATACTGTTTTTATACTCTTTCTGTCTTCCTCTGAATCAGTTTCTAATTCTTAATCCAAAAACTATTCAGCCCATTTGCATGGAAATCACTACTTTATTTCCCAGAATTTTGTAATATATCACAATTGTGACTTACTATCTCATAACGGTGACTGTATCTTACAAATTCAATTGTATACTGTATGTCTCATTGTGACTTTATTATATATATATATATATGATTAATAGGGCTTTCATTCATTCAGTTGCTCTTTTCTAAATTAAATTAAATTTGAAAGAATGAATATGATTAAATCATAGTAATCAACTACAAAATGATCTAATGTGGGATGCTCGAGTGGGTATGAAACCACATAGAATAAGTCTGACATTTTACTAAAAACAAACTATGTGGAAAACTATGTTTAAATGAAAAATGATTTTAATGTCTTCAAGCTGGCATTATGCCATGGGTAAGATCTGCATAACATTTTTCATAACTAATACAATCCTACTGGCCCATTTTCTTCCACACAACATCTACAAGGAATAATATTTAATGTACGCATGAAAATAAAATTCAGATACAGAGTGGAAAAAACAACACAAAAGACTGATATATTAGTGGTAGCCACCTCATGCAGACAATACAGACAGGCTTTGAACTGAAATACTCTAGCACAACTGTACCTGGGAAAATATTTCCCAGAGCTAATGTGAGAGCAGATGCGTAAAGGCCATGCAAAAGTGTCACCTTCAGTCATTAGAGCATTTCTTTATTAGAGATCCAAGCACAAAAGTGCCAGACATTTATAGAGTTTGTACTGATTTTCCTCATTAGTCTAGACTTGGATACATCAGAAAGAAAGTGTGATATGGAAATGGTCTCTATGCCTTCTGTTGTGTGTGTGTGTGTGAATGCATGAGTGTTCATTAAAATGAGCGTGTGTGTGTGTGTGTGTGTGTGTGTGTGTGTGTGTGTGTGTGTGTGTGTGTGTGTGTGTGTGTGTGTGTGTGTGTGTGTGTGTGTGTGTGTGTGTGTGTGTGTGTGTGTGTGTGTGTGTGTGTGTGTGTGTGTGTGTGTGTGTGTGTGTGTGTGTGTCCTCCTCCCCTTTGCTGTGCAGCATCTCCTGCCTTGTGGCTGCCATCTGGATCCATGCCATGACTGCCACCATTTAGAGAGAGAGAGTGTATAAGGTATCTGAAAGCATCTTAAACATAGAATAGATGTAAATTCATAGTTGAATGATTCAGCTCTGACTATTGGCCTGCAATTTCAATAAAGGAAAACATTTTACATTTGGTGCATACTGCATACTTTTATTCAAAGCAACTTATAGTGCATTGATGGTGTAATCAGTTTGGAGTTCTTTGGGAATCAATCCATGACCTTGGCATTTATAATGCCATACTCCAGTGCACAGGTCAATCATTGTTAAAGGATCAAGGTATTTCACCTTTGAACCCATTTGTCATTAATATTTCAAGAAGAACGATCCTGTGTGCATATCTACATATGTCAAATCTGTACTATATTTCATAAAGATGTACTATATTTCATAAAGTGTACCTTAATGTATTATAATGTAAATAGTATGATAGTAATGAAATAAAACACTGTGGTGAATTTAAAGAAAGTGCACTTTTATGACTATTTCTTTACTCTCTTAAAGGGTTAAGTGCTATTTCTTAACATACTTAAAGAGTTGTTTTTCTTTTCTTTGCGTACAAAAAGTATTCTCGTCGCTTCTAACATTACGGTTGAACCACTGATGGCAGATGGACTATTCTGACGATGTTTTTAATACATGTCTGTGCCTTGACAGTGTTAATTGTTTGGCAGTCAATGGGACAGTCACAAGCTTCCCGGTTTTCATCCAAAATATCTTAAATTGTGCTCCGAGGACGAACAAAGCTTTTACGGGTTTGGAATGACATAGGGGTAAGTGATTAATTATTAAGCTCAGATGAGCTTTATTTGTCACATACACAATTACACAGAGTATAACCAGCAGTGAAATGTGTTCTCTGCATTTAACCCATCAAAGTACACACACACTTGGAACAGTGGGCAGCCGATGCTGTCCGGGGAGCAGTTGGGGGTTCAGTGCCTTGCTCAAGGGTCTCACCTCAGTCATGAACAATTCCTGCCGGGGCCGAGATTCGAACCCACAACCTCGGGTTACAAGTCCGACGCTCTATCCATTAGTCACGACTGCCCCTTAATGACACAATTTTCATTTTGGGGTGGAGTAACCCTTTAAATACACTTTAAAAGTTTTACTTTAAAGGGCGTTTTAAACCATTATGTTTGAATAATCTTTTGCCATGCTTTAGATAAGTACACTTACTGTAGTATGCACTAAGATGCTAAAGCACATGTAAAGCACTTGATCATAATTTTAACTTTGGTTAATTTTGTTATTCAGTATTATGGTTGAGTTCATATATTTTAGTAAATCACAACATCGTTACAAATTTGCAATTACAAATAGATGTAATAAATAAATGGCATTCAAGTTTTAATAAAAACATTTTTTTTACTTTAATATAGTGTCAATTTTTGTTAGGAAATTCAGCAGTACACTTTAATTTAATAATTTTTACTAATTTTAATTTATTCATTTAATACTAACATAATCAATTATTACATAGAACAATATAATTAAGTTCTATTTAAAGGGTTAAACATAGCACTCTGAAGTTCAACAAACTGCATTTAATATAATTTTAAACTATAATACATTTTCCTTGAATTGCAATTAACAGTTAAGTGTCTGTTAAATGTTACATTTAGTTCACAATCAATTATTTTAAAGTTTTGTTTCCATAATAATTGCAATTTTTTTAATAAGTACACTAAAGTGTACTTCCTTTTCACAAAGATATTCATCATGTTACACACATTAGATATCCTATGCATATTAATTAAATTAATCTAATAGCAAATTTAGCCATATGTGACTCTTAATGCTATGAGGGGGCCCCATAGAGGGCCTGGGCCCCCTGCATGAGAGTCCCGTATGTCAGTGCCCTGCATGTGGGCAATAGAACAATTATAATAAACACTTAAATTATTCACAATGACTGCTTTGCAAATCAACTGCAAGACATATTTTGTCACTGGAAGAATTCCACCAGGCTGAAAATGAATGACGAAACTTAATAAATCTGGTGAACATCCTCATTAACATACTGAACAATCAAAATGAGCCTACAGTCATTTGCCTTCTGTTTTGTCCCACAGTGTCACTGGTGTCTCTGTGTGTGTGTGTCTGACTGTAGGTGACCCGTAAGTGCCAAACCCACAGTGGGTGTAAAAGCAGAGGGTGGGTACTGCCTTAAACCACATCTACTGTACCGTATATCCCAACACTGCTGTTTCAGCCTCATAAACACACCACAAAGTGTCCTATCGCACAGATCCTATGCTACCATGTATATATGTGTGTGACTCTATTCGTGACCGCGGTCACCAGACATTACATCACTTGCCTCAGAAGACTTAATAGCAAGTGTATTAAAAGAGGATTATGTGTATTTGCTGTTTTTTCCTGGCACACTGCTTTTAAAGGGACGTCCAAAGTGTTTTCAGTTTTGTCAGCAGTTTTCCTCTGGGATTTCTGATTTTAGGGCCTCGACAAATGCTTTGTGCATCCTTTTATACATTCTGCAGCATATGCTTAGGGAATGATGGGATATGACAACATATATGGGATATGATTGTGTCACTTTGTACTTGGTTAAACTGATACAGTGGTGAATGTTATCTAGCTCGGTATATGCTGCACATATCTCAGGCACTCAAACGGAAGATTGACTCTCATCAATGCACAGCCATACATACTCACACAAACATACACACTACTAGCCAATGCAAGTATACTACGATACTGTGGTGAAAGTAATAGTTTACCTAAAATAATAATAATAACAACCTTTGATTTAAAATTTGAGAGAATTATTGCATAGCTTCAATAGACTTAAAATAGAAAATATAGTAGACAAGAATGAAAAACTTTTTTATGGTGCTTTCTTTCTTTTTCTTTTAACAGCCCTTGGTCACTTTACAGTATCCCGTTGTTAATTGCAATTTAATGAAAATGAATTATAGTTTACATTTATTTAAAATACATTTAGATGAAAATGTGAGTTTATTTGATCCACTTAAATAATATTGTCAGACTTTGTCTTCCTCTGCCTTTGTCTCCTCACCCTTATATGGTCCTTCCTGTTTCCCAGTCATTATTAGTTCAGTCAGTGCCAGCCTTGTCTTGATTATGTCCCAGGTGTCTCCAGTTATGTCTCCCTATAAGTCTGTTCTACCCCATGTTACCTGTGGATTATTGTTAATGTCATGTGTCTAAGTCGATAGATGTCCTTACCTGTGTTCCTGTCTCTCTCCGTTGTCTCTCATTAAATACCCGCTTGTCAGAACTCGCCTCGCTCCTGGATCCCGTGTACCGTGACAGAATAATCCACCATACAAGAGCTACTCATCTTCCTTCACGGGCGATGGAGTTCGCCGCCTGCTCGCTTCCCAGCGGAATCTCTCCTTCATGGAGTTCGCCGGAGAATTCAAGCCTCATGTGACGGAGCTCCACGACGCGGCAATCCTCCATCTGTTTCGGCTCGGGCAAATTACCAGCGCCCTATGGATCTCCCAGACACCACAGGATTGTGTTGGAGAGAGGATCACCGTGTCTGGGAAGTTACCGTCCCGAGTCGAACCAGCCAAACCATTAGTGTCTCGCTGCGCGAGCTCTTCTTCGCTCGCTGGTTCTGCCAAGCTCTTCAGGTGCCGCCCAGCCTGCCTGCCTGCTGGTTCCCGAAGGCCGATGGCGAGCGAGCCGCGACAGCCGCCGGCCCGCCAGCGCCGAGGCGCATTCAGCGCCGCCGAGATCCAGTGGCTGCTCCCGAGCGCCTCAGTGCCTGCCCGAGACTGCGCCCTCCGGTGCCTGCTCCGAGGCTGCGCCCAGTGCCTGCACCTCGCCAGTGCCCTCCAGTGCCTGCACCTCGCCAGTGCCCTCCAGTGCCTGCACTCGCCAGTGCCCTCCGTGCCTGCACCACGCCAGTGCCCTCCGGTGCCTGCACCACGCCAGTGCCCTCCGGTGCCTGCACCAGCGCCTCCAGTGCCTGCACGCCAGCGCCTCCAGTGCCTGCACCTCGCCAGCCTCCAGTGCCTGCACCTCGCCAGTGCCCTCCAGTGCCTGCACCACGCCAGTGCCTCCAGTGCCTGCACCACGCCAGTGCCCTCCAGTGCCTGCACCACGCCAGTGCCTCCAGTGCCTGCACCACGCCCAGTGCCCTCCAGTGCCTGCACCTCGACAGCGCCCAGTGCCGGCTCGAGCGCTTCAATTTCCCCGCTGGTTCCGGCCCAGCTCTTCGAGCCCCAGTCAGCGCACCGAAATTTGGCCCACGCTGGTCCCGCCCAGCTCACCTGGGCCTCCGCTGGTCCCGTCCAGCTCACCATTGCCTCCGCTGGTCCCGCCCAGCTCACCTTGGCCCACGCTGTTCCGCCGTCCAGCTCACCTGGGCCTCCGCTGGTCCGGCCCAGCTCACCATTGCCTCCGCTGGTCCCGTCCAGCTCACTGGGCCCACGCTGGTCCGTCCCAGCTCACCTGGGCCTCCGCTGGTCCCGCCCAGCTCAATTGCCTCCGCTGGTCCGTCCAGCTCACCTTGGCCCACGCTGGTCCTGGCCCACTGGGCCTCCGCTGGTCCCGTGTCCAGCTCACCATTGCCTCCGCCCACAGTGGCCCAGCTCACCTTGGCCACGCTGGTCCCGCCAGCTCACTCACTGGGCCTCCGCTGGTCCCGCCCAGCTCACTTTTCCCTCCGCTGGCCCTGTCCAGCTCGCCTTCCACGGCTCCTGAGCGCCCCCTGGGATGGGAGCTTCCCAAGAAAATTTTGGCTACCCTCCATGGCCACCCGAGCACCCTCCTCCTCCATGGCGCCTCCCCGCTCCATGGCCGCCCGAGCACTGCCTCCATGGCCGCCCAAAGCTCACCCGCAGTTTTGGCCGCTGATCCGCCATGGCCGCCAGAATCCCCGGATCCGCCATGGCCGCCTGATCCGCCGTGGCCGGAATCCGGATCCGCCATGGCCGCCTGATCCGCCCGGGCGCCGGAATCGGATCCGCCATGGCGCCTGATCCGCTCGGGCCGCCTGAGTCCCCGGATCCGCGTCCCGAACGGGCACCCTGGAGGTCACCTGTCCGTCTCCAGGTCCTGAGGCCTCCAGAGTGCCCACCTCCCCTTCGATGTCGTTGACGCGTATGGAACGGGGGTAATGTCAGACTTTGTCTTCCTCTGCCTTTTGTCTCCTCACCCTTATATGGTCCTTCCTGTTTCCCAGTCATTATTAGTTCAGTCAGTGCCAGCCTTGTCTTGATTATGTCCCAGGTGTCTCCAGTTATGTCTCCCTATATAAGTCTGTTCTACCCCATGTTACCTGTGGATTATTGTTAATGTCATGTGTCTAAGTCGTAGATGTCCTTACCTGTGTTCCTGTCTCTCCTCCGTTTGTCTCTCATTAAATACCTCGTTTGTCAGAATCCTCGTCTCCTCGTTCCTGGATCCCCGTGTACCGTGACAAATATATAATTACATCTTTATATGTAATTTCATATTTTTTTTCTATTGTCTCTGAGGTGTGCTGCTGAATGTACTGACAGGCATTTATGGTCAACTAAAATGTATTAAAATCAATGATGGTAAATATGGTAAACTAAAATGATTTAAATACATTGGTAATGATGTAATAAACACAAGTTGCAATTTAGTATTGTACATTTAAAATGCATTAACTTTTAAATACATCTATTAACATTAACATACATTTAATTAAATATATTACTGTATGTAATAATATACTACAGTTAAATTTATAATCAAGTACTGAAGTTATGCTTTAGACATTAACATATGCATACTTCTTTAATGCATGACAAAGACTAAAACACATTTAAAATGTGTTTAGGCTGTCAAATCGATTAATCGCGATTAAGCACATCCAAAACATTATATAAAAGTATGTGTTTACAATATATATATATATATATATATATGTGTGTATTGTGTTTATTTATAGGAATATATGTAATATATATTTATATAAAAAATAAAATAATATAAATAATATATTATACACTTACACATATATACTCTTAAGCAGGCTTTCACAAGGGGTAGTTGTGTTGGCAAAAGCTGTATTCCTGTGCCCCCTCCTCTTTGTGCTATTAGTATGTGTGCGTCTGATAGAGTGCACAGGGTCACAGTAATTTGCCACAGGTTGAGTCTGTGATAATGTTGTGTGCAGTGACCAAGTGAACCCAGAAAATGGCTAAATTTTAAATCCTTTTCCAGTGCAATGCACACATGCCTGCATCTACTGCACAAACAAACTAAACTACTTCCTCCTTCGGCAATATTATGAGGGAGGCCATGCCATGTTTACTGTAGAATATGGCGCGGATCTATCTAAATAACTGCAATGCGTATCCTCAGTTACAGCTTTATTTCCCCTGATTCCTCGACATATTGGGAGTTGCAGCCCCAGTCAATATTGCTGCATATACATTCAATTTATAAATTGTTCTGGAGGGATTCTGTGTGTGTATGTGTGTGTGTGTGTGCATGTTTATGTGGTTTATGAGAACACAAATTTGTATAATGACATGGGTATGACGTAGGTATTACAAGGAGAAGGTGATTTATGAGGGCATTTTCAAAGTCCCCATAATTAAAAAGGCTTATAAATCATACAGAATTCGTTTTTTTGAGAAAGTAAAAATGCTCAAAGTGTCCTGTAAGGTGTAGGGTTGGCGTAGGGCGATAGAAAATATGGTTTGTACAGTATAAAAACCATTACGCCTATGGAGAGTCCCCGTTAACGATAAAAACCAACATGTGTGTGTGTGTGTGTGTGTGTGTGTGTGTGTGCAACGGGAAAAGCAGGGATGTGTGATTGGATATGTTTACAAAACCAAACGAGCACAATACTCCTGTTTTTACACTGCAATATACATACTATACACAGTATGCATGTTTTATTTTTTATTCATTGAATTCCCAGATTATCCAGTACATTTGCCAGTAACAGATTTTCAGACCTTCCATTAGCAGGTTTTTTACCTTTTATTCGACTATGAAAAGTTTAGAATTTTTTACATAAAACTAAAAATGCTGAAGAACTTATTTCTTTTGATAGCAGTCGATGAATTAAACATGCATGTATTGAAGTCATGTGACATATGGCATACCATACTTTTTGTAACATACATAATTAAACACTGTGGTTAAATTCAGAACAGCACATTAACAAACTGCTCTACTTCTCTGTCATGTAAAGGTAGAAACATACAGTAAATACCATGCATGCTAGTAATAAACCACAATGGGTAAAGCACACCCATCTCTCATCATGCCTCTTCTCCTTACAAATCATCTGTTGAAGAAAATTCATTTTGGTTGATTTTACATGATTTTCTATATGCTCTTGAAATATAGTGGGTTTTTTCTTTCTAGTTTCTTACCATGAGTGTAAAAGTATAGTTTGTGAGCTTGTAACCTTGAGTGCCTAGCGTGTGGATATAAGGTGGAGGAGCACCCTCCCTGTTTGTCACACACTGCAGCAACCTGTGTGTCTGTATAAATGTTGACCTTCTTTGCAAAGAATAAACCTTTTTAAAGAGTAAAAGTGAGTTTGTCTCTTATGCTGATGAGAGTCAGTTAAAATTGCCCGACACCACCACAGAGCTGTATTACTTTACATTTGAATATGCAGCATGTGTGTGTGAGAGAGAAGTGTGAATGGGTATCGGGGCAGCAGTCAGACCTCCTGGCCATGAGCCAGCGTGGGATAGTAGGTGTCCCTGTGCCAGCTGGCAGGCCTCTCCTCCCATCTGTGGAGGTGCAGCGAGTGTACAGTGATGTCAGCTAGCGCTCCGCTCAGCCCAGACCAGATTTACAAGGGGGAACCTCCAGCTGGACCAGACAGATCTTAACATGCTACCGCAGGGCTTGACAGTCAGCATTTATATTAGCAGCACTGGGGTAATGTGTTACAATTAAAATATGTGATGGAATCGGATTACATTGTTGAAGTGAAAAGTAAAGTAATATGGTACTTACAACTTGACAAAATGCCATTCCTCCAATTACAACAAACAAAGCTGTTGACTCTGTATGCATATATCTATAGAGAGGTGTTGTGGCTGTACAAACGACAAAAAAGTGATACTGTTCTAGGGTGCGTTTTCCAAAAGCACTGTAAGCCAACTGTGGTCGTAAATCTTTACCAGCATTGTATAGCAATTCAATAATTCCTAACACCATATTCCAGCAAACATTAGCAAACAGCATCGTAAATCTGTGTTGTTGGAACTTCAGCTCACAACGTATGCTTACAAGCATTTTTAGAAGCCAAATACTGTACATAATACATGATAACCTTAGTTTTTTTATCTGTTGTTTGTATAAATGAACTGAAAAAAATAAGACATTAATTGCAATTAGTTATTAAATATTTATTTAAATAACGTTTTTTTTAAAGTAACATGTGACTTAGAATCCATAAAAAGTAATGTAACAAATATTTGATTGATTCTTTACATGAAAAGTAACAATGTACTAACAATAAGTCATTTTTATTCAGTGATAATAGTTACTTTTCCTAAAAGTATCGCATAACACGCATATTAGGAGTAATGCAATCATGTAACGCAGGGTTTCCAAAATGGTGATTTGAGGGGCAATTGCATGGAGTTCATGAGTTGATAAAAACAAAACAAAACAAAAATATTTATATTGATTTAAAATATAAATAAATAAATGGGGCTGCACAATTATCGCAATAAGATCAGAAGTCATTCACAGTATATACAGCAAGCTCCATCTCTGCTTGTGCTACGTTTTGGAACACGGACTAGGTTTACTTTATTTACACACACATCATTTCCATCATTACTGTGGACAGAAGTTTACAGCATTTCAGCAGTATTCTGATGAAGGATTTTAAATGTTTTGAGTTTGAGTTCGAACATGTTTTATTAATATATTATAAGGCTTACTTATTTGTTCCTTATTCATGTAATGGACAAGGCTTTGGCAATACTGTGCAAGTTATGCCAATGAAGCTCATTTGAATTGAATTTAATTCAATTTAATAACACTGTTAATTATCACATAATGAAAAATGTGATATTTCATTTATTTACTTGCAGGTCATTTGACAGTTAATTGAATCCATTACATACAAATGAATCATTAAATTGTTGAGATGTTAACTTAAAATCTCAGAGGGTACTTAAAGCTGGGGTAAGTGAATTCTGGTAGCCAATGTTGATATTTGAAAGCACCAAAACAAACACGCCCCTGCCCCCAAAAGGGTCTTGCCCCTATTTTGATAGCTCTGCCCTACACATACATAAGCATTACGCATCCCAGGCAACGATAAGTCCTGTCAAACAAAGCAAAACCAATGTTAGTCACCTATCGAAAAAAACAAAGCAACATCGGTGGCCGATCGCAGTCCTTCCCGCTCCTTGAGTTCTCTCCAGCGCAGGAAAACTGATCCGATATTTACACGGGTCCTAATTCTTACCTTATCACAACACCGTGTCAACACCGGACGCGAGTGGCGAGGCGCGACCAAATACTATGGAACTCATTATAATCAGTGATACCGTCTACACTGGATGCCGCGCCGCGCCGCGACACGACAAATCCCTGACAGTAAACTGCTTCCGCGCTTTATTTATGACATATTGACACACATTTCAAAATATTTTAAATAGCGTCCGGCGTACACACGGTGTAAGCCTTTTTTTGTTCCACAGATGTTTTCCTCTATCTTTATCTCTATCTCTATCTTTCTGTCGTCATTAGGCTCGGCTAATGTCCATCATGTGCACTGGCTCTCTCCTCACATCATGAGTAGACACGCTCTTACTTCTGATTGGCTACAAGTTTGTTTTGGGACTGGGCCCGACTTTAAAGTAAATATTTAAAGGAATCAGTTGACAAAAAACTTTTACATTCAAAACTGACACCCTCAACATAGTAGATTACACCACAATTAAGTCATTAAGTCATGTGGCTTTCAGACAACCTGCACTATGGAACAGGCAAACAAATACTTATGCCTCACAAGAAGGCTTAAATCATTCTCAAGAGCCCACGCAGCTCCAAGAAGCCACCTACAGATCATTAAGCATTCACAGCCTGTTATTAGAACATAACCGTCACAGAACATGTGTGACTTTGTTGTATCAGTGAGTTTATTGATCCCACAATAGTAATTTCTCAGCCATATATTCTTTACCACATAAAACATTTGAGGGTGTACACAGAAAGGAAGCTTCGGGACACCAGCTGCAGCTTGCGTGCTGAAATCCGCAAACACATAAACACACACGTACACAGTATTGTCTTTGGCAGCCTTATCGGTGTGTTTGTGTTTGTATGTGCATCTGCCCTTGCATGTAGATGGGATGCTTATGTGGGATGCGCCTCTATGCATCTGCATATGTGTATGCGTGTGTGTGGCTGAGGTGTTTACCGCTCTTTAAAAGCGGCAGTGGGCGCAGGCAGATTAATAAACAGAAGGTAATGGCAGAAGGAGTCTATATTTATTTTTTATCTTAAATGGTGCTTGTTTGTCAGGCTGGATGAATATTGAGTGTGAAATTGCGATCAGGGGCGACACATGCCAGTGCTCAGCCTTATCTCTGCGCTGCAGGCGGACACAGCTGCCTTATCGCCCCTCCGCAGGAGCGCCACCTCTCTCGGGCGCTCTCCAAACCGCCACATTCCCTTTGTATCAGCCAGGAGAAGCCTGTTTACCTTTCAGTGGCTTGATATTCCTATTAGAGCTGCTCCTATTTACTCGGTTCCTTTATGCCGTGTGCAGTCTCTCATCTTTTTCATCTTTCTTTTTTCTGTCTCGCTCACTCCTTCTTGTTCTCCCGCTTCGACCTCCTAACACACCACTGGGTGGCTTGTTTGGTTTTCGTCTCTCTGAAGGGACCCCAGTGCAGCCTTTCATATTCCTTCTTGTCTGTCTGTCTTTTTGACGGCTGAATGCGGTATTATGACTTCAGGAACGTTGCTTCATGTCAGCCTTTAAATAATATTCAAGCAAACCAAAATTGACACGTGTACATTGTTTCTCATTGTTCAACAGTGTTGTTACTCCTCATTAAACTGTCAAGTTTAGGGAATATCTGGCCACTGTGGCAGACTGAGGGAAAACAGACATGGTGGGTGTAGTTTCAGGCCTCAGAGAGAGACATTTATTTGAAATAAAATGAACACGAAATGTTAAAAAGGGAGGGATAAATTATTCATGGAACATATTGTTTCATAAAATGAAAGGGTGTGTGGTGTCCTCAATGTGAATGTACAAATGTAAGGATGGGGATTTGTTATAGGATTTATTACAGCCCAATTTATTTTGTCAATTACATTTATTTATAAATGTATAGATTTCGATTTATATATATATATATATATATATACACATATACTTATATATTCGAAAGTCAAAAACAATCACACAAAGTAAAAAGAATATTTGTTATAAAGACCATATAATTGAATATATTTTTTTTAAACATAAGCCAAAATATGACTTAATATAGGTCAATATGATAATAGTTTGGCTTTTTACAACTGATAAAGAAAAGCTCAATTAAAATTTTACTTAAGATAAGACTGAAAACATTTTGCTAGCCAATGTTTTATTTAGTTTACCTGCCATGATGTTTATTGTGATGCCTTTTCAAAATATGCATCATGTTTTCTGTTATGCACTAAAAAATAATAAATAAAATACCAGAAAAATAAATGTTACCAATTATACCAAATATAAACCAGCAGTCAGTAAAGCTATCCAGTATATCTTCTGCACACCAACAATCTGGTATAAAGCAAAAATTCTTATTTCATATTTAAACAAAATGGGGAGTGTTATTTGCTTTTAGGCAACAACAAAAAAATCAGAAACCATGATTTTCGATTGGACCAATATAAAAATGCGGTAACACTTTATTTTAGGGTCTCTTAATTAATTGCTTTTTAGCATGCATATTACTAGAATATTAGTCATCTATTAGTAGTAATTAAGCACATATTAATGCCTTATTCTACATGACCTTATTCTACATCCCTAATTCTACCCAATACCTAAACTTAACAACTACCTTACTAACTACTAGAGGCAAAAACATGTCAAATGCTTAGGGAGATGCATGAATATGAGAGTCACTGGAATATCTAAAGGCTGGCTTGTGTGATTTTTAGGGGGAACAGTGACTCTGGTTGTCTGAGGTACTCAGGAGGGCTTTGCTTTTTTCATGTGTGTATCTGGGCTCTCTGGAGACTGAATAGGACATATACCGCCCCAGGACCAGCAACACAAACCCCGCTTTTACAGTCTCTCTGTGGCCATGGATCACAGATTTCTGCAGGCCTTTGTACAAACTGAGAGAGAGAGAGAGAGAGAGAGAGAGAGAGAGAGAGAGAGAGAGAGAGAGAGACAAACAACCATGCAGAGGTTATAGGGGAGAGGAATCATGTAGTGATGCAAAATAAAATATTTCAGTGGCAAATAACATAAAAAGGGGTATGCATCACTCTTTCGAAAATAACATATGATGCAGATGCCATAGCTGCATATCAGTTGCATTCTATATAGGCTATATTCTGCCAGTCAATTTGAATAATTAAGATTTTTAGAAATCTCTTGCAGTATGCTCACCAAGGCTTCATTTATTTGAGCACAAATACAGTAAAAACTGTAATATTGTGAAATATTATTACAAGTTTTCTATTTAAAAATATTTTAAATGTAATTTATTCCTATGATGGCAAAGCTTAATTTTCAGCAGCTATAATTTGCTCTTTAGAAATCATTTGATGCTCAATAAACATTTCTTAAAATTATCAACTTTGAAAACAGTTGTGCTGCATAATATTTTGTAGAAAGCTTGATGCACTACCATTCAAAACTATGGGGTGAGTAATATTAATAATACAAATAATAATACTTATATTAAGCAAATATGAATTCAATTGAACAAAAGAGAAAGACATTTATAATGCTACAAAATATTTTTGTTCCAAATAAAAGCGGTTCATTTTAACTTCCTATTCATCAAATACTTATTCATTATTAATAACTGCGCACTAGTAATAACTGATAATCATTTTCCACCAATTATAATGGTTAAAATGATTTCTGAATCATGTGATATTGAAGACTGGAGTGATGACTGCTAAAATGCAGGAAAAGGAACACATTTAATTTTAAAATATAGCAATATAGAAAACATTCAAAAATGTGATGTAATAATAGTTTTCCAAACTGTAGACTGGTAGTGTAATATCAATGAAAGCTACGCTAATAATCAATTTGTTTTCATTATTATTAAAATACTACTACTACTAATAGTAATAACTTGTTAATTGTATAAGTATTATTGCTGTTGTTATTATTATCAGCAATTATATTTAAGCGAAGAGCAGGGAAATTCAATTCCTATCCAACAAAAGTATTTGCTAACAGTTTCATTAGAATTTTCATTAATCAAGCTTATGATACACATTCATTGTCAGGCTAAATAAATAATAAAATGAAAAAATAACCACTTAAAATTGAAATTTTTAAGTCAAGATTGATCTTCTTGAAACAACATCAATATTGAGGGTGTTGATACTTCAAGATTGATCGGCCCATCCCTTGTCGAGGCTGTGATTTTAGCAAGGTAATGAGTTCTTGCTTACTAAACTGACTTCAGATCGAAGAAATTGTGCAAAGACTTGCTGCAAGTGTGTTGAGACAGTGATGGCATGTCAGCAGAGTGTGTGAGAGCGCTGTGCCCTATCTGTTAGTGTGAAGGGTACTCGGATTCCTCTGGCAGCGGGCCTGCTTGGCTGCGGTCTGACTGGCTGTTGTTTTTATCAGGCTTCTTCACACCAGGCTTGACTCGGGGCACACAGCCCATGGATAAGTGAAACAAACACAGTCTGTGCTTAGCAACACTGAGCAGCGTAGCTGGAAGGAGCCTGATAACCAAACAGCCAGAAGAGGGGCCATCGTGGACCCCACAGGCCAAGCACTCATACTGCCTCGCAGACAAGGCCACAGGGAAGGAGGGGGTAAGCCCTGAAACACGGAGACTTAAGAGGACATGTCTCCGCCTTTCATACATGGAAACATTCTCTAAGCACTCTCAAAACATGCTGCTTTCAGTATAAGAGTTTTCTAAGAGAGGGCAAGGGTGGCAGTGCCTACTCAAAAAGTTTTGATAAGAAAATAGTCTACAGTACAAAAATAAAACAAATCAATGCACAACAAATAACACTGGATATAAAGTACTTAAAAAAAAAAAGTAATGCTGTCCAACATTGAAACAAGCAGATACAGTTTAAGAAGGAGGCAGTGTCTTCAGGCCATCAAAACACCTGCAGTGTATACAGAGGATTGTTAATTAACCCTGAAGGAAGGTATAAAATGAAGGTATGAAACAAATAAAAGATGTAATTAAGCTATATTTATAAGTATATAAATATATTTTTGAAGCAAAAGTACACTACCAGTCAAATGTTTTTAAATAATAAAAACGAGTTTATTTATCCGTTTTTGAAAGAAGTCCCTTGTGCTTACCAAAGCTGATTTTACTATTTAAAAAAATACAGTAAAAACAGTAATGTTGTAAAATATTTTTTAAATGTCAAATTCAGCTGCCATTACTTCAGTCTTCAGTTTCACAGGATCATTCAGAAATTGTTTGAATATAATGTTTTGGTGTGTAATTATTAACAATTACTCCGTTGTTCATAATGGCCCTTTGATTTTACAGTATTTTTGATCAAATAAATGCGGCCTTGATATGTATAAGATATTTCTTTCTTCTTCTCAATTATTCCAAACTTTTGATCGGTAGTGTGACCTATGTTTTAATAAATGTCATGTAAATACACAGTAAATATGCAGAAATATTATTACTATTATTAAGTTATTATATTTTCTGTTATTTTAGCTTATCTTTAGCTTAACTTGTCTGGTTTGAAGGATGGAGAATAATTTGAAATATTATTTAAAACATTTAGATAGCCATGCGTGGTCCCCCTGGGCATATGCCCATGTGGTTAATTTGTCCCTAGTCATTTAGAGAATGTTTTGTCACCAGCAGGCAGCATGACAAGAATAATTCATTAATTCAGTCATAAATTATTTTTTGTAATAACATGAAGGTTAGTTTCTGCTCCTGTACTGTTCCTCTGAGGGCCTTCTGCAGAATTTCACCTTTGTTAGATGACCTCACTGTTGATAGTCTGTGTTGAACATATCTATACATATCAGTAGGGAAAGATACTTATGCAAACATCTACTTATGTTTCTACAATGCAATATTGATAGCCCACTCACAAATCAATTTTCATAAAATAACTTTTGCCTTCATTTTCTATTTCAGTATTGATTGTAGTTATGAGACTGGATGCAAAGTCAGGCTAATTAAGGAAATATAATTGATTTTATTTCACCCATGGGTCGGAAGAAACCGGTTTAGGCAAACACGATCGAACCAGAAGAGACGCAGAAGAAACCTTTTAATGAGGCATCAATAAAAACATGGATACACCCACTCCATGCACATCATGTTGCTGAGCTATAAAAAACAAACAAACTGACAATTAATTAATCATAAGATCAAGGATAGGTTCTAGTGCCTATGAGAATATTTAAACATCTCACAATTATTACAGTACTGCTTTAACATTTTAATTCTTGTTCAAGATACCAATGTTGCTCCATTAATATCCTGCATAATTTGATGTACTGTTTTAGTTTACAATGGCTTTGAATGCAACTTAAGCAGAACTTAAAGGGTTACTCCATGCCAAAAATTAAATTGTCATTAATCACTTAACCCCGTGTCATTCCAAACCCGTAAAAGCTTAGTTCGTCTTCATTTTGGGGTGGAGTAACCCTTTAAGAGTCAGAAATAATGTTTTATAATGCCCTTTCAATGTGCTTGGCATTATATTGTGTAATGCTATTTGGGGTTTAATATTCAGTAATCCTGCATTATTGATTTGACTGTGCTAAGACCAAACAAAACTTGAACTGACTTGAGCTGGATGATGACACTTTTTGTCTTCTGTATAGCTGCTTTATAGCTACTTTGATTCATAATTGATTAAATTAGCAACATCAACACTGTTACTAAACTGACTTGAATCCACATTGGACTGACTTGAGCTGAAAATTGCCACCATTGTCCTCTGTAGAGATGCGTCATAGCAGAATCTGAATTTGTCTTATATTAAATTATGTTTGCATCATTTATTCTATAATTTTCTGTTTATTACTCAAATAAAAATAAATAAATAAAACAGTCCTTTACATAAGTATAGACATTATACTGAATATACATAAAGATCCACTTGAATGGAAAAAAAGTATAAATAAAAAGCAAATAAAATGCAAAAAAGAAAATAACCAAAATCAAATCAAATCAAATCACTTTTATTGTCACATCACCACAGCACAAGTGCTTTGGTGAGTGAAATTCTTGAGAGCGTGCTCCAGACAGTGCAAAAAAAATAATTATATATAGACAGTACATACTTACAGACTTATACAGAAGACAATGTGCAGAATACACATACATATACTCAGTACACACAGTGTACTATAAAGACATACTTAGTTATCAATACACATTATACAGCGTATGTACACATTCTACATACTGTACACATCTATACATAGTAATATGTGAAGGTGCAACAGATTATACATTATACAACAGATTAGTTGTGCAACAGATAGTTGTGCAAATGTGCAACAGATTATAAATATGCAATGTCGTGGATGTGCATTGTATGGTATCCAGTGATAGCAGAAAGGTTGTGTTAGTGCAGTGTGTGCGTTTGGTCCAGTTGAACTGTGTTAAAGTGCAGTGCATGGCATGTTGTGTGAGTGGGGGTGTGATGTAGGTGAATTAGTTCTAACTGTTCATTAGCCTGATAGCCCGATGGAAAAAGCTATCCCTCAGTCGGCTAGTGCGGGATTGGATGCTGCGGAGACGTCTCCCTGAGGGCAGCAGAGAGCAGTCTATGGGACGGGTGGCTGGAGTCCTTGATGATCCTTCGGGCTTTCCTCATGCACCGCCTGGTGTAGATGTCCTGGAGGAGGAAGCTCACCTCCAACAATGTGGCGGGCAGTTCGCACAACCCTTTGCAGAGCTTTGCGGTTGCCAGCGGTGCTGCTTCCAAACCAGGCGGTGATACAGCCGGTCAGGATGCTCTCCACAGTGCAGGTGTAGAAGGATCTGAGGATGCTGGGGCTCGTTCCAAACTTCCTCAGCCTTCTCAGGAAGAAGAGGCGCTGATGTGCCTTCTTCAGCACAGCATCTGTGTGAGCAGACCATGTGAGATCCTCGTGATGTGAACGCAGAGGAACTTAAAGCTGCTCATCCGCTCCACAGGTGTCTTTTCGATGGTGATGAGTGTGTTCTCTGCTCTGTCTCCTGTAATCCACCACCAGCTCCTTGGTCTTGTCGATGTTGAGTGAGAGGTGGTTCTCCTGACACCATTTAGTCAGGGTACTCACCTCCTCTCTGTAGGCCGTCTCATCGTTGTCAGTGATCAGGCCTATCAGCGTTGTGTCATCAGCAAATTTTAAGATGACATTGGAGCTGTGTGGCTGTACAGTCATGTGTGTACAGGGAGTACAGGAGTGGGCTGAGGACGCAGCCCTGTGGAGCACCAGTGTTGAGGACTAGAGGAGATGAGGTGTTGTTACCCATTCTGACTACCTGACTTCTGCCTGTCAGGAAGTCCAGGATCCAGCTGCACAGAGATCTGCTCAGTCCCAGACTCTGAAGCTTTAAAACCAGTGTGGCAGGCACTATGGTGTTAAATGCTGAACTATAATCCACGAACAGCATCCTCACATAGGTGTTCTTATTTTCCAGGTGGGAGAGAGCAGTGTGCAGTGTGAAGGCAATAGCATCGTCTGTGGAATGGTTACTGCAATATGCAAATTGTAGTGGGTCCAGTGAAGCAGGCAGCAGAGAGCAGATGTAGTCTCTGACAAACTTCTCAAAACACTTGCTGAAGATGGGTGTCAGAGCAACAGGCCTCCAGTCATTCAAGCATGTGATTTTATTTTTCTTTGGTATGGGCAAAATGGTGGATTTTTTGAAGCATGCGGGAACCACAGACAGAGAGAGGGACAGATTGAAAATGTCTGTAAAAACCCTGGCTAGTTGGAAAGCGCATGCTTTGAGCACATGGCCTGGTATACCATCCGGACCCACGGCTTTTCGGATTATTCCCTTTAAAACCTGTGATGTTGTTGATGCCCTGCCACATGCTTCTTGGGTTGTTGGTGTTGAATTGTTCTTCAACTTTGTCTCTGTATTGTCATTTGGCGGCTTCGATGGAGGAACCGATGTTTAAAAGCATGTCTCTATCGTAGACAGTTATACTCACAACACCTAACACGTAAAACAACAAAAAAACAAATAAAACATACGAAAAACCGCAGAGTTTTCTCGGAGCTCGCAACATGGCTGCCATCCTCGGCGCCATCTTGAATCTATCAAGAGGACATAATATGAGTAAAACAAGAAGATATTTAAAAGTGCTAATTGAATCTTAGTTCAATTGCTCATATACTGTACGGTCAAGGAAAGCATTCCACATATTTGTATGGTGACTAAAAAGAGTGGCTCACCACTTTTCAAAGTTCTTAATATCTGGCTGACTAGGTGCAGTGAAATTATAAAAAGTATTCTATATTTTTGTCTCTGTCAATTAATTGGTTTCTTTGCTAGTATGCCCACTTACAAAAGTTGTCAGATAAGGTTTTAATCCAAGGCTTTAAATGTTACAAACATAAAAAAAGAAGAAAAAAAAAAGAAAAACAGACAGCAGTTTACATTTATTGACTATTATTTTGTCAAGCAGGGCATCTACTCTTGAATCAACTTTTGTAGTTGGTCTTGGAATAACTTTTATAAGCCTGTAAGGCTATTCACTCCAAGAACTATGAAGGTAATTAAAGGGATAACTATACTGAACAAAATTATAAACGCAACACTTTTGTTTTTGCCCCCATTTTTCATGAGCTGAACTCAAAGATCTAAGACTTTTTCTATGTACACAAAAGGCCTATTTCTCTCAAATATTGTTCACAAATCTGTCTAAATCTGTGTTAGTGAGCACTTCTCATTTGCTGAGATAATCCATCCACCTCACAGGTGTGGCATATCAAGATGCTGATTAGACAGCATGATTATTGCACAGGTGTGCCTTAGGCTGACCACAATATAAGGCCACTCTAAAATGTGCAGTTTTACCACACAGCACAAAGCCACAGATGTCGCAAATTTTGAGGGAGCGTGCAATTGTCATGCTGACTGCAGGAATGTCCACCAGAGCTGGTGCCTGTGAATTGAATGTTCATTTCTCTACCATAAGCCGTCTCCAAAGGTTGTCAGGGAGTCACAGTCACTGCCAACCATGCACAACAGATCACAATCCCCTGAGTACTAACCACCTTCACCTTTCACCACTCAGCCTGAGCACCATATCAACGCACTCCTCCCGTACAGTCACTGTCTGGTGTTGAACATTCATTTTGTACTAACCTGACTCTCTCCTGCTCTACTTATCTGCCAGTCTCTCCAGCGATCATCTCACTGTTCTCCTCAGCTCCAGTTCTCCAGCGTCTCATCGTTCTCCGGATCTCCACAGTCACCTTCTTAAGAAAGAAAGGAAAGGAATCCCCACACAGATAAGTCCCACGAAACCTGATCTCACAGTTTACTCACCTGGACTCTCTGCCTTGCTCTTTACTCCCTGCCTGTGTCTAATAAACCTGCTGTTTGTGCACTTACCTCTGTGTCCTCTTGTCTGTGTGCTGACAGTTGTGGTGTCCTACTCCTTTATATATATATTTTTTTTATTTGTTATTGTTATAAATAACATAATTGGTGGGAATGGGCCTTTACCCCATAAACTAAGCCCCTCCCATACATTTTGTATCTGAAAGGGAAACTCCACAAATGCATATGCAATAAAGTTAGCTGCAAAAATAACAATGTCCACGCCTTTTCATTGGTAATTTTTAACTATGTTTCTTTATTAAATCCTGACTGTAGTTTTTTTTATTTATGCCAAAAGGGTTTACGTTGGTGCAAGCAGAGGTGGAAAGAGTACAAAATATTCTACTCAAGTAAAAGTACCATTACATTACTGAAATTTACACAGTACCAGTCTAAAATATACCAAGTAAAAGTAAAAGTAGCTCATTTAAAATTTACTCTGAGTAAAAATTACTTAGTTACATTTTAACAATGGGAGGGAGGAAAAATGGGATAGACCAAAGGTGTCAAACTCAGTACCTGGAGGGCCACAGCCCTACACAGTGTAGATATAACCCTAATTAAACACATCTGATACAGCTAAACTAATCATTTAGGCTTATTTGAAAACTACATGGTGTGTGTGTTGGAGCAGGGTTGGAACTAAACTCTTTAGGGCTGTGGCCCTCCAGGAACTGAGTTTGACACACCTGAGATATGGGCCTGTAAATCTCAAACTAGGTGTTTTTAATTAAAGGAATCAGTTATTTAGAATAATAACACATTTAGGCTGTTACCAGGGAAATTAAATCAGTATCAACAAAATTAATCTTTGCAATGCAGAGGAGACGCAGAAGCTTCATCTGAAGTGGCGTAGATGTATTTACACACTGACATGAATGCATTTAGAATGCAGTTACAAATGCAGAAATAATGTTTTGATAAATAAGACATAAAATGTGACCCTGAACCACAAAACTATAAGGGTCCATTTTCCTAAATTGCGTTTTATACATCATCTGAAAGCTGAATAAATAATATTTCCATTGATGTATGGTTTGTTATGATCGGACAATATTTAAAAATCTGGAATCTGAGGGAGCAAACAATCCAAATCTTGAGAAAATCTCCTTTAAAGTTGTTCAAATTAAGCTCTTAGTTTTGATATATTTACAGTAGGAAATGTACAAAATATATTAATGGAACATGATCTTTACTTAATATGCTAATGATTTTTGGCATAAAAGAAAAATTTATAATTTTGACCCATACAATGTATTATTGGCTATTGCTACAAATATACCCCAGCGACTTAAGACTGGTTTTGTGCTCCAGGCCAGGGTCACAAATGTTAAATAGTAATTTGAAATACAAAAATAAAAAGATACTTTAAATGTTAAATTAGGACCACCAGTAGGTGTCAGCAAGTCACTGATAAGTGAATCATTGCGATTGAACAGAATCATTTAAACGGTTAATTCAAGGAATGAAACACCGTCATAGCTCAGAGTCAGAGACGCAAAACTGTGCTATGGTGGCTGTGTTTGGTATTATTTTTGTTGTCGAAATAGAGCAAAAACAGGCAATATGGTGTCTAAAACGCAAGTCTCTTAATTAACTTCTTGTTTTTTGAACTGTTGTAAAAAGCAAAACTACAGGCCTATGTAATCATGGTGATTTTTTTGAGAAAAACGGCATTCTTCATGTGATGTTGATCTTACTATATTAAATTATATAAATATATACATTTTCTGCTTCTATATCTTCAATTTTGTGATCATTCTAAACGCATTTTAACGGACTGAATCACGCAGTGAAAGAAAGAAGTCCAGATGCACGCGGATTAGTCTAATCTAACGTTACTAGATTTCACGGCACACTGTTTAGAGTGATTTGTTTGGTTTTTGGCAAAATACTGATAATGTCAAATCGCACATCGTTAAAACAACAATTACTATATTATCTCAGATGATATTGCACACCCTGCACCACTGTCTTTTTGGCTCATTTGTGCAAAACCTTTTGCTAAACCGTCAAAGCTTCATTTTAACCACCAATGCAACGATGTAAGTATTTACCTTACGTTACCTTTACATGCTTGCGAAGGGCGATGTCGAGATGTTATAAGCTGCTAGTTCGGTCTCCCGAGGCAAACACAGCTAACACTGCATAATAGAGCATGAATATGGCCAGGGGTTCACTTCATTTCCTTCGAGTTCAACTTCAGCAGAATATGACGGGGTCTGGTTTTCAGCTGGGTCTGCACCATTAACGCCTGTCTTGTCCGTCTGCATCTTTCTTGTGATTTTAGCGCCAGTTTCTTCTTCTACCCATTATTTGCTGCAGTTGTTTCCACGAGCGATTTTTTTTACTCAATGTAACGAATGTGTTTTAAAATGTAGCGGCACAATACTTCACACAAAATATACTTAAGTAAAAGTAAAATTACAGATTAAAAATTACTTAAAAAGTACAAGTACACAAAAAGCTACTCAATTACAGTAACGCGAGTAAATGTAATTACTTTCCACCTCTGGGTGCAAGCAAGTAAATCTGGCCCTAAAAAATTTTTACGATCATGAAAAAATGATTAGTTCAGTCAAGTGTGTCTAAATGTATAACTTTGTTGTATATATACCCGCTGGGTGCAAATAACATGGTTTAATCCGTTTGTAAAAATGGCACCTACAGTAAGTGTCTTTCTCTCTCTTGGTGGGCTGTCATCATTCCATGGCACTATGGATGGCACACAGCTGTGAGAAACCTCTCAGCAGGGACACATCATTTCCATCTGTCCTCTACCCAGGGTGGCGCCTATCTAGAGCAGCACAGCGGCTGTGCATGCTCCGAGAAAATAGAGGGTGAGTGCATGGAAGAACAGAAAGGAACTGCATTATGCACCTGTTCCAAATTTTCCAACTCTCACAATTTGTCATGGTCATTTTGTGCCGCTAAAGGAATTTTACTCACCTGCACCTGGTCTAAATGGAATCGCTCTTAGGAGGGGACCAGCAGAATTTGCATCAAAATCTCCCGCTGCTATGTAGAAATATGAATGACACCTGTTAACTGCATTTTGGCTGGTGTACCTTGTAAGGGAATGCACATCTCGACATCTGCTTGACTATCGACAGATGAGATGATGATGTTTTGCTACACGCTAGCAGAATAGCGTATGGACATCATCCAAGAATATTATCAACACTGAGTGAAAGTGTGTGTTCTGTGAATAGCTGTTTGGGAGTTTGTGTATGTCAGACGACGCGCTCAATTTAGCAGGTGTGCTTCGACAGACTTGAATTTGCGCCAAGCCGGCAGTGAAAAAACACGAGAGAAAGAGGGAGAGCGACAAAGATAGAGAGGCTATGCATCTGTGTGAGGTGCTGACAGATGGGACGGTTTAACTTATAGAGTTCGGTTAAGATCCCGAGCTTCCCTTGGCTTGTCTGTGCCAAGCAGGTGCACACAAAAATACCAGAGAGAAGGAAAACTTCAGCTGCTTTTTTCACTGGTTGTTAAGGAGTCATTCATAAAATCTACTTTTCATTTGAGAGCCTGCCATGGCCAACTATGACGGTATTCTTTAATGGACACTTCATTTCTTGAACATAACAATAGCTATATGTACCTAAACAGATGCACTCACACAATGATGGAACCTTTTATCAGGGCAACAAAGCCATTACCTTTACCTGTCATCTATCTCTATTCATCGGTTTCTGTAATTGCAAGGTGGTCTGCTGCATACTTTGGATGAACAACGGCTCATTCCTGGCTTGGGGTATCCAGACTTCTAACAATCAGCATCAAGGATGGTCCACACTGCAGCTTATTTTCAGCAAGATCTGCCCACTTGCTTTTTACATGACATTTAGGGGCAGGTAAATATGAAATGAATGCAGACTTACATGTCATCTCAGTTATAATGACCAAAAGATGCTGATTTATTAATAATAGGAAAATATTATTATTTAAATTAAAATACTAGTTATTATACTAGTTATTATTTGATCATTAAAATATCCCATTTTAAAATAGTTGTTGGATGTTGGATGTCATTTTAAAATGTGGAAATTGCTGGTCTACCAGCTTTACTTGCGAGAGTCTACAGTACCAGGTCGACATCAGGTCTACCAGTTAGCAGTCTAGTCGATCTGCCATTGAGACCATCTTGGACCAGTGAATGGCCATGTAAAACCAGCTAGTGTACCATCAGAAGCTGGATTTACCTTGACTTTCCAGCAGGGAATTTTTGGAGCCTTCTCTTTTTAGAATATGCTCACTTCCCGCTAGCTCAACATGTGTGCTTATGGAAAACTGTGTTATTTTGTCATTGAGCTCAGTTGCTTGGTAAAAATCCTAATTAAGCTCTCCCTTTGCTCTTGCTGTATCTATTTGCTGAGGAGCGTCTGTGTGCCGCTGATAGGCGGATCTCTGTGACAAGGCTAGTCTAGTCTGGTGCTGCAGAGGGCTGGGAGCAGCAGCCGCTAGCTGAGATAAGGGCATGCTAGCTGCTTGCATAACGTTCTCCTCTATCCTGACCTTATCACCGGGAGCAAAGCAGGTCTGGGTCATGTCACACCGCCATCACACCAGTGCAGAGGAAGACAGTGCCACAGAGATTATAGAGAAATCATTATCTCCCTTTCTACAAAAACACATTTAATACCTGACAACATCTGAGGACTAAGAGATACACTCACACTTATAGACACACACCTGGACATATTTATTGTATACGTACACTAATGTATGGAAGGGACATCTTCGGTTCATTTAGTTTTGTCGTGGGCCAAGAGTCAGACATTTTAAGTCATGGGAACATGATAATATGTTGTGGCCACGAGATATTAATTAATGGGAACCTCATATTAACTCGTTTGAACATGATATAATGTCGTGGCCACAAGATCGTTTTGTCGAGGTAAAATACATTCTTATGTCCGTGTAGAGCCACGACTTCTTATGTTGAGGGAACAATATATTTTTCTCGTGGCCACGAGTTTAAGGTGTAAACAAACCTACGTGACCATAGCAACCCGGAATTATCAGATAAGGATAAAACATTTTATTAACATTAAACATTTTAATTAATATTTGTATAATATTATTATTAGGTTATTTAAACTTGTTAGGGCTATATTTTTCTATTTATTTAATATAAATATAATATTTTATTATTTCCCATTTCAATTCATGTATCGCTTTACCTAATTAACGTTTTGTATAATTATGCTATTTGCTACCACATATTTTGCAAATACTGTAAATGCCTGACAATTATGCCAATACTTTATGATTGTAGGCTATTAATGCTTTATGTAACATTTAGATGTCCCCTCCCGGTCACCGTACTAATGTACTTATGCATTCCACTGAAATTCTACTGAAAAACTACTATATGTATCCATTTATCTAAGTGCAACCATGCTCGTGTGAAGAAACACAGCCACATCTATGCTAAATTTTCAAATTGAGTTTCCAAGTTGGAAGCTAACTTCAAGTGCACTTTTGTAAATTTCCAAGTAGGAGTATGGGGATTCCTGCTTAAGACATCAAGCAGTACAGAAGAAAGTTTCAGTTTTCTGTGAGTATATAAGGTGAGAGAAACAAACATACAACAGCACAGGCAGGTGCAAGCATACGTCTGGCCCATTCAGGTTCCAGCAGAGCAATAAACACTGCTATTGTGATGAATATAAATTACTCTTATATTTAAGCCATAATGGTTCAAGAGAGCGTCACTGTATTATTGAGCATATGTATCAGCCGTCATATCCATAAAAAAGAAAAATCACAGATGAGATCTCAGATTAATAACTATAATAATAATTCTATTTGTCAGTGACATTATAACAGCAAATGTACATTTTTGTGAAATCTAATTTTCTCTTGGAAGACTTTCTTCAGACTTTCAAGGGATCTCTAAAATGTCTCACACTGGGCTCAGATTTGAGACACACTCAAATGTCAAAGGTCTCTACATTGTCATGTATTATCAGTGTTTTATTAGGTTCAAACTCTTATCTGACTCTTATTTTAATATTGTGCTGGAGTTTTAGTTTGTAGTTTGTAGGGATGCACTTTATTTTATTTTACTTTATTATGTACTTACATGTACTAACAGTGTACTTACAATGTACTTAAAAAGGAAGGGAAGGAAAGGAAGGACATCACGTGTGGTCAAGTAGGACTCGCACTTGGAATTTGTGCTCTGCATTTAACCCATCCAAGTGCACACACACAGCAGTGAGTAGTGAACAAACACACACACACACACACACACACACACACACACACGGAGCAGTGCCATTTATACTGCGGCGCCCGGGGAGCAGTTGGGGGTTCGGTGCCTTGCTCAAGGGTCTCACCTCAGTCATGGCATTGAGGGTGGAGAGAGTGCTTGACACCTACAATCCCAGCCAGACCTGAGACAAGTCCAACTCTCTATCCATTAGGCCACGACTGCCCAACCTAGACCACAACTGCCCCACATATGAATTCTTAGCTAAGAATGTACTGGTAATATAAGGTAACTACATCAGATATGGTTAGGTTTAGGTGTAGGTTCAGGGTTAGTACCTAGTTATTACCAAGTTATTGTAATTACTATAATAAGTACATAGTATGCACATGAGGAACAGGACTGTAAAATAAAGTGCTATCGTATTTTGTTTCTGTCTGTATTTACATTTCCTGGGATTATTTTACTATTAAGGTTTCATGTCAACACATGTTTATCACCTGTTTAGTTCCTAATTTTCCACTTGTATATATAGGCTTCTTTCTTCGGTTCTTATTTAGATCTTGTCTTATTGTGAGTCTATGTTTTATCATTAGCAAATTAATCTGTAACACAGTAGTCTTTAGTTCTTTGATTATGCTCTTCCTGGATTCCTTTACCTGCTTATTTCTGAGTGTTGTATTTATCTTATTTCTCCAAAACAAAATATCTGAAACATCTGAGACAACACTGATATGTAGATGCAATTGAAAGAACAACCTTTGAACATAACATTTTCCACCGTGTGCACACAAGGAAAGCCCCTAAAATATTTTGTGGTTATGGGGGACAAAAAATATGATATACTTAGCCCTCTGTTACAAAACTTCCACCTGTAACACATGGCCAAACTTCCACACACACACACACTACTCTCATTTCCACTCTGCTGGCCACCATCTGTGTGAGTTTGGCAGTGACAGCCGGTGCATCTGTGTGCACATCCCCTTTCACTTCTGTCCTCTGAGTAAGTGTGTGTGTGTGTGTGTGTGTGTGTGTGTGTGTGGAGGCCAGTGGGTCACAGCTGTACACAAGCTAATTTCTCAGTACGGCGGGCCGTAGGGCTGCTACTATCAAGCCTTTAGAAGAACATACAGTATGTTAATTTTCTAAAATCTCTCATTTTCTCTCTCTCTCCATTATCTCTTCTAAAAAATGATTTTAGTGGTGTCAGCTAAGGCAAACTGTATTACTAAATGCTCATAATTAGGATTAGGGATATGAAACCAGTGTAATAACCTTCACTGTTTAACAGACAGGAATGACACCTTAAATCTTGTAGATTATTTTAGAGAGGTGTGCTATTTCTTTTATAACATTTTCAGATCATTTTATAGAGACCAGTTTATACTAGAGACATGGGATGAGCTCGTTTGACCTAGGCCAATAAGCAACATAGGAACTACTCTGAAACAACCAACCTAAACCTCTAGCAAACACATATCTATCAACCTGCTAAAAACACTCACAACACCTTAGAAACTGCCTTTCAATGCCCAGGAATATATCAAAAATGCCCTAACCTCACATTTTCTTGACAAAATTGTAAAATAAAAATAGTTTTACTCATAACTCTGCAGATGCCAACTGCATAACAATGCAATAAAATAAATATGTAAAGCATATGAGTCTGTGGACTTAATCAGAAGAATGACTCTTAGATATTAAACACACTGATGAAATGAGCAAAAGAAAAACTGTCCATGTTGCAATATGCCTTCAGACGTAAGAAACGTGCCTTCAGATGAGATTGCTACAGAGATTCTCGGCCTTGAACCTCTTTAAACTTATGTTCAGACCAGGAGGTGTTAGAAAGGAAGTATGGGCACCAGGAGGAGCCCTACTGTCCGATAGGAACAGGAAGAATGATCTACCCACAGACAAAGCTGGTTCCTGCCAGAGGAAGCCTGGATGTGAGCTATCACAGCCGCTCAGCACTGTTTACTTTCGCCTGGGGAACCACCTGCTCACATGGGGACAGGACACACAGACATTTGTCTGGCTGAGGACATACAGTATATAGACCTAATTTTTTAAATAAAATTATTTAATTTATACATTATTAAAGACTAACCTTAACTCTAAAAAGATACTTTTAGAATAAACTACTTTTTTAAATACAACTGTGAGCATTCTGGTTGTTCCCAAAAAGGAGATTTCATTAGCTTTAACTTAGTTCTGGGGAAATATGTAAATAATGTAAGGCGTATTGCTCAATTGAAGTACAGTCTCAGCCCACAGTCAGGCTGACCTCAGAGCCACCATACCACCCTTTCCTTTTTAGCTGTTACAAAGAGAGTGAAAGAGATAAAGAGTGTGTGTGTGTGTGTGTGTGTGTGTGAGAGAGAGAGAGAGAGAGAGAGAGAGAGAGAGAGAGAGAGAGAGAGAGAGAGAGAGAGAGAGAGAGAGAGAGAGAGAGAGAGAGAGAGAGAGAGGATAGCGGGAGGAACATGAGCTCACTACATGTTCCCTGCTGTGACAGAGACTATCACTGTTTGCCCAGAAGCCCATCATTTTTGGACAACGACACCGGCATTGCTACCTAAGCTTAAGAGAGGAAAGGAAAATGTTTGTGGTCAGCAAACTTTTTTTTAGTTCTATGGGGGCGTGAGTCTTGCGTCTGGTCGTCCCATTGAGTTGTGCGATTGTCCATGCTTGAAGACATTTGCGTAGGTTACTGAACTGGACAACACAACATACTGTTCAGGGTGGAACTAGCTAGCCGATTGTAAGTATCCTGCGGGCCTCTGAAACACTTGTGGAGTTTATTTGTGGAACTTTGCAAGCTGATGTATTGGGATGAGATGGCTGGAGAGATCCATGCAAAGAGACTTAACAGGGCAGGAACCAGGAGAGGGTCTTCCAATGCTCTCACTGCATCCAGACTGCCAACAGTCATGCTGACCAACCACAGTGTTACCCTGGATAAACGAGCCCTTCATCGATTGGCCCTGCCTGCTCACATGTCTAAGAGACAGTCCACAGGTGAGTGAAAGAGACACACACACTCTCAGTAGAGCCTAGTAAAACACAGAAAAATGCAGGTTATCAGAGTGGTCGATCAAGATGGCCTTTTTTTGTGATGGTGGTTGACCAAGTAACTCTTTCTAAGTATGTTAGTTGAGAAGTCTGGTGGGATGCCATGCTGGCGAACAACATCCAAAACATATGCAGCCAGGGCACAAGAATCTGGTACTTCTGGGAAAAAGTCTTATTTTTAATTTGTACCCTTTTTGACTTCTTTGTGCAGTCTGCCATTTAGATAATAGAAAAAACATGTAGGTACCCAACAAATCATGTAACTGCCACATGAACAGTGTTCATAATATCTGAGAACTCTAAAGTCACTTGAGACCAGTATTAGAATTCTGAGCTAAAGCGCCACTAAAGTTGCACTTTATGGCCTTATGGTAAAAATGGTTTAAGGTTGCGTTGAAAGGTAATGTACAGCATTGCACATTACCTGTGGCGGTGCTCGGCTCTTGGAAATAATGAGCTCTGCACACGTTTCTCTGATAAGCACGGTATAATTAGGCTTAGTCATAAACATCCCCTGTAATTCAGTGATAAAATGGTTGAGGCAGCGAGCTAAACGTCCCTAAGGCCAACCCGCTGCTCAGCTACAAAGAAAGGACCTGGAGCTTGTAAACAGTGGTGCTTTGTCTCATGTACTGCTACCTATCTAGGTGTGCGTACATGTATGAGAAGGGGCTGATGGGAGGTGTAGTCAACAGCTGGGTAATGAAGGAGCTTTTCATGTCGGGCGTTAGTTGCGAAGCTTCTTGTGAAGCGGCAGATGTGGTGCGACTTGTGCAACAGCTGTGGTGAAACGATAACCACGGTGGTGGAGAGATGTCAGAGCGTTGGCTTCTCTCCCTATGCCTTATCATCACACACACACTGCATACACACCAGTCTGCAATGAAAAAACAGAACAGCCACCCACCACACATATAATAAGATGGGGAGCCGAATCGAAACCCTGAAATTCTTAAAACGAAAAAAAAGGAAAAATTATAAAATTGTCTGGTTCTTTACTATCACAGGCAGCAGAGAGCTTAGCCACACTAATCCACAGCTATGAATATGCATGCTTGGATGATATGTTGGCCAGTGCTTTAGCAACTTAGCATAGCTAACTGTGCTGTTTGTGTGTTAAGGGCTGACCATGCTTGCAGGGGAAATGAGGACAGAGGAATGTCCTATACGTTTTTCCAGCATTAAGTGTAAATTAATAATTTGTTCAACTTCACTGATATTCTGGAATGCTGGTCAAATGCTCTGGAGGTGTTATTTTAGGTGCATGTGGCTCACAAGGCATGATGATCTGTAGAAGATGAAAGGGTTCAGCATGGCTGTTACAAAACTTACTGGGCTTCAAGTCAATATGTTAAGACAGCATATGTGTCATATGTAAATCTCCCACCTCCTTCCCTAAAAATAACCAATAAAACATAACTTATACATCTGATTTATAAAGTTGAGGTGCATTAAGTGCTGCAGTGCTGACTTAATTTTGTAAGCCAACCTGGAATTTAGCATCACATGATTCCCTTGACAAAAACCTAATATATTTTTTTCCATTGGCTTCTTGATTAGTTTTAGATAAGCTTTTAGATTAGTTTGTTATTTTGATAATCTGTACAAATGAGCATAACATTTATGAATTTTGGAGCCTAAATACAATCAGCAGATGTAAAAAAAAAAAATATATACACACACACACACACACACACACACACAATTGGGCTGTGAAAGTGGATGATGAGTTGAGCATGAAGATGAGAATGTCTCTGAAAAACTCTGTAGTTCCATTTAGCCACTTATTAGCAACTAGCTTTTTAAAGACAAGTAAAAGATTTTAAAAAATCACTAGGGGTTATTACTGATGTACTGTATTTTATGCCATAAAATAAAGCGTGAAAATATATTGAGTTTGTTTTAACCACGGACCTTATTTAACCAAAAACCCATTCAAAATTAATTGACTTTGGGACAATGGATCTGAAAGTGCTAAAATGCTAACTAGTTTCTGTGTTTTGGCCTAAAAATGCATCATCTCTGCAGCACTACAAAAAAAAGTTGAATTTACATAGCACCTTTCCAGACCGTAATAATGCTTTTCAACAGTGATACAGGTGATCCAGACAATGCACAGTGGTAGGCAAGGACAAAATTATGGTATTGCATATAGACAAAGCATTTGAATAACACAGTAGCCCTAATTGAACGACTACATGCATCACTTGAGAAGAATAGGATTAAGAAAACAGGTTTTCAGTTGAGATTTAAACTCCAAGAATTCAGTGAATTTAAACTTGAGTATTCCCACCTGTCTTTAAATGTGAATTTGAATTCAGCAATTGGCATCATGTGATCCCATTTCAAGGCTCTTCCAAAAGGTTGGCTGAATAGTAATGCTGTCTTATAGGACCTTGTTTTGGCCAAAATCTAAAACACTTTTTTTGGACATGGCCTTGACATTGGACATCATCATATGTCTTGATGTGTCCTTTGGTTAAATACTGTTTAAACAAATGTGGTAATTATTTGTGGTACATAAGCAAGTACCTCACCATTTGACACCATCATTGTTCCAGCACACCACTACTGTTATTTTTAGTAATGGGTTTCAGCATGTCTATATGTGTAAGTGTTAGAATGCAAAATGGGAAAAGACAGGGGTAGAGAGGGAGAGATGGAGACAAAACAAGCAAGAGAAAGAGTTAGACAGAAAGGCAGAAAGCAGTTATTCGTCCTATTTCCTCTGCACCAGCTTTGTGGTCTCTATGAGGAACAGATGTTCACAACTTGATACTGTGCATCAACCTTCTCTTTTTGCTATCTCTAGTCCCAGCACTGCCAACTGCCTGAACGCACAAACCCAAAGTCAGGGTTTAACTATCAACACGCGCACCTGCGAGGGCACGTCTATGCACAGATGTGCACAAGCAAATGAAAGCTCAACAATTTCCACAATTCACATCACACCAGCGGAGACGTGAAAGAAAGAGAATTCACAAATGAGATCACTGCCTGAATGGGATGTCAATTGTTTATCCTAAACAGCAATGCAATTGAGTGAAGAGGAAATAGAGACTTTTGCGTTTCCTACTTCTCAGATTTTTCTCTCGAGCAAAAAAAAAAAAATTAACAAAATATTCAGAAATTTGAATAAGAATTTTGATTTTCTCATAAATTATTTTAAAACCCAAATTACCTGAGCTATTCACAATAATTATATTTTATTTAATTTCTCCTAAAACATTTTTGGAAAAACACCAAAGACGTTTTTTAACTAACTGAAGTTAAATTAATTAAAAGATGACTTAAATTCAACAGAGAATTGGCATTATTATCTAATAATCAGACAATGATTTACATGTACACAACAAGCATCACATTTCTGTCATTCTTTGGCAAGATTTTAGAAAGACTGTAGCCTAAAACAGCTCGTAAATACTAGGCCAATATAATACTGTATATTCATACTTATGTTGTACTTATGTTGTTCCAAATACTAATAAAATGACCAAATACTAATTTACTCATCTTTATGTTGTTCCTATATACTACTTTCTTCTGTGGAATATAAAATAATATATATTTGAGAAAAGTCTCAGTACTTTTTTATCATACATTGGAAGTCAATGGGCTCCAATGTTGTTTGGTTCCCAAACCCCTTCAAAGTGTCTTCTTTGAAGAATACATCCCTTTAAAGAGTTTGGGCAGAATTTTTAAAGAGTACTAGAGACATTTCTAGACCCTATTTACAGTACAGTATGTGGCCTTTAAGCCCCGTCTTTCATCTCAGTCCCTCTAAATATTTTTTACAAATTTAGCTGTTGGCACCATTAAAAATATGTGACTATAGTATTCAATATAAGATTATTTCATTATGAATTATCTGTTTTGTAGTTGTTAAAAACGCTTAAATGTATAATATTACATATTGTATTTTCACATTTTTCTTTTTTTTTCTTATCAATCATTTTTTAGTTTTAAATGGCTAACCTAGTGATAGGGTGAGAATGTTCTGCACAAAACATTTCATCATCAAGTGCATAACGCAACAGATTTTTGTAATTCTGCCTTCAAGAATGCAGTTCATTATCTCTTACTCTTTCTTTCTCTCACTTCCTGTCCTGTCTCACATCCTCTCTTTATCAGCATCACCCTGTTGAGAAACATACACACATTTCATCATTGCATCTTCTTTTAATCTCTGCGATTCAGAACATTGATAGCAATGAAGAAAGATGCTGGCGACACGTCTGCTTCCGCAGTGTGCCTTGCTCAGTGTAAAAGTGGATGACTCTATTCCTTGTTGCACTGCCTAAGGCCACCTTCTCATTAGATAAAGTCCCTCTCTGAGCGGCTGTGCTTAAAATAACTTTCATTTACTGCAGTCTGTAAGGGTGACTCAACAGGGCCGCTGAATGCCGGAGCTTCAGTGGGAGAGGACAAAGGGAGAGGACAAAAGAGCTGTGTTTCTCTGGCAGCATCCCGTCTTATCTCTTTCGAGCACTCTGGATGGCGACTGCAGCCACAGGAAAGGATTTATAATGTGGAAGTGAAAAAAAGATCTTCCTCTTGCAAAGCCTTACCCGTGCTTTCTTTTTCTTTTTTGCTCTATTTCTGCCTCCGTAGAGACCATCATTTCCATAAGGACACAATAAGCCCAATCAGACGAGAGCATCTCTGCCACTCCATCAGATGCAGAGAGAAAGAAAGACAGACAAGGACATTCTTAATGCCACTAGGTGAAGGTCAATGTTTGAAGGGTAGTGTAGGTATAGAGATAGTAGCTCATAATGGAGAGGTTTGAAACCATCCTCAAAGTGATCACTGGGAAGAGTGTAGAGAGCAGTGCAGTAGTCACATCAACAAAGACCTAAATGAAGCTAGGAAGGAGGACCTGTCAGGCGCTGACATTGACGGGCTGTCTATGAGCGTACCCCCATGAGAGTGTTGCAATGTCAATCAAACTGCTGTCAAGACAATAAGAACCCCATGCTGCACCTTTTGCTCCAGTCACTTTTACACTATAAGGCAGTGGTTCTCAAACTTTTTATACCGAGTACCACCTCAGAAAACATTTGGCTCTCCAAGTACCACCATAATGACCAACATAGTAGCGTAGTAGGCCTACCTATTCAGCTACAGATCTGCACAGTTCAAAAACGAGGCAGTTTTATTCCTAGTACGAATATTTATTGTTGTCAGCAATTTTAACATTGAAAATACACAGTTTGAACATTAACATTGCACAATGCTTACAACAAGGTAAATAAAAATGCAAAAAATTATTAAACTAAAATATGTTGTACCTAAAATTTTATAAAAACTGTACTGTATTTAAATGTAAAAAAAAAACTTCACTCAAATAAAGATGTTTACCTCTGGTTTCACAGACAAGACTTAAGCATAGTCACAGACTAAAGTATAAGTCTGAGCTGTTTTAACTGAAAGAAACTTGCACTGACAGATCTTAAAATATATCAGTGCCTTTGTTTTGTCTTTGTGTTTTTGTTTCTCTAAGGCATGTTATTATAAATTACTTAAATGTATTGTAACAATTAAATCATGTAACAATGAATGCAGTTCGTTCACCTGAGAATCAGAGAGAACCCCCTTTTGAACTTCAAATTGAAGAGGTGATACCTGTGTAGAAGGGTTAGACACTACATACAACATCAGAGTGCTCAACAACATCATCTGAGCTTATTGTAGTGAACTCCCCCAGTTGCATACCTGTTTGCAGTACAAAAGGGCTAAGGGTTAGTTGGATTCACGAGCCGCACTACAGTTTGATCATTTTCTGCTATTGTTAGGGTGCGTGCAACTGCAATACCATCTAACTTGAATAGACATGGCTCAAACAACCCACAGTATCTATCTGCTAAACCTGCATTATCAGCAGGCGGGATAAGTTGTGCTATACAGTGCATCTCACATTGGGCTGGAATGGTAGTTGTCACAGTAATTTGAGCTGTACAATGTACAGGGCTAAATTGAGATTTGCTTAACAGTGGCAAAGTTTGGTCAAATAACCAACATGTACATCTACCCACAATCAAGACCACCAGGTGCTTCTGGTGAAAATCTCAACCAAGTATGATACCCTGATTCACATTTCTGATGACGTGCATGCCATGCTGTAATGTCAGTGAACCTAATCTGAGGTTAACAGTCACAGTTCCCAGAGTATCTAAATTCTTACCAGTTACAGATTTTGACTCTTTAGTGGTCTTTTACGCATTGAAGGAATTGGCATACGTGTAGTTTCATTAATGAATGAAATACTAGACTCAGTGTCTATCATGATGTGCATGTCAGTACCTTCAACAATACCACTGATGTGTGTTGTACTAGTGTCCATCATGTCCGCAACAGAAGACTAACTAATCTCTGGATGTCTGGTGGTTGTCATCTGTATGGTGTCACTTGGGGCTGCTGGTGAAATAGCTGATGTGTGCCCCGCAGCATCAGCTAACGGAAGTTTCGATAGTTGACGATAAGTGACGATAGCTGCAACGATCCGGGTAGACATCACATTAACCAAAGTTAATTTATTTCAGTAATTCAACTCAAATTGTGAAACTCGTGTATTAAATAAATTGAATGCACACAGACTGAAGTAGTTTAAGTCTTTGGTTCTTTTAATTGTGATGATTTTTGCTCACATTTAACAAAAACCCACCAATTCTCGACAAATTAGCATACTTCCTAAGACCAATAAAAAAATTTTTTGTGTGAATTGTTGGCCTTCTGGAAAGTATGTTAATTTACTGTATATGTACTCAATGCTTGGTAGGGGCTCCTTTTGCTTTAATTACTGCCTCAATTCAGCGTGGCGTGGAGGTGATCTGTTTGTGGCACTGCTGAGGTGGTATGGAAGCCCAGGTTTCTTTGACAGTGGCTTTCAGCTCATCTGCATTTTTTGGTCTCTTGTTTCTCATTTTCCTCTTGACAATACCCCATAGATCTGGTGAGTTTGCTGGCCAGTCAAGCACACTAACACCATGGCCATTTAACCAACTTTTGGTGCTTTTGGCAATGTGGGCAGGTGCCAAATCCTGCTGGAAAATGAAATCAGCATCTTTAAATAGCTGGTCAGCAGAAAGAAGCATGAAGTGCTCCAAAATGTCTTGGTAAACGTGTGCAGTGACGTTGATTTTCAAAAAACACAATGGACCAACACCAGCAGATGACATTGCACCCAAATCATCACAGACTGTGGAAACTTAACACTGGACTTCAAGCAACTTGGGCTATGAGCTTCTCCACCCTTCCTCCAGACTCTAGGACTTTGGTTTCCAAATTAAATACAAAACATGTTCTCATCTGAAAAGAGGACTTTGGACCACTTGTCTGTGGTTCAGAGGTGGCTTAACAAGAGAAATACGACAACTGCAGCCAAATTCCTTGACACGTCTGTGTGTGGTGGCTCTTGATGCCTTGACCCCAGCCTCAGTCCATTCCTTGTGAAGTTCACCAAAATTCTTGAATCAATTTTGCTTGACAATCCTCAAAAGGCTGCGGTTCTTTCGGTTGGTTGTGCATCTTTTTCTTCCACACTTTTTCCTTCCACTCAACTTTCTGTTAACATGCTTGGATACAGCACTCTGTGAACAGCCAGCTTCTTTGGCAATGAATGTTTGTGGCTTACCCTCCTTGTGAAGGGTGTCAATGATAGTCTTTTGGACAACTGTCAGATCAGTTTTCCCCATGATTGTGTAGCCTAGTGAACCAAACTGAGAGACCATTGTGAAGGCTCAGGAAACCTTTGCAGGTGTTTTGAGTTGATTAACTTATTGGCATGTCACCATATTCTAATTTGTTGAGATTTGTTGTAAATTGGTCGGTTTTTGTTAAATGTGAGCCAAAATCATCACAATTAAAAGAACCAAAGACTTAAACTACTTCAGTCTGTGTGCATTGAATTTATTTAAAACACGAGTTTCACAATTTTAGTTGAATTACTGAAATAAATGAACATTTCCACGACATTATAATTTAGTGAGATGCACCTGTATGTGTGTTTTAGGCACTAATATGTACCTTTAAGGTACTAATATGTACCCTTTAGGAATAAAAAAGGCAAAAAAAGCATACCTTTTGAAAACATAACACCCCAGTGACAGATTTTGTAAAACAACAAAAAAAATAAAAATTCTGCGAGTGTAAGTTTTATAGTGAACTAACGGCATTTTACCCTCTGTTTAAAGCATTTTAATCACTCCTTCCCAGAGCTATTCTGGCTTGTTCAGTTCCTGCTCACCAGTCACTGGTCACCATGCGAATGATTTGGGTGTGAAAAGAACACAATCCTCGTTGCAGGTAGTTCTCTTTTCTCTTTTCTTTGATTAGTTTTTATCTTATTGTCCATACATATTCCTGTCATAAGTAACACGAATAGGCGAAGTGTATCGGCAAGAGAACCGGTTTTGTTTGAACTTGTATGACATGCATTCTATTTGATATCTGCATTTCCCAACCCAGCACCACTGGGTTATTGATTATCAACCCCAATTTGGTTAAATTAACCCAGCTTCCCTACCAAGCAGTCTCAACCCAGCATTTGGGTAAAAAAATAACCCAGAGTGTACTTTGGAGTTTTTTTTTATGTGTCTTCACTATGACCAGAACAGGAAACTTACTAGAAGTGCTCAACACTGAGGTGTCCATAGGCAAGAGCATAAAAATGGGCTGTAGACGTCTTTTTTTTTTTTGCTTAACCCATCCATTTTATTTAAACGCTTCTATCCCTTCTATTCAGTCATAGCTTCAAAGTGAAAGGTTTAGCAGGAGTGTGTAAGCAGCATGTGTGGCCATTGAAGGACCTGACAGGGTAGGACAGGCAGGGCTATAACTCCCCAGCAGGGAAAAGGGCAATAAACACTACATCAAGACCCAAGGCAACCAGTGATCCATCTCCCAGACAACCAGGAACTCATCCTGTTGCTGATAGTACTCTATTGAGGTAGCAGCATAAATAGAATGCACGTGAGAGAAAATATAAAATAATTAGATAAAGCTTGAACCATATAGAAAATGACTTTGGTATCTTGCCAATCTGAAAACAGACATTATTGAGATCTCTTTTAAACTCAAGAAGAGACATGTAAAATTCCATGAATCTTTTCCTTAGTAGACAAATACAAGAAGCTGGAGACATAAACCTTTTTTTAAGTTTCTATTTAGTGCTCTTTGCTAAGGCAAGCATCACCATCAGTGAGGAGAGAACAAATCCTATCATTTACAGTGAAGGAGAGCCCCATAACGATATCTAGGCATCAGAAAATTGTCACATAGACTCGCTTGGTCTATTAATAACAAACAACCAACAAGAAACCACACAGAAAACCCTGCTGTAGGTATAAAATAATAATATTTAAAAATGTGTTGTTTTCTCTACAAATCATTTTAATATGTTCCCCTGACCTAATCAAATTCAAGTCAACAGATATTACTGAAGCTCTAACCATCTGTTTTATCACAAAGTTGGTATTTACTTTTCAGAAAGGTTGATGTTTTCAAGAAAAGTAATGCTTTTGTTTGGAGTCAGTTTGAAACCAACAAAACCAAACTGGAGAAAAATATAGTTAAACAACTCAAGACAGTAACTGACAGCAGTGAACTACTACGAAATAATAATCTGAAAATTCATTGCTGCCATGGTTTAGATCTGGCATCTATGAGACTCCACTCCAATGTAATATATATTTTTCTTATTATTCATTTGAATATTCATGAAGTATCAAGCTAATACTTCAATGCTATCTGCTTGTTATTAAGGGTCTTGGGTCTTTTAGATCTCAAGCAGACCATGTGGATTAAGTACAAGGTCAGAATACTTTCCTGACTGATGATTTATTTAGTAAACCAATTAAAACTGCATGTACAGTACTTATCAGCGGATGCATACTGTATCACTTATGATGACATACTTGGCTGCAAATTTAGAAATTTCACAGGAATGGAAAGCCCATGAATAAACTCTTCCCAGTCCCAAGATTTTCAGTAAATGACGCAGCCACTGTTTTCAGTTAATGTAAATAGATATCACAAAAACAGAGTTTTTCTCAGGGTATTTTAACATAGCTTAAATTAAGGATAGGGGGCTGAAGCACCACTACATACAGTCTAAAATGACTGTAAGATGTTTGGTTTTTGTGCTGGTTACACAAATAATTATGCTCACTGTCTCTCGCTGCCTTTAATCTTCCCACCCTTAAAATAAAAATCACATAACAATACAAATAATAATTTAACTAGGGTCCCTCCTGTTGCATCTAGTTTTCAGCTCCAACAGTGTATCACAGAGGAATTAAGAGTCTTGTTATCTTCGTCTTTGACGATTCACTTAAAATCGCTTATAGCAATCTTTAAAAAAAGCATGTTTCAGTAGCTAAACCTTAAAATGCAGCCCACATGGGAGACATGTCTGAACATAGTATTTATATACATATAGATACATTCTTCACAGATATCCCACAATCCAGTGTGTGTTTTTCAGTGGATGGCGAGTCAAAAAAATTGTCCTTTTTTGTGTTTAGATGCATACAATTATTTATGTCCTTTTTTAATTTATTTTATCAGTGTATAACTCTTTTTTTTACTTCATGTTTTAAAAATTATTGTCTTTAAAAATGCATTACAATGTGTTGTAGATCGTTAGACATAATGTTACACTGCCTTGGAAGCCAGTCTAAAACCAGATTTCTTTGGAGGAGCCATCATACACAAAACACTAGGTAACACGGCAGTAAAACAACTGCTTTAGTTTCAGGCACAGCCAGGGTGTATTCGCAGCAGACAGATCCTAACACTTCACACTTGATAAGTTTGAGACATTTGCCCTTGCAAGAGCAGCATAGACTGACACATCCGTAAATGTAGCCAAATTGCATTTGGTTGTAGAAATATCCTTGAATATCTGGGTAGGTATTGCATGTCCACACCAGAGCTGACCACATATCAGTATGGTGGATTAAGAATTATGGGCGTAGAGACTCAAGTCATAGAGGATTTATTTAATATCTGTGAACTGGGTATTAGCTGTCATGAGAGAAGGAGAGGTGGAGCCAGTGCAATGAGGGCTGCTCTTTTTACAGGATTTCTCAAGGCTGAGAGTTTTGATCTAGCGTAGTGTTCAATTCCATTGGCATCACTTCACTTCACACACATGCACTAAACACTGGTAAACTCCCACACACATGCTTTTTTCACACGATTCCCTTAAAGGGATAGTTCACCCCAAAATGAAAATTCTGTCATTAATAACTCACCCTCATGTTGTTTCATACCCATAAGACCTTCATTAATCTTCGTAACACAAATTAAGACATTTTTGATTAAATGCGAGCTTTCCGACCCTCCATATACAGCAATGTAACTGAAATGTTCCCAGGCCCAGAAACCTTAAAATAGTCCATGTGACATCAATGGTTCAACAGTAATTTTATACTTTACTGAATACTTTTTGTGCCCAAAGAAAACAAAAATAACTTAATTTGTGTTCTGAAGATGAACGAAGGTCTTATAGGTTTGAAACGACACGAAGGTGAGTAATTAATGACAGAACTTTATTTATTTTTTGTGTGAGCTATCCCCTTTTAAGTCAATGATGTGCTCATAACTCATATTACTTGTGTGATGTAACATTTTCTTAGGTAAAATATCATATTCAATAAAAAAAAAGAAAGTCAAATCCAATGATTTTATCCATTATAAAAGGTGGTCTCTGCAGATGGTCAGATAGGAGTGGTTGAAAAACAAAAAAGAATTCAACACAATGTCACAGCTAAAATTACAAACATTTATTTGTTTTATAATATGGACATAAATTGTTTAAATAAACTCAGAAATGTTTCTTAAAGTGACTAGGATACATTTTCCAAGTTTGATTTAATTATGCTTTAAAGCATTATCTAAGGGGCCACTGTAATACAATTACTTCTGCTTTTTTGCAATTTTCCAGATGGAAAAAAATCTATTATCATAACCAGTAATAGACTTGTGTTAGAGTTGTGAATTTCTCAAAGTGTTTAGACTGGAGCCTTCTCAGGCTGACCAGGCAAGTGGGATGGTGGGACTAAAGAAGGTATGGGGCAGCTGTCTCTGTGTACTTTATACCACTGGTGCTTTCTCCAACAGCAGAGTAGCGCTAACTATGTTTGTTTACATGTCTTTACATCCTGTCATTTCTGATTGGTGAGGGAAGAAAGGCAGATGTGCATTTCTCATCGGCTCACCTGCAGTGACACCATCAGATCCTCCCCCCAAAACTGAGTCACAATGCCAGTGAATGACTAGCAGGTGCGATGATGGTTAAACAGTCAAAAACGGGGGAATCAACTGAACAACATGGAAGGGGCAGGGAAAAAGTTGGTCAATTTTTTAGCAGCAGCTGCATTTACTAGAGCTTTTCCGTCAATACCTCAATAGGAGGAATATATTCTGCATTAAATATTCTCCTCAACCCACAAGAAGAAAAAGTCATATTCATATTCAAATACAGCTGAAAATGTCTGTGGAAATGCCATCTCTTATCCATATTCATAGCTGGTGTATGCGGCTCTTTGAATCACACAAGTAACTGCTCTGCTATTCAGTTGAAGTGTAAAATAGACTTTAGCTGCATGAAAGTTATTTGTCAAGGTCTCAGAATAAATATTTAATGAAAATTATAGTTTTGTAAGCAGCCTCAGACACATTAAGTATCAGGTATATGGTGGCCTGATATATGGACACATGTGAATGTCAAAATATGAATATCACTGCATTAGATTATAAACAACGTGCCATTTATTTTTAATGCTAAACATTCTACAAAACATTTGTTAGATTTAACATGATAAACCGATGGTAATACAGTTCAAAATGAAGACTAAATGTATTTGGACACTCTGAGGTTGTCGAATGTTAACAGAACATGTCCATTTTATTATGATGAACTTCATGGTTGAATTTGAGGTGAACTTATCCCCTAAAAATTACACTGGGACCAGTGAAAATATTAGCACAAATGTAATACAATTTGTTTCCAGATGTCACTTGCTTTAATATCTGAAATTAGTATTAGTATAGGCATACTACACATTGTTTTACCTCATAAATAAAACGCATACCGACAGTAGCTGACATGGTACCACCATAGACATTGAGCCTCAACAAGTTCCTCCGCCCCCAATAATTCTAAATTGCCAAATGTTCCCCCAAAAATTATTGCTCTGATCTGCTGTCCTCCATTACGCATCGCTCTTGTTAGGATGACAAAAAAAGTTTTAAAAGTCTGCTCTGCCTCAAAAGTCAAAGTCAAAATAATTGAACTGGCCAATCAAATCAAAGTAGGCGGGGTTTAGCGTTCAGATTAACGAAAGAGAGTGAGGTAAAATGGAGGCTGCTAATCATTTAATGTTTAGTCAACTGTTTTACGAAAGAAATGTTAAATGACCGACAATTATATTCAGTGTAGCAAACAATTTTTTTCCTCAAATATACCCCATTTTGAGAGAGAGTGAGAAAGAGATGAAATGTGCGTCTGTTAATTATCTGCATGATCTGTTTGTCCCTACAAACAATGAACCTGTGAATCAGGGGCGTAGCCACGGGTGTGCCAGGGTGTGCCGGTGCCACCCACAGTGGCAGCTGGCACACCTAAAAACAGATGCAGAATTATTATTTTTTAATCGTAATAAACATGGGCAGCGCAAAGGAGGGGCTAGCAGATGCTTCAGCACCCCCAAGAAAGACCAAAGCACCACCATTGCACCCATAAGAAATGAAATTAATTAAGAACATTTTACTTATTATTACACATTCATAACTCTGCATTGCAATATAACGTGACGTGATTAGCAGGCGCACTTTTCGAATTGACAGCATTTTATTTAAAAAATTGATCGGTTCCTTGTGCCAAGAAGGCCTGTCCCCGACTAAAGATTTCACTAGTCACACACATAAATTGATTAATATAATAACTTAGGCTACTAACCATCCTTTAATATATAGGTGTATAGCCTATTCCGCTACAAGCCAAGACGCCTAAAGCTTCTGCGGCAAAAGTAGGCTAATGATTATGAATGTTGGGGGAAAGGCAAAATAAAACATTTTAATTATTCGTTAATAAACGAGTGATTTCTTCTCAGTCAGTGTCGGCTGAAAAGATAAAGTTGCAGAATGCGACGCTGACTTTAATAAAGAAATGCACCTTTTCATTCCGACTACGTATTTAAAGATTGGTATTTTTTGGTTGGTTCGTTCCTTTAATAAAGTAGCCGGTTCATTGCTGTGACGCTCCATTTCACGGAGACTGCATGAGACGTCAGAAAGCGCATCTTGTTTCTCTATGTATTGTTTCTCTGTGTAGCCTACATAAATAAAAGCATATATACAGCATGAACTTGCTGTTGAATTTAGTATTTTTGAAAGTTCAATAATAATATAAAAAAAACTTGCCGGACGGATTCATACCCCGCTTTGTTCCGGGACCTCACAATTTACAGATTAAGCAGTGCTTACAATATTTGTTAATTTAAAATGTAATAAAAAATTTAAATTATTTTCAAAAAAAAAATAAAGAATAATAACATAACTGAGGCATTCAAGGCCAGACCACGCCGTCTCGCCCTTTGAGCAGCTAACAGGCACCATTAAATGTACTGTGCTATGTTGTTGGCGATCCTGAATGTAATGTATAAAAAATATTTTACTGCTTTCTCTAATGTGTCTTGCAAGACATCTATTCAAGATTGTTTATTCCACCAAAAGTCATTTCAAAGGAACATTATATGTAGGCCCATGTACAGTTTAAGTCACCATTGCAGGATGTGCAAAATGTTAATGATTTAATAAAAGGAGGGATTATTTAAAAGCATTTTGTTTTTATTTAGTACAGCAGCTACAGCTGTTTTTACATAATATATTTTTACATAGCCTAGTCACTGAAGTCAATGATTATTCTTTGATAAAGTAAATGTGCTTTGCTCACTGTATAATTTGTTCGTTGTTTGAATAACCGTGGAAATGCGGTGTTATAATTAGAAACTTAAAATGTATTTTTATTAAACCTGTGATCATCAGGTTAAATAGGAGTTTAGTCTTATTAAAATATGTGACATAAATTGTACTTGCCTAAAAGGGGTTTATGATGTGTGTAGTTAATGATTAGGCTACAGTGAGCGCGTTTGACTAGAGCGCAGTTAAAGAGCTGTTGTAGCTTATACTGTATGTGATTGTCGGTGACCCTTTGAACGAGAAAGCTTCGGAAAATGGAAAAAAACAACAACAACAAAAATATAGCTGCAAGCAGCGATAACCAGGGTTCAAGAATTTTAAGGCCTAAGGTGGTATGCTTTTAGGGTCTAGGCCAACATAGCTGGATGCATAGCTGACAGTGAAACTCATCGAAAATGGACAATAGGCTCACAGAAACACACACACACACAAATAGAAATGAAATGGTTAAACTATCATATTAATAATCATTAAGCTTGCTTACATAGATACACACACAGACACACTCATATACGGACATGCACACATATTTTGTTGCAGATATAGATATTTGAAATAAATGACAGGTGACAATACTCTTTGCAAGTCTTCTCTTTTTAAGAGTTTATATCAGGGATCTCCAACCCTGCTCCTGGAGAGCTACCATCCTGCAGATTTCAGTTACAACCCAGCTCCAACACACCTGTCTGAAATTAACAAGTAGCCTTGAAGACTGTGATTAGCTGGTTCGGTGTGTTTGATTAGGGTTGAGATGAAATTTGTAGCACGGTAGCTCTCCAGGAGCAGGGTTGGAGACCCCTGAGGACAATGTGAAATGCAGGGCTGACAATAGAACACATTCACAATGGAGAATTCTATTAAAACTGTCGCTCTTCTGTCACATACACACACACAAACACACACACACACACACAGAAATTAAAGGTTTAAAAATGCTTAATAAACAGTAAGCATACAAACACACATACACACACATACGCAGAAATGAAAGGTTTAATAATACTAAATATACAGCACACACACACACACACACACACACACACACACTCACTTTGTTGCAGATATAAATTAGTGATTTTCAAAGACATCCAAACGGAGAATAGGTTAACAGACACATGTAGCCTACACAAAATGAAATGGTTAAACTAACAATATTAATTAATACCCAATAACCATGCTTTTTCCCGCATTAATCTGACAATAAATGGCACACCCAGTTTTTCTGATGCACATCCAGAGTCTCCTTTCTGGCTACGCTCTTGCTGTGAATTTAGCTCTACTTCAAAAACATGTCTACTACTACTGTTGAAAAATATTGAAATAATTGTTTAAGACATAATCACAAATAAATTGATTTTTATTGACCCTTTTAGGGCCGACGTCACGATTAAGTCACAGCAATAGCTGGATGCAAAACAAAGCGAAAACTGGAGGCGGCCAATTCAAAACAGCGCAGATTCGTCTACACACAGAGCTTAAAATATCATCGTGTTGTGATGTTGGGTGCCCGAATCGATGTAGTAGAGTCTTCAATTTGTAATTTTAAGGCATACCTGCTGCCAGTGCCAGACAAAAAAAGACCAGCTGTGGTTAAACGAGATAAAACGAGCAGACTGGACTGAAATTATAGTAAAAAATGCTCGCGTTTGCAGCGCACACTTCTTATCAGAAAAGGTTAAATACAGTGTTGTCTTTTGTTGTAATGTAACGTTACGCGTCTAAAAAAAAATCATGCACCTCACTATGGCATGTAAGCACCAACAACAACGCGAGATCTGAATTGGAGGACTTTGCGATTTTTGTGTGATTTGAGAAATTGAAGCGAACTTTTTGTCGCCCTGTGCATTTTTACTAAGACATTTGTTGACACGTTTCAAGATTTCGACATTTTAAAGGAACGTAATACCAAAGTCTCACTACTTTAATACTAAAGATCCGCTGTGTTCTAGCTTTGTATGATATCTTTTCGATTTCTTGAAATTGAATACCTCATTATTTAGTAGGCTACTATAACGAAAAGACAACATCGCGTGCAATCCAAAGGAGTTCAGAACTCTCTCTCTAAGACACTCTTTGATAAAAAAAAGACATATGCTTTTTATTCATTTTGGAAAGTTCACACCTTTTTCAGTGATAATCTCCGTTTCTTTCTGTTTTTATTTTTCGCGTGGATTATTTTTTTGCTGCAAATATTCTACCTCAGTTTGACTTCGACCTTCAAAAGTAAGTGATGCTTCTGGTGTATACTTAGTTTGTTCAATATTAACGGCTATTTCTTAAATACAATAATGTAAGTCTGGACTTAAGCGAATATTTTATAAGATGCTTTTAATGTTGGTAGGTCTTCTAGTAGGTACAGTCCAGCAATACAGATATTACATTATCAACAACGACATACCTGCTCGGTTGCGGTTTGTTGTTTTTACGCAACGCAAGTAGCTACAAAATACATATATGCAATACAAACGCTATCAAACGTTTAAAATGTATACATTGTTTCTTTCAAATTAGTTAGCCTATTTTAATTGAAAATAGATGCTTATTTTAAGATAAGGATGTGGAGTTAACAGAAAGTCTGTTAATATCAATACAAATATTGGCACATTATGAATAATATAGCCTAGCCTATTTCAAAATAAACTATTCTGAATAATGCCAAATTTTATTTCTCAAACTTTCTGTAGGCTAATTATTTGTTTTTAGTTACAGTTTGTGAAAAGAACACGAAAAATGGAACAAAGATGAAGTTGATCTTTTGGCAAAACAATCTCAACCTCTGGATATGAATTTAGGTGAGCGGGTTAACTTAGGTCTGATCTGCCAGAAATCTGCTCACATTGCATCCTTTAATTCTTTCACATTTTCTGAAAAAGGCTAGATTGTAATAATTAAAACCTGGCCAATAATAAACGAACAAGCAGAAATTTTATGCACATCAGATGGCTTCAATCTTGTAAAAATACATTTACAGCCGTCATCAGCCTTGCATTCTCTGCACCTGTTCATCTAATAAGTGATTAGTCTATATGAGCACAAAAATGAAGATGTGATCTGGTGCATTATGATGAATTGTTCATTGCAACCTTGCCAGCACACTGATGGATGAAACCACAATATCCTCTGTTGCAACATCACTTGACTTAACTGTCCTTCAGTCCAGCCCAGTCAGCACCCGTTGATGTTACTGCTGTTGCACTGCAAACCACCACTTTACTCTTTAATTGACCCCAGTAAAGATCAGCTGAATTATGAATGAACAGACGGTAATAGTTCTCTCAACAGCTAAATGTCTAAAGGTGAAACCACGCTGTGGCCACAGACTATCCTTAAACATTACCACCAAATAGCCTTTATAGCTTTTACAGGCGTATGTCCCTGCTGCATGCACTAAAGCGCCTCTACTAAGAGAAAGCCAGTCATTCGTCTGGAGTGATTATTCAATTTGCTTTCATGACATCTTTAGAATATTTATAGAAGAGTCAGTATATGTGGTTAAGTCAAATGGCTCTGAGGAGACACTGCTTTGAAGAACTAGTTTGATTGGTTTTGCAGCTTCTGACGAGGGTCTTTGGAGTCGGTCTTACCTGCTCCCTGTCTACACTTAACAGACCTGTTCAGAATGTTGATAAAGTCTAAAATACATGTGCTTAAAAAATTAAAAACAAACTGCTAGAGTGGAAAATGTGCAATAGTTTTTTTAAACCACAATTCATACACTTTTGAATGAAAAACAATAATTTGAAAAGCCGTAACTTAAAGTTCACCACGGTTTAGAAATCCTTAAAAAAATTGTCATTTTAGATATTATGAATTTAAACTTTATGGTTTGCACTCTAGTTTAGAAATGGAAGTGTACTTCAAACTTTCAGTGCAACACCCAGCACTGATCTGCCGAGAATGTATAAAGGCTCACACTGCTACTATCATGCAGTCATGTGGAAGGTGTCAGTTTTTATGGTTGTGGTATATACATCATAAGTTTACTAGTATATAGGATGCTCTATACGATGTTGGGAGAGCGTGTCCTTGTGGCAGTGCTCTACAATGAGAGCAGGGACATGGTGTGCACTGGAGGTAATTATTGTAATTTGAGTGCGGGTGCAGGTGAAGTTTGCCGTCTCGTAATTAACGAGAGGAGCAGATGGTGGTGGGCGGGAGATGGGTGCAGGCAGACGGCCGGCAAAGCAGCAGGGGGAGGGAGGATGAGAGAGCGAGAGAACTAGGGGGTGGGGTCAGGCACTGATCAGTAAGCACTGGCACCTGATCGGCCAGGTTGCCTGACTGTCACCTGCAGGAAAGACTTCACCCGCGACACGTGGCAGCACTGCACTTAAAATGACAGTTTATACAAGTTTACCTCTTTGGCACAAAGCTATACTATGGGAAGAGTTACTCAAATCCATAAATATACGTTTTTTGTTGTTGCGCAATGGTTTGTGTATTTGTTGGTGACATAAAAAGGGCTTTTGTGTTTATACTGTAGGTATGCAGATTCAAATCTGGCATGCAACATATCCTGATCCTGTTGAGTAGTGCATGTGTACACACAAAGGGGCTTTGTGCTCACAGGTACATAGTTTTGAACCCTACAACATGTCCTAGTGACATAGTGGGTAGCACATCTGCTTAGAGAGCACAAAGAGCCAGATGCAGGTTTGAGTCTGACCTGGATCATACCTCAAACATATTTCCTCTATTTTCCCCTCTGTTTTACTTTCCTACACTGTAAACAAAAATCGGTATAAAACAGAAAAGGTACTGGTAGATTTACATAAGTTTATAGACATTCCCTTTAACTGTAAAGCACAACATAATGTGATGCGTAATTCTAAATACGGGTAAAATACCTGTGAAAAATATTTACCTATAATTCCTCCATATTAACAGTATTTTTGCTCTGCTTTTATGCAGACATTTTTAGAGTGTATAAAATTAAATACAAAAAGCCCATTAATATTTGTATGATTTATTTTTGATTTCTCCAAACTGGATTATCTTAATTATGCAAAATCAACATTGGACTGTGTTTTGATCAATTCAAATTTAATTGACAACAATGTAATTTTATTTGAAGTGTATTTACCCATTCCAGTGTCTAGAGAGTTGTCAGATCACACACTGATCCTAATTCTTATAATGCATTAATGCAATTGTGCAGTCACATGAGTCCTGAGCAGGTGGGGACGTCCGCAAGCTTTAGAACTGAGGTTTTTGAACCTGTTTTGTTTATTTGTTGATGTCTTTAGAAGAGCTCAGTAGAGATTATCCTGGTCTATTATCTACATTAGCTGCCAGAGCGAGCACTTATGTGTCACTTGTGTCCTGGTGTGAGGAAATGATTCTCAGACTGAGTAAAAGATCTGGGTCTTTTCTCCTTTCTTTTCAAAGTTGCATGCATTGAAAGGAACACCTTCCAGATCCACACTGGAAAAAGTGCATAAAATAAAAAAACTGCACAGTGTGCACTACAAAACCATTGTGTGTGTCACAGATAGTGCTCAATTCTGATTCTTATTGCTCAGATCTGGTTTGTTTGGCTGTTCACATTATATTCAAAATGCGGCCAATATCAGACTCGAGTGTGAACAAGTCAGTCATGAACTGACCTGCATGCCCAAAAGAACAAAAAGAAATACAGCAATCAGCATGCTGCCATACGAAAGTAAATTTGAAAGCCAGCGTTTATGCGTTCATTTATAAGCAGATGTGCCAGAGAAGCCAAAGAAATTTATACACAGGTGATAATGAGAAGTAAGGATAAGGAGTAAGTACTTTTCCCTGAAGTTTTGCTTGTATTGCTTCCATTTTGACAGTGACCAAATAATTACTGGTATGTAAAATCTTTGTAGTGACTCCCATCAACAAAGAATTGTCATGAACGTCCATCTAGAGAGATGTAAAAGTCATATGAATTCTGATATGACTTTTCAGACTGAGATCGCATTGCAAACTGGACCTGTGTCTGATTTAGGACCACACATGGAAGTGGTCCAAATAAGAATTGACAAGATCAGATTCCAAGTGGTTTGTGATGCTCACACTGTTATGGAAAAAACAAACAAAAACAGATCCGAGTCACATGTAACTAACAAAACAAGATTTGGGCCACTTTTCCCTGCAGTCTGAATGTAGCCTAAGAGAAGAGACTCAATCAGTCCAAATTTAACATCAGATGAATGTCATATTTGATTTGCCTTTTAGTTAAGTGAGGTGCTGATAGATATGCTCACATGATCACAACATTTGTATTTCAGTGTGTCTCAATACTTACTTAGGGGTGAAGGCACTTTTATGGCAAATTGTCCCAGCAGTCCATCTGGTTGTCCTACCGTGGCAACCCCAGCCTCCCAGCGGGAGTGCCAGTGAGAGGGAGCAGCAAGGATGGGCAAGGAGGCATTTGCCATGGTTTTAGCCCTGTTTATCCCTCCAAACAGTGGGAAAGACGGCGATGGTGTGGTGAGCGCATGTGTTTGACATTACTGTGACATGGCGGCCTCTCTCGGGAGAAGGAGAATGTCAGAGAGCAGAGAAGCCGGCCAGCTTCCAAACATCTGGGGTAACAAAAAACACATTTACGCCACATTGTAGGAGCTGGGAGTTCACTCTGAGAGAAAGTAACCACATATCTCTGAAATACACTCATATGTTCTTTTTCCTTTTCCCATGTGTTCTCACAAGTAAATATGTTGTCCTATCTTAATGACACAATAGGTCCGATTTAGAAACATTATTTCCTGGAAAAAAGGATGACTGCTGTATACTAGCCGTAGACCTATCAGCATTAAGTCTGGTTCACAACTTAATCTGTCCAAGACCTGCCTACTTAGACAGGAAGAGACTGCCTGATTGACATGTGAATTTACCATGTTGAAGAGTGAGTAAATCTGAATTTTTAAGAGCAAAACTGCCTTGCATAAGATTCATAAACATTGTCAAATCAAGTGATTAGATCTTGACATGTTCATTGTCTCCAATCCGTCAGATAGAAATCACCAAGCAATTGACTGAAAATAGCCAATCAGGTTAAAGCTTGCATTTTGAGAAAGATACTGACAGTGCAAGCGACAAAAGCTTCTTAAAGAAACAAGAGACTGCTCCGGCTGATTTTGCTAGATTGTTGGATCCTCATTTCTCTGTAATGAAAAACAGACCTGATCTGATCAATTAGGGAACATTGTAAAGCTCTTTGAGAAATGGCTCCACTATGAGTTGGCTTGTTTTGTTTGGATGATAAGCAGACTCTCACTAAATAAAAAGGTGGGAAAAAAGATTGGTTGATGTAAGGATACATTGCCAATAAGTATGGCTAAGAGACAGACAGGGCACCAGCTGGAGTAATCCCTGCTAGTAGAGGGTTTTATTAATCAAACAGTGTGGAAGTTCATATCACCGCTACTGTCTGTGATAAAGCTAGTTCCTCACTTCCTCTCTCGCCCTCAGCCAGTTACTTATCACACAGTTCTGAGTGGTAACTACAGATGAAGTTCACTTATTAAGCCCTCACACACACATACAATTCTCTTCACAATGATGTTAAAGTATTTAGAAGGGGCTCTGGGCTGGACTGGGGCTGGGAGACGTACGATGTAGCGTATTTGCACAAATTAAAGTGGCCGTTATCTCATGGAAACAGAAGCAGAGCGCCGTACTATCCTGTCATTCTTGAAATGGGTTTGAGCTGAATTTCACTGCGGCTCCAGTCTCTTACGAAGACCTTAATCTAACGCAAGGGTATCCTCTGATAAGTTATTGTTCCACGACCAGGGATCCACCAGAAGGAAGTTTAATTTCCATACAAAAAAGAAACATTTTCAAAGCGAATGGAATTGGAAGAAACATTTTTGTTGATACCAGAATGTTCCAGATGGAGGAGGGGTGGAGACTTTTAAGAGGATGTTCCTATATGGAAATTAATACCAATTCCTGCAGAGACTTTATAGTATTGAAAGTGTCTTAAGAGGGATGAAAAAGAATACTGAAAGCTGCATCGATCCCCCTCTGGACAGAGAAAGACAAGGACATTGAATATACTTTCATTATTATTAGGGCATGTAGTCATTGCCAGTGAGCCTAAAACGTTGCCTATGTAGGCAGCCCACTAGGTTTTGGATCAAAGACTTATGTTATTTTTTTATTATTTAATCCACAGTTTATCCTTCTTAACTATTTTTCTGTAATAAAGTTTCTTATTTAATTCATTTCCTGCCTTATATTTGTTTTAAATTACCACTTTGTTTATGCTGCAAAGTTTTGTTTATTTTATTTCATTTTATAGAATTATATAATGTTCACATTTTCACTTGTTTTAATCCATTTGTATGTTATATTACTTTAAATAATTCACAATAATTTTAAACACGTTTAATTGAAATTGAGAGAGAGTATAAAACAGATGTAACTTTTATGAAGGCTATTGATAAAAAGAGAGTTGTTTAGGGTAATGTCAACTAAGAATTTTTTTTTTTTTACTAAAAGTAATAATATATGTTCAATCACTGAAAGAGTTCAAATTCAATGATTCAATACTATTAATCATTACCATTAATTATTCAATATAATTGTGTATGTCAATGTAACAGCCTTGCGGATCACTGTACTATTGCACTACTTCAGCAATTTGATAGAAAAAGAGAACATTAATAAATAGATAGATTATGTATATATTTGTGTGTGTTTCTGCATGTGTGTGAGTTGGGCAGGTTTCAGTCTTTTGTGCTCCATAAATCAGCAAGCTGTAATGACGCAAGAGCCAAAGCAAACAAGAGCAGTACTAGGCTACAGCTGGCCATAGCCTAAGAGAAAGAGAGAGAGTGAATACTGCAGAGAGACAGCAGCTGTCAGGCCCCGCATCGTGCACCTGTCACACAGGAAGTCAGGGCCTGCCACTATTTCCTGGAAACGCCTCCTCAGCCAAACACTTCGGCTGTTTTCTCAGAGAATATAAGGGAGAGGGAGAGAGAGAGGGAAAAAAGAGATAGTCATCCTAGTCAGGGAATTAGGATGAAAAAAGGAAGAGGAACATTGTATGTATGCTGTCTGTATACACCGGAACCTGACTGACACGGGATTGTGAATTATAAATATTTTAGATGTATTTGTTGTATTTATATGGTACAAAGCTATTCGAGTATATTGCTGCACTGTAGATAAGACTGACCCGCAAAAATGCACACAAGCACTCTTTGCGTTCATGTACATTTTCATCCTTCTCCCAGGTAAGAGTCATCCATGTGACAGGATGTGACATCACTTCTAGCGCAGTAACAGATGGTGAGCATGGTGGCATGGCATTGTAGCCACTCTTGTTTTTCTTCCAGTCACGTGAGCAAGGGATCTGTGGTGTGTGTGTGTGTGTGTACAGGCCCTGCGTGTTTTGCTTGGCACGCGTCCTCTTTGTTTGTTAGGATTGTCAAGGCGGGTCCTCTGGAGGGCTTCTGTGTCTAATTCCCCAGCCGCCCCTCACGCTGCCTGTATGCAATTAACAGAGTAATTAAAAGCTTGATGAGCTAATTGGTGTTGGGTGAAGCTGCAGGTGTTTTGATTGGGGAGCTTGTTTGTGGAAGTGCAGAGAGCAAACAGATTCCTGTCATAGATCATTTTGTCTATTTTTCCTGCTATTAAAGTAATACATGAGTTTAGGGAAAGCGTAGCTATTATAACTATTTATCAGCCTTGATGGGAAAATTGTAATTGTTCCATAAGGATCGTTCTTGTAGGGCTGAAAGACAAGCATGTCTTATTATTTGTACAAGCACCAATAAAACAGTCATTCGAATTATGACTCTCCTAAAAGAACAAAAATGTTCATTATATTGTGCAGCTTTATGTTGTTTCCTAACTTAGCTTCTGGTATCAAGCCATTCGTCGACAAAACCGCTGCACGATTTGACACAATAATAGACAGTCAGAAGATATCCAATGTTTAGTGTACAGTTATGAAGGGAGGGATTTTTAGCCAGTTAGATTCTACTGTTGGTTCACAGACCCATAAAAACCTCATTGCTGGTTGTGGTCCCTTCTGTCAATTGGTGTCAAAGTGAATGTGGTTTAACCACTGCGACAAGCAATGTGCAACAACAATTTGCCCATAGTGAAATCTTACTGGCGAAATATTCTGTTACACTTGTCAAACATGGATTGATTGGCTGCGATCTTGTAGTTGTTACTGTCATTGATGACATAAAAATTACTTGGCGGTCAAAAGTTGCTGTATGTCACATATATTGTCTTTCACTTTCTTCTACTTCTTTTACACATTTCCTTTTTCTTGGGTGTTTTAGCTTTCCCCTCTTGCTAAAGAACTTTCTCTCTTTGAATATCCGTTGATAGATGTGTTGGCGATGGCTGTATGCCTGCAGTACTCTTGGTCCCCAGGTGCCTGATCTGAGTCTGAGGACGTTCTTATGTGTGCTTGTGAGAGTGTGTGACAGTTAGTGGTGTTCAGGTGTGTGAGCTCAGAACAGCAACACACACTGTGAACACACTGTCTCCGCCTAAATCACAACGCTTACTTCAGGCAGCACAGGAAACAACTACAAACGCAACAAGTCCACAGAGGGGTGGAGGGACACGAGAGTTAGAATGTTGTCTTGAACCTTGAAACAGACCGATTTCTCCACTTTAAAACACCCACTAAAAACTCATACCACTTAGATGTACCTAAACAATAAGAATCTCTTTTTGAGCTTGCATGTTCCATATTCCTAATGAAGTGGCCATACACTCATCTCTGCACCTCGACTGTTGCCCAGCGCTGTCCTAACACACTCCAGATGGGCCGAGCTGGGGAGTTGTTCTTGGCACGTCCCGGCTCGGCTGAATGTCACAAATACTTTCCTTTATTTAGGAATGGCTAAGACCGGGCAGCTGAGGAGAGGATAGGAGGGAGTATGGTAGAGAGCAGCTCAGCAACATCTGGATTTTATTAGCAGCCATTGGGAGAAATCTGAAAAGGAAGTTTTTTTCTCTCTTGCCTTTTGGGGTAGTGCTGTGCTTTCCAGAACCCTGACCACTGATGAAGCCCTCCCTGTGGAGAACAGAATGGCACAGAGACGTCAGTACAATTTTATCAATATTCACAATAATATTCAAGTGAGCAAGAGATACCTCTAGCTACGCCATCTTGTGTTTTGGATTCATGCGTCCCAGGTTTCATAGTTTGCCTGACCAGCAAGACTTCAGTAATAAATCAGCTTCAAAAAGACTGATGCTGGTAGAGTTTTACCAGCAATATTCAAGATGGTTATTCTGGTCCATCAGCTATATTGTCCACACACCACACCAGCCTGAACCAACAGGGTAAGTACATTCTGAAGTAGAACCTGACTTTGCCAAGTAGGTTCCTGAATCAACATCCTTTTTGACCAGTGGGGTCAAGGTTTTGGCAGGTTAGATTTAACAATTAGCCTCTGCTAATTGTACAGTAGATGTCACAATGAACCATTCTGCCGCTGGGAATGCTTATGAATAGCTTTCTCTAGGTATTGCAATTGCTTTAATTTCAGGGAGAGGAAAATATAGGAAACAGGGGGAAATGGTTGTAGATAAGGCTAGGGTTAGGACTATGTCTTTCTCCCAGTAATGTTGCAGGGATGTTGATCCAGGAATGCATCCTTCTTGGCTAAATCAGGGTAAACCCATTTGAGAGTTTGTTTGAGTGGGAAATGATCTGTCAATAGCAGGTTTCCTTTCATTATGTTCATGAAGTGTTATAGTCGAGCAGAGTTGAGATATTCCCATCTTACCACTTTCTGAATGAGGTGAAACCCAAGAGAACAGCGTTTAGCGCATGTCTGCTTCCTCATAACAGAAGGATATGAGGATATTTTTGGAACTGCGACAAGCGAATGTGTCTCTACACTCTTTTACACAACCGTACTGCGGTTATACATGCACCACTTTTGGTGACCCCAGCATTCTTTCCCACAGACACATGTACATGCTGGACATCTCTCACACACATGCACATACAGAGTCTCAGGGCCCAGGGGTCTGTTCAGCTTGTGACTAAATACGCATTTATTGCCATTTGAATGTTTGTTTTCTCAAAACATATTTGCTCAGCTGAAGACGCCTGCTTAGGCTCTCAGAGAGTGTGTGTTTGTGTGTGCGTGCTCTCTCACCCTGTTTTTATTGTACTATGAGTGGATGAGTTGTAAATAAGTAAAATATAAGCTCTCTTGTTCAGTGTGGAGATCACATGATGCTGGCCAATCAGATATACTGTAGACAAACTGACTTTCTAACTCTGTTTCAAAACCTAACGCTGGTTTCACACTGCACGCGTAAGCATGGCGTATTCAGCACATATTTTTTTTCTGGCACCCATGTTAACAGATTAGAGCATTCACACGTAGCATGAGCAGAGCAGAAGCGGCAGTGCCGCGATCGTTTCGGCGCAAATCTATTTTTGCCGCTTAATTCATAATTTCCTTTTAATTCATTGCAGCTTACAATGAATTAAAGTCACAGTGCATTGTTCTTGATCAAAATTTACCCAATTAACAATAAAATAAAAAATGTCACCATAAAATCATGTAAGTGATGTGTTTTGTGTTTCACAATCACCATATGAAAAAATTAAATACACGAAAACATCACTTACATGAGTTTTTGCCCAAATATCAAAGATCTTCTAAATTAATAATACTACAGGCATTTGTTAGCTTTAATATTACTTTTTTAATTAAATTATTAAATCCAATTACAATTTATTGTTGGAATTCTTTCCAAAATTGGTCTTGGATTTCACAGCGGGTCTCAATTCACCTAGATAATTACTAAACAAGCAATACAATAGATGCACCTTAATACAAAAAACAACAGTACATGCATAAACACACGGCTACAGTGCATTAGAATAGTGAGTCCTTTCTATTTTCCAGAGACCTATTTGAACCCCCGATTCAGTTTTATTAATTCTACTGACTGATACACAAAAGATTTACGTAACATAGCCAATTCAATCTATATGCAACTTCTGTTAGATGGCAAAAATGAATATTCCTCATACAAAATGTGAGATGGGTCAGACATAATTTGTCCTGACAGGGTTGGCAATATTTTCGTATACACAACTTGAAATCTTGGCTCAAGTTTATCATGTAAACCTATATATAATATATGTTATTTACATATGCGTGTGGGACAGAGGGGAGGGGGACACGGTTGCATCACAGAGTTTGCTGGCCATATCATACATCAAAGCACATGGCACACAGAATTCAGAGGAGAACGCTTGAAAATATGACAGAAATGAAGATACTCGTCTTTATTGCAGCAGTACAAGCCACGGTTCAGCTGCGTGACAAACGCTGCCAGTATGAAAGCACAATGGGCGCGAGCTGCTCCTGCTCTGCATACACACCGCTTCTGCGCCGCTCACGCTTGCGGTGTGAAGCGGGCGTAATGAGCTGACTTACTGTCTACTACCTACATTAAATTGAAATAAAACTACATTGTAAAGGGGCATCCTAACTTAATTAGAACCCCATAAGTGACTGATTTGAAGGGTTCTGTATGCAACTCAACTCTGATTCCAACTCAACAATTGATTCTAGTGGAGGTTGATGTTAGCAAGAATCCATTCTTGATTAGATTAGAGATATTTATTTTCAGCAATGAATGAAATTTGACAACTTTTTCATTCATCATATTACTTTCTGAGGTTGCTGCAAAGGACACATGCAATCCTACCTTAGATTTAGGCTCAAATAAGATGTAGAAAAGGAAAGGAGGTGACGTGTGGCCAATTATGGTGACCCATACTCAGAATTTGTGCTCTTCTTTTAACCCATTCAAGTGCGCACACACACAACAGTGAGAACTGAAGAAACACAGGTAGTCACTAGGTAGTCAGCTCAAACGCCTGGGCAGCAGTTGGGGGTTCGGTGCCTTGCTCAAGCATCTCATCTCAGTCGTGGTATTGAGGGTGGAGAGAGAGCGCTGGACATACACTCCCCCACCGACAATCCCTGCCGGACCTGAGACTCGAACCCGCAACCATTGGGTTACAAGTCCGACTCTATCTAATAGGCCACGACTGCCCCCAGTATACAGTATACTTTTTGGAATAGCCTTTGCCTTGAAAGCACACATAATGTATGATGCGGTCTAGGTAGTCAGCTCAGTAGAGCTAGCTACTCACCTCCCATACTAGTTCCCATACTCATTCACACAGTCTCCTACAAAGGCCTCTTTAAGGGACAGCCTCATGTCTGTCTTGGGATATGGTCCAGTCAGATACAAGCCTTGTGGCAATTTCTGTTTCTTTATAATAAAGATTTTAGAACGTGGGTTCCAGTTCCAGGGGTCTACTAAGGAACTTTGTGTGATGATGAGGAGAGATGGTGGGATGACTCTGGAGAGGGATAGCGGATGGACAGGTCTTGAAGTGCTGGCCAGGGGTCGAGGGCTGTAATCCTGCTGTTTTGATGAGAGACCTCTGTTTGTGTGGACTCGGCAGCGGCCTGATGGGGAACAGATGTGGGAAGGCAGGCGGTCGGGCACAGAGCCAGAGCAGCTGGGAGAAATTAAAAACAAGAGCATTCCTAAAGACTGGGGGAATTACAGAGGGGTGGAGTGGAGGGGGTTAGATACAGGGACAGGGAAAAGAAGCCATGTGAAGAGAGAGAGGGTTGCCTCAAGGGGCTTTTCATTGTGTTTGAGTGAAAGGTAGCTTAGTACGGACCGATGGTCGGAACAAGTGCCAGTGTGAGCAAAGAACCACATCACACTCACATGTACCAATGCGGTCATATGATAGACTTCTGTTTATAATGTCAACAGACAAACCTAGCCTGTAATCCTGTCCGTAAAAGAGATCTTTGTGCCTTATAGGCTTATACATTTGCCTCTTTCTCTTATATAAGCAAAAACAAAACATTACTTTATTTATTTATTAATTATTTTATATTTGAGGATATTGCTAGATTTCCCCAAAGATAAGTTTTGTCAGATTTAGCTAACTTCTAGCTAAGTATAGCTAAGTAAAACCCTCCACATACACACATCTCACAAACTCTAAAAATAGCAAATCACAGAAACCGGAATTTGGGGTTTGTCATTATATGATGGATTCTTGTGTGTTTGGATCTTTTACTGAAAGCAAATCTCAAAAGACTCCAAAAAGCTTCAGAATTACAAACTGGAGCACTTTTGTGGTGCGCTTTTTCATTCTGATTATAGCACACAAAAGCAGATGGACGAGGTTAGTTTTAGCTGTCCTATAAGTGTGCGTTTTCCTTCAGACATCAAGCATATGGCAAAGGTGACAGCCCAAAGAGACTGCTTTAATATCAATACTGAATCACAGCATCGAGGACCAAATCACACATCTGTAGGAGGTCTATTAAAAGCGTATTGCACTGTGAGCTTGATCTATTTGGCTTATTGATCTCTCAGTATGGCTCTTCCATCTCATGCAGATATGCGAGTGACTGAATGTGTATGCTTTATTTTTAAGGTAGTCACAGGATTTGTCAGATCAATTTTCTTCTCAGTTATCATTGTCTCTTTTTGTATCTTATCTAAGTATTCCTTTTTTGGGGCATTATGGAAGCACAGATGGTCACAGAAGGGGCTCATACATGGACTTTCTAATGTATTAAAAGTGAAATCCAGTGCCCGGTGTGTGTGTGCGTGTCCTACTGTGTCCTTTAGCTGGTCAGATTAATCAGATATCTGTAATCCCACAGTGGATACAGGCAGAGCAAGGCAGACTTGCCTCTCTCCCCTTGTGTTCACTTATATTTGACAGTCCCTCTTTCTCAGTCCTCTTATGGGAGTTCATGCCACTGCATCCAGGCCATAACAACTTCCACAATCCCCGAGAATGCATGCAGGAATTACCATGTGCTGCTCCCGTAAGAGCAAATTAAAAGGAGTGATTAATGGTCTGTTTTTCTGCAAGGAAGTTTTAAACCAGCAGCCCTGAGAGGGAAGGGATTTTATTCATCTCTTTAAGCTTAAATAATGTCAAAACACAGAAATGACTTCCTACTTATAACCTCTCAGAATATATATTGTATCAGTCATTGGCCACACTGCTCTCTAGATATTGACATTGACTCCTATTGAATATGAACATTAATGTTACCTCAGGTCATGTGTGACTGATGTGTGTCTGTGTGAATGCTTGCTGGCCTGTTCTTTGTTTAATGACCCCTCTGAGGCTGTAAGCTACTGGACTGAGTGACAGATGGACAGGCAGGGCTTGTGGCCTTAGCAAGATCTCTCTCTACCTGTCTACATTTGGCAATGACAGGGACAGTGATGCACAGAGCAGTGCACCGTTAGCCCCGCATGGCAGGCCAGCTTGTGCCTATTTTGGTCAGCATGGCATTAGTCCTAATACCTTGTTATGTTTATTGCACTGGGGCACCGGTCAATCTTTAAATGAGAATTAAGAGCTAATTTCTCTTTTCACACCCCCTCTTTGCACATATGTTATTGCTATGTTATTGTTATATTAGTGTTAATTTAATGTTCTACATGTATCGATCTTTATTAGTGTTTCAAGACAATTGCTGTGTCTCAAATGTTGGTGATAGAAAGAACACCAAACCAGAGCTCTCAAACCGCTAAACAGATTGCAATTTTTAAACAAGTAAGACAACAAACGATAAATCCTGTCATGTTCATTTTATATTAAATTTGTGGTCCTGTCAATGGACTAAAGTGCCATTCTGTACAGGTATTAGATATTAATGCAGATTTAAAGTCCTCAAAATTCAATTTCTGAATGATGTGTTTACTTTAAGGCAGTGTAAGCATCAAATATATGTTATAATATGTTATAATTACTTTTAATTTAAAGTTTTACATTTAATTTAATTTAATTTTTGTTAATAGTGAAGACAGACTGTTACCTGATTGTGGAAAACTGTAGCATGACGCCTGTTTAGAACACAATATATGATTGAGGATCAGGAAAACACAAAATTAGCTAAATGTTGTGCTCCTCAGGACCCTCACCATGTCCCCTGAGCCGAGGTGGCCCACAGACCAGCAGACCAGCCTCATACCCTGTCACCCTCCTGCAGCTGTCACCCCTCTAAGGTCGAGCACCAATTATCTGGCTGTTAGTAGTTTGGCTGTGACCCTGTATGTTTAGTTATTTTTGCACATGACATCTCGGGCAGGCGGTGGGGGCTTTCTCCGAACATGGCCTGGGCTGGTGGCCTGGGCTTGTGGCCCCAGCATACGGTCAGGGTGTTGTGCTGTTTTTCGGGATGTCTGACTGAAGGTGACAGTGGAGAGAAGTAAGGGCAACTGATCCACAGTGAGTGACAGCACTGAGACAAGAGACGCCTGTCAGAGAGCCTGCTGCTCAACACATGCTGCTGTACAGGCTCAAACACACATCGCAACATATAGGTGAAACATGCACGTTTAATGTTTACTTTTGTGCATTTGGTTACATTTGCATTTACATTTATGCATTTAGCAGACGCTTTTATCCAAAGCGACTTAAACTGCATTCAGGCTATACATTCTTTGTCAGTATGTGTGTTCCCTGGGAATCGAACCCACAACCTTTTGCACTGCTATCTTTTTTTTTGGATAGGCATTATTATAATACTGGAAATATAATTTCTACAGGTTTTTTTTAAGAACCATAATGTTCTAAATATCATAGTATATGAATTTGGCAACTATAATTTATGAGAAAATAAAAAAAAATACCAAATACAAGTTTCTTTTAAGAGATCTTTACACAATCTTATGGACTGTGTAATAAATGAGCATTGACATTTTTTCCCTCAGTGTTTGTGGCATCTGAAGCATCCTTCTTAGCGGCAGACGATGTTAAGGAGTAGCAAATGTGAGCTGTCACCAATGATGTTGTATGCTAATCTCAGTACCATCTGATCAGTGGTGGGCCGTCAGCGGCAGAAGGGCCTTCTCTGCTGGCCCTATAAAAAATACAATTGTGTGAAATGTTTTTTTATTGATTATTTAGGTATCATTTTCATTTGTGTAATGTCCACAAATTGCCTATGATTAGTTTAGTTGAGGTAGAACTGGAATATCCTACATAAAACAGATAGAACAGATAGAACAGATAAATCCTACAGATAGTGCTACCCTTTTGTTGAAAGACGTCACATCTGATTTGTTTACGAGCATTAGTGACGGAATCATCAGCCAATCAAATTTTGATGTTCAATGACAACACGCCCTCTGGGTCCAGCTATGTCCCCAGTGCTACCCCAGCGTTAGATCGGGTACCCTTTAGTTGGGGATTTCCAAGGAACGAAAGTGAAATTCAATGAAAAGAAAATGCCAGCCGCAGTCATTGGCGACTACACCAGATCTTGTTGCCCATCTACTAAAAACGCCTTTTTCAATGCACTCTTTTCCAGACAAAAGTGAATAACTGAGAAAGGAAGACCTACTCCCAAACTGAATTTGCTAACAATGGACAGCAAAGTTTTTATGCACTGTTTCAAAGAGTGCAACTATGAGTGCTACGAGTGGCTAACAGCTAGCACCGAGCACAAGTTATTTTGTCGGCCGTGTTTACTTTTTAATCTGAGTAAAGGGACATGTAATGACAGACCCATGAACTTTATTTACAAGTGACAGGTGAGTGCGTTATTATTTAATGAGTATTGTATCATGCACATTGTTATGGAGGTGTATGTGGTGCATTGATAATACTGTGGTGTAGTGTATGGATGTCCAGTGTTTGTACAGTTTTGCTGCTTTGGGTGTTGTCATTTTAGAGTGACATGAATGTGCATAGTGACCTGTGTATTGGCAGATTACATTTACTGACCACGTAGAGAAATTTACTCTGCATTTATCCCATCCTAATCTAGCCTACTGTTGAAATGGTTGATCAGCCGTCATTGTTGTTGAGAGCCTGTCTGCGGCATATGTGCATTATATGCATATGGCTGCGTTAGCTGTAACAGAGATGTGTAAGATGTGTACATGTAAGTTTACAGTTGCTTACAGAAGGCCCTGACTGAAACCCCACGGTACACCACTGCATCTGATGGTACTTCTTTGGGATATCTGTGCTTTCAAACACTAATGCTCTAACCCTAAACCTATCCCTTACAGAAAACATTCTTTGATTTTTACATTACATTACAAACAAACAGTAAATAATAGCATTTTGTCATTTAGTATGCTTTTTATAAACTTTTTTCCTCATGGGTAACACAATTTTGCTCCTATAACAGCAGAAATTTCAGTTTTATTATCCATGTGGTGACATTTGGTAGGACACAACGTAGGGAATACCTGGACCACATACTCACACACACATATTAATCTTATCTTAACACTGCTCTAACAAAACCCAGCAACTGTTGGTGTTTGCTGCTGTTTGTTGGGGCAGTTATGCTTTGACAATTTTGAGTGAAGGCATGAACCCTGATGAACTACATTTCCATCCGATAACTGACAGCGTTGAGTGCGCTATACATGATAACATAGAATTGGGAGATCAGCATGTGACACTATGGATATGGAGCTGGGTAGACAAAGGGATTGTCACATGACCAATGCGGGCCAGGCGGACAAGTGTGAGGAAGACTTGCCATGTTTGGTCCCTCAGCGAAGCAGAGATGAGGCCCGGTGTGAACGCAGCCTTGTTGAAGTGTTCAGCACCGTGATGGACAGCAGCAGATCCAGCTGCACTTGTCACTGGCTGTCAAGAGACTGTCCATCCAGCATACAAGAGCGGACAACAGGCAGGGGAGCGGGTGGGGGTGTAGGACATTGATGTGGATGTCAGGGTGATGGGGGGGTTGGGTGGTGGGTAGAGGGGGGTCCCGTCAGCAGCAGCTGAGTAGGAGAACAGGTGTAACTGCATGTTTCCAACAGCAGTGACATTTACCCTCTGCCACAGTCTGCCAAAGCCACACTTTATCTCTATCAGCGGAGACTGCACTGATTTACTGCTATGAAATATTATAAGTCTGTCTGAACGAATCACTAGAAGGGTACTGCTGAAAAATGAATGCCAAACACATGATCTAGCACCGTGAACAAGACAAAACATATGTGTCAAACATGATACAGTTTGAACAAGTGCCATGTAGCAGAGTAGGAGTACATATTAGCTGTGGCCTGGCAGTTAGGAGACTTCCGGCACATTAATGTACATGTTGTTGTTCTCATCATCTTGCTACTTTTGTTGTGCATAAAAAGCTCTAAAAGAGTAAATGTCATGTCATCCACAGGTAGCACAGGACAGAAGGCTGGAACGATGCCAGATTCACCTGCTGATGTCAAAACCCAGCCCAGGTCAACTCCGCCCACAATGCCACCTCCACCCCCTACTGTCAGCCAGGCAGCCAATCGCAACGCATCATTCACACCCACAACAAGTAAGTTGTCTTAGTAAAAAACATGCTTACATTTGTTTATAGAACTTGCTGAATTCACATATTGTGATGTGCCGAGTATATGTGTGATTGGCGACATTTTATAGGCAGCTAACTTAATAATAACACATTGGAGGTAACTCTATCATCATCCTCAATACTGCAGTTTATTACCACCACAGTTACGCAAGAATGCACATTAAAGGAATAGTTCATCCTAGGGCTGTGCGATATGATGATATACTGTATATCAGATGGACGAAATAAAAAGTCTATCGTTTCATATGTTCTATCGTTTATTTCGTGGTGTCGCAAAATACATTGTTTACGGTAATACCTTTTCATAATTTGAGTGACAGCGATATTTATACGCCGCCCACCACGGGGCGTGAAGAGGAGACAGAAGCAGGTGGAGAACGACCAGGCCAGGATAAAACGAGGAGCTTGTTCCTAAACGAGGGACTACATCTGTAGCATGGTCACGCGATTTTAAGCACTGCAGTTTTAAAACAACTGATTTTAAGCCGTTGAAACTCAAACAACAGACCTATATGCGTGCGCGTCTCTTTCTGTGTGAGAGGAGCGCGCTTTTTCTTTTTGCCGACTTTCAACAATTACATAAACACATGTATATGTCAGAATCCCTGTCTTTGCAAGTATCCTCAAACACAGCGATTTAGGTCTTAAGAAAGAGTAAACGGCAGAAGGAGAAAATGCATATGTAACAGTAACTGAGCTATATTGGATCCGGACTTCGGTCAGAAGCTGTCCAATATTCGTTCTGTCTGCCGTTCATGTTAATCATAGCATATTTATAATAATAACAATATTTATAATATGAATAGAATCTATGCATAATACACGTGATAATTATATCTATCATAGCTAGATATAATTAACACAGTAAAGACTAATTAATTTACACAATGTATGTAGTGTTTCTTATTTATTGTAGTTTTTTGTCCTATTGCTTGCAATTAGTTTCTTATCCTTATTTCATCACTGACTGTTTATTTATCTTCAGTGAGGTTGAGTTTTTCTCTCTCTCTCTTTAGGCTTGTATTAGTTTGATGTTGACATTGGTGACAAGGATTATGAAAAATCTATGGTATCAAATATTTTAATATAATAAAAACCTTTTTAAAAGAAAAATAATCACTATATCGTGATATAAAATTTGTCATATCGTTATATAGGATTTTGGTCATATCGCCCACCCCTAGTTCACCCAAAAATGAAAATTATGTTATTAATTACTCACACTCATGTCATTCGAAACCGGAAAGACCTTTGTTCATCTTCAGAACACAAATTAAGATATTTTTAATGAAATCTGAGAGCTTTCTGACCCTTCATAGACAGCAAGCATTTGGATTTCATAAAAAATGATCTTTAATTTGTGTTCCGGAGATGAACGAAGGTCTTAAGTAAGCAATTAATGACATAATTTTCATTTTTGTGTGAACTATCTCTTAAAAAAATTACAATGGGACAGTGCACTTAATAAACATGTCCATAAACATGTTATTAAAGCAATGGCAAAACATAGAATAATTTAAATGAGATAAAAGAGTTAATGTCACATTCAAGGTATTCATATAGCACAGAATGCCCTTGTAACATGACCACGAGTGTTTGAGAGTGTTTGTGTATGATAGGTTGAGCCATTGTCTGGGTGTGTGAGTGCTTAGGATACACAGCAAGAGATTTGTTTACTGCATATGGAGGGATTCACAGGCAGCATCAGGCTCGACGGGGCTTGGCAGATCTCGCTACCCTATATAGCAATGACGGGCCTTGTTGTTTCACCTGTTCCATGGGTCGTAGCATAGCCTGCTTGCCACTCTAAAACCAGAACACAAGTGTGGGGGTCACATGGTAAACCCACATGTGTCCAGCCTGGAATGGCAAGATAAAACGGGGCACAAGCGAAATGAAAGACCCTGTGTTCTGCAACATGAAGCCATGCACACACTCACCCAGCAGTGTGAACATCCACCGAACCTGGAGCAAAGCTAGCTTCCAAGGTGTGTTTGCACAATCATATGCTTCCAACTGTCTCAGCGGATTATGGTCTGTAACTCTAAGCCCTCATGCTGTGTCCACTGCTAGCGTAATGTTTGTTTATTTGTGGTCATGGCTTCAGGTGCAGGCAACATAAGATATAAGGCCTACTCTTAAGTAGAACGCACTCAACCATCAGAAGGAATAGGAAAGAGTGCAGGGATGAGATGAAGGAGTGGAAGTTTGGATGGGGCGGCCTGGACTCGGAAAGCTGCAAATCTGTTCTCAGCTGGTGGACATGTGCACAGCTTGATTTAGACGCACACCTGCTATTGGAATAAAAGTAACCCAGTCCAGTGGGCTATTTTTGGAACCTCTTTAACAAGTTCCTCTTATAGTTGTGTCTTAGTGAGTGAGTGGGTGAGCAGTGGGGAGCAATGGACAGGGTGGGCGGCATGTGTGTATTTCATGGAGAGAGATAGTGAGAAAGAGGTTGCTGCTGGTCCCATTTGCGGTGTGTTTGTTCAAAGTAGATAATGAAGTGAAGAGTACAGAGCAACGTGCTGCGTTAATGTCATAGTGTATCTGAAGTTTAAGATTGTTTTTTGACCATTCTCGGAATGCATGTGCCCTCGTCGTGCTACGTTGGAGCTTCCTGGAGGGCGCTTCCCAGGACTGAGATGGAGAAAAAGGAAAGCAAAAGAGTCTGGTGTGACTTAAATGATGCTAATACAAACAGTGGCTCTCTTTCCTCAGTGCTGAACGGGAGCAGTCACTCCCCCACGGCACTAAACGGAGCTCCCTCAACCCCCAATGGCTTCAGCAATGGACCGGCCACCTCCTCTACCGCTTCTCTGCCCACACAGCAGCTTCCCCCTGCCTGCGGAGCCCGGCAACTCTGTAAGCTTAAGCGTTTCCTCACCACACTGCAGCAGTTTGGCAACGACATCTCGCCCGAGATTGGAGAACGTGTACGCAGCCTGGTGCTGGGGCTAGTGGTGAGTGTCTAATGGCTCTCTTTATCGTTGAACTGTGTGTGCTGTCTACAATTCTTTTCTTCACTGGGAGTTAAGTTGATTTCTTTTTCTGTCTTATCAGAACTCAACTCTAACCATTGAAGAGTTCCACTCCAAACTTCAGGAAGCCACAAACTTTCCCTTGCGTCCCTTTGTCATTCCATTTCTCAAGGTAAGAACAGCCATAAAAACAATAATCTCAAACAGACACAGTTTTTCTGCCAGTAATTATGTATAACCAGACTTTGCATTGCATTGCATTGTGTTCTGGCCAAGAATTGTTCACTTAGGTTGTCCGGTTAACTATAAAGTAACCAACCTAACTTTGGTGTAAGTAAATTGCGTACAACTCTGAGAGCAAAGTGGAATATACAGGTGTGCTCAAGGAGATCTTGTTAACTTTTTAATAGCAAACAAAACTCTTGCACATAATCAAATATTTGATAGCATGAACCGGGCAAAGTTTGTCCAGTGATCCAGAGTCTGTTATTGGAAATGCTCATTGTAACAGCCAGGAAATTTTGTTTCCCTACAGACTGTTAAAAACATGTGCACCCTGCCTTGTAAAACCAGCCAATCAATTTGCATTTTGAAAAAGCTCTTGCCATTTTTATGTAATATGCATCAGACGATGGGTGAACGGTCAGCGGATGTGCTGTCTAAAGTGGAGACTACTCTACCATAGTTCTTAAAAGTTTTTCTCTATCTGTATGAGGAGCTCTTCCTTATGGTGCACCATATGGGAAGGGGTGGAGGAGGAGGGTAGTGGGACTTTGAGACAGACGGGCAAAGTGACAAACAAAAAGAAGGTAGATGGATGGCGGCCAGAATCGGCACACATGTGAACAATCTCACTCTGTATTTCCCTGACCCTAGATACATAGTTTTCTGTATGTGTAGATGAGTGAAGTCCATTTGATAAAGCATCCTCATTCCTCATCCTCTTCTAACCCCCCTGCTCTGCTGTGGCTGGGCTGTGCTGATCTAGTGCTCCATATGGCCATCATTTGTGATTCATTAAAATTGGCACACTTGTGTTTACTCCAGAGTGGAGAGGAGTGGTGTGGGCCAAAGAAGATTTCCTGGCAGATGTTGCAGTGGGTGCTGTAAGCAGCACGGATTTCCATTGCTCTGCTGCTGTTGTCTTTACGCTGATCCCTTTCTGTCCTCAGACATTACATAGATCCTGTGCTCAGACACATACACAGATTCTCTGATGCGTTGTAATTCTTTCTCAAACGATTCTGCATTGATGCACACAAATACATAATCAGAATGTGAAATTAAATCACTTGGAAATCACTATGTTGATTGCATACTTGACTGCAAAAGATTTAGTGACAAAAAATATGAATCCCTGAATCACCCCACACCAAACACACACGTGAATACACATACATACATATGCCATCTCTGTGTCTGGTAAACATACAACCCATTCACATGATTTACTACTGCAATGTATATAGTGATAACACAGATTTAAACTGTCAGTCTCAAGTTGGGTGCTGAAAGAATGTTCTAGTACTGAAGGGGCCTCAAGACAGATGCCGCCCGCACTCCCCTGACCAGCAGAAAATATAGGGACACTTAGAGACAACATTTAAAAAACACACTCACTAATGTAAAACTCAAATTTCAGCATATAGATATCACCCATAACTGGTTTTAGAGAGAGAATGTATACATTGACCACAGAACGGAACAAGAACATTTTTGGTGTGGAAAGTTGCCTTGGAGGCCCCCACCCCCATCTTCCACTATGCATGTGCATGTTAGTGAGATATAGACTACACAAGACATATCTCATAGTGTAAGTGTTTTATTCAAAGCAGAGCACTGTGGTACATGGCACACAGTGCATTGCTCACAGGCTGCTGTCAAAAGCCTGCAGAGTGTTGATGTTACACATCTGTATCATCAGCCAGCTGTGTAGCGTTATACTGACAGCCAGAGAGAAAAAGACAACAAGAAAGGAAGGGTGTGAGAGAGAGAGGCAGCAAAGTTCTCTTGCAGACCTCAGCAAGGCACAAACACATGGTGGGCCAGAGAAAGTGTCTGTTTTATCTCGTACTCTTTCTTTCTCTCTCTCTTTAACACAAACCCTGTTAAAAGACCAACATAACTGGCCATCAGAATATGCTGTGTTTGAAATACTGGTCTCCAGCTTGGGATGCGGATGTACTAACTTAGGTTAGACTAACTAACCTAAACAAAAATACTTATTTGGTTAACCAGCTTCAGAAAAACACATTATAGTTGACTAAATTAACCAGCACTCACTAGCATAATCCAATGATTGCCCCCACTAGGAATATTAACTTGCATTACCATCAAGACTTACTTTATTAACCAGCTTATGCGGAAAGCCATTCTGGTCCGCATTCACCAATAATGTCAATCACAAACCATAAGCTAGACTAATACTAAACGAGGACTAAACAGCATAACCCAGCCTGTATCACCAATAGACTTGTTAACTAGCTTAACTAGGCTTGATCAGAAAGAACTGGTCAACCAGCTTCACTAACCAGATTTTGCTATTGGTCCAGTCAGGCCCAGCTCCAGAATAAAATTGCTGAGGGTGCTTTAACCTAAATATATAGGCTTTATACATGTTTTAGTGCCGTCCATTGCTATTGCGCAAAGAGTGCCCCGTTTATCACTAAAAAGCTGTCACTCATCTTAGTTCATCGCAATCTCACAAAGTTAAGTTATAATAAATTAAGTTCTCTACGCTGCACAATTAATCTAGTATTTGCATTGCACCAACTACACTTTGTTATAATTCTATAATTTGTGCTGAACACAACACCTGCAAAAACTCTGGCGATTTGAGCAGCGAGTGGATTCTTAAATGCCTTTGATTGACTGTTGAGTACAAGGAATCAACAGATATGTCTGTGATTGGCTATTGCTCAACACTGCAAAACATGTTGAAATAGAAACCGATCTCTAGAGCGCAAACCGTAATGCACTGGATAGTTTGCCAAATCTGCAATGAAATGCGATTATTACAGCTTTAACTGAGGGTGCTATTGATTTCATTTGAGGGTAATTAATACCTTCTAGCATCCCATAGAACTGGGCCTGGGTCCAGTGGTACCAAACCAGCACTACCGATCCTGGAGATTTGAGTTCGTCTTTATGAAAATAAATGCTTTCCTTTTTCACCCACATTTTATTTCTCTTTCTGTCTGATAGGCTAACTTGCCCCTCCTGCAGAGGGAGCTGCTTCACTGTGCTCGGATGGCTAAGCAGACCCCAGCCCAGTATCTGGCCCAGCACGAACAGCTGCTGCTGGATGCCAACGCCAGCTCTCCCCTGGACTCCTCCGAGATCATGCTGGAACTCAACGAGCATGGCAAGAGACGGACCCCGGACAGGTATACACACTTTAACACTCACACAAACTTGTCTTTCTGAGTACCATTTTCATAACAAATACCTTAAGTCATAAATATCTACAAAGTCAAGCAAAAGGCAAAAATGTAGACAGCTACGGTAAATGTCAACAAAACCTTGCCCTGGGCATACTTCTTCCTGTCTAGCTTCGAAATGCACACACACTCAATGTAATGAGTGGAGGGTGTGGGAAGGTTAGGCCACACAGAAGTAGACCATGAGGAGGGTAGAGAGAAGGCGGAAGTGTGTGTGGCATGTCTGCCAGGTGCTGCCAGTTGCCTGTGGAGCAGAAACAGACCGAGATGCTCTAACACCACACAAAAGCATATGCATACCAACAGAGTCCATACATTGGCGAGACATTTAAACATTTAGAATTTCCTCTTGACAATCAAAGAAATATTAGTGGGACTTAAAGCACCAATATTACTGTTTGTCTCCTCCTTTTGTTTTTCTTCTACTCTCTCATCTCCTGTTAGTTCCCCAGTAGCTGTCCATATGTCAGTGATGTGTCCAGATGGTGATCTTGCTGAACCCCTGCTTGAACTGATCCTGGGGGAGGGATGAATAGAGAGAGAGAGAGGCAGAGAAAAAGAGAGGGTTGGGGTAGAGGAATGGGCAATCCCCTACTGTAATCCATACACCTCCATCTCTGAAGCCTAGGCTTACCATATCACGACAGGAGCCCCAGCTGTTGCTTTGATTTGTGTGATATCTGGCCACAAATGCAAAAGTTTGGAAGTTTTTGGGTTGGTTGTGGAGGCGGGCATGATGGGGTGTCGTACATGCAGCCAGATTCAGATGTCCAAGCCAACTGCACTCTACTCTCAAGTGCAAGAAAACAAGCTTGCACAGTCCTCGCACACACATGTATATCATGCTCGCAGAAGGGAGAGGAGCTTTAGCCCTGAATGCCTGGCTGCTGCACTCAGCTAAACAGATTATTATCAACACTGCAGCACAGGCCAGCCAGATGGCTCCAAAACGCCAGTGTCACTGAACATCTGCCAAAGGGAGCAGCTCTCACAGTACAGCAGCTCAGGAGAGAGAGAGAAACGGGTGAGAACGGGAAAGATTAAGGGGTTGGGATTTAACTCCGTTTCTTGGTATATGAAGGCTAGAGTTCACATATGGCTCACAGCTGGCCTCAACATTTGGACATGAGCGGAGGGCCAGAGAGAAAGAGGCAGTTGGGATGGGTTAGACTGCAAGAATGCAAAACTATCAATAGCCCTTTTTCCTCTTGAAAATGTCCTTTCTACAGCATTTCTACAATCTTTATAACAGGTCCAAAGAGAGTGCAGTGGACCGAGACGGCTTGCACACAGAGCACCTGGCCAAACGTCCATGCACAGTGAGCCCCAGTCAGCGCTTCAGCCCAAGCAGTGGTTTACCTGCTCACCCTCCACCCAACGGCCTACCGACGCATCCACCCAATGGCCTTCCACATCCGAATCCTCCTGCCCCACAGCACTACCGTTTAGAAGACATGGCACTCGCCCACCACTACAGAGATGCTTACAGACATGCAGAGCACAGGGACGTCCGGGATCGTCACCGGCAGACAGGTCAGAGTGGTGTAGTCTATAGTAAAATAAACCAAAAAGCTCCGTGGGGCCATGTTTACAATGACTTTACCATAGTTAAGTGTGTTGCTTTAAACAAGAACTCAAATTATACAGTAACAGGTGTACATATATACATGCTATTTTACATCAAATTTAAATATGGCTAATCCTATCAGAGTTTATGGTTTAGACTTTTGTATTTGAGTAATATTTCCAACTGCAGAAGTAATGGAGGAGTGCAAAGCAGGATAGAAATGCACATACATAGACATGGTTTCTCCGTTGTGATAGTGTGTATGCTAATGTGGTGCTGTGCTTGTGTTACAGCCGTGCATGGAACACGTCAAGAGGAAGTGATTGATCATCGGCTGACAGACCGCGAGTGGGCTGAGGAATGGAAGCACCTTGATAACGTATGTGTGACCAGATGCTTAGTTTTTTTATTATCTTTCATACATAAAGCAGAGAACATAATAGTTGCTAACTCTGATGAGGGAAAAAACAAGTTATATCAGATTAATGCGGTTAGAATGAGCTTTGGTTGCTGGTCTAAGGTGTTAAAACCATAATCAACTTGACCAAGATGGTGCACCAAGTCAAAAACAAGGTCAACTAATGGACATAGGAAAGTGGTACAGGAGGGAAGACAGAAGAGCACCATTGTGGAGTGGATGTTGACAAACATAAACTGTGTGAAATATTCGATGGACACCTGATAGTTGATGACTTAGTTCAGACCTTTTCTGGATGACAACAAGGCCTTTGTTATGCTTTTTGCTCCTCTCACCATTGCCTCTATACAGACTTACTCTCAAACACATATTGAATAAAAAGGCCACAGATGGAATGAGGAACCCAGTGGAGGACATTCCCACTGGAGAGAGCAGCTGAGACATGACTTGCAGTCTGTGAAATCAGGCTTATTCTGGACTGTATCCAAATCTGAAATAAATACAGCCAACAACATACTCAGAGATTGAAGAATGGCATCACATGGATGAGAGGAGATCTTATTGAGGGGGGTAGGTGGTTGGGGAAGATGGGAGGAAAGAGGACGAGAGTGAGAGAAGGCTGTAGAAGCATTGGGGAAGAATTAATTGTTTTGGCTTCTCTCACTGGCAACACAGCTGTTGCATAGCTATTGTTGCTTAACCACTCAACCGCTCACTGCACCACTGGATTACACACACACACACTCACAAAAAGCGTTAAAAATATCTCATGCTTGTGCTGCTCTCTAATATATCAGCCCTTCAAATAAAATATAGCATCTTATTTTTTATTAGTAGTGGCCAAAGAAGGTGCAATGTGGAAGTGTTATTGTGGACTTAAAATAACTGGTCTAATGTTATTTCGTAACATCCTCTTCTACTTTTTCCCATTCCTTTCTATCTCTCTATAGTTGCTGAACTGTATCATGGATATGGTGGAGAAGACGCGGCGTTCCCTCACTGTGCTGCGACGCTGCCAGGAGGCGGACCGCGAGGAGATGAACCACTGGATCCGTCGCTATAGCGACGTGGAGGATATGAAAAAAGGTGGGAGCTCCGCCCAGCGGCCTCCTCCTCTTCCTCCCCACCACAACTCTTCCTCCTCCAACACTCCTAACAGCAGCGACACACAACCGCTAGGTACATGCACCGCTGCAGATGCAGCCGCAGGCGCAGATGCTTGGCACGCAGCATATCTCACACATTCTTAGCGACTGCAGACACCACCAATCGTCTAAGTGGTTTCCATCAGCCAACAGACTGCTCAGATGAATGTAATTTAAAAGTAAACTTAACAAAATTCCAACCAGTTTTTTTAGGTAACCAGTCAGGAGCTTTATTTCCAAGTATGTTTACACACAAGGAATTTGGCTTGACAACAGGAGCTTCCAGTTCAGAAGAAAGTATGGACATAGTGCAACATACATGATAGTGCAAACATACATAGGTACACAGTAAAAATGAAATGTAACACTAATATAAGAAAAACAGAACAAATTAAATAATGCACTATATACATATGTAGAAGTACAAATTAATGTACCAATGTTATTTACAAGGGTGCAGTTTACAAATGTCGAATGATCCTAAATTTAGCCCACTTACCTTACCTTACAGTTTTTCTTTGCCTTACCATTTCTAGTCTATAGCCACTGCCAAGGCATGGGGCAACTAATTCTTGTCTGTCACACCATGTCCTAACCCACCCGGTTCCTAGGGACTCAAAGTACTGTATTTGGGTGTCGCTGTAAGCTAGCATATCTGATTACACTCAACAAGTCATTCGTACAATGATCTATGAATTGAATTAGGTGCCATGTAAGGAAGACATCCAAAATGTGCAGTACTATAGGTTCCTAGTGAAAAGTGTTGCGAAACACTGTCCTAACCAAGCGCAACAAGTAATTTTTGTTGTCATTGAAAGCAAGAATAATGCACGAAACTACCGGACATAACATATTCAGTGTTTATTGTACAGCTAAGAGGGATTGCATTGTGGGAGGGGCTACCCAGTGTGATGAAACTGAAAAATAAAACAAGCAGCCAAGTAAACTGTCGATATTTATGATTGTGGTAATTAGGACTAATCCATTTTTTTGCATCACATCTGGTAAGGATATGGTTGTCAACCTCCAAAAGCATGTCATGATTTCAAAGTTGTACTGTATTGTTTGTTTTTGTTTTTTTCAAGTCTGAGGGAGTATACAATGCTTTTCTCTCATCCAAGGGAACTCAAGTTGCTTTTTTCATGTTCTTTTACAGAAATTCACAGAGACTTCCTGCACCGGCCCTCGTCAGGCTACCTACCCGAGGAGATCTGGAGGAAGGCTGGTAAGAGCATTTGGACAGTGTATTGTCTACTGTCACCTACTTCCACATGGGCACACAGACATTTGCACACTGGCCTGCAGGGCCTCGCAGCCGTACTTATGCAAGGCCAGGAGCGGGAAAGGCCGTTGAATGCCGTTATTGTTAAGAGCTCTCCATCTGTCACGACCATGAAAGATAATGTCAGTTAAAGCTGCAGTGAGAATGCAGTAACCTGCAGCAGTCAACAGCAGAGCAGCACAGGTGGGGCCAATAAACCTGACCAAGCCCAAAGAAAGAGAAGTGAGAGAAAAGCACGGCTTCATTGTTCTTGTTCACTAGAGTCTGTTTTATTACTGTAGTAAGATAAATAGTAAAAGGTTTAGGGGCGGTACATACGCCTACTTGCCCTCTGTGCCATGTGGGTCACACACAATACTGATGGGGTCAGCCAGAGCACTCGCCCAAAGGTCAGAGATCAAAGGGCACTTATTAACTGTGACCCACACCAGTAACATTACAGCTGAGTAAAATCAATATGCCATTACTAATTTAAAATACTGGAATGATGCTGCTGTTGTCTGCAAAACTTGCGTTTTCACTGTGTCAAAAGCCTTTTTAACTGCAGTTGTTTTTTATGCAGGTACTACAAGTATCCCGCTCTCGCCAGCATTAAAGCAACTTCAGAACAAGCAGGGTGAGTAACAACACCCGCATTACAAACCAACCTGCTCTTTTTTTCATTTTATTGCATAGATGGCCTTGTATAATTTTTGTAGTTATGGCCAAAACATAATTTTTGCAGGTGTTTCTCCTAAAATACCTAATGCAAACAAATGATACAAATATTAACATGTATTAAGAGTGCAGAACTATTAAATTAATGTGGACAGCATAGCTCAAACAAATCAGAATTTGAAATATTTGATGAAAAAATGTTGAAATCATATTGAGATTTTTTGGTGGTGAAAACCATAGTTTAAACTTTAAAGCATTGACAGGTCTCTTCTGAATCTTCCAGAGGTAAACCGAAAGCTGAGATTACTAAAAGTGAGACTACTAGGATCTTTTTCGGAGGATAAATGTTTTTAGAAACTGCTAATTCACGTAGAATTAAAAGTTTTTTAATCCATTCATTGCTGTCTATGATAAATAATTGAGATAGTAAAGGAGGGCCAAACATGAATTTTCTTACCTGTGGATGTCTAGATTTTCATGTCCCTCTGCCTTTGTTGAGGCCTGTCTTTGAAAATGCAAGTGAATAGCAAAATAAAAAACTGTCATATCCCTGTGGGATTAAACGTTAATATTGCTGCCCCATGTTTTCCATTATGTGCCAATTGCTCTAGCATCTGCTCCCAAGTCTCCTTGATAAAAATTAATTACATTTGCAAACTAATTTTAGTGGTGCATACTCCGATTCTGATTAAGCAGTCTAGGTTTTTCAAAGATACAGAAAAAATTTAGAGAACCAAAAAGATGAAGAAAAAAGCAAAGAGGTGAAGAATGAAGGCAGAGACAGGATGAAAAAATGAGGATATGTGTGTGGGAGGTGCGGAGAGAACAAACTGAATACTAACTAGCCTTCCAGCTGAGACAGTAGTGATGTAGATGAAAACACACACATACACTCAGTCAGTCAGTAGCCTGAGGCAGAACTCTATGGAGAATTGAATGGAGGGTGCGTTATGACAGATATTTATTGCCGGGTTCCTCACAACCAGCTTTCTAGAGTAAACACACTATGGGGCATAGAGTATAGAGCCCAAACATATGAAAAATCTGCAATAGGAATGTTTGTGTGTGTACCCCCTGCAGCATTGCAATACACATGCATTCATCAAGCACATCATATCCTCCTGACAGATTCTGAAATCACCCACATACTGTCAAAACCATTACCCCACAAAACAGTAGACAGCATCCTAACACAAATGGAACTTTAAAAGTGACTGTTTTTAAAAGACTCCGCATTGGCAACTCCTTATGTGAGGTGCATGAGAATTAGTTAATTTGGTATTTGGTGTTAGCATGTTGCTAAGCTACCAGCGTGAAACTAAAAGAATCACAAATAAAAAATGTTTCACAAAAATATTGGGTAAAATCGTTTTAAATTGTAATTTACAATGATTATGTTCCATGCTGAATACAACACAAATGTATATGTATAATCATTTGTAGTCTTAAAATTCAATTTTAGATCAATTGTTCTGCTTGTTTGGGACAGCCTTCACATTGGAAATGTTACTCTGATGTCCTAAAATGTGGTTAAGGTCACCTTGCTCACTAGGTTTTAGAGCTTATTGTAAATGTTCACATTTAAAAAGGCCAAGGAAAGACAACAGAGCACAGGGAACCCTAATGTTCAGAGTGCTAATGAATCCGATTTCTATTTTAGACAACACCTGTACACATTCACACCTGTGTGTCCTGAAAACATGCACAGTTGCGCACACACAAACATTTACTCTCAAACAATGGCATTTGTAGAACTAAGTTTGCCAAAAGTCATCCTGGTTTTTCTCCTTCTATATGGAATGATCCAGCCTCAGTAATGAAGCTGTGCATTTGCTCCGCCATTTATCCACTTATTAAAAAATATGAAATATTTAATAATGTATTGTTAGGTAAATAGGCAAGCTTGTGAACAACCTTTCAAGATGTCTACTGCCTATCAACACTATAAATAATTGTAACCACTATCGTTCGGATAAATTATGAATAGCTTATTTTTCTGACAGAATGTTTTAAATCTTGAATGATGTACATATGTTTGGAGAGATGAAACACGCTGAAAGCTTTGAGTGCCTCAATAAAGGATGTTGAGAGGAACAGCAGTGGTCTACGGGGATAATATCTTCTTTTTTCTCTTGATATTCCTTCCTCATTTCTAGAGGAGGCAGTAAATGAAGTGAAGAGACAGGCCATGTCAGAGCTGCAGAAGGCGGTATCGGATGCTGAAAGGAAAGCTCATGAGATGATCTCTGCTGAGCGTTCCAAGATGGAGAGAGCTCTGGCCGAGGCTAAGAGACAGGCCTCTGAGAATGCGCTGACTGTCATCAACCAGCAGGAGGACTCCAGTGAAGTAAGTACGGCATGTAGCCAGTGTTCAGAATAGATGACTAGTATACTGCATACTATGGGATATTGCCTCAATTCATTCGTCACACCGAAGACAATGTTTTTTAGTTGTTCACTGCCCATTTTGGCAAAGGCAGCAGATCATCTAGGTATTTTACACATACTGTATATTGTACATACTACTGTTGGTCACAAACAAGACAGGGGGTCTGTTAAAACTCGATGAGCTCAGGGGAGGCAAGAGAGACACGGACTCCAACTGTAACTTCACCTGCTTGTGTCACTGTTGGACAGTGTTTCTTTAGAAAAACAAGTGATTTACACAATTTGTAATGTTAGATTTTGTAATATTTGCATTGTTTTTGTACTACAACATTTTTCTCATACAATATTTTGAGGAAGCACTGCCTCCCTTGCCTCCTCAGAGGAAACATCCCCATTTGGAAACATACCCACATATAAAACATGCACCATTAAACACAGTTAGTCTCATAAGTTACTGTGCTATGTGTTTAAGTGCAATATTTTATCATGGCATGGAGATTGATAATTGTTTGTATGGCAATCAACAGTCCTCGTTCGTCTCCCTCCAACAGAGCTGCTGGAACTGTGGTCGCAAGGCTAGCGAGACGTGCAGCGGATGCAACACTGCGCGCTACTGTGGCTCTTTCTGTCAGCACAAGGACTGGGAGAAGCACCATCATGTATGCGGCCAGGGTCTGCCCGGGAATAGCAACGTGCCACTCGTGACACCATCTACCACCTCCATCTCCTCCTCATCCGGCGTGCCCCCCACACACTCCGAGAGTACCCCTCCAGGCCCCTATCTCTGGTGGGGCAAACCAGCAGCAGTGGCAGTCCAAAGGAAGTGAGCTCCAGCAGCGTTTCTCGCTCAACCACTCCAGCAACACCCGCCCTGATGGATTCCTCGTCCCGCTGACTGATGAACCCCTAATCTTAACCCATGCCCAGCCACGTCTACTGCTGCTACAGCATCCTTCATCCAAAACAAGCTGAGGAACCTCCTCCATAATTACCATCCTCTCAAAATGAACTACGGCAACCTGGCTTCCACATCTACGTTAAGATCTTGTTTTCTTAATCTCCAAAAAACCCATCAAGGCTCAGATTCCTTCACAAAAGGATCTACTGTGTTTAATGCAACATGAGCAGGGCCTGTTATACTGGATGCCACCGAGAACGCCAGGAAAACATGTTGTAGTTAGACATTACATGTTTTATTCATGTATAAGACAATTTTAGGCATGGCCTCAGTTACCTACACCCTTTAAGTGAGGTGTGCTCTGTGTGAATTGGGGTGGCACCATACTCTGAACATGTCTTGACACAGGTAGGACTAAATATACAGTATGTAGGATGGATTCCACTAAAATGACCGACAGCCGCCACTGCGGGATGTCAATAACGTACAAGAGCACTTGGAAAATCTTCCACCACAGAGCTACTTCCTCACAACATGAAACACTGCATTTCATTTTTTGGCTTTAAATAAAACAAAAGAAAAGTCCAAAAATCCAAAATAAATAATAATGATGATTAATAAGAAGAATTAACCCTGTTAACTACCTTGCTAGCGAGCCAAGAAAATCTACACCAGACTCACCTCACTGTACTGACGTGAACCCAAATGAATTTTAAGTGGAAAAAAAAGAACATGATCCAAACCTTTTTATTACACTGCCAAAGTTACTAAGAGGCACTCATCTTGTAACCAAATGCAAACAACTTCACCTCCTCAGCAGTAAAGCCAGCCCAGAGTTCCACAGTCTGTGGAGAGGTGGCATGTGACTAGACACTCAAACCTTCACTGTGCCCACTCTGCTGCCCACTCAGATCCTGAGGAACGCAGACTTTAGCCTGGATCCATGGCTATGGCAACGGAGGGTCGCACCTGGGATGTTTAAAGCACCCAGTCCGCCGCAAAGAGAAATGACATGAAAATGAAAGAGAAGGTGAGGATGAGTAAACGAAAAGAGACAGATTGGCCTCAAAAAGAAAGACGGACGGCAACGGAACTGCCTAAAACCTCATTGGATTGTACACTAAGAACGAGCCTTTTCTTGTGAAACTTTTTCGTTTGGTTTTCCTAAAGCTCTCTGAATGCCGAGACATTTCATTTTGTTGTACGATTTCATTCTCCCTCATTCTCCAAAGCATGACAAGACTGTAGAGTCTCACGAGACTGGCGTAGACTTGGTTCTCTTTTCTCTCCTCTTTCTACCTCCCCCCATCTTCTATATGTTCATCCCTTTTGTCTCCTGACAGAGCCTCTAAGCAGATATCCATGAAGGGATCAAACGTTGCTTGTAGATATTACTTTCTGTTTCTGGATGTCTGTCTTCAATATCTGCTTGTGTGCGTACTCAGAATGAGAAACGCATTCTTTCTTTGTCTTCTTTTAGGTTTCAGCCGAACATTGGACAGAAAAAGACACTCTAATGGGAGAGAAGCTGTGTTGTACCTATTGTTCGATTTGTTGTATCGATATTGATGATGAGAATCCTCATGTAGAATATTTTATATTGCTCGCATTGTAAGACAGTGAGAGAATAACGGAGGTGCAATATGAAAAGAGAATTCAGCTACTGAATGGAACCTCAGAAACGGCCCTTAGGGTATCTTATAATATAAATATACATATAAATATATCTAAAATTACCACAGTAAATTAATGTGAATGTACATAGTATTTAAAAAGAGGTCCAAAAAATGAGTTTGCCAAATAACAGAAACCTTTAAAGTATAATGTCTAGAATTTAATTTCTCTCCATTTAATCTTTTCTGTCTGAATGATCATTTTACTACATCTGTTGTAACAGTGAAGGAGGAAGAGGTTTTCACATCACTGCTCCTGTAGATTACTGCCAGAGGACTCTGCTTATGGACACGCTGGGCGAGAAGTTTTTGTAGCCATAAGCGTGTTGAAGCAAATGGCATCGACACACCAAACCACAATAGACTGACCTAGCTCGCCCCGCTGAGAAGTTCCCAGACTAGAATCTGTGTGAAACATTGCCATCCTTTGGGCCAAAGTGTCACTGCAGTGGTCCAATGTGTAATTTGCACACATAAACACACATGCATGCACACAATCACAAAACCAAACCCTCGATTATTCATAGTCCAAGTGTCTGACACAAGAATCAAGCAAACACTATCTGGTTCTCATCTGGTTTTGCTACAGTTCCCAGATTTTTCTTTGAACATCCTGTTGTGATCCAACATAGTACCGAAATATAATACATATTTAATGTAGTCTGGATAATATCCGTAGACGTTGCTGTGTGTAATATCTGAGCAAGCTCTGCTCATCCCAACATTCATGTTCCTTAAGGGTTGTTCGTGACGGCAATTACAACGGACAAGACTAACCTTTAGAGTAAAAATACTCTGAATTTTGCCACCAGCTTACGCTTGAAACCGTTTACAGCCTTTGTTTTGGTCAGATGTAATTGTCTGCAGTCTAACTGAAATGCCAATTTTGCTGATTACGTGGCGTTCGTCTGATACAGACCAAACTTGAAAGGTCAGGTTTTTTTGGGTGTTGCTTTAGGTGTGAGATGGGTTGATAGTTTAATTTTCCACGTGGCATGTGCAAATTATCTATCTTCCTATCAGATTTCTAAATTAATATATGAATTCATCCAGGAAATATCAGCAACACATGATCTAAAAACCTGAATTACTAGACCACCAGTCTGATGTCTCTCATGAGGTCTCTCTCTCTCACCCATTTTGAGGAGGATTTTTCATGAACCACCCTCTCTTTCCTTACTAGCTACCTCCTGTAAACAAACCCAAGACAGTTTGAATGAATGAAACCACTAGCAGACATGCAAATCCATCATCCTGCTCGAGCTAAACAAGACATTTCATCATAGAAACTCAAGAAATTGGTATGTTTTGTCCACATTTTCATGTCTACACAAGTGAGGAGCCAACAAAGTCCTGTTTTTCATGCGCTGTTATACAACAAATTAAGCCAAAAACACTCTACAGAAGTACGTAGCGATGCAAAAGCATGCTCTTTTGTGTTACTGCGGCATTAACCAAACTTAGTTCTCAAGGGTGTAAAGTAAAGTTACTTTCAAATGTCTGAGTAATTAAACCGGATGTGTTATTATTTAGGTAGCTAAACATTGACAGTTGAAACCAACTTTAACTTGCACAGCAAAATTCTCTTTAAACTGTTGCTCTTCTATGACTTTAGTTTACCTGTCTGTAGAAGAGTACTGATTGTAGAAAAAAGTGTTTACATTCATGCCCACTATGGCAAGTCTTCGAATTGTTGTGTAAGGAACTGTTCTGACACATTCAGAATGCAACAATGAGTGAAATTGAGCTTGCATAGTTGTACTTGCTTAGAATGTTTTGAGCCCTGATCATAAACATATCTCATAAATATCCAAAATGATAAAAGCACAGACCAAAGCATATCTGCACATCCATAGAAGCCGTTTGGACATAGCGTCGCCTAAAAAAAAGCAGCCTGAATGTGGATGAGCAACTATACCCATAAACCAAAGTGTACAAAATGACCATGTTGAAAGCACAAGTAAACACATTAAGAGAAGAGATCGGTACTATAATTCCAAGCCAGGGGAGTGCTTGTTCCTGGCATCCAAAGCATCAGATAAGATTACAAATGCTTCTAACATTTAAACCAACCTTGATCAAAGATTTCATTATGGGAAAGATAATTTCTATTAATGATTTTGCTAAGGAACTTACTTGAATCTCAAGAGCTTTAAAATAACACTATTAGCAAAGTTATGGTAGAGAACTTCCAAAAACTCATTTTGAGCTTTGCATGTCTGCTAGTCCAGAACTCATACAAATATATATTAGCAATATTTTTGGCCATCCTGCACCTAACCAAAATCGAACCAAAAACAACACAATGCAAATGCATCTTTAACTGTGCGCTGTAATTCCGCTATTATCTGGCATATCGAAGGGCCGTCATTCTCAAAGCAAATTTGTGGATTCCTAGATTTGGTCAGCATTTGGCCTGGTCAGTTAACCCAAGTTGGGAAGCTGCTCCGTTCAAAGATTGACATTGGGAAAGAGAGAGAGAGAAACTACATCCTACACAGTAAGCAAACATTCTCTTGAAGTAAAACGGATGCTGAAGGATAACTAGTCAACAACTTGTTTTTAGTTATAACCTGTTTATCTTGACATACCAAAAGCCCTCCTGAAAAACAAAACAGTTTAAACCAACCTAAGGTCACCAAGCTGGTTTCTGGCTGGAAGACTAGCGATATTACCAAAACCAGCTAAGACAAGACCAGCAAACTATTTTGGGCTGGCTTAAGTCATTTTTAATAAAATATCCCTGCATATCACTAATGTTGTCCAGCATCACTAATGTTTTTGTTTTCTTAATTGTTAATGGCTAGGCCTATACCATCCACTAAGGCTAACAGAAAAACTGTCAAATGGAAACCTTTTTATCACAGAACACACAAGGCTGTAGTAGAAACCTTACACTACTGTAGAACTGAACATTGCTCTGACTAGCAGAGTAGGCCGGGTTTTGAACACACACACACACAATAAATACCATAACAGCAAGATACATATTTCTGTACTAAAAAAGGCTTGGTTTGATACATTTAGGCAAACATGATATACTGTATTGTGCAATACATAATTACAGGAAAAGGCATTGTTTCAATAGGAAAGGTTTGTGTGTTTTTTTTGTCTCTTTCAAGGTCCTGCTATCATTCTCTAGATGATGTGAACTGTGCCAGGAGGGTTTTATTTATTTCTTGCATGCTCTTTCTCCCCTTTTGCAATTCCCTCACTCTCTCTTACTGTGCGCTTTGTTGGACATGTGACGCTGTAAACATTCTAAATCAGGTTATTGTCTGTGATATGTATCTGTGTAATTAAAAAGACCGTGAAATATGACTCGTCTCTCAATTTGTGCTTTCCACAACAGTAGCATTTTTAAAATCTGGAATGTGATATTATGTATCCATTTATCAAAGGCGGTCCTCAATGAGGTACAACTGAAGCCATGTTTATGAGTTTAGACATCAGTTAAAAGTATGAAATCTCACCCATCATAAGAAGGAACATATACATACTGATGTCTTGCCAGCTATCTGTCAACCACATTGGTCACTGACCAGAATTCCTAGTCAAGGAATCAAATACATTAAACAGTTAAAAGTTGCTAAAATATATAATGACAAACATAAATTACTTTAAGATTTTATTTGACAAGGCAGTTATTATTTTTGACTATTTTAATAAGGTTATTTGGTAACTTAATTCTTTAGGGATTTTTACAGTCCACTTTAATAAAGATTACACACTATCTACTGACTAGTTTTAGTTTACGGGCTTACTGGATTTTTTTAGAGGAGTATTTGATCGAATTAGGATTGAATTGGAATAGCAATTCTATATTCATTCAGGACAGGGGAGAAAATCACCTCAAATCTCAATATAAAAAAGCTGTATAAAGATCACACCTGTTTCTTCTATTACACTCACCAGATTTGATTAGTCGAGTCAGGTGTGTTCGTTAAGGGCTGTAACAGGAAGGCTGTTGGAGCTGATGTTGTAAACCAGCGTAGATCCCACAGAACAGGTAAAGTTGGACAAACTGAAGATAAAATATTAACTGAATTATGTCTATTTACTTCGCTGTGAACAATAATAGCTACGTGGTGGGCAGAGTCGTTAGATATCACGACTAGGCGAATATGAGGGACGTTTCGCATATAAACATGGCGGATCAAATTGTCAATATCACAGTCCAGAAGTCGATCATAAGATAATATCGTTCGCTAAGTAATTGAAATTGCACACTTAATAAATACTGTAAATCGCGACACACACACACACACACACATATATATATAGAAGCCTAAGTTACCTTATTGCGTCTGTCAATCCTAGCGAGATTTTTCACACAAAGTCATTGGTAGTTTCGTGTATGCGGCCTTAAGGGTTGTTACATGTTTTATTGCACTCAACAAACCAAACATTTAATTATTTTAAACATTTAAAATGATTGAAGGTTATGTTCCTAAACCTATAGGAGAATGTATTTTAATAACTTTTAATAAGCTTTCCCGTTCACAAAGGAATGGTTTATTTTAGTTTTAAGTGTAAGGTTTTTTTCTGACAGTCATTTTTGAGTTAATTGTTCTTTTTGAATAGTCCTGTAAACGTTTTTAACTCATACATACATGTAGTGTACAAAACAAATCATACAAGAATTAGAAAAACAGTTTAAAATGTCATCCTGCAAAAGATGTCATGTCATCTACCCATGCACATTTTTCTTTGCACATAAGGAGCTGTGTTTGTGTGAAAAATCATCTTGTTCCTTCAGGAGCTGGATGCGATTCAAACTCGTGAGCTGGAAATGGACGAGTCTGACATGCAGTATGAGGTAGAGAGACCGTTTCCCTACAGCCCTCAGGCAGGTGAGCAGCCAGCTGGCCCACACCTGAGCCCATCTGCTGGGGCCACAGTGTCTTATCATTGCCCAATGAGGCATGCCCCAGAAGGGCTGTCCTGCAGCCCGGCGTGTAGTCTTATCTAAGGACATCTCTGCTTGCTCAGGGACAGCCTTCTGGGACAACTGTGAACCCTTCGAAAGTCCATGTGTACTATATAACATGTACAGTGTCGTTTGTCTGTTATCATGCCATCCTCCAATGGAAAAACATGGACTTGGCTGACTAATGAAATTAAATTATGTAGAGTAGACCGGGGCTAGTTTTCTCTTTTTTTTAACAGCTAAAAAGAGGACAATAGTAAACAACCAAACAAATCTGAATAAATTTGCATGAATTAAAATGGATGAAATACTTTACTATTAACCTTTTTTTAAATCCTAAAGTTGGCTTTTGATTGTGTGGTTTTATTGGATATACTCATTTACCTAAATAGTTTTAGCAAAAATTTTAGAATTTCGTTTTTTTTAAAAGTAATGGTTTTTTATTGGTATCTGTGGTTCTATCCATGAAGAACCAAACATTTCCATTGCACAAAAGATTGGTTACAGTGGAATACGTTTCTTTAAATAGATTCTTGAAAATGTATTTTTTTTTTATATTCTGAAAACTGTTTAATGAAAGTTCTTCCATGACATTACTGCAATAAAACCATTTAGGTGTATTTGGATGATTTAACACTAGTGCTACTATGTTTGTACAATTCGATTTTTCACTCAACGCCTTACAGTTACTGAATTATGTGGCCCAAATATAGCACTAACCCTGGACCTCCCTATCATGTATCACCTTAAATGACATTCATTATTTAAAATATAATGTGAATATTTTATGTGATTTATAATTAACTTTATAATCTTCCCCTCCTCAGGATTATTCTTCAGTATGAACCATGAGGAGAAAATGGATTCTGATAGGAGATCTATCTATGTGGGGAATGTAAGCTGCTTACTTTCTTAAGAAGAACAGACTTGAACTTTGTTTGGGATTGTATTTTAATCATGTAGATTCCATTATTTGTAGTGTATGTTGATGGACTACAAGCAATATTGTTTGACTTACAGGTGGATTATGGAGCAACTGCAGACGAACTGGAGATGTACTTCAATGGCTGTGGCCACGTTAACAGAGTTACAATCCCGTATAATAGATTCACAGGACATCCAAAAGGGTGTGTACCAATTTAGCTCCAAAACAAAAATGTATTTAATATCAAGCATGTTTTATGAGAATATTTTTCCTTGTAGTTTTGCCTACGTTGAGTTCTCAGAGAGGGAGTCTGCGAGGACTGCCATGACTTTAGATGAAACACTATTCAGAGGACGTGTCATTAAGGTGAGATGGAAATGAAATGCAATGGGGTATGGTTATGTATTACATGGCAATGAGGCACCACAGCTGGGTGGGGCCCAAATCAGTTTTGGGGTTGACAGAGTTAACAGAAAGATATCATGTTAATATTTTCAAATCTGATCTGAGCCACTTTCATAAGTGGGAATAAATCAGATAAAGGAATACACCATCTGTTGATGTTTTGGATTAAAAAATAAGGGAAAGTATAAGAAAATCATAATCATGCCAGTCTGTAATGATGTCAGTCACAACTGACATTAGCTTTACCAACACTGCATTTATTTGTATTAATTTCTTCTGATGAACATGCATTCACTCTTAAATAAAGGTTCTTTATTGGCATTGATGGTTTCACGAAGAACCTTTAACATCGATGGACTTTCCATTGCACAAAGCTTCTTTAAATTGGAAAAAGGTTCAAAAGACAAAAGTGTAAGTTCTTTTAAGAACTGTTAACTGAAAGGTTCTTTGAGGAACTAAAAATGGTTTTAAAGGCCCGTTCACACCAAGATAACGACATTAGCGTCCACACCAGTGGATGATATCGTCGGTTTATTCTAAGTGCACTCTCATCTTCTGCTTTAAATTCTCAAGTTCATTATAGCAGGATGGACTCTGATTGGGTGTCAATGTTTTTATCATTCATCAGCTGGAAAAAAATCATTCTGAAAGTGATTCCAACGATATTGTTTCTCTGTGCCTTTACCGTTATAGTTGTGGTGTGGACTCTGCTAGTCTTTAATATTGAGAACGATTTTTACAACTATATCTTTATAGTTATTGTGCTTTGTGTGAAAGGCCTTTTATACCATAATTATGAAAACCCCGTTGGAACCTTTATTTTTTGGAGTGTGGTAGGCTGCATGTTTAAGTTTAGTGCCTCCCACATTTTAATTGTTACGTAAAAACCAAAACATGAGCTGAAAATCAGAATTGGGCACTTTTGCTTGTGGTGTGAATGTAGGCTCCAGTGTCAGTTTGTTTGTCATAAATCATTTTGGATTCAAATGTGTGACAGAAGACCATTTCACATCAAGCTCTTTGTGCACTAGGTATTGCCAAAAAGAACAAACATTCCAGGTTTCAGGACTACAGGCACATACTCGCGTGGAGGTTGGTCCCGAGGACGAGGTTTCCGTGCCGCGAGATTTTACAACCCATTCAGGGACTGTCACTTCATTAGGTCAGTTCTGCCAATACATAACAGTACCTCACATGATATGGAGCTTTAATTGTTAAAGAGCAGCGGTTCGTGACTTGTACTCTTCATATACACTGTATAACCTTAGTGGTGATCTGGTAATCTTAAACCTAAAGTAAAACAAAAAAGAAAATGTTGCATTCAGATTTGTGAAGACTAACATTAATGCGATATTTCAGTTATCAGTGGTATCTTAACATTTATACTTTCTTGCAAGTGTGACATTTGTACATCCATACTTGTAAATCCATCATTTAAGATGTCATAAACTGTCATTTTTGTTTTAGGGAAAATGGAAGAGCTGATCCTTGGGTTGATTCTTTTTGATATTCAATTTTGACTTTTCTGTTATCTTCAAAGCACTTCTTGGTGCTGATTAATGGATGTTTCAGTATTTGCATGACAGGAGCTGTTATTATTTTTCTGTGCGTGTGAATGACACTACAAAAACGGAGACTTTATTGGTATTGATTGGTTACTATTTTATTTATATTTTATTCAATTTCTTTAAAATTCTATGCCTGTGAGAGGCTGAGATGGCTTGTGAATTTCAATACTTTGTCTGTTTTGGAATTTCAGTGCTTCAATTTAAGTCAAATCAAATGTAAATAAAATCAAAATTATCACACGTCATTTCATGAAACCAATTAAATATTTATTTTCACCTTACACACAGACACTGATGTAAATATATACAATTGTGAAGAGAAGACATCAGCAGGCCTGCACCATCATAGTTGAAACTATGCTGTCAAAAGCCCTGAGAAGAAAGAATATTATATTAGCGCAGGGAATTAGCGGACCAGACTCGGTCCTGCAGAGTTTAGCTCCAACCCTAATCGATCACACCTGCAGCAGCTAATCAAACTCTTACTAGGCATACTAGAACCTTCCAGGCAGGTGTGTTGAGGCCAGTTGGAGCTAAACTCTGCAGGACACCGGCCCTCCAGGACCAAGTTTGGTGACCCCTGTATGAGCGGATCAGTCAATACACACAGCAAATACCTGAAATGTATGTATTCACTAAATGCACTTACTTTGATTGAATTGTATCACCAGGATTGTAGAATGGGTTACACATTACATCAGTAAAGGAGTTGTGCAACTTTCTGAACATCTGAGGAAAGACAAAATGCTCATTACACCCGTCTGATTGACATCTCACCTTTTTTGTTGTGAAACTGACACAATACACCTACGGAACTTACACTTCTAATTTCGTTGTCTCGCAGAGATGTGTTGGAGGAGTCAACGACAATCACAAACTTCACCTTAGAGTTCGTCACGTAGCCATATCTGTAATTCTTGTTAAGATGTTGACATTTTAATAATGATTAAATGCATTAGAAGGCATTCCAGGTAGTTCACTTAAAAATGAAAAATGTCATGTAATATGCATTTATTCTGTGGAACACAAGATGGTATTTTAAATGTTAGTAACATAAGTTTAAAAGTTAATTTCAATTCTATGGACAAAACCACTGACATTTCTCAAAAAAAAAAAAAATTCCACAGAAGTCAGTCAGTGTTTTGGTTAAGGATTAGTGGCCAACAGATGAGTTTTTCTCAGGAGATGTGGATGATATCCGAAGGGCAGGATGGTTAATAATTTCTATAAATACGTGAAGTCATTTAATGATAGCAAATTAGACCAGGCTGTCAGTAGAAGGAAAATGAGAATTGTTGGTCAGTGTGATAATCTCAGAACGGTCAAATATCAACTGATATATCAGTCCAACACTATTAAAGTCACCATGATAAATATTAAATATTAACATCCACTTCCCCATGCAACAGCATTTCTAATGTAGAAAATTACAACAATCCATTCACTTTGATGAATGAAATGTGATACTCTGGCTCTACACTTTCTTATTCGATAAGATGGAAATAGATCACAACAAGAAAGTAATTTATTTCACAACTTCTGTTAAATGTTGACTTTAAGGATACACTTTGTAGTCCTCCGTTGGATAGAGGAGTCCCAGATAAAGCTCCCTCTGGTCAGCCAAGGCTTTGCCCACACCGGAGATCTTCTCCTCCACCACGTCCAGAGAAGTGTGCACTGTGTAGTGGAACTTGAGTTCCCCCTGTGTAGGAACGCTCCGAATGTACAGGGGATAGTTCTGCAGAGATCAGCGTAATGTTAGTCAAGTTTGCTATAACAGGAAATACAATTTCAGCTTGTAATTTTATTTCAACTTAATGTTCATATATTTAGAATTAAACATGAACTAGTCTAAAATGATCTGTCTATTCGCAATAGAGTTGATCAGTGCATAAATCATGTATCAATGCTACCTTAGACCATGGTTTTCCAAATTCCAATGTTCAATTATTTACAGAAAATGTCAAATTTTTTAAGAATTCATAATATGTAATACAAATTTTAGGTTATATGTAATAAATTGTAAGTGTGTGTAAAATGTAATGCATTTACAGGACCAAAGAAATGACAGAACATGATCTGAATTAGCACTTGTATAAATTAAATGAAAACGTGCTAAAATACTATTTCTGATTCGCCAGTCGCATAAAATCAAAAGTTTTTAAAATATGATTTGTCCATAACAACATTTTACCCCCGCCAGCTCATCCAGGATGTCTGTTTTCTGCACAGCTGTGCTTGTGATCTATCAATCTGCAATCAATACAAGAACGCTAATAAAATATAGGCTACTCTACCATTACTACTGTCTGTATTTATTTAAATAGCTGTGTAATCAGCAGGATGAGGTACCATCTATTCATCAATCACTATATTTTTATTTTTCATCTACAAAATCCGAAAGAGCTAACCAGGGGGCTGTTTCATAAAACAAGTTTATCAAACAAGCCAGGCTTATTTCAGTTAGTCTCACTTACTTTGAACCAAAAGAACTGACAATAATTCGGACTAACTGAAATAAACCTGGCTTATTTGGAAAAATTGATAAATGAAACAGGCCCTGGTGAACTCAAAGACAGGACTCAAAGATTACACAAAATAAGAATTCACTAAAACACTGCCTGTTGTGGTTTTGTGTAGATGTGTTTCTACAGGGTTCGTACACATTTTTACCAACAAATTTCCATGACTTTTCCATGACTTTTCCATGACTTTTGTGACAATTTCCATGACCTAATTTCACATTATTTTACAATAAGAATAAAAATCTGTTCAAATTATCATAGCATTTTAACTAAAATGAATGACTATTAATACTATTGTTTGCTTTTTTGTTTTAGTACAAGCTTAAACCGCGCCAGATGTGAAGGTCCTTGCGATCCGAAATGTCCGCACGCAAAAACGCATGTAAAACATTTCTGACTCGGTGTGTAAGGACCTTTACTCCACACAGAGAACATATCACTATTATCATTTATTTAACTCAGTTAAAAGTTTGCAATATATATATATATATATATATATATATATATATATATATATATATATATATATATATATATATATATATATATATATATATATATATATATATATCTATAGGGCCCTATGAAACTGCTTTTAATTTTTCCCAAATTCCATTTAATTTTTTCTAAATTCATTTTTACCGCTTTCAATTTTTCTAGATTTCGTTTTCCGTTTTCATTTTATAGACTCCTTTTTAATGATCAAATTAAATTGTATTTATCAAAAGCATGTCTAATTAATTAAAATCATGAAACTTATACAATTTAATTTATTAAAAGTGTAACAAAAATGACATGTTTATGGCCGTATGAAATGTTATATTTTTTTCTCATCTTATGTTTTATTGTTGCCAAATTCTGTTTTAGCTCGTCTGATTATTTGAATGCATACAAATGTTTTTTTTACTCTTACAGTAGCCTTATGAATTGTTATTTTTCCTCAGAAATTCTGTGTTGTGTATTTAAATTTGACTGGTTATCAGATTAAGGCATGAAACATCGATTTAATTTATATTTTAATTAATGAAAATTAAACATTTACATGTTGAAAAATAAAGGGGATTTAGCCTACTATTAAAAATAAAATATTTTGTGATTATGTCTTAATAAAATAAAGTTGTATTATTTTTCAACAGTAGTAGTAGACGTGTTTTTAAAGCAGAACTAAATTCACAGTTTCATTGTTTGTAGGGACAAACAGATGCAGATAATTAAAACATGCACATTTCTTCTCTTTCTCTGTCACTCTCAAAATGGGCATATTTGAGAAACAAGTCGAGTAGTTTGCTTCACTGAATAGAATTGTCGGTCATTTAACATTTCTTTCGTAAAACAGTTGACTAAACATCTTACCTCGCTCTCTTTTATTAATCTGACGCTCGGCGCTCAGCATCTGTGAGCGCTAAACTCCGCCTACTTTGATTTGATTTGAATTCAATTACTTTGACATTGATGGCGCTGTTTGCCCGAGGCAGAGCAGACTTTTACAGCTTTTTTGTCATCCTAACAAGGCGCTGCGTAATCGAGGACAGCAGATGCTCATGTAGGCCTATAATTATCTTTATTGAAGTGAGTTAGGTTTAAATCGCAATCGTCAAGCATTAATTAATGATTTTGTTGTTGCAATTTTACACATAATAATCCACGATGATCACAGTACACAAAACTGAAATTGCAAAATAACAGTCAATATTTTTGAGACCCACCCCCAAAAATAAATTAGCCTACTTTCCACAAATCATGTTTTCAGGGGCCCATGTATTATTAAGGGGAGCCCTAGCTCCCCGTAGTTAGCACCCTGCTCACCAGGATGGCCATTTTAACGTCATTTGTGTGTAATTTTGCCGCTTAAACGCAACAAGCTGCACTTTTAGAGCCCCATATTTCAGCCTCGACTTTTAGTTTATGGCTTCGGGACAATTTTCACGTCAGGCGCGGGCCGGGCATCGGGCTTGTTTTAGGATTCCTCCTTATTTTTGTATTTTAGAAATCCATCAATTATTATGGTGATGAAAAGGATTAGCCGCTCGTGGAAACAATACGCGACTGACAAGAGCAGCTCGACCTGTCTAATAGCACACATTTGTCTAGGTTAAACGTTTAAACTAACATTGTGATATGCTTTTTTAAGTATTTTATATAGATTTAATTTTAGTCAAGTGGTGATTTAAGAAGGCTAAATTGGTCAAACATAATAGCCAAACTCACTGTCTGCAGCTGGCCGATTGCTCAAAGCTACTTTAAAACAAAAACTTGAATTTAATAAACAAATACATTTTCCAAACATATTTCTAAATTAACTTAATAAAGAAAGAAATACGCTTTGCCATTAAAACGAAACTGAACTATTTTAATGGCTAGAACAGAAGCTGTGTAATGGGAAGAGAAAGAAAGACATGGGCTCTAGTCGGACTCAGGAAGGTAATTCTGATCATCTGCTGGACAAGGATTGGACTGGGGTGTATGTTTGAGGCCCGTGCAGGATTCTACTGAGCTTGTTTGGTAAAGTCAATTTGGTGCTCGCAAGGCGGCTTTATACGGACGCCATTTGGACATGACTGAGTGCAGCGCAGTGGAAACCGCCTCTAGAGCGCGCGAGTACAGAACGGCTTAAAAAGACGTACAAACAAATAATAGGCTACATTTTAGTGACAATGCAACAATGACCCGATTAGGCAGGTGACAATTCTGTCAACTGTACCAAAACGCCAGAGAAAGACTTGTATCGCACCGTGCAGCTCTTTAGTGCAGACGAGATGCGCTGATTACGTGTTTTAAGAGAAAATCAATGAGAGAAAACACAGCTGATGAATCCGTTTTCAAATGACCGATTTGATATTCTGTGTGGATCTATTTACTCATCAGCCTACAAGCTATAGGCTATTGAATAAATGTGTGAATATCCATCATTTTAAAGTCGAAAGCTGCGGGAAAGAGTAGAAATATGCGATATAGCCCATGCGCAATCCCGTACCGAAATTCAGGACCCGAATAAACATAATTGTATTATACAAAGATTTGTAAAATAGATTTCCATGACTTTTCCAAAACTTTCTGGGTTTATTCATTTTTCCAAAACTTTTCCAGGCCTGGAAAATGCGGTTTTAAAATTCCATGACTTTTCCAGGTTTTTCATGACCGTACGAACCCTGTTCTATTTATGTATTTATATTTTTATTGATGTCAAAGTCTCATGTATGTGGGGGTGTCTCAATTATTTCGAATAGGCCTAAGTAAATCTGATTAAGTTTATTATGTTGACCCCATCCCATCGAATAATTGTGAAGACTCACCCCACAGACTGTAGCAATTCATCCGGTAGTGTGGTAACGTTAGATTGCGACAGCACTCTTTGTACACTAATTTAGACCGTTTAGAAGACATCGTAGAGTTCGAAACAAACTAACGTTAACGTTAATTTAATTTGCAACGCAAACACGGGAATCAAGATTGAGAAACACTGACACAAAAACACCCTCACCGGTCTCCTATGACACAGACATCGCTCAAAACGATGTAGGTTTGTAAAACACGGTATATTTCATGTCATACCATACTGCTTGCACTGTAGTTGAGCCATTTCAGTGTATTTATATTAAACTGAAAAACCTATGCAAGTAAATATATTGCACGAATATGAATGTTGCTACTCAGACCTGTTCGCGACATATATGAGCAACTCCTCACATAAATCCTTCAAATGTGATGAATCCAGCACGTCGGATCTCCGATGCGTTCAACCATAACCAAGAAATAATTTGCTGTTTCATAAAAAGATGAAATGTTTTCACTTACCTCTTTCGCTATGACTGCTATACACACCGCCATGATGACGCTACAAACAGCGGTCACGTGACACTCAAAGTCACATGATTCATGTCGCTGGTGACTATGTGCAATACTTCTCGTGATGCGAACAAACACGCGCTGCGGTGTTGAATGTTTAGTATACTTAACAGTTCCGCTTTAGAGTGCACTTCCTGAAAGTTAGCATGTGTTTTGTAAAGATTTAAAAGAAAGTTACAATGAGTTTTAAGACTGTGATCTGTATCTTATGGGTAGTATGTGTGGGTCAGACTGCAGGAAGCCAGCATGCTCCAAACATCATCATCATGCTTATGGATGATGTAAGTCCTTTTTCTTAGAGGCTTGACTGACCAACTCACTTCAGAACGATACTAAAACCTACTTTTTTTCATTTGATGTTTTTGTGTTTATACGATTGTACGAGCAATGTCCAACACATATCTTTGGTGTGTGAAATACATTTGTGTTGGATGTATTTTGTTATAGCTTATATTGCATATAAATAGCATATTCTCTCCTTTTTGTATTTATTAGAGTGTATGTTGCAATATACAGTGCTGATAACTATATCTCAAAGATATTATATTATGAATTTAAACTTTTCTACATGTTTGTAAACCATAAATACAATTCACACTAAGCAAGGTCACATATTTAAGTGCAATCAGACATCAAAACATTTAGAAGGGATGAATTGTATGGTCCATGCTGATGCATACCACACATTACTGTAGTTTAAACTGTAGAGTACGGTGCTTGCACCAGGGTCTTCGGTTTAATTCACAGGATATGTACAAACTGATACAATTTATATTTCGCATGTAATATATTGTATGCGTTGTGGATAAACTTGACTCTCAAATGTGTTAATGTAAAATATGTTTTTGTACTACTTGTACTTTTGAAACCTGCTATAGTAAAATGGTAATAGCCTATCTTTTTATTTATAATAAAAAATAAAATAAATGATCCCAGTTTAGTTTAATTTTAATATTGTGCATTTATTTTAAACTATACAATTTAAAAATCTCATTTTAATTCATTTTTAATTATTATTATTTTTGTACATTTTAATTAAAAGAAAAATACTGGGGCCCCATGGAAGTTTGCTGAGGCCCCTTAGTGGGCTCTGGCCCCTAGTGTAAAACCTCTGGTCTACAGAAGGTGCAGTCTGATTTAGACTTCTTCCAATATCTCTCCAAGATCATTTAATAAATGCCACAGATACCAATACCAGTAAGGGCTATTAATAAATTGTGCATACATATGTAAGCTAAAGTACATCTCTCTCTGTCTGTCAGTCTGTTGAGCTATAGTTTACTTCCATAAAGAAAATAACGTGTATGTGTATATATACATAATAAACTAGAAGCATGCTCATAACATTCTCTCTTTCTGTCTGCAGATGGGCTGGGGTGATTTGGGAGTATTCGGGGAGCCCTCCAAGGAAACTCCAAACTTGGATCTGATGGCTTCTCAGGGGATGCTATTTCCAAACTTCTACACTGCCAACCCTCTGTGTTCCCCCTGTATGTGCCGCTTCTGGGCTTGCCTTTATCTCTATCTCATTGTCTTTGTTCGGAATATTAGCATACTGCTTACTGCACATTACTGTATGCTGCCTACGATAAATGTTTTAGGCAATAGTACTGTAGGCTACGATGCATTGCTTAATAATTCACATCTAGTAAATGTAGTTATTTATTTTGCTGGTCCAAGCAAACAACAAAGTAAAGAAAGACGTGGTAATTATTTCATTTAGGTGTTGTAGTACTCACAGCAATGTGCTCTGCTTATTTAGCATACTGCACATTTTTGCCAATGAAGTAACTCATCTGGGTATTTCATGCACACAGGAAATTAGCATATTGCCTTCTGTAAAAATGGTGTGTGTTGCAGTATGCTATTCTAAATATGCCTAACCAGAGTCTAGAGAGGGCTATTCAGCTTTGATTCTTGTTGAATAGGCCTGGTCTAGACACTGGATGCAAATTAACTTATCTTTTAATTTGCCTGAATTTGATAAAACATGTTGAAAGTGCCAGAAGTTTAACACATCTGTTTTAAATGTGAATGCCCACCACATTCATAAACACAGAAAAAAGTATTACAATTATATTATGAAACATTCACTATACAGTGTAGGTTTCGAAGCAAAGCTCTATAATAACACCTCTCTACAGCGGCATATATATTGCTGAAGAAATAAAAAAGTACATATTTTGTTTGTGTGACTTCTATTGGTATATATTGATTCACAGTGAAATTGAAAATATTTTTTTTCATTCTCTCTTTTTTGTCATCCTGCTGAGGAAACTGAAAAGCTTCAGCTGTATTAATTCCACGTGAGAACACAAGACGTGTGTGGCTGCATGATAGTAAGAGGACGACTTATTATGCTAATATGGATAATAAACCAACAGTACTCAAATATGCTAATTATGCATAATTTGGGAATTTGAATGGACTTGCTATGCAGAGCAGATCTTCTATTAGTCCTCTTTTCAATTCGAATTAATTTTGAAGCAAATAAGGCTTAATCAATTGTTAATCTCGAATGTGTGAGATGAAAGTGCCTGGAGCACTCATACCTGCCGCTATAGAGAGACGTTATTATAGAGCTTTGCTTCACAACCTTAATTAGAATTTTAATCACAAAATAGATAGTGGAGAACTTCCTAATCATAATATCCAGGGTGAGCTCTCTCATGTCCAACGTCTCTTTCCTTTCTCTCCCTTTGAAATGAAGTCTTAAATACCACATGATTTAAATTTCAGCAAATGCATAAGTATTGTGGATCTTGCACTTTGGTTACATTTTAAAACTTATTTCTAAAGAGCAAGACTTTGCAGTAATAGCGTGCATTTTTTAACACAACTTTCATCCTTCTAAGATTCATAAAACTTTATAGTTTCCAGTTGAATGTTGTCTACAAAGCATCTTCCAGTTCCAGATGATGGAGGAGTGGATCAGTTTCTCATTCTTCTCTCCAAACGGTCCACATTAGATTAATCATTTTCCAGGTTTTATTTATTTAGTCATTTAGCAGACGCTTTTATCCAAAGCGACTTACAAATAAGGACCTTTTATGATCATAACACCATATTTTTCACATTTTAGCTATGGTGTCTGTGAGCAAAGTTTTAGCAGTTGCAGCTCTTTCCACTTTGTGAAGTTCTATGTGGTTAGTTTTAGTGGAAACAGTGTCTTCAAGATGAATATTGAGGTTTTCTGTCACTTTGCCTCAGTAGTTCAGAGTTGTTTGGACACAATCCTTCTAAGTGCTTGATGGTCCCCATCGTTCAGTTTTGTTTTTTTGCCGACTATTCTTCTTCATTGATGAAGTCTTGCCATACTTTGAGTACTCAATTATAATTATAAAGACTTTCTTTATAAACAATCAAACAATTGGACTGTTAAGGTTACAGAAGCTCCTGCTAAACGGGCTTCCATGATTTGTCCTTTTTGAGAAAAGACATCCGTTTCACCCAATGGCTTGTACTGAACACTGCTAAACAAATCTTTTACTGCACCAATGTTTGTTTTTGCACTGTAGCCTACACAAATGATATTAACCTCTATAATAATGGCTGTTCACATAATTTTTTTCTGACCCCTGTATCTATCAACTTTTCAGTTGATGATGTTTGCTCTCTTAAAACAGTCCATGTAAGAGTATGTACTATATATCTTTAATGTTTACTTAATTTATTTGTATTCTACAGCCAGGGCCGCTTTGCTTACTGGAAGACTTCCTGTGCGAAATGGATTCTACACCACCAATGCTCATGCAAGGAACGGTATGATAATAAACCATATCCTTCTTTCCTCAGCCCTCCTTCACTATTATCAGTTTATCTACCCTTACTACTTTATGGTGCACTCTTGTAATGGATTCTCTCTCCTACAGCATACACACCTCAGGAGATAGTGGGAGGAATATCTCAGGATGAGATCCTGCTTCCAGAACTGCTGAAAAAGAAAGACTATGTCAGCAAGATCACCGGCAAGTGGTGAGATTCCCAGCAGCATCTCTCAAGAGATGTCTTTGTCAGAGTAATGATATGAGATGTAATAGAATATGAAGTAGTATGCAAAGTGCAACAACTGTAGAATGCATTTTTAATTACACAAAAACACTTCTAGCATCACAGAACAATATTTATTATTATTTTGTATTTTTATTCCAGTTTTGTGTAAAATATCTTAGCTTTTGACAATCTGATCAAATAATAGCTCAATAGAAATATTGCTTCTGTTGATATTACTTCCTGTTCAAAGGTTACGCTGAAAATGGAAGATCAAGCTGAGCACTTGTACCATATTGATAAAAATATAAAGAGTAAGAAAATATATACCATTTATTGTTATTAACAACAGAAAGTTTCCCAAAAAAGCCTTCCAAAGACATGGTTAAATAATCTGATAATTCAAATAAAATATAACGTGTTCATCAGATCAGATGCAGTTGATGCAATGTTCTTAAAGCTGAAATGATTGTTGTAAGTCTAGTGGTCAAATGCTGTGTATCCACCTGACTAATGACTGATCTTTATGTGGCTGTCCACAAAACTGGAGTTTCTGAGTGTATAGAAGTGGTAGACTATTTTTAGAAAGGAAAAGTTAATAGATGATAAAAAGGAATTAGGGAGACTCGGTTAATAATGTATTGCTATTGTGTAAATAATGTTATCATGTAATCTATAAAAATGTAACTAGTCTGATAACAAGTATTTTCAAATGTAATTTAATCCAATTACAAGTACTTGATTTTATATACTTGACAACTTAATTTTTGGAATCTGTTTAAATACTTTATAACAGAATGCATTATAACACCATTGGTGGTGTAGACTTTAAATGCTTTATAACAGAATGCATTATAACACCATCGGTGGTGTAGACTTTAAATGCTTTATAACAGAATGCATTATAACACCATCGGTGGTGTAGACTTTAAATGCTTTATAACAGAATGCATTATAACACCATCGGTGGTGTAGACTTTAAATGCTTTATAACAGAATGCATTATAACACCATCGGTGGTGTAGACTTTAAATGCTTTATAACAGCATTTAAAATGTGTTATGAGAAAAATACCTATAATTGAGTTTTCTCAATTTTAAATAAATTCAGAAGTTTATTTAAACATTTTTATTTAAATACAAGTTATGCTTGTAGGTATTAATGTTATTTGATCATATTTTAATAATTGTAATGTTAAAAAATAATATATATAAACACAGTGCTGCTGGAAAGTTTGTGAACCCTTTAGAATGTTCTATTTTTCTGCATAAATATGACCCAAAACATCACATTTTCGCAAGTCCTGAAAATAGAAAAAAGAGAGTCCAGTCAAACAAATGAGACAAAATATTTTCTTTGTCATTATTTATTCAGGAAAATTATCCAATATTGCATATCTGTGAGTGGCAAAATTATGTGAACCTCTTAGATTAGCAGTTAATTTAAAGGTGAAATTAGAGTCCATCTGTGCAGAGGTGATCTCAGTCAGTGCAATGACTATCAAATGTCAGTACGTGACTTGTTTTATTCAAAGAACAGGGATCTGTCAAAGTCTGATCATGTTTGGAGAACAAAGGGAGATTACCGAGGACCTCTGAAAAATGTGATGTTGCTCATCCGACTAGAACAACCATCTCTAAAGAGTTTGGACTCTACAAATCCACAGTCAGACAGATTGTGTACAAATGGAGGAAATTCAAGACCACTGTTACCTTCCCGAGAAGTGGTCGACCAGCAAAGATCACTCCAAAGCAGAACGTGTAATAGTCTGCGAGGTTGCAAAAGTTCACATTGGCTAATGTTAATGTTCATGAGCCAAACATCTGGAGAACACTGAGCAACCATGGTGTGCATGGCAGAGTTGCAAGAAAAAAGCCACTGTTTTCCAAAAAGAACATTTCTTGCTAAAGTGGACAAGCCAGGTTTAATGAGATTGTGTACAAATGGAGGAAATTCAAGACCACTGTTACCTTCCCGAGAAGTGGTCGACCAGCAAAGATCACTCCAAAGCAGAACGTGTAATAGTCTGCGAGGTTGCAAAAGTTCACATTGGCTAATGTTAATGTTCATGAGCCAAACATCTGGAGAACACTGAGCAACCATGGTGTGCATGGCAGAGTTGCAAGAAAAAAGCCACTGTTTTCCAAAAAGAACATTTCTTGCTAAAGTGGACAAGCCAGAGGACTACTGGAGAAAGGTTTAATGGATGAATGAAACCAAAATAGAACATATTGGTTTAAATAAGAAGCTATAAGGTTCAGAGAAAAGTCAAAGTCCAGACCTTAATCCAATTAAAATGTTGTGGAAGGACCTAGGCAAGCAGTTCATAGGAAACCCACCAACATCACAGAGTTGAAGTGGTTCTGCACTAAGGAATGGGCTAAAACTCCTACATGTTATTGTGCAGGACTGATCAGCATTTACAAGAAACTTTACCTTCCATTACACCAGATACTGAAAGCAAAGATTCACATACTTTTGCCACGCACAGATATGTAACACTGGATCATTTTTCTCAATAAATAAATTACAAAGAAAATATTTTTTTCTCTCACTTGTTTGATTCGGTTCTCTTTGTCTACTTTCAGGATTTATATGAAAATCTGATGATGTTTTGGGTCATATTTATGCAGAAATATAGAAAATTCTAAAGGGTTCGCAAATTTTCAAGCAGCACTGTATATGTGTGTGTGTATATATGAAAATATGTAATATATATATATATATATATATATATACACACACAGTGGGTCAAAAAAGTATTTAGTCAGCCACCAACTGTGCAAGTTCTCTGACTTAAAAAGATGAGAGAGGCCTGTAATTTTCATCATAGGTATACCTCAACTATGAGAGACAAAATAAGAAAAAAAAATCCAGCAAATCACATTGTAGGATTTTTAAAGAATTTATTTGCAAATTATGGTGGAAAATAAGTATTTGGTCAATAACAAAATTTCATCTCAATACTTTGTTATATACCCTTTGTTGGCAATGACAGAGGTCAAAGGTTTTCTGTACGTCTTCACAAGGTTTTCACACACTGTTGCTGGTATTTTGGCCCATTCCTCCATGCAGATCTCCTCTAGAGCAGTGATGTTTTGGGGCTGTCGCTGGGCAACACGGACTTTCAACTCCCTCCAAAGATTTTCTATGGGGTTGAGATCTGGAGACTGGCTAGGCCACTCCAGGACCTTGAAATGCTTCTTACGAAGCCATTCCTTCGTTGCGGCGGTGTGTTTGGGATCATTGTCATGCTGAAAGACCCAGCCACGTTTCATCTTCAATGCCCTTGCTGATGGAAGGAGGTTTTCACTCAAAATCTCACGATACATGGCCCCATTCATTCTTTCCTTTACACAGATCAGTCGTCCTGGTCCCTTTGCAGAAAAACAGCCCCAAAGCATGATGTTTCCACCCCATGCTTCACAGTAGGTATGGTGTTCTTTAGATACAACTCAGCATTCTTTCTCCTCCAAACACGACAAGTTGAGTTTTTACCAAAAGTTCTATTTTGGTTTCATCTGACCATATGACATTCTCCCAATCCTCTTCTGGATCATCCAAATGCTCTCTAGCAAACTTCAGACAGGCCTGGACATGTACTGGCTTAAGCAGGGGACATGTCTGGCACTGCAGGATTTGAGTCCCTGGCGGCGCAGTGTGTTACTGATGGTAGCCTTTGTTACTTTGGTCCCAGCTCTCTGCAAGTCATTCACTAGGTCCCCGTGTGGTTCTGGGATTTTTGCTCACAGTTCTTGTGATCATTTTGGCCCCACGGGTGAGATCTTCGTGGAGCCCCAGATCGAGGGAGATTATTAGTAGTCTTGTATGTCTTCCATTTTCTAATAATTGCTCCCACAGTTGATTTCTTCACACCAAGCTGCTTACCTATTGCAGATTCAGTCTTCCCAGCCTGGTGCAGGTCTACAATTTTGTTTCTGGTGTCCTTTGACAGCTCTTTGGTCTTGGCCATAGTGGAGTTTGGAGTGTGACTGTTTGAGGTTGTGGACAGGTGTCTTTTATACTGATAACGAGTTCAAACAGATGCCATTAATACAGGTAACGAGTGGAGGACAGAGGAGCCTCTTAAAGAAGAAGTTACAGGTCTGTGAGAGCCAGCAATCTTGCTTGTTTGTAGGTGACCAAATACTTATTTTCCACCATAATTTGCAAATAAATTCTTTAAAAATCCTACAATGTGATTTTCTGGATTTTCTTTTCTTATTTTGTCTCTCATAGTTGAGGTATACCTATGATGAAAATTACAGGCCTCTCTCATCTTTTTAAGTGGGAGAACTTGCACAATTGGTGGCTGACTAAATACTTTTTTGCCCCACTGTATATATATATATACTGCATATTGCATAGGCCATGTGTCCTTTTGAAACTTTTCATTTTTATCTCCTACCTCAGGCACCTTGGGCACAGAACTCAATATTTACCTCTGAAGCATGGCTTTGACGAATGGTTTGGTTCCCCCAACTGCCATTTTGGCCCCTACAATAACAGCGTTCGTCCCAATATACCTGTCTACAACAACTCTGAAATGACGGGAAGGTGAGGTGCAAATTTCACATGAACGTGTCCTTTTGGCGACGTTTAGTTTTTCCTCTTTTTATACCAGATGCAGTGTACTATCTCATTTTCTGCCCATTTATTTATTCCAAAACAGCCATATGTGCATTCTGGGTCATTGGCTTTGGCGATGGGGTTTTCCGCTTAGCAGTGGGTTTAATCAGTATGGCGTGTTTGAGCCTGGTCAGATAAACACACACACACACTCACACCCAAGAGATGGCAGGTTTTGTTTGCGGTATGTTAGGACACCTGGAACAGCCGGAGCATAAGAGAGTTGCCTCTACCGTTCCACGCCTCAGCACCTTCTCACAACGCGTGTGTCTTCTGAGACACAATCTCGCAATTTACCTCTTCAAATTCACTTTGTGATCACACCCTGGTGCAGCACTCGGTTTAGGAAGCTTGTCATTTGGAACAGGAACTCATATGGTGTTGAAATGAGTTTGTAGGGATGGTCTCATTAGATCTGCAGGAAGCAGAAAGTTGAGATGATATGTGTGTTTTGCAGGTATTATGAAGAGTTTGAGATTAATGTGAAAACAGGCGAATCTAACCTCACCCAAATCTATTTGAAGGTGAGTTTTCCTGTTCATTGGCTTGATTAATATTTATTTGTGTGGATCATTGCTGTTGATGTGGATAGATGTGCCTGATGTTGTTTTTGATCATATCTGTCTCCAGGAAGGCTTGGACTTTATCTCTCAGCAAGCCATGGCCCAGCGGCCCTTCTTTCTCTACTGGGCTCCAGATGCGACCCACGCGCATGTCTACGCCTCAGAGCAATTCCTGGGAAAGAGCCAGAGGGGGCGGTATGTGAACATTGCTAAGTATCTCATCCATTGTAACTCATCCAGCATGTTTGTGCTAACCATATGAATGAAAGCTCAAATAATGCTTGTTTTTAGAAAAGTTGTGCTGTAACGTTTTTAGTAAGACATCTACTAAGCCAACAACCACCCAGAAAGCATCAACAAACGTATTAATACACAGTATGCCACTAATCACTCAGAATAACCGTTCTGTGGTTGCTTGAACTTGTAAACATACATTTTTAAACATACGATGCAACATAAATCTCTAACGGATAACAAAAAAACAAAGAAGAAACAGTATTATTTCAATGAAAAACCATCAAATGGGAATTTTCACATAGGAGAGTTAGGGAATGATTCCAAAAAACTGAACTTTTAATAGTAAGTAGTAAAATAGTAGTTTTAATAGTATGTGATAAAATTACATATGTCCAATTAGATCTATTGCACATTTTCACCATAAATAGTAAGGTAAATTACATTAACCAAATAACAGGTTTTTATCATAAAAATACTATCAATTTGTATTTGCTTATTTTTTAAAGCATCTAGCACTTAGCAACATCTAATAAATGTCATGCTCAGTCATAGACTGTGTTGGTATTTCCCAATATTATTATTATTGTTGTTTTAATTATTGATTTTATTTCTTTTCTATTTTGGAAGCAGATAACATACTGTATTGACAAAGAAAAAGTCTAATTCAAAGAGCTTAATTCTTTCTACACCAGCTTTTAAAAGAACTAAACAACAGATATCCATGTTTCTACTTCATTACTGTCATATAGGTGCTGTTGCTCCAAATATTGGAAATATTACAAATCTATGCACAGACTTACAACCTCATTGCGAACACACAAACATATTTAAGCAGAGTGATATAATACACATTCTGTATTTCAGCATTTTTGGGACACACCTCGCCCAATCAAATTTGAGGATTTGAACTTACTGTTGTATAATATACATATAAAATGTTTTGTGTAATTTCACATGTAAAATCTAGATGCTTGAATGCCTTAAGACAAAGCACTATACAGGTGAAAAGGGTAGAACATTTAACTGATATCACCATGCTTCTTAAGTTGATTTTGATTAGCATTATTTAAATAAATAAGCACTAATTTGCATACATTTCTAGAACAGAAATATGAACATTGGATAAAGCCAGGATTCATTCAAAATTATTTCAGAAGGCATGTGATATTATTGCTTCATAAATTTAGAAAATACTGTCTACAGAAATTTTGACCATGTTTTTAGGAATACAATGTTGTATAGAATCAGGCAAATGAACAAACTCTTTTTAACCTTTAGAAAATATATAGGAATAAAACTGTAAAAAAAAATTGGTGTTCTGAAATGGAGATTTTTGTCTCAGTGCATGCAATGAGAAAAAAAATACATTTGAGGAAACTACCTTTACATGTATATACTGTATAGTAATTGCATGTTTATTTTACACTAATATGATAAAAACACATTATGAAAAGCCTTAAATCTATAAAAGACCAGTGCATGAAATAACTGTTTTTTCCTTAAAAAGCAAAACATGTAATTTATAAAATCAGTCAATACTTTATTTAACGGCCATAACGTAATTATCGTTCTGGTCAAAAATTCTGCATTGTGCGCTGCAGTTATTATATAAATGATTGGTTAATGAGATGTTATTTTTCCTGCTCTGAGGCGAGAATAAGGGCTGAGGGCTTCATTGGTAGTCTTGTCTGCAAGCGTTTTGTATTCCGTCCAGTGCTTTGGAACACTGGGGCTTCAGTAAGCATACGTTTCTTCAGAATGCTAAATGAGGTTTGTGTTGACAGAGGAATGGATCAAGGCTGAGGGGTATTAGCCAGGTGCTGGCAGGGAAGGGATTCAGCCTGACACGCCACATCTTAAAGTTTTATAACCAGAGCACATCTATCAGAGACATCTATCTTCCTCCGTATATCACATCCACCTGTCACAGGACAGGTTTCAAACGTGGGCTAATTTGACAGAATTTGTTATGCTGTCTGGGTTAGTGCAATTGAACAGGCTATCTGGGGTATTTTTTTTAGTGTTTTGATGGCTGTGATTAAGGGGGGAAGACACTGTGTGATTTGTCTTGTAGTTATGGAGATGCGGTGATGGAACTGGATGACAGCATCGGTCAGATTCTGGCTCAGCTGGTCAGTCTGGGAATCCACAACAACACATTGGTGTTCTTCACCTCGGATAATGGGGCAGCAGTGATGTCTGGACCGCATCAAAGTGGGAATCCATTTACACTTCTCCACCTTACACATTAACACACCCAAGGAGGCTTCCACAATTTTGCAGGGGTGTTTATGACACTTTTTTTTCAGTAGGGGACTTGCAAGAAATTATGTAGATTTTTTTAGCCAAATAATTTCTTGCAATTCCTCTGCTGATGGTGTAGGTTTGTTAGATTGAGAAGGCTGAAGTACATGTTTTGTTCACTTTCTTTAATATAATTAATTTGAGCTAAATTTAACTTTTCTTTTGATGTTTATTAATATATATCTACATATATTTTTATCTCTCTGCCTGTTGCATAAATCACAAGTTTGTTACAGCAAAATAAAACAGTTAAATACGTAACAATATATTATAAATATATAAATGTTTTTATTATTCTTATTTAACTTTTAGGGATAAAGTGTTGCTCTGAGCTTCAGTGAGTGACGTTCATGCTACCGATAAATTCAATTAAGTTAAAGCGATGATGTGTAACTTTTTTGATTAAAAAAATAGCAAAATGTTATAAATGAGAGAATGCAAAACAAATCCTCCAAACCATGTCTTTAGCCAAGTACACTCGAATAAACCAAATACTAATTATTTTTAGAGCTTTCAGGATGGATTTAAATCACATTTATCAATGTAGATGAGCAGAGCCGAAGCACAACCATGTTATATTTTTACAGCTAGACACCCAAAAGTTACAGAGTGCTGTTTTAAATGTGTGATTAGTTTTAATTCGTTACCCTCCAGTACTGTTTTTTTTTTTATTCCTAATAAATATTTAGAAGAAGCTCAGGCTCGTAGTGAACCACTACTAATTGCAAGCTTCAATCAAACCTGCTTCACCCACTCGAGTGCAGCTTTTCAATATATCTGAATCATGCACCATAACTGCCAGGCCTCGGCTCAGATTTTTGTGCTAGTTTTATTTTCATTGCTGGTCTATGGACACACACACCACTCCGATATATTTTAACAGTACATTGTGTAATTTTAAGAAAGGTGGTGTGAATTTTGAAATGGTTAAGTCTAGAATACTATGTTAAGTTTTAAATGTTATTTTAAATGTATCAAGACCATTGCATTCTGTTCTATCTTCTGCTTTCTCCCAAAACACATATTCAGTTTCTTTGAGTCACGGGGCTCTTCTGTAAAGATTATTTGTTAGAGATGAATTGCCATCACTGTACTCCACAGACGAGTCTTCGAGTTTAACATTCTCTTCTGTCATTTTTCATCCTCAGGCGGCAGCAACGGTCCGTTCCTCTGTGGGAAGGAGACTACGTTTGAAGGCGGGATGAGGGAACCAGCCATTGCCTGGTGGCCTGGACGGATCCCTGCTGGCACAGTGAGAATGATCCCAAGCTGATTCACTTAAATGTAGAAGTCCCAATTGTACTTTCAATTTCACTTTCCATCTTTCCACCCTCAAAATGCACCTTACACATTTCTATCCATTCAAACACTCCGTCAGTGCCGTCTATAGTGTGTAAGGCCCTTAAACATCAAGTGGCTTGCGATTGTGTTACGTCACACAGCGTTTCTGTTCAGTCAAATTTTTGATTGGTGGTTAATGAAACTAAAAAAAAAAACATTTACCTTGCATCTTTGTGGATAAAACATATATAACTTTAAGTAAGGGATAATGTACATCCATCCGGTTGTTATAACAACTCAAAGCTCTCATGAAGAGTGCCGCGGTTCATAGTAAGTGTCTTTGAGCCAAGACAACAAACAATTTAAAACAAGACAAACCTTTTAGGGTACAGACATACCACTTATATGCACCCAATAAAACAACAGCAATCATTCTGACAAGACAGACACTATAACAGTATTATAGTACGACTGAAGTATTACGATTTCATTTTCAATACAGTCCATAAGTGCAAGATGGTACCAGGTGCATTTGTATGAAACAAGACAATGTGATGCGAGAGACATGAAAGAAGCGCTGGCCTCAGATATCCAGATGAGTGGTCTGTTAATCAGCATTACTATTGAAAATGTCATTATGAGGAATAACAGACCTTGGAATGTCTTATCTGACCAATCAGAATCAAGCATTTCAGAGAACTGTATAATGAATTTAACAAGGTTGATCAGATATTTGCTACCAATTTAAAAACAAATCAGTTCCTTATTTAAAATATTGGAACCAAATAATAGTTATGATTCAATTCCATTTTAAGGTTTACCTTTGTCAGGACAATGATTAAATTCTTTACTATGCATCTTCAATTTATTCTTGAAATTCCTTATGATTCCCAGCCCTGGTCTCATTTCCTCCCTCTTTTTTTTTGTGTGGCAGAGGAAGCCTCCTTTTCCTGATCCGCTGAAGCTGTGTGCTCCGCAAATGACTTTTAATTGTATTAGGGGCAGCTGTGACATGGGGCTGTGGCGTGGGGGGATTTTTGGAGGAGGGAGCGCGGGAGCCGCGCTAAGCCTGCCCCCGGCTCATATCTGAGGGGTGTGCGGAGTCCTGATAGCACGGCGGAGTGACGAGGGAGAGGGGGATTGGGAACGTCTTAAGCAGCTAATCTGTTTGTGTGTTTGCTGAGGTTGGATTGAGCTGTAATGAGGGCTTCTGTATCTGAATATGCCAGGCGTGCCGGATAAAGAACAGAAAGGGAGAGGAGAGCAGAGAAGAGTGCTGGGGTATGCGGCTGGGATGGAGGCGTGTGGTGTGCCAGGTGTCTGGGCAGTGCCAGAGCAGTGCAGAATGGGATAAGCAGGTGTTTCACACTGTTAATGTTTGTCTTGCAGCGACAGGCTGGATTTTGCCCGTCCTGCTCCACTCGAGTGTGGCTCTTTGTGATATGTATATCTTCTCGTCCATTTCTCTTTTGGGAAGCATTGATGCCCCTTTTTGTTTTACAAAACGATGTGGGTTATATTTATTGCAGCTTTACAAATAAATTGAATCAAGAATGTATTCCCAAATAAATAAAATAAAATTGACAAATTCATATTCAGTGTTTCTCAGAAATACATGAATTATTTTATACATTTAGAAATGAATTCAGTTTTTATAAAGCTGTTTTCTGTTTGAGTATTTCTTTGCAGTTTTGCTTTCAGAAATAAATCCACAAATAAATGTGCAAAATCTACAAACGCATGGGAAATAATAATAAAAAATTTTTAGCAAGAAACTGAATATTAAAATAATAATAATGATAATAATAAAAAACATTGATGAAATTGAAGCCCAGATTTTAAAAAGGAAAAGAAAATAGGATCTCAAAACTTTCTCCAAAATGGTCATGTAAATGTATTATTATTTTTTGGGCAAGTAACTTAAGTAATACAAGCAAGTACCTCAGAGAATAAGTAAATAAATGCAAGATAACCTTAACAAGCATATCAAATATATTTTGTAACTTTTAGAACAGCTCCTTACATAGTAAGTCCCTCTTAAGTACCAACACCACCAGTAACTGTTATGTTAGTAAGAATGGGACCGTGTGCACTTTATTAGACCTGACAGCAAATCCTCAAAGATCCAATTGCATTCAGAAACAGCTGAATGAAGCACAACTCAGGGTCTCGAGATTATTTTTAACTGAACATGTCTTTAAAAAAAACATGTAGGAACCACATTATGTACAGGTGCAATAAATTAGAATGTCGTGGAAAAGGTCTTTTATTTCAGTAATTCAACTAAAATTGTGAAACTCGTGTATTAAATAAATTCAATGCACACAGACTGAAGTAGTTTAAGTCTCTGGTTCTTTTAATTGTGATGATTTTGGCTCACATTTAACAAAAACCCACCAATTCACAACAAATCTCAACAAATTAGAATATGGTGACGTGTCAATCAGCTAATCAACTCAAAACACCTGCAAAGGTTCCCTGAGCCTTCAAAATGGTCTCTCAGTTTGGTTCACAAGGCTACAAAATCATGGGGAAGACTGCTGATCTAATAGTTGTCCAGAAGACAATCATTGACACCCTTCACAAGGAGGATAAGCCACAAACATTCATTGCCAAAGAAGCTGACTGTTCACAGAGTGCTGTATCCATTTAGGTGAACTTCACAAGGAATGGACTGAGGCTGGGGTGTGTTAAGTTTCCACAGTCTGTGATGATTTGGGATGCAATGTCATCTGCTGGTGTTGGTCCATTGTGTTTTTTGAAAATCAACGTCACTGCACATAATAATACATTTTGGAGCACTTCATGCTTCCTTTTACTGACCAGCTTTTTAAAGATGCTGATTTCATTTTCCAGCAGGATTTGGCACCTGCCCACACTGCCAAAAGCACCAAAAGTTGGTTAAATGACCATGGTGTTGGTGTACTTGACTGGCCAGCAAACTCACCAGACCTGAACCCCATAGAGCAGCGGTTCTCAATTCCAGTCCTCGCGCCCCCCCGCTCTGCACATTTCGTTATTCTTATCACTTAAGACATTTGTTCTATTCGAACGCAAGTGCCCTGCGAAGTGAACATCACACGATATTCCTCCATGATTCCAGTTCGAAGCGAACGTATTCCATTCATAGTGCATTGAAGTGTGCGAGATGTGAATTTAAATTGTGTATATTTACAGACGTATATAATGTCACACTCGTCTGTGCGTGAAGATGTTGCGCAGCGCAAATCCATTAATGAATGTTCTGAAGTGAAGTAAACTTCAGCAGATTTCCCCTGCTCAGGGAGTAGGGAGCATGTCAATCGGAACACAGTCAATGCACGGAGCGCACTTCTAACGAGCTGATTATCTGAATCAGGTGTGTTAACTAAGAGAGACATGCAAAATATGCAGAGCGGGGGGGTGCGAGGACTGGAATTGAGAATATATGGGGTATTGTCAAGAGGAAAATGAGAAACAAGACACCAAAAAATTGCAGATGAGCTGAAGGCCACTGTCAAAGAAACCTGGGCTTCCACACCACCTCAGCAGTGCCACAAACTGATCACCTCCATGCCACGCAGAATTGAGGCAATAATTACAGCAAAAGGAGTCCCTACCAAGTATTGAGTACATATACAGTAAATTAATATACTTTCCAGAAGGCCAACAATTCACTAAACATTTTTGTTTTTTATTGGTCGTATGAAGTATTCTAATTTGTTGAGATAGTAAATTGGTGGGTTTTTGTTAAATGTGAGCCAAAATCATCACAATTAAAAGAACCAAAGACTTAAACTACTTCAGTCTGTGTGCATTTATTTTATTTAATACACGAGTTTCACAATTTGAGTTGAATTACTGAAATAAATTAACTTTTCCACGACATTATAATTTATTGAGATGCACCTGTTTATATCACCACAAAGTTGTTATTACAAATTTCCTTTAAGCTTTGAGTTTCCAAGTTGGAATCTCAGCGAGTAAAAAATATCAGATGCAATAAATGCAGCATCAGTAATAGTGGTAAAGTTGCTAAAAATAATGACATTATAATGGTAATAATGGAAATTATAGTAATAACAGTTTTCATTGCATATTCTTTATATTCAGCATTTTGAAGATTTTTATGCAGAAAGTTATTTGAACTCCCTAATTATGACTTCCTAACTCATAAATATGACCTTCATCAGAATCTGAGTTTCAGAAGTTGACAGTGGCTATTGATTTTAAGTAAATGTGACCCTGGAACACAAAACCAGTCTTAAGTCGCTGGGGTATATTTATAGCAATAGACAAAAATACATTGTATGGGTCAACATTAACGAAATTATTAGGATATTAAATAAAGATCATGTTCCATGAAGATATTTTGTAAATTTCTTATAATAAATATATCAAAACGTATAATTTTTGTTTATTAATATGCATTGCTAAGCACTTCATTTGGACAACATTAAAGGCGATTTTTTTTTTCAGTGTTTAGATTTTTTTGCAACCTCAGATCCTATATTTTCAAACAGTTGTATCTCGGCCAAATATTGTCCAATCCTAACAAAACCATACATCAATGGAACGATTATTTATTCAGCTTTCAGATTATGTATACATCTCAATTTCGAAAAATTGATACTTAAGACTGGTTTTGTGGTCCAGGGTCACAAATGGCATTTCAATATTACATTGTTTTGATTCAAGTAAAACTTTCTCGTACATGAATAGACTTAATAGTCAAGAAAATTCCAAAAATTAATTTTGTTTCCAAACTATTTAAATGAATTGCCTAATCTGTAGCATATTGTTAAGACTTGACCTTGATTTCTCCTGGTCTCTGCATCAGAGATTATGAACATGTGCTTGGTGCACCTATGGTTCACTTCACCTGTGGAGTGACGTGAATATAAAAATAAAGAGGTGGGGGGGGTCCCAATCTCTCCTGTTATATTTATCAGCTTAGAGACACAGAGACTGAGTGCATTAGGCAGGGTTTGCAGGTCTGTCTGCTCAGATAACTAGCATCAGCCAAAGACACAGAGATGCAGACAGCTAGAAGAAGAGGAGGAGGAAGAAATGATTTTGGAGATAAAGAAATGTTCATTTCCCTTTTTACTTGTCCCATGTTTTGTGTGTGTGTTGGTGGATAAGAGCAGCTGGTGGTAGCAGCTAGTTACCTTTATTAATTGTTCCCTTTGATTTCTTCTTTTCCTGTGTGTATAAGTATGTACGTATGTCTGTGTGTGTGAAGCCTGAGAGTGGAGATAATGGAATGCACTGGCTGTCTGGCAGTGGTGAAGGGAATTCTGGGAGGCTGAAGTAAGCGACGTGTGTGTGTGTGTGTGTGTGTGTGTGTGTGTGTATGCGCGGCAGAGCCAGCTGCTCCGTGCTGATAGCGCTATCTGATTGTGAGCGTGCCGTCTCCCTCAAAGGGCCGCTCAGGAGAGAATAGAATGGAAGATCAAGGATGACAGCGAAAAAATGGCATTTTATCGGAAAATAGTTCAAAGTTTATAAATAAAATAAAGCTTTTTTTGCAGCAGGACTGGGGAGGACAGATAAAGCAGCAGTTCCAGCCTCTGTCCCAACTCTCCTTTCTCTCTGCCTTTCTCTTCATTTACAGAGATGTTAGTGTGGTTTATAATAAACCTGCGAGCAAAGATTAGAGCGGGAACTGAAGAAACGCATCATCGTGGTTCTGCTCTTCTAAACTGGCCTCCCTGCCCGAGCTTACGTTCTGTGCCGTCTTGACAAGGTTCATGCATGAAGAAGATGTTTTTGCATCTGTGTGTGTTTGTGTATAAGTGCGGGTTGCAGGCAGCATGGGTTGATGTATCACAGCTTAAACCATTTTGAGATTCTAGATTAGTGATAGACCCACATATCAGCCAATATTAGGATTATGAATTATCATTTATGATGGATAATTGTTCTTTCCTATCCAAGTAACTATATAAAGCCTACTGTATCATATTTGATACGCACATTTCTAATCCTCTTTAGTCATGATCAAAACTTTGCTGAAAAACCTGTTGTATTCTTTAATTTAACTGATAGTTTATACTTTTTTTTATGCTAGTAAAGGAATTTTAGTGTCTTTCTAAAACCATCCCCCTTCAGGTTGTGGTACACGTGTCCTTGACATTTTTTATGATTTTTATAAAGTAAACATAACAATAAGATAATAACATAATATTGTTAGCACTATTTCAAGCTGGACTGAAACAGCTTAGGTCTACCTTTTTTTATCTTTTGAAAAATCGTATTAAATTAATGCATTAAATATGATGCATTAAGCTTTTGAGGAATGTTTAGTCTTACATCTCTCAGTTATGATTGTATACATTACATTACATATCTTGCCCCCCACAATAAAAAAGTACAGAACTTTGTTCATAAAACAAAGCTTTTACATTTCATCTTACAAAGACATATATAGATATTTAGAGTGGCAGCTGGTTTTTAGATGCCGTCAAAGTAGTGTGCTATTGTATAGTTATAACAATCTCATTGAGATACATTATCAGATTAAGCTATCAGAAATTCATCATATCTTTTGGCCATAAAAATATCAGCAACTGAGCCATTATCTTTTTTTTTTTTATAAATGAACTCCATATTATATAAACAGGGTTAAGATACAACTTTGTTAATTTTTCAACCAGTTTTTATTGTTACCTTGCCGGAAGTGAATATAAATGAACAATAATATGTACTCTTTCTCCCTGCACCCAGATCTCACGGTTTATTGAAGAAAGAAAATAAAAAAACTGTAACTGACATGGTTTTCCATAAAATTCAAGCCAAAATTAAGCCTTAAAATAGTTAAGGGACATGCATAATATAGAAATGGAAAATGTACCAGCTTGACCAAATCATTTGTTATCATTCAATAATAATGTATTATTAGTGTTCTGTGTGTGATACTAGTGCTTTGTTCCTCAGGTGAGTTATCAGCTGGGCAGTGTGATGGATCTCTTCAGCACGAGTCTCTCTGTGGCTGGTGTTCTTCCTCCTGATGACCGTGTCATTGATGGTCTCGATTTAAGTCCTGTCCTCTTCAACAACTCACTGCTCGACAGGTAACTACCTCAAAGCAAGTGTGACTTTCATTCACATTTGATTATTTCGTGGGTGGGTGGTCAGTCGAGACGGATTCCTAAAAAAAATCTCTTGCGAGAAGGTCCTCTTCTATTTACACATTTAGATGGCCTTACTCTGCTAATATGATGTGGCCATTACTGTCTCAGTCCAGCTCCAAAGATGATTTGAGTGATCATTTCTGTGCTGCTATAGCATACAGTCTCTGTCGGTGTTCTTCTGGGTAAAAGAGTGATTTTGAGGGAAGTTAAGGTCTCCTGTTAAAGCCACTATCTGGAGGCTTTGAGAAAGGGACCATCCTTTTGCAAAAGGTGTTTTACTGAACACATATTGTCAAAATGGGATGAGACACGGTGGGCAGTATTGGCAACTGGAATGACTTATCACACGATTCCCATTTCATACCCAACAGACCCATCTTTTATTATCGTGGCAACCAGATGATGGCAGTGCGGATCGGGCAATACAAGGCACACTATTGGACTTGGAGCAACTCATGGGAGGAATTCAACACGGTGAGTGATCGCAAATGTTCAGTTTCTATTTCAGTTTCTGTCTTTCCCCCCTATTTTCAAGGTCGGCAAACATTGAGTCAAGTCAGATTTATTTGTATAGTGTTTTTCTCAGTGCACATTACTCAAAGCAGCTTTACAGAATGTCACACTGTTATGTCTATAATGCTTTACCAAGAGCAAGTTGTAGGAATCTGTCGATATGTAACAATGCATGTGGTCCTCCTGATTTGTGTCTCACTATAATGCATTTATAGTGTTGTTTAGCAAATATACCTATATTAGAGATTAAGAGAAAGTAAGTGATTCTCGTGCAGTATTAATGAAAAATGTATCAACTGTCACAGGTGAAAAGTCTAATTATTGGTAATTAAGGGGTTTAGATAATGGTCAGTTTTGTTCTAAGCGAGAGATGAAAAATCTCAAAAATCATCAATTAAGATAAGATTGGTTATCAGAGAGTCTGATACGAGTACAACAGTTACAGATTTAATTAGCAGTTATTTTAGGGACAGTGTTGAGGAACATAGTGTATGGTTTAATTTATTTTAGTAACAAATCTGATTTCAGATAGAATAACTATATTGTGATTTTGTTTCTTTCTGTGGTTGAAAATTACATTTGTTTTTTTGTGATAAGGATTTTGGTCATATTGTCCACCTCGAAGTAGTTGAAACAGTCACCTAATGCTTTAATTCCCCAGTGAGCAAGCCAGCGTTGACAGTGGCAGGGAATGAAAAACTAGCCAAAAACTGTTGCTCATAGTTAGTGTTACCAATTTTGGCTAATACCAATAAGATAATTATTTTCATGTAATGGCCAATAACCAGTAAATTGCGTATATTTCAATTTAAAACAAATTTGTCTAAATAAATTAAAACACCAAGAATAAAAACACTTAAAATATCTTGATGTGCTACAAGTGAATGTAGGCATCTCAACATTACATTTATGCATTTATCAGACGCTTTTATCCAAAGCGACTTACAGTGCATTCAGGTTATACATTTGTTTGATCAGTATGCGTGTTCTCTGGGAATTGAACACACAACCTTTTGCGCTGCTAACGCAATGCTTTACCACTGAGCCACAGGAACATTACATTGTTCAATATGAAAAATTGATATTTTCAGAATTACCGAAGACTACATTTAACAGCATGATTAAATTACTGGTGTTTTTAAAAATTAATTCGCAATGAGCATTATATAATTGTAAAATGAATATAAATATAGCAGAAGTAACCATGCACAGTTAAAGGGATACTTTACCTAAATGAACATTGTCAGTGGTAACATTCTTCCAAATATCTGCTTGTATATTTCACAAAAAAAGTCAGTCATACAGGTTTGGAATGACATAAGGATGCAGAAATGATGATATAATTTACATTTCTGGCTGGACTATCCTTTTAGATATCTAATATATCATGCATCAACTGATACAGTAAATTACTAAATCTTTAATATTGCCCAAATAACAGATATTGTACAGATATCATATTTATCTATAAGAGATTTTTCAAACCTCATCTGGCGCTCTTTGTACTATAGATGTGAATGACGCCTTTAAATAAATTCTCTGGCTTTTCAGTATCCCATTGATTTACAATGAAATACTCTTTGACTTGCAACCACCTAAAACCTATCCAAAATACCCCAGCAACCACTCAAACACCTTAGCATGGTGGCAACATTTGTACAACAACCATTCACATTTTCTTCGAAAAAATGTTAGAAACTAGATATTGTCTCACGTTCCCCCAATTTCTTGCCTCTTGATGCAGTAATTGCATTCCAGAATGCACATTAGCACGTTAATGTTATCTGAAAAACAATGCCTTATCAAATAGACTTGAAGATCAAGCAGTAATGAATATTAATGGAGCTAATGGAGCGGGACCACTTCTGCAAACACGCTTCATCTATTAGCGCGCTATTCCAGCAGCATCCCTCATGCTGTGAGTTGCGTTCTGTCAAGCCCTCGGGGACGCGTCTGTCTGTCTCTCATACCCACTAGACACGCTCCGTTTCCCATTAAAATCACAATACGCATACATGCAACCCCTGTCCGCCGTCAGCCTGGGCCGTGGGCATCTTCTCCGAACTCGAGGGTTTGTTTTATGCCCCATCGGTTGCTTAAATTGCTCTCTCCTGGATGGCCACTGAATCAATAGCAGCCCCCTTTATCAGCTCATGTGAACTGGAGTGTAACTTCACAAATAATGGTGGCTGATTGCTTGTGAGCTGCCAATCGATTGTTTGAGCTCGCCTCTCACGCCGAGGACGGAGAGGGTTGGAAGCTGGAGTCTAGTCCTGATGGTTAATGTGTTTTCTGGGGGTTTCACCTGCTGCTTTAGAGTTACACACAAATTCAAATGCATTTTCACCTCTAGTACCATTTGGCACATCAATTTACCCATCGTTTTTAAGCTCACAGCACTGAAATTGATTTGAATGATTGTGGGTGACGTTATAAATTAAGCGATACACTTTGTGCACCGATTAAGGCAGTGATCCATAATGCACTACTCTGAAAACAAGGCTTTTTCACCCTTTGCTTTGTTTCCTGTTAAACTCGGTTGAAATGATGGCTTAATAGTATCGGTCACTTGGGTGAATTCCTCTTGAAACCTGTGCGGATCAGCGAGGTGTGAAATGAGAAATTTCACAGTGTAAGTGCTTTGCATCCGATGATTCTCTGCATCACACTTTTGAGCAACAATATGAAGTATTTTAGTTTGTAATATATCACCTAAGACTTAAGATACCTGAGAACTATTCGTTTAAATTACACATCTCCCCAGTTTCACTGTACTTAACGATTATAAATCTGAGCTTTGATTGACGGCTGGGCTTTGGGAGGAACTGCTGTTTTTTGGCAGTCAAGGGTCATTGTATTACATGTTTGATGTCACATTTATTTATATAGTACTTTATACAATGCAGATTGTTTCAAAGCACATAAACAGGACAATAATATTAAAGTTGAAAATTCATCAATTATGTAAATAATTGAATTTCTGCTCTTTCAGAAGACAATAGTTTATCATTATTCTGCTCAATTTAATTCATTGTTTCATGCACTACATTGAGTACATGCAGTGTATTACGAGTACATCTGTGTACTCTATGAATATTGTTGGCTCTTTGACAAATTGCTTTTCATCTTTTGGATAAAAGCATATGCTAAATGATAAATGTAAAATCAGTTCAATAACTGTGTCAATGTTGCAAAGTTAATCAATTATGAAACAAGTTCAGTTCAGCTGTAAGCAGCTCTAAAAGACAATAGTGTCATTATTCAGCTCAAGTCGGTTCAATATTGATTGAATTCAGTTCAATAACCGTGTCAGTGTTGCAAAGTTAGTGTTATTATCCAGCTCAATTAATTTTCCCATCAGTTACATTGATAATATTGCTGAATATTAATTGTGTTTTAAAAACCAACTGTGCAAGCCAAAGGTGACAGTGGAAAGTAATTAAATTCATCAGTTGACCGTATAGTGGGAAAAGAAATCTTGGGTGAAACCAGGCTTAAAGGGATAGATCACCTTCAGTTGTTCCTCATTGACTTGCATAGTGTTTTATTTTCCTTTCCATATTATGGAAGTCAATGGGGACCAGCAACTAAACACTTGAAGTGTTGAACAACAAACTTAAAGCAACATACCAGTGTTTCTTACAGGATTATGTTTTTGTAACTGTACAGAATGAATGAATGATGCATTTATATAGCGCTTTATTGTGTACTGCTGTACACCCAAAGCACTTTACAATCATGAGGGGGGTCTCTCCTCAACCACCGCCAGTGTACAGCATCCACTTGGATGATGCGATGGCTGCCACAAGACAACGGCGCCAGTGCGCTCGCCACACACCAGCTACAGGTGGAGAGAGAGAGTCATTGAGCCAATCAAGGGAATTGGTTCAACCCCCAGAATCACCCCCCCAAAACAAAAAATTGTGCCTAACAATGTGCTGAATTTGAAAACACCATTTATTACACTACATTTCTGGATATGTATTTTTAAGTACACATTATAATTCTGATTAACGTTTCACTAACCTCACATATGTGCATTTTTAATATTGCATTGCGGTGCACTGCATAACATTTGCACTTCTTTCATCCTTTCAAGACATACATAAATGTAATGTCAAATTACATTACATTGTATTGTTTTGTAGTGCCCAGTCAAGTTCGATGAGTCAGAAAATTCACAAAAACACTTGGCTAATATGTTTAAGAAATATCACACAATCAAAAGTGTGACAGCACAATTGGTAGTAGAACAAATGTTGTTAATAACAGTTCAGTAAACAAGATGTTAATATTGATTGCCAGCACGAACAAAACACATTCTAAAGAAGCCAAAGCATCACTTTTGTGTGAGACAGAGTTTGTGAGTAGAACAATTTCATCCATGATTCTTTACTCTAAGATTTCTGTTTCCTTTTTTTTCTCATTGAATATCCGGTTTCACTTGGGAATTCCCATTACGGAAGTTAAATTGGTTGTGAATGCCATTTCATGCTGACTTTAATCCAGAATATTTTTAAGAAAGCTTTTTTTTGAGCATCAACTAATTCAAGTTATTTGATGTTCGTGCACATTTTTCACGGGTGATCCACTTGCCCCCCTTGCTGTTTCTTTCACCATAATAACCTGCTCTCGTTTTTCAGCGGCACAGAGCCGCCCGCGCTGCATTATTAATAGAGAAGCGCTGTTGCCTTTGCTCCTTGGGCGCAGGCTGAAGCACTCTCTCCAAACCTTGTGGGATTTGGGCTGTTTCATGCCTGTAAGATCAGTGCACACAGACTGCTTCAAAAGACAGAGAGCAAGTTGCAGGCCAGATCATAGGGGACCGTGTGCTGCCATGAACCGTGTGTGTGTGTGTGTGTGTCAGAGCTTGCCACCCAGTCCCTGGGTGACACAACACACTACACAGTCTTTTATGTATTCACAATCGCCTTATAAATGACCCCCCAAGAATATGCTCTTGTGAAGAACATCAAAATATTAAAACAGTGCTCATTTGGAAGGAATCTGTCTTTCTTCCCAGTTCCCCCAGGGCACAGAAACACCAATAAAGCCCTGCAGTCTTTCTGGCAGACAGGATTCACAGTAGCCTCTAGCTACTGAAAAACACACACACACATGTACCCCAACTCTTCTGTAATCTTATATGTTGTGCTTGTTAAGGCTGTGATGAATTTGATTATGGTTTGTAGGAGTTATAGCAACTAGTGGACTAATCTGTCAGTTTTGTCTTTTAGGGTTAGGGTTCACCTAACCTCTACCCCTGACCTTAAAAGTTGATTCTTTGAGACTGTTTCTTCTTGTGGATCATGTGACGTCAGGTCTGCTTGTTCTGTATGAAGACAGCCATAGCTGTCTTTGTGCACAAATCTATTGACAATTAACCATATATTTAAATCGGATGAGAAAATCACAAGAATAAGTGTCTTTTTTCCTCAGCACATCAGTCTATACAGTTATTTTCAGTGTAACCTCACTACATTTCTACTTGAATAGATGAATGCAGATAATGAAAATGCCTTTGCATTCACACCTTTATTAAATGTGGTCAGATTTCATCAGAGACCACCTCTAAATGTGATGTCAGAAAGTCCATTTCACACTTTCAGAAGCATTTCAAAAGCATATCTGGGTCTGGTAAAACAGCTATTATGCTTTAGGGTAATTTCTTGTCAAATCAACTACATTTCAGAAACGTACTTGCAAACTCAGTTGATATATCTTTCTGATGAAAGAAAATAATATTTATGAAAGCCAAAATATTAAATGTTGTGCATTTTTATTTACTGAGGAATTCACTATTTTAGTAAGGGGGTAAAAATGACAAGAACAAATTAATCTATTTTAATGCTAAATTAAAGGGGGTATTTGGTTTTTGACCACTGAAAATGGGTAAAATTAAACAATTTGGTAGCACCATATCCCCATATCTCTGGGATTGAACCATATAGGGCTTTACAAATTAAGATTACAAGTGAAAAGTTGTTTGAGAACCAGACTTTAAAAGGATAACGAGATATCTTGAAAACTTCTTTAGTTACAGTCAAACAAACTTTGAGCAAATAATATTTTTGGCCCTCAGACAGGTACAGTATGTTCTATGCAATTGTTTTGATAGAGGGAAACTGGTTCTTATGCATTCTGGCATTGTTTGTTCTTGAGATGTTGCTATTTCAAATAAAAATGTATCAATATATGAAATGTGACCCGTATTTAGTTTTGGACCACTGAAAACAGTTTACTCATGGATTTCTCTGGAAAAGAACCATGCAGGGCCTTAAAGATTCCTGAAGAAAAGTTTGTTGAGAACCAAAATCTAAATGAGTATTACATTTACATTTACATTTATGCATTTAGCAGACGCTTTTATCCAAAGCGACTTACATTGCATTCAAGTTACAGTTACTTGCTTTCCCTGGGAATCGAACCCATGATCTTGACGTTTGCTAGCGCCATGCTCTACCAGTTGAGCTACAGGAAAGCTATTAAATATGAATATTCATGAATATTAATAATTCTTGAATTACAGGCATGCAAACTTCAATGGAAAAATAACCGTGACCATTGGCACACAATGCAATGATCTACCAATCTATGTGTAAAAAAAAATATGATTTTTCTAAAGTAAAGTAATAATTTGGCTTCGGATTTCAAGTGAAAAATTTACATTTTGACTCTCTATACAAAATGGTTGATTGCTTAGTAAATAAACAGCCATTGCTGTTTGCTGCATCAAATAAAACATTTTAGCTGCAGACCTCTGGTTGAGTTGACACTGAATGACCCCTTAATGAACTTTCCAAATAGTCTATTTAATCAGAATACACTTACTTTGAATAGCTGTCAAAGGAGAAAGATGTCTTTTTCTCTCACAAGGTGTAGTTACATTTACCAGCAGGGACTAACTGGACCATGATAACCAGCCAAGCATTGACCCATTCTCATATTAGTAGTTAAATAACAACATACAGCATTCATTTACAAAACATTGACTCTGAGTGTTTGGAATAGTCGCCTTGTCATGTTACTCATCGCGTCCTCTTAATTGAATTTGTTATAGTCTAGGTCAGTTTCAGCTGTTTATTCATCTCTAGTAAGTCGTGACTTCAGTCAGGTGGTTGTTTAAGGAGGAAGATCAATGTTCTCACCTTGTTTTCCAAACAGGGCATAAACTTCTGTCCTGGTCAGGAGGTTCCCGGTGTTACAACACACACGCAAGAGGAACACACCATGCAACCACTCATCTTCCACCTGGGACAGGACCCTGGGGAGAGATACCCAATCAGGTAAGGGGTTAATGATTGGACACCAGATGTCAAGAACCACACAATTCAGTATGAATTCAGAGCCATTAACATTTGTTTTAATGTAAAAACAATGTGAAGAAATGCATCATGGTTTTTCTTTTTCAAATGATTTTGAAAAAACAACCTTCAATATAAAACATTACAGATACAGGTAAGTGCCATGTGGTTTGCAAAAATTGTTAAGTTACATTGAAATGTTTTGGTATCATAACTAACATGACCTCTTCTTGCTGTCAACTCCAAACTGAGAACCCTTGAGCAAATATCAAGCTTCCACATCCTTTCAAAAGGGCATGTTTTGTGCAAAAGATTTGTGCCTTTATGCCAGTAATGAAAAACTGAGAGGCAGTGAAGCATCAAGGATCGTTTAGTTATTGCATTGTTATTCCCTAAATTGAAAACAAATGGAATTCTTAGTTGCCTAGAGATGTTAATTCTCTTTTAAGTTCCTTCTAGCCCAAGTCTGCACTTGATTTTCTGTAGGAAACTAAATTAGCTTTCCACTTTATTATTCTAGTCCTGCTGGAGTGCACAGGTGTATTGATAAGGGCCGTATCCTCACACTATAAACCTTATTGCTGGCAGATTTTATGAACAAATAAGAAACCACTGAATCCACTGAACCAGTCATGCCATCCAAACTGTAATGAAGCATTGGAACTACATGGACACGAGTCTAGAATGAGCCCACGGTCTGTGACATATTCGTCCATCTCAGCTCTGCACAGCTCTGGGTACATCAGGAGGGACGAGGTTCTGGATATTTGGGGTCGAAAGTGAGGCACAGTTGCTGATTGATTGTGCAGTCCGTAGAGGGTTTATCAAATGCGACTCTTTGTGAGCTGAAGATGACTATCTGTATTCATCGGCTGTTGGCTAGAAGTTAAAATGGCAAGATAGAATATTTATGATGGAAACACAAAAGACATCAACTTTCTAGGGAAAACACAGACTGATCAGATTTAAATGTATGTGAGGAAGATCAAACTGATTGGTGAGTCAGTACTCGTTCAATGGCATTTCCAAGGCAACGTTATTATAATTAAGTAAACTGAATAAAATAAAAATAAAAAATCCCCAAAATTACCTAGAAAAACAACAAAAAGCTGTTTTTTTGGGGGGGGGGGGTTGTCTTTAATATTTGGATCTAGACTAGAGTTAGTGGTGTGTCCAGATGGGTGGCATGTAGTGGACCGATCCACTCCTAAAATGTAATTGCCCAACTGAACAGTTAATAGCAGAGATAACAGTGAGAAATACCATTTAAAATCTGATTTATATTAAACCTACATGTTATGGTATACCCTTCCAAGGCAATTCCCTTCATTCCAGGGAAATTTGCATATACTGAAGGGAATCATTTTTAAACCAACCAACGGCCAGTCAGCAACAGACGCTGGTACCGGATTACTCCAGAGCGGTACCTTCCCGAACCAGTCTAAAATAGTCCGAATATAACCACTTATTATAGGTGTACCATAGTGAGTCAGGATAAGCGAAGAGCACGGTTTGGAAAATGAATTCATGATGTACTCGCTTATTATATTAGTTTTGTCAATTTAGAACAAAAAAAATAAATAAAATTATTAAACCTTACTATAGTTAATTTTACATGGAACTTTAAACTAATGTTAATTTATTTAATATATTTATTATAATTATAATCGAAGCTCAACAACCAATTTTGGTTATAGAGCCATTTATGGAAACATAAATATATTGGCTCAGGATTGTCATGGTTGAAACATTAAAGATGCCCCTGACAAGTAATTTACTGTGTGTTAAGTAAAATAGAAATAAAAAATAAAATATACTGATAGACTAAAAAAAAATTACTTGTTTGAATTTACTGAAAACAAAATAGAATAAATATGAAGCAAATTAAACCCCAGAAGAATAATAACCTTGCTATGGAGTCATCAACCTAACATATGGATATGTTTTGTATCTGTCGTGTTTTTTATTTATTTATTCATGAAACTTTTATTCCTGAGGTTTTAACTCATTATTGTTCGGATTTTGGGGGATTCTTAAACTGTAGTGTTTGTCGACATCAGCGGTATCTTTTCCATGAGACTACGCTTTATCCTGAAATCTGCAGGCTTGTAATTATTAGACATTGTATGAACTTTTCCTTTGAATTTTGAGTTTATAACACAAATGCCATCCATTCTTACTGTTAATGTGTTAGCAGACCACTTATATCAAGCTTTGTGAATAAAATCAGATTCATTATTATTATTATTATTAATTACTGATATGTATTGCAATTCCAGTATTGTAACCTATTTATTGTGTAAAGTATTAAGTACAGAGTTTATTTATAACATCAGCATGTGTTTTTTCTTCTGCGCTGACATGACCTGCCTTTATTTTGATTTGTTGCTGTTTATTTCTTCAGTAAGATTAGCCTTTGCCCTCCCTCTCTCCTTCTTTATCTTTCTGTCTTCATCCGTCCTCATCCTTCTCTCGATCTCTCTGTCCAGAGCACACACACACACTGTATCGCTGTCTCTGTCTTTGTCATTCGCTGAGTGTTTTGGGGGGTGTACACTAAAGATCAGAGAGAGCTGTAATCCCTTGCTTTCAACAGAGATGCTGCATTGCAAGACACAGAGGAAAATCACAACGGTTTCTGAAAGCGACGCTTCAGATGCGACAAAACAATCTGAAAATGTTTACTTTTGCTGTATTGCACTTGAGGTGCTTCAGACTGGTGGGTTCAGTTTTCAGAAATCAAATTCACTATTCTCCCTTGATTTCAAATTTACCCTGATTTTTCCACACCTGCCAAACATGACTTACACTCCTTCATTGTATGTCGACAAGCACTGCAAAATTAAATATTTTGAATTTATAATTGAATTTACAAATATATATAAATGTCTTTCACGATGCCTCTTTTCATTCCCATTCTCATTAAATAGTAGTAGTTTAGTTGAAAATCATAATTAATTCCTTCTAAGAACTGAGTAACCCTCTCTTTCATCCTTTGTTCAGCTTTATTTCTCGCTGTTGTTGTTGTGTTTTTTATATCCCTCCACTTTCTTGAAGAGAGACAGAGTAATTAAACATTAATGTTGTTTCTTCTGCCTCTTCTCTGCTCGGCTGGTCTTAAGCACTAACTGTGAAAAAAGAAAGATTCATCCAAAAAAAAGAAGAAAATCAATAGCTGTGTTGAGCGCTGGAGAGGAGAGAGCTGTTAGTTTGACCATCTTCATCCTCCTTATCTTTCCAGTTTACAGTGAATGTTTTCGAATAGGTCAGAACGGTTCATTCTTTCACTCGTTCCTCGTCCCCTGTGAATCCGTGTCAGGCTGCTGACCGTCTGCTCTTCTGTGCACCCAGCTGGAGCGGTCGGCGCTCATTAATCTCTGTCTACACCTAAAGAGCCACTTAAGATGATGAAGAGCCTGTCTATGCACATACCTCCAGTCCAGCAGCAGACTGACAGCACAGCCCCACGTGTCCACTGTGCCCAACAAGCCTCACAGTACACACTTAGTATAGTCAAAGAAACAAGACAATCCAATGAACTAAATACATTACCAATTAAATGTATTTTATCTCATTTGATTATTATGTTATTTATTTATTTTGGATACAAATCAAAAGACAGTTTACTATTTTTAAAGTTAAACAACCTATTATGTCTACCTCAAAAAAAGTTTAACGTGCTTTTCAAAAAATATATTTTTAAATAACTTCTAGTACACTCGTATCAAATGAAGACATATCAGTAGCTTAGAAAAGCATTTTTTTCTCTTTTACCTTTAAAGTTAATATGGAAATTATTAAAAGTTAATATGAGCCCATTACTTGACCTAAAGCTGGAGTACAAAATATTTATATATATATATATATATAAATGAACTGTTCTAGACTTTCACCTTGTCCCAACTGATGAATCATATAATCTTAAAACAAAGAAACCTTAAATGCAAGAAGGGAAATTGACTAAGCATAATACTTGTATTAATATCAGCGTGGCTTTTGAGAGAAGGCAACAATGCAGTGTTATAAGGCAATATTGTAGTCAATCTCGTTCAAGTCCAGGCTGAGACCGGAGTAGGTTAATTCTGAGTCCAGACTTAATCAAGATTTGACGTCTTGGGACTTGATGAATGTCTGAACAGTTCAGACATTGTAGTAAGGAAGCGAACTGAGCTCACTTAATTAGTAATTATGCTCCTCCACGAGTAACTTTCAGTTTCGAAAAAGGGACACATCCTGTAGTAGCGACTACAAAGTAAAAATAAAAGTATGGAATTTTATTGCCATTTAGATCTTATTTTTATATTAGTGTCTCTATTTTCATTTGTTGAAGCAAATATGCAAACTGTTTGCTGAAAAATCTACACTTCTGAAAGTTGAAACAACAAAAATATCCACAAAAAAATATGATTATGTTATGACAGTAATGACCAGTAGATGGCCAAAATATTATATCCAGCTACATGCTTTAAGAATTCTCGATTTTATGCTTAGAATTGTCAATATTTTTTGCCAAATATTTTTGGAATATTTTTTTTTATATATATAATTTTGAAGCACATTTTTTGCTGTAATGGTCCTTAAACTCTTACACTTTGTGTAATTATCTATGAATCTTTTACACTCTGGATGGTTTTTTTTTGTGTGTGTGTTCAGTATTATGGCTGATATATAGATTTAATTCAACACAGTTAGAAAAAAATGCTCTGCCTTAAAGGTTTAGTTCATCCCAAAATGAAAATTCTGTCATTAATTGCTCACCCTCATGTCGTTCCAAACCCGTAAGATGTTTTTGATGAAATCGGAGAGCTCTCAGACCCTCCATAGACAGCAACACTACTGAAATGTTCCCAGCTCCAGAAACATAGTCAATTCATCAGTAAATGTGGTCTATGAGAGCTCTCCGATTTCATCAAAAATATCTTAATTTGTGTTCCAAAGATGAACGAATGTCTTACGGGTTTGGAACGACATGAGGGTGAGTAATTAATGACATATTTTTCCTTTTGGGGTGAACTTAACCTTTAAGGCCTGTTCGTAATGTTCCTATGGTCTGTACATTTTTGGGAAAAAGGGCCTTAGTGACATTAATAAAAAAATGAAAGATTATAAAAACATGCATTTAGAATAACATGCATCCGTGATTCATGCAAATTAACATCCCAGAACGTGAATATAGTTCATTTGGATTTCACATTGATATTAAATTTACTTAGCAGATTTTCCTGCACAATCAGCAAATATAACAGGGATTCCTTGGAAGTTTAGCTATTAGTGGCAGTGCTGTCCTGCCTGGAAAGAAAACACTAACCAAGCTAACAGTCAAAGGAAATCGTTCGGTCTACACAACCCTGCCATGCTGACCTCCATCTCACGTCCTGCCCTGCTCTGCCTGCCTTATCCCGCCCGAGAGCACTTAAGTCCCATCCTGCCTGGGGCTAATGCAGCAGGCAACTCGGGCCTCATCTGCTGCCGACAAGCACTTCAGCCCTCAATCAATAGTGCTTGTAGAACTGCTCAATTTCCACCGGGGGAATGGGGGGGGGGTAGCAGAGAGAAAAGGCAGAGGTATTTGATTGCCTCTTCAGCTCAATTCCCTTGTCTAGCTCCAACTGTGTGTGTGTGTGACTTACTTTATTCATTCATTCAGTTATACTTGTTGGTGTTTTTACCATGTGAATACCGATTCGCTCATTTCATTGTGTTCTCCACATGCAGCATTGGAGAATGCTGTTTTGTGCGTGCGAGTGTGTGAAGCACTAATCAGTCTGGCGACACACCTGAGCAATACCCCTGCCCCCTGGGTGTCATGCATTATAAATCAAAAGACTGTATTTGCATGCATTGTTAGTATTAATCATGCATCTACAGTTGTAGAAAGGTAACCAAGGTTCAGAAAAATGCTAATGAGCCATGCTGACTGTGAATTTTCTATTGTTTGTCTGGACTCAAGGCATAAATAAACATGTTGTGGTTAATTATTGATTAAGGACCCAGGGGCATAATACACAGGACACACAGTGAAGGCGGCATACGTTTAGCAGATCGAGTGCTGACGTGCCCTGCCCCTTGGTGCGTCTTCACGTCTATCATGAATAGAAGAACAAATGTTTCCTGTGTGTGTGTGATCTGAAGCCCTCTGAATTGATCCAGCATTTTACCAAAGAAGAGATGGGAATTAAAGTATTTTATTTTTGACACGCACAAGACTCCAAATAAAAGCTCAAAGTTTTATCACAAAATCACACTCACCCAGTCTCCAAAAATGTCACAGTGATGACTACCAGGGTGTGGGGAAATATTCTTACAAGAATGTCGTCATTGAAATTTCAATGCAGAAATTTAGGCAGTGTAGAAATACATTGACAAATGTTTTCTGTTTCTTTCCCACACTCCCTGTAAACATCTGTTCTGGGAGTATGTGAGTGCAGATAGCTTTACGGCAGCAACAAATACACAGGTACAGCTATCCACTGTAATTACGCAAATGTAGGGGACTCTGAATTTCGGTTTATATTTTACAGTGAGTTTTACTCCTGTTTCCATAAGTAAATATCAGCGTTAAATTGCAACATTATACCTATTAAACCTATTAAACAGTATACTTAAAGGAATTGTATTTTATACTTTAAATAGTATACGCGGGAATTGTATGAACATTTTGTCATTAGCACTAATACAGCGAATGCTGATTTACATTTTTGTGTTGAAAACTAGCATGTACAAGTGACATACAACCACACAAATGGGAATGTGCATAGATCTGTTTCATGCGTGAGAGCTGCTGAGTCAAAAGAAATGAGTGTAAATGTCAGCAACATCATTTATGTCTAACATGAGCTCAGTTATGGAATCCAAAAGGTCTGCGAGAATATTTCAACCGTTATTCCTGGTTGGTGGCTGCTGCATTATGTTTCAACTATGTTTAAAGGTGCAACAGTCAAATATTTAGAAATGTGTAAGGTGTAATTAAATGCTCAGTTGCACTACAAGGTTAAAGGGGTAGTTCACCCCCAAAAAAGAAAATTTAGTCATGAATTACTCACCCTCATGATCTTCCAAACCTGTAAGACCTTTGTTAGTTTTTCGAACACAAATTAAGATGTTTTTAATGGAATCCGAGAGCTTTCTGACCCCTTATAGGTAGCAAGGGAACTACCACGATCAAGGTCCGTAAGGACATCATAAAAATAGTCCATGTGACATCAGTGGTTCAACCTTCATTTTATGAAGCTATGAGAATACATTTTGTGCATACAGAAAACAAAAATTACAACATTATGTAGCGGATACTGACACAGAAAATAAGAAATTGTTAAATAATGTTGTAATTTTTGTTTTCTGTATGCACAAAATGTATTCTCATAGCTTCATAAAATGAAGGTTGAACCACTGATGTCACATGGACTATTTTTATGATGTCCTTACGGACCTTGATCGTGGTAGCATGACACTCTTGTGACAGACACATCCTGATCAGTGAATAAACATAGATAAATAAATATACCTTTAGTCAGGTTAGATGCCATATTGAATTGAATGTAAATGAAACGAAGCTGCGAGGGATAGACTACAGTCTTGACAATGGCTTTTCTATACAAAGGTTGGACCTCTCAACTTTTAATCTGTTTTATGGAGATTTGTAATGATGTTTTGTCAGCTGAACAATCGGTATGTTGTTAAACAACAGTGCAATCCATTGAACTTCTGTACTTCTATCCTCCACAACTCCGTCTTTAATACCTGTCAAAAAATCTATTGTACTAGCCTGACTAAGGTCTATCAATCAAGCTTCAACTATAATTTCAGTCTTTAAAAACTTTAGTTTTTTTTCCTGAAAGCTTGAGTTTGGAGTGTGAGTTTGCAGGAGTAACAACAAGCCTGTGAAAGCAGAAAGTTTACCTGTTTAGTGTGTTGATGTTTAATGTCCCCAACAGCCTCTGCAGTCACATTTAGCCACTTCTAAGCGACCGTCTTTTTTGAGACAAGTAAATGCTTTAAAAATCACAAAGGGCTATTAGTGATGTGTTTTATGCCTTAGAATAAAATGTGCAAACATCTTGCAATTGTGTTAACCACAGACCTTATTATCGCCTTACTTTAAACCAAAATCCCATCGACTTTTGGACGATGGAACTGAAAAAATACAAAATGGTTTTCTGGTTTTGGCCTCTATGGTGGTTATATTTCCAATCAGTCATTGATCGGTGATTGATGTTGGTCAACCACCTTGACAAAGCCTCTTAACTGCTAATGAAACGTCTCTCAGAAGTGAAGTAATGTGTTTTGGGCAATGGGATGAAGACTCTTGGTCCAGGCTGGGCGAGAGGGGAGCAGATGTTAGCGTGCGGCTCATGCCCGATTCTCCCGGGGGAAGGCAGGAGTGTAGAGACCGGAGGTGTGAGTCGGACAGCGTCTAGGGTAATTACACTAATTGACACTTCACCCCACACGCACACCCTCCCCGGGGGCCAATCAGAAGGCTGCCTTTGAGAGCAGGGGACAGGCCTGACACAGGTGCTGCCTGCCTTTGTATTACGGCCGTAATTGCAGCGGTGATATTTGTCTGCGTGTGTTTCGCACAGACACGCATTCTCTGAAGCCCATTAAGCCTACAGGTCCTATTGAGAACAGCGTTCCTTTGAAACCATCAGGGTCACTGTGCACTACGCAGGGGTGCGGGATGCTGTCCAACACAAATAATGAGAGGACACATGACCGCTTCTGTGAAGATGGCAACCCTCAGGGACCCGTGTGTGTGCGTGCGTGCCCGTGTTTTATGGTGGGATTGCCCATCTGTCACATTTTTCCATACATTATGTTGTAATAACCATGCATGGGCGAATAATTAATTAAAACTATTTTATATTCAGTGCTAAGATGAGGCTGTGAAGACAGTTCTTAATTGAAGAAGATGATGCAGATGATGTAAACGAAGTTACTCGAGAGCAAATATAAGTTTTAAAGCTGAATCATAACTGAAAGTAAATCAACTGTAAAAAAAAAATATATATATATTTTCAAGAGTTATCTTGAAGTATCATGGTACACGTACATGTAATTAAGTGTAAAATATATCAGGGTTGGTTTCACCCCAAAATTAAATCACGCCCAAAAAGGACATTCTAAATATATTTTCTGCATTTTGCATTAATAAAATAATGTATCTTGTAAAGTGTAAAAACGAATCCTTTTTCATTGGCCTTACAGTGTCCAGTCTAAGGAGTACCGGGATGTTCATCGACAGGTGACTGCCGTAGTGGAGCAGCATCAGAAGGATTTGATCCCTGGACTGCCGCAGCTCAACATGTGTGACCTGGCTGTGATGGTGAGATGATTAGTGCTCGATTGATGCTGTCACTTCAGAGTGTTTGCTTCAGTTTTAACAGATCTATTTTAACCTTTGACCTTCATTATTCCATTTATGAAATGAACACCGTTTATTTTTTTAGCAGGCATCTTTTGATTTCAAACCTACTAATAATGCATTTCTAAAATCAAATCAAAAGCTGCATCCTTTTTTATGTTTATTTATGCTTAATTGATGTTTCGGTGTTGTACTGCTAGGCAATTATATCATACATTTCTGCACACAGCTGAATATTTTACAACATATTAACAGCTTTCATTTGCTTTAGTTTTCGATTAATGCTTAATTTTGCAAGCGATTATGCAAAAATGCAAGCAATTCTTTATATCTCACTCTCCTTATTCTCTTAGTCTTAGTTTATTATATTTTATTTTGTTACTTCTCGCTGTATTCTCTGTTTATTTTTAGTCTCTTTTCTGTTTATTATGCAAGCACTTTATGCAAAAGCTCTACAATTTCGTTGTATTTTGTTTACAAAGTCAATAAAGCATTCTAAATAAAATAAAACAATTTAACATTTAATTTTTTAGTAATATAAAATCTATATAAATGAGTATATACAAAAAGTATTTTATTTATTCGGTTAGTGTTTTGTTTATTAGCAGCCTTTGTAGATTTTTCTGTCACTGCAGAATCGTCTTTATTTTGTGCCATTAATACGCTGGAAGATTGTTTATGGTCGCAGCAGACGGGTGTCTTTAGCAGCTCGTGGTGCAACAGCGCGCTCACGTGTTCATGTGTGGTTCTCTTCCTCCTCAGAACTGGAGTCCTCCTGGCTGTGAGCAGTTGGGCAAATGTCTTAAACCCCCAGAGTCGAATCCATGGAAGTGTGACTGGCCACATTAATTTAACTTTCCGTAAAAACTTTTATCAAGACATCTCTCACAGTCAGATACAGTTTGAAGGATCTTTTCAAAAGAGTTTTGTATATTCTGTATAGTTATTTTTAGCATTTTAAGTGTTTAATGTATTGTTGTACACAGAAAAGGGAAACAAAATCGGATTTTGATATTATTGAGAAGCAGTGATTTAGTGCAGTTCTCATTTTAGAATATTCTGTGTCTGAGTATTGTTTAAAAAATAAAATGAAGCACACTGACAGCCTGGTACCCAATAGACCTCGGTTACTGAGACGGACAGTAACAAATTACCAACAACACACCATAATCATGCATGTTTATGTTAGCTAAAACAAGACTAAACTAAATTACACTATACGTGATTGTGAATTTGTTCATCAAGTGAAACAATAAATTATACTGTATCATTTTGCATTTAAATCAGTATCAACTCTTTCTTATTTTTGTTTTACTCAAGGGGCAATACAATATTTTTAAAACTCATGTGTGACTGTGCATTTGACACAAAATATTTATATAAAACTTCTCCATATATTTTAAAGTAAAGTTCGTGCTTGGTGTCCTGTGTAGAATTGATGTTTGTTTTCTTCTCTACAGCTGCAAGATCTACAGAATCCTCTGGGATTTTGTCCTTTGGTGGTTACATGTCGGCGCTTCCCCTCCTTTATTACGGAGAGAATGATCCTTAGACTATATTCGTATAACTATAGTCAATTATTTGTATCATTATTATATATATATATATATATATATATTATAAGTGTGTGGGAATAATAATAAAATGTCAACAATCTTTATAATAAAATGTAAACAATCTTTTACAATTTAAAATGTTTTAATACATTTAAAAATGTGTTATACTTTTATTGCTGAAAACAATTAAAGAGCAGTACAAAATATCAAAAGCAAAACTAAAACAAAGTTAAAATAAATACAACAGAGGACCGTTATATTACAGAAGATTCATTACACTAAATATTAAATTCAGAGCAGACTCTATTTGTAGATACTGAAATCACATTCAAACAATTCTCCATTTCTCTTAACCCTTAATCCACTCCTCAAGTAGACCCCAACATTTACAGAGCGATTGCATAAGGAAATATACATTTTTTATATGATAAATCATATATGTGTGTTCCTGTGGCTCAGTGGTAGAGCATTGCATTAGCAGAGCAAAGGTTGTGGGTTCGATTCCCAGGGAACACAAGGGTATACACAAATGTATAGCCTGAATGCACTGTAAGTCGCTTTGGATAAAAGCGTCTGCTAAATGTAAATATAATTTTTATTTACTTCTCAACTATTCATTTATGCTGTGCTTTTGTGTCTATATATATATATATTACCTATTTACTGCACAATTACTGAACTACGTCATAAATGTGCTTTTTTTTTAAAAAGGTTTCTAGATATTGGCCCATGTGATACTGCCATCTGCAGGTTAGAGGAAAAACTTTAGGAATTCTAGTTAAAGAAAGTGAAATGACCACATATATCCATAGGGACTCATTGATTTTCAGTTCCGTTTCAAGTCCATTTTCTTCATGTTTCAGCTTCTCCTTGCAACTTTATGATATATATTTGTGAATATATATTTAAACATTCTAAAATATATTAAACATCTATATTTTTGGCAAAGGTTAGAATCTGTTGTTTTCTATTCATGTCTTTTGAATTGTCTGCTTTTGCAAATTGTTACATAAATTTGCAGAAATCTCTCCTCTGTGTGTGTGTGTTGCGTGCGTGTGTGTGTGTCAATTATTTAGAAAAGTCACAGATACTCATGTCCCTGAGATGAAGGAACACTTTTTAAAAATAAAGAAAAATTACATTGGGGTCTAAAGCCTCGTTCAGACTGCCAGCCCTAATCCAATTTGTGTGCAAATCCGATTTATTTAAATAGTCTGAGGCGTATAGACCCTAAGGAGTGATTACGAGTAAAAAAAGACCACAACTTTGATGACGTAAAAGTCATGTGGTGAGGAAGCGTGTGCTGCTGCTGGCGCGTTCTATGGGGTGTTAATAATGCCGTTCCTAAGCTTACCAGGCGAAGGAGAAGGAGCAGTCTACCCTCCCGTCGCCGTCAGACCGTGTCAAATTTTGAATGGGATTAATAGGAAGGGCAGACGACAGGCCCACGGCGGCGTCACGGCGACGTCACTGTAGAACCAATCATAGGCGGCGGCGTACGTGAGAAATTTACAAAAAACTGACGTGTGATAGTGCGTCTGAACTATGTCGCCCGGATTATATGACGCGCCTGATATGTACGCCGCATCAAAGTGCGTCGCATTATATGACGCCTGATATGCGTCGCATCAAAGTGCGCGCATTATATGACGCCTGATATGTACGTCGCATCTAAGTGCGTCGCATTATATGACGCCTGATATATACGTCGTCTCTATGTACGCATTATATGTATTTGCATTACTATATGTATTTGTTATAGGCTATTGATTTTACAGTAATTAGTTAACTAACAAGTGGCAATATTGTGTGTGTGTGTGCTGGTCAAATGGGTGCCCTCTTGTTGTGCACCCTTCCTCAAATATTATGGAAGTAAAATAAAACCACCTACTAAATAACTTCAAAATATAACTTTAATTCGTTGGGGTCGTTTGAGTTTTCCTTGCTTTTCTTAGGTTTTAAATACCCTGTAAGCACCGTGTGCATTTTACCTTGATTTTAATTAATATCAGCGGTAATTCTCAAGCAGTGTTCAAATAAAATAAAAATCAGCAAATACTGTGGAACCAAATAAATGAGAAACGAATGTTTGTTTATTTTTTTTTAAACATCACATATATAGATCAGGGATGCCTAATAGATCAATGCTGGGAGATCGTGCTTTAGTGTTTCTCAACCAGAGGGGGCGAGACATAAAACTACAATATAATATATTCACTAATATTATGACTCGCATGATAAGTCATGTAAAAAATATATAGCCTATAAAAATAACAGTACCACCTCTCACGTATTCTGTGTTTCGAGGAGAAATACGGTTCTCATGGCGCTGTGAATACAGACTGAATCGTGGCTCAAAATAGCTGTATGAGTATATGATACACAAACTACAGCTCTCGCTGGATAACAGAAGCCAGTGTCACACTAGTACACACAAGTTTTGATGGGCGACTATTGTAATTGCGGGTTATGTCCGTTATAAATGATGCATAAGCGAACCGTGTATGTGCGCTCTCGGTCATGATGTTATCATCATATTTCTGCTTGAATACAGCGAGTGTTTTATAACGGATGCTGTGTGTTGGAGAAGTGTGTGAGGATCAATGGTGTTCCTACGGGCATCAGACATATTGTTCTTACAGAGGAACTATTTACTGATAGTGAATAGTGAATAATAATACACAAATATTGTATTTATTATTATTAAATTAATGCAACAAAGATACATCCCAACACGCCTTTTTAATTATTTATTTTATTTAATATGTATGTCAGACTCATGTCAACATTAAAACGGGCGCTTTTACATTTGGTTTCGAAACTCTTCCACATCGTCTTGTCTGTGTCACCTCACTCTTCTTGTCAGTCATCTCACTTCACGTGATAAATGAAATCTGATCTGTGATGTAGAGGTCTGCGCGGGACTGTTTGAGGTTTTATTCTGCACTCACCCGCTCCCGTGATATATTCACAGTTTGTTCGCATTTCTGATGAAAGATAGGCTAACAAATAAAAGTCTGCACAAAATTATATTTATTTTATTCCTCTTGTCAAGAGTCTTGAATTTATTGACAGAAAAATGTCAATAACATTTTGCTGCCAACACGGAATAAAGTGTCACAGAGAGAGGAAAAAAGTTATACAAAAATTGTAATCCCTATTTTTATTCGTTTTGTCAGGATATAATTCGTTTATGCTAACATTCAGCCTACAACACAATAGGAAAAAGATGTAGGTTTAGCCAAATATATATTTTATAAGTCTTGTCAAAATACTAAATTAATTTAACATCTTGCTGTTAACACAGTGAAAAGTGCAGCAGAGAAAATATAAATAAATTCGACACAGTCTGTCATTTAAAATGATAGAATAAGCATAATACAACAAAAGAAAAAACGAGTTGAATGTTCTTTAATCTACACTTTGCTCTATCCTTATTCTGCTCTGTCACTCATCACAAGCTGCCTGTTCTGTTTGAGAGTCGTATATTATATCTGCTGGCCTGCTCTGAGCATCGTTACACATGCTGTGCTCAGACCCCGCAAATAAAACATGTCATGCAGCGCATAACGGTCCGAGTGCGGCACCGGAGCTCGATAAGAATAAAGCGCAGATATACTGTTCTGAAAGGACGTCGAGAACGGGATAATGTTAGACCACCGCTCCCGTTAAAACTGCACCAGAGTTACCGAAAGTTACCGCACTGTATTCGTTGAAATTAACCCCGCAGTGTAAGAAATCTGGTCGGAACAGCAGCGGCAATGCAGACCTAGACTGCTTTGATGCACGACTGTCGTCTGTTCGGTGCACTGCATTGAGCAGCAGTGTTCAGTTTTAATTTTAGTGTCCTCTAACTGAACGAAATGATTTGTATTACTATAAAAAAACAATATAAACGACCGTCTATGGCGGCAAGCCTAATGCTTGGTACTTTTTTCCCACAATAACTTGCATTTGGGAATGTGGACAAAACTTGTGCTGTTGAAATTATTTGTACCAACTTAAAAACATACACCAGCAACACATGAGAATGCATCAATATATTTATTAATATGCAAATAAATGTTTAATGTTTCAAAATAAAACTTTAAACTATTGGCTGTAGCATTTATATAATAAATATGTGGCCAAACAATACAGATTAAATGCAATTAAACATTAGATAAACAATGGTTTGCTCGTGATGTAAAATTTAACAACAATCGCTGGCATTTCTTATAATACATAAAATACGTAAGCTTATTGTTTATACATTTCTTAATGGATTTTAATAGTGTTGAACAGAAAAACAATATGACTACTTACTTTTGATACTTTATTTCAACCAATTATTATTGCCTCATTATTACATGTATTTAATTCGTACTAAAAGCTATTGTTTACTTATCTTAATTAACAAAAATATAGAAATAATTAAAATCTTTAGCAGATGATTAACAAAATATTAATTACTGACAGCCCTTTAAAGCATTTTAACATGAACCTGCATTGTCTTGAAATTTGTGATTAGAATAGTATTTTTCTGTCATATGCTTGTCAGAGACTACATCTGCTCTGTGCTGCCTGCTTCACTGGACCCACTACAATTTGCATACCGCAGTAACCGTTCCACAGCGATGCTATTGCCTTCACCCTGCACATTGCTCTCTCCACCTGGAAAATAAGAACACCTATGTGAGGATGCTGTTCGTGGATTATAGTTCGGCATTTAACACCATAGTGCCTGCCACACTGGTTGCGAAGCTCCAGACTCTGGGACTGAACAGATCTCTGTGCAGCTGGATCCTGGACTTCCTGACAGGCAGAAGTCAGGTGGTCAGAATGGGCAACAACACATCATCTCCTGACCTCAACACTGGTGCACAGGGCTGCGTCCTCAGCCCACTCCTGTACTCCCTGTACACACACGACTGTACAGCTACACACAGCTCCAATGTCATCCAAATTTGCTGATGACACAACGGTGATAGGCCTGATCACCGACAACGATGAGACGGCCTACAGAGAGGAGGACCCTGACTATAAGGTGTCAGGAGAACCACCTCTCACTCAACATCGACAAGACCAAGGAGCTGGTGGTGGATTACAGGAGACAGAGCAGAGAACACACACCCATCACCATCGACAAGACACCTGTGGAGCGGGTGAGCAGCTTTAAGTTCCTCGGCGCTCACATCACCGAGGATCTCACATGGTCTGCTCACACAGATGCAGTGCTGAAGAAGGCACATCAGCGTCTCTTCTTCCTGAGACGGCTGAGGAAGTTTGGAACGAGCCCCAGAATCCTCAGGTCCTTCTACACCTGCACTGTGGAGAGCATCCTGACCGCTGTATCACCGCCTGGTATGGAAACAGCACCGCTGGCAACCGCAGGGCTCTGCAAAGGGTCGTGCGAACTGCCCGCCACATTGTTGGAGGTGAGCTTCCTCCCTCCAGGATATCTACACCAGGCGGTGTACAAGGAAAGCCGGAGGATTATCAAAGACTCCAGCCACCCGTCCCACAGTCTGCTCTCTCTGTTGCCCTCAGGCGGCGTTTTCCGCAGCATCCGATCCGCACTAGCCGACTGAGGGACAGCTTTCCCTCAGGCTATCAGGCTAATGAACAATCACAAATAACTCACCTACATCACACTCCCACTCACACAACATAACATGCACTGCACTTTAACACCGTTCAACTGGACTACACGCACACACTGCACTAACACAACCTATCTGCTATCACTGGACACCATACGATGCACATCCACGACACTGCATGTGTATAATCTGTTGCACCTTTGCACATCTATCTGCTGCTCAACCAATCTGCTGTTAATTTATAATCTGTTGCACCTCACATTATTACTATGTATAGACTACATAATGTATAAACAGTGTACATAATGTAGATGTGCCCATACGGTGTATAATGTGTCGTTGATCATTAAGTATGTTTTTATAGTAGACTATGTGTACTGAGTATATGTATGTGTATTTTGCACATTGTCTTCTGTACAGTCTGTAAATATGTACTGTCTATATGTAAATTGTTGTTTTTTTTGCACTGTCTGGAGCACGCTTATAAGAATTTCATTTGATTTGATTTTATATTTTGTCATTGTGATTTCTTGTAAATAATAGGCTATTAAAATGACTTCATCTCCTGAAAACAATATTACATATAGTCTGATATTGTGAGCTATTGTATTCACACATTGTATAGTCGACTGCTTTAATTAAAATTATTAACATCACCAAAAGTAAAAGCTCAGTATCAATATTATTTTATATATTATAATTATTAATTGTGAAGTTGTGAATGTAAATAGTTGTGAACATAACATAAAATTGCGACTATGATGGTGTATAATTTGTCATTAATCTCAAGAGAAAGAAAAGTTAATTCAGTTTTTTTTTTAAAGTAGAGATGATATTAATGACATACAATTTTGTATGCAATACACAATTCGTATCAAGGATATATTCAATGTCATCACAACACAGGAAAGTAAAAGACAAAAAGTTAAATGATTGATAAAGAAAATAAGAAAACTTTGGGGAAAAACACATGAGGGTAAGATATTAATTTACTGTGGTGGCAACATACCTCCTCCGGCGTTGGTGTCACACGTCTTGTGTTGCACGCACTCTCCTCCTCCGGCGTTGGTTTCACGCGTCTTGTGTTGCGACGCACTCCTCCTCCTCCGGCGCTGGTTTCACGCGTCTTGTGTTGCGACGCATCCTCCTCCTCCGCGCTTGGTTTCACGCTGCCTTGTGTTGCGACTGTTGGACTTCAAATCGTCCGTGATCAAAAAATCGAAGGAAGGCTTCAAATATCAAAGTGTTGAAATTTATTGATCAGAACAGCGCTGGGTTGTCTCTCAGACAAGAGTCTTACAAAGAAGCAACACCAGGGCAATATTTCACAAAGTATTTATAGATATTGTGTCGACTTGTGTCATTTTCTCGTTGGCCGCCAGAACCGTCCAACGCTCCTCCAACATTCTTCTCCCTTTGTTCCCTTTGGGTCCTTGGTACAGAATGTTCTCACAGTGTGTACTTCTTTGTTTTCTATGTGCTTGTAGCTTCTTCAAACTACCCCTCTGTGGTTTCAGTTCAGTTCACATCAGTTACAGCTCATAGCATTATACTCCCAGCAAGCACTGTAATTAAACTTTAATAAACAATCCCATAAAAATCATCACATATTGATTATATTCATAGTATAATATAACTACTATGAGTTAGAAAAATGTAAATCCCTCAATCCCTCTCTTGACCTCTGAAAGAGGTCACACATCATTTTCCTCATCATCATCACCATATTGAGTAAATAACATACTATAAAAGAAAAACAACACAACATATCCCCCCTATGAGACTTTACTGAGTCTCACCACTAATATCCCTTACCCAGAGTGCAACATCACAAGTCCACCCGTCCTTCTATCCTTCTATGAACCAATAAAGGTCCTCCATCATCTTTTCTCTTAACAAATGGCTTTTTCATGTTATTGCACTCCAGAGGAAGTCAGATCCAAACATCTCCTCTCACCATTGACTAGAGAAGAGTAAAGAATCTACTTCCCTACCTATATATATTCTTGGGGTTAATGAACACTCAAAATAAATCAGCAATGTGTTTTTAAAGCATGTGCATGTCTTTTAGCCTTGCCCATGGTTGTCATGGTTATGTAGAGTACATGAATGATTAGTCAAATGATTATACTTATCAAATATCAAGATTAGAAAAAAACAAAGTAATATAATGCAATATATTATGCACTGGTCTATCCCACGCTGCCAGAGGAACTCCAAACATTTCCGGTAGCTTGAGCGCTATCTGGTGATTGTTGTCCTTCGTTGCCAGAGGAGCTCTTAGGCAGCTTCAATGCCCTTCAGCTCTATCTGGTGTTGGAGTAGATGGTGGGTTTTTAAACCTCCAGTTGAATCTACTCATGCTGCTAAGCACTGAGATGCTCGTCGGTCCTTTCTTCTTTTCATATTTTCCAGTGATAATTCTCCAGTGTTAAAAGAAATAAACTACATACTGATAATGAAGGTTAAATGATGAATACTTGCAAATAAGTAGTAGGCATACAGTCTTTTCTTATCGTCCCCTTTTCTGGTTGCATTGCCTCGTAACACGGACACTGACCTGCTTAAAACCTTCAACGTTTTCTTTCTTTGCAAAAAAAAAATAATTACATTTCACATTTGATGTATGTAGAAGATTAAAATGCTCTTTAGAAATAAATGATTTCAGAATGAAAGATAAAGATTTCAAAACAAATAACTTCAGGAAGGGTATATGCCAAAATAAAATACATAAAACCATCTAATTTCCTTCCTACTCTATCCAAATATTCTAATGTTACTACATAATATGAAAAGAAAATACAATGAAGATACTAACTCCCTTTCTATCAAAAGTTACAATAAAAATAATAAATGAAAATAAAAGGCACCCCCCTACCACTCGGTCAAGGATGTTTTACACAAATTCATCCAGTTCATCCAGTCCAGGTCCCACTGTATACATGTTGGTGCATCCAACATCAATTCCAGTTGGTCTCACTGACACATTAATCATCTGTTTGGCTGTAGCACTGGCCAGCATTGATCTCCTCTCTCAGGTTTTTCAGTTTCCCCATTGCTTTGTGACAGGTGGGCACCGTATTCTTCACACTCACGTTCAAATTCAGACATTTTTAATAATATACACAATGCACTTTAATAATCTGACACTCTAGATTCACCAACTGCTGTAGGATTATAAAACCCTTCAGTCTTCTCAAAAATGATTAAGTAGAAACAGAAAGAATTAGCAACAGAAAGAAATGATTACAAATAAATGCACTCACTCACACAGTCAAAAAGCCCCCACCTTTTTACTCTCTCTGCCTCTCACTCACACTGGGCCCCTCCTTTCTCTCTCTGTCTCACACACAAACACACAGCTCAAGCGAGAAAGACACAAATAGGTCTTGTTCCCTTTTTCTTTAAATGTACAATCAAACAGTTTTATCTTTTATCAACAAATCACAAAACAACATTTCATTCAACAGATGCAAAATAATAACCCAACACCACAAATAAAACGACTACAGCAATTTACACAGCAATTCCATATGGCAAAATATACAACAATAATGATCATTCAATTCTTAGGCACATCACTCAAATTATGTCACTGGAAACCCTCTGCAGTCTAATACCACTTGGAAATCCTCCGCAATCTTTTATCCTTTTTATGTCACTCGGGTAATTTTTGACAGCCTATTTGTCACAAAGAACCCTCTGCAACTTTAATCTCTGTCACTGAAACCCTCCGCAACCTAGTGTCACTTGGGAGCCCTCCGCAACCTAATGTCACTGTCAAATGTATACAATTGTTTACAGTCTTAACACTCTCTATACAATAAATGACCGGTGGACTGGTTACCCTCGGTACTTACAATAATGACTGGGTGGACTGGTTACCCCTCAGTTCTTGACCGGTGGACTGGTTACCCTCGGTACTTACAATAATGACTGGGTGGACTGGTTACCCCTCAGTTCTTGACCGGTGGACTGGTTACCCCTCGGTACTCACAATAATGACTGGGTGGACTGGTTACCCTCAGTTCTTGACCGGTGGACTGGTTACCCTCGGTACTTAATAATTTCTGATCAATATATATCAACACTTGTTTTTATTTTCTTTAAATGGAACAGAATACAATTCAAATTCAACACATAAATTTAGAATGTCCAATTGCAGAATTTGGATTTAACAGGTTTCTGCTTACCTTTTTATTCGGCACCGTGTGTTGAACTCAAATGCGTTCCGTCCGGAATTGGCCCTCAACCCCTTAGGTTTACAGCCTTGTTCTTCGATCACGTCGGGGTCACCAAATTGTTGGACTTCAAATCGTCCTGCGTGATCAAAATCGAAAGAAGGCTTCAAATATCAAAGTGTTGAAATTTATTGATCAGAACAGCGCGCTGGGTTGTCTCTCAGACAAGAGTCTTACAAAGAAGCAACACCAGGGCAATATTTCACAAAGTATTTATAGATATTGTGTCGACTTGTGTCATTTTCTCGTTGGCCGCCAGAACCGTCCAACGCTCCTCCAACATTCTTCTCCCTTTGTTCCCTTTGGGTCCTTGGTACAGAATGTTCTCACAGTGTGTACTTCTTTGTTTTCTATGTGCTTGTAGCTTCTTCAAACTACCCCTCTGTGGTTTCAGTTCAGTTCACATCAGTTACAGCTCATAGCATTATACTCCCAGCAAGCACTGTAATTAAACTTTAATAAACAATCCCATAAAAATCATCACATATTGATTATATTCATAGTATAATATAACTACTATGAGTTAGAAAAATGTAAATCCCTCACGACGTACCCCTCCTCCTCCGGCGTTGGTTTCACGCGTCTGGTGTGGCGACGTACCCCTTCTCACACGTAAAAAGTACACGACTGTTAGCTTTGGTAGGTAATCCTTGGCACGAAACACAGCCCATAGCAGACGGATCCTATGCATTCGAATCACTCTCGCGATACTCTGATGTCATTCAGTGATCATTCTGCGCAGCGCTTCTTCAAGTCGAACGCGCCTATTGGTTGGCCTGAGCACGTGGACAACTTCCCGTCTCAGTCCAAAATCTTCACAGCGCGTGTGGTCATGGCTGAGAAACTGGATCTTATCTCCAAGTGCATTAGAACATTCCCTGATTTCCCTACAAAAGGGATTCCATTCAAGTGAGTGTTTCATTTACAATGTCATTTTAATATGAGCGTTCCGTGGTTAAACACGGTGCAGATGAGTGGGACAGAGATGTGTGCAGCTTCAGAGAGTTAATGTTTGTTTACAGGGATATTTGTCCGATCCTGAAGGACCCGAAGGCTCTGGCTGCAGTGACAGATCTGTTTGAGGAGCACGTGAGGCGCACGTACCCTCAGGTGCAGCTTATAGTCGGTAAGAGTGCATATAAATATGCGTGTGTGGCACGTTACAAGGTTCAACGTAGCACAACTCCTGATAACCCACGCAGGAGGGAAAAGGATTTATATTGGATCCGATCATAATAGAGTCAAAATAAAATGGGATTCTTACAGGATTGTATTTGATTGTTAGAGTTCTATTGGATAGTGTGATATTGTGTAATGCATATTGTTCATTTAGAATTACACAAGGATCCTGTAGTAGAGGACATTCCTGATAGATTTGCTTGAAATTCCTTGTTATGCAATACAGGGAGATTTTATCTTGCGGGTGATTATAATGGACCTATTTGGGAATTATACTGCTGCATAGCAACACACTAGCAACCACCCAGAATACCATAGCAACACCCTAGAAAATCCAGAACACTCTAGGAACCGGCTAATAACCAAACTGTACACCAGCACCCTAGTAACAACCACCACACTAATGACTGCATCATAGCAACACCCTAGTAACTGCGGTAGAGTATTGTTGTAGTGACATTTTCTTCATTCTCTCCTAGGTCTTGACGCTCGAGGATTTCTATTTGGGCCACTTTTGGCTCAGAGATTAGGTGTAGGATTTGCTCCAATCAGAAAAAAAGGGAAGCTCCCTGGCCCAACGTTATCAGTAGCTTATAGTCTTGAGTATGCAAAGGTAAGTTCAGTGTATAAATGATCCAGTATCACATCTAGTCTATGTGCAGTTAGAACGCAAGCCTCTGTTCATGTATCGTTTCAGGCCGAGGCAGAGATGCAGGAAGACGCTGTTTCTGTTGGACAGAAGGTCCTGATCATTGATGATTTACTGGCTACTGGAGGTGAGTGAGAATTGAATCCGGTGTACTTAAACTATACCACAGCGGAATACAGTGAGGACGATTACATATTAATCACAATATGGAAGCAAATTGTTTATAAATGATTATTCTGTCTCATTTTTGTTTTGCCATTTTTAAATGTTCCTTCTAAAAAAAGCCTATTGCTTGTAAATGTAATGGACGTCTCCTAGAATTACACACAGTTGTCAGGTGGCTACGTTGACAAGGGAAATGTGAAGACCAGACAGCATTTGACAACTGAATTTACGGAAGTCATTTTACTTTTAATGAGTGTTTTCTCAACCTTGCATGCCTCATCAACTCCTGACAAACACATTTGAGTTATCATAGAGCGAGTCATTTTATCATGCGTTACGATGTCTGGCTTTTCTTTCAAACACATTAAAATGCACAAACTGGTGTATTTTATACTTGCACGGAATGCAGTACATATAATATTTACTTGTCATTTTAAGGTAATCATTAAGACAAGTTAACAGAACATTTGCATATTCATTGTTCTCTGATGCGGATAAATATTTTTAGTGTTTGTTTAATTTTAATGAGTTAATTATTAGCCTCTGCAGTTACATGCAAAACCCCCAGTTTGACAAACCCATAATGTTTAATGCACTTCCTGTTATTGATAGGGAATGGAATATGTCTATTTCGTTTTTTATATTAAAATGGTACACTACTATCCTATTCAAATCAAGGTGGTTATAAACAAGTTAGGTCAAAAGAAATCGGTAAGTACTACCTGCAGTTTTCAGGATGTAATTTCTTTGCAATCAGTAACAGACTAAAGTTTATAACAAATCTACCCAGAACTGTGTATATACAAATAATTCAACTCAATTGTCTAAACTTTTGAATGGAAGTATGCTTTTACATCAAGATTATTTTTGATAACACCTAGAGTGCAGCTTAATTTACCAACAGCAACACTTCAAGTTCTTTTCTGTCGTTAGGAACCCTGCACGCGGCGTGTGAGCTGATCAAACAGCAGAAGGCAGAGGTGCTGGGCTGTTTGGTGGTGGTTGAACTGAAGTATCTCAATGGATCTGAGAAGCTGCAATCAACCCCTGTGTTCTCGCTCATACAGTACTGACATGCCGTCTGAAATGAATTATATTATTCACATCATGGTTTACGATTCAGGAATATGAAGAAATTCCAATCATGTTTGAATGGTCTTAATTCCACTTTGAGAAATAACCAGAAGCTCAAAAAGAGACCAAGCGCTAATGAAGTAGGGCCAATCAGTAATCAGCTGCTAAACAAAGAGGCATGTTTATATAGTATGAATGTAACTTCATGTTGTCATTATTGTGATCTTCAGTAATGCGGTTTAATAAATACTCTCCCTTAGCTTCATGGGATAGAAGTCCCATGTTTTGTTAGAAGTTGCTTCTACGTACTTTATCAATTGTCTTATACTCATAACGGTTTTAATGAATACTCAAGACATGCCACTGTTTTTCACCTATTATACAAAAGTAAATGTATGTGATTTCAGAGACAGATTGTGTACACTCTTAAGCTTCCAGGTTTTGAATATGAAACACCGTTGCTTGCATGAACTTGTTTATTTTAAATGAATCGATGCACATTAACTAGATAAACCTTAAGGTTTAACTTACCAAAGCAGCCAAACGTAGGTTGAACTGCCTTAATACAAACTTTTACATGTCTACATTTATGAACAATTATAGTGTTAAAATGCAGAAAATCACAACAAACACAACAGTTAAAAACATAGTAACAGCCAGACTTGAAAGTCTTGCAAAACTGACTGAACAAATTAAAAAGTAATCATGTCATCTCAATGTTAAAATCCAGGCTTACTCCATAATAAAATATTGCACATGGTATTTTCTCAGCAGTCTCGTTTGAATTTCCTCAAATGCGTTCCTCTTCCTTCATCTTTTGGTTCAGTTTGTCCAGCACAATGTTCAGATCCAAGGTCTTATTCAGCTTCAGGTACATATCCTTCCTGATCTGATGTACTGTCAGCCAAGCAGGTGTTAACTCAGCCAACAGGCGAAGATGTTTCTCCATTTCATCTAAATCAGAAGAATGAGATTTTGAAAACTATAAATGAATGTTTCTTCATGAGAACACATTTAGAGATGCTACATTACATAAATTGCTCACCAAAGGATCCAGCAATTTGCTTCAAGCATCTTTTCACAAGACATTAATTGATTACTTGTTAATTGTGATGTTTTTAAATAAGTAGTTTGAAGTCATTCTGACGGCACCCATTCACTGCAGATGATCGATTAGTGAGCAAGTGACGTATTGCTAAAATTCATATGAAGAAAACATTTTTATTTTGACAAACGGTTCCTTTAATGCGAGGAGGGCTGTGTGTGGTGTGAAGTTGCTTTCAAATAAAGTCTTCAGGTACTCCTAAAAGTAGAGATGTTCCGATACCTAGGCTCAGGGTATCAGCTGATACCGAGTACTGATCCGATACCTTGGTGTGTATCTGGTTATACAGCTTTATGTACTACTAGCCCTGTATGAATTGATACAATTATTTTATGGTGTGCTTCACCATGGAGAGAGATATATATAGATATATATATATATATATATATAAAAACACAGAGAGAGAGTCCGGAGTGAAACCAAAAAAAATAGATAATATTTGGAAAATGGCACAGCTTTTTAAATATCTAGAAGTTCACTAACATCAGTCAGTCAAGCATTATAAATATATTATGATAATCAAGTATTATTTAATGATAGAACTTTTGTAATTAGAATTAAAACTTGAATGAATGCACATTAGTCATTTTAACTGAACTTAGGACTGGTGGTGGTGCTTTTATGGCCATTCAGGTTCTGTAAAAAATGGGGGGGGTCTATAAATAATACTGATAAGATAATCATACTATGAATTCTACTAAGAAAAATATAAAGTGCACTAAGGATTAACGAGCTGCTGGATTCATGAGTATTAATAACGTCTGCATTCGCTCGAACTGATTCACTGAAATCAGAACAGGGACAATAATAGGCGAGCGCCAGCCAATGAGATCGCCGTTTGCATTAGCTCCGCCTACTCCCGGAGAACCTGGCGGTTATTAAAAGCTGAAGAATTCCAAACGAACTCCATTATTTTGACCGGAAAATACAACCAATACAGTATACATACCATACAGAACTGATGCGCTATATGGACAACTCTCTCTCTCTCTCTCTCTGCGTGTCAGACACAACACTGGCAACACAGCACAACTTCCCGTGTTTGCATTCTGAGCAGCGAAGAAAAGTTGATTTCCGATTTGCAGCATTAAGCAAAGCTAGCGGGCATAACTATAGGTCTCGTGTAAGAACATGGTATCCGATCGGAACGTGGGTTCAAGTACTCGCCGATACCGATGCCAGAATTGTATTACCGATACTAGTATCAGAACAAACCTACTTAAAAGGCAGTTTTGGAACAGCAATAGTGTCAGGAAAATCTGGGGTGGGAAAACCAACAGAAACATCTGTACTAACCAGAACTGAGAGCAGATCTGTAGCTAGCAATCATGCGTTTGCAGGCAAGCTCCATGATGAGGGCTGGCTTTTTCTCTGCCACAAATACATTTCGCAAAATCCTGGCCAACTCTGGCAGCCGTGACATCATCGACAGGCGCTCTTCCTGCTGTGGGTTCCGTGTCATAACAGAGTGCAGTTTCTGAGCCTCTTTAGCACGAATCTGGAGAGAAAATATTGGTTAGATTCTTGTAAACGCACAAAAGAAAAGAAAAGGAAACCGTTTTGACTCACCCTCTCCAGCAGTGATTGAGAAACTCCTTTAAGGGCACTGGTTGTTTCTGTTGGTGTGGTAACAGATTTAGCGGAGGTCTCTGGCTCCTTTGCACATGCAGTTTCTGCGGTTTTCAAGGCCATGTTAGCCAAGGCTTTCTCCATCTAGAAAGATGACAACCCACAACATTTGTTTTTTTTTAAAGGTAAACTATGCAATGCATGTTTTCACAGTTTTTGTTAAATAAAATGCCATTTATACAGACTTGAATACATGACTTTAAAGGGGTCATATGATGCGATTTCAAGTTTTCCTTTCTCTTTGGAGTGTTAAAAGCTGTTTGTACATAGATAAGATCCCAAACATATACGTAAAGAAAGAGGGCGGAACTATTATTCCTGCTGTAGTGTTGTTGCTGCCGCCAGCGCCATGTCCTGGAGATACCGTGTTTCATTTGTGAAAGTAACAGTACTTTGTTTGGGCTTCAAAAAAAGAGGACATAAATCAATAGTTAAGTTGTATTTACAACACTATTGCAGATTAATGCAAACATTAGAATGTGAACCTGGAAGAATAGCCTACAATACTGGCTTGCACAAAGGTTGTTTCTATAAAGTGGGGCAATTCCAACTTTGCAAGGACAGTCTGACACTTCTGACTCAGTGTTTCTACTACTGACGATTCAAACTGGAAATCGGCACGTTTCAGAAAGGCGGGGCATAGAGGAGCAACAATGTACAGTATGTGGAAAATTATTATTTTTGAACATTGCATTACACCAAATAATGTTCTTTTTAGCAACGTCATATGACCCCTTTAAATATGTTTTGTGGCATAAATGCCTAAAACTACAAATTGGTATATAATAAAACTAAATATTGTGGATTGATTGATTTCATTTTTATAACTTAAATTGTGGATCTCAAAGAGAAAAAAAAAAGCATGCTGAAAGATGTTAAAACTAGATTTTTCATTTTCGACATGCTTGTTACCGACCCCTACTCGAAAGGGAACCAGTAATGCCCTAAAGAGCACAAAGACAATGTTTAAAAGCTCACCTTTGGTGTCATGAGAGCACGAGCTTTGTCCAACACTTCCTGTGCTGAGGTCAGTTTCTCAGTTTGGGGAGATTGAGGCAAATCACTTGGCTTGATGTTGGGAACCTCATCCACATTGAATCTCGGATGCCAGCGGGTCAGTTTGTCATCAGGAACGACAATGGGAGGGTTTAGGGAAGCCAGGAACACCTGCACCCAACGCAAGACAAGATATGATTAGAATACATAAAACTTTTAAGTTTACAAAATGCAAGCAAATCTATTTTAGGAGCCACATCCTAAACTTACCTTGTGGTGTCTCTTCACGATTTCAACCATATTCTGGCGAAATATGTACCTTCTTTCCAAAATATGGGAGGCCGATAACACTGGACGAGTACCGTTAAATTCTGGAGACAGAAGCATATTTTATGAACTTAATGATTAAATGAAACTTGGGGCGAATGCAGAGTCTAATGCAATAAAGTCACGTATTACGCAATTTCACAAGTCCTCACCTTCTTGAATGACCGGCTCCACTGTAAGCTGATAGCTGGACCTTTTTGCAGTAGCACTGAAAGAGGGAATGTTTTTCTCCTGACGAAAAATATAGGCAGAAGGGTATACAGCCTTTATCTGCCCCAGATGGCTCTCTTCAAAACGCCTGTGCAGAAAGCAAAATATGGTTAATTTTGATAAGGCCGTCCACACTGTTAACCAGCAGCCTGACTGGCACAAACATTTTAGCATAATGGTTTCATTCAGCCTCTTACTTGTGCATCATATCTTGGACCCCTTGCTTGATTTTGGCAAAAGTGACCGTCTCAGAGCGATTGAACAACATCCCGACTATGGTGTCCGTGCTGCGGAACATCTCAGAGAGAACTTTGTATTGGTAGGGCAGGGTAAGACCAGGTGGCACATCCTGAGCTAAAGTGTGGTAACGCTGATAAGCTGGGAGCTTCTCTCTGAAACAAAAAGAGATGAAAATTGAGAAGTTACACTATAGAAAGACTAACAAAACAAAGCATGTCCATGGTATCCATGGAGTTTTTTGTTGTTTTTTAAATCAAACGTAGGACTTTAAGGCCCTGTCCACACGAACGTGGGTATTTTCTATGCGATTTGGCTGTTCGTCCACACGCAGGTCACTGAAACTAAAAAAAATTGAAAACTCCAGCCAGGGTGAAGATTTTCACAAACTCTGGTTGCTGTGTAGAGATTTTGTCTTGTGATGTCGGAGCTTGTGCGGTTATCTCCGCCAGCGCCAACTGGAAACTTTTTCAGGCTTCTGATTGGCCAACATGGCTTTACGGTTTAGATTATATCATTCTCTTGACAGTGTTTCGTAGCATGCTTTTGTGTTTACATGGACAGATTTTTTTTTAAACAGAATAAAAAAACTGTTTATAAAAATACCTGTGTACGTGTGGACATGGCCTAAAACCTGCACCAAATGTCCATACAGAACGATTCCACATGAGGGTAACTGCATGTTTAAAATACTCAAGACGTGTTTTATTCAATATGTACATATTTATCAACATTGATTTGTATACCAGTGTAGCAATAAAAAAATTAGAAGCTGATCAACATTATCATGTCAGCAAAATCTAATGTATTTAAGAAAAGGCAATGAACAGATTATAGTGCCAATACCTGTAAAGTCTACTAAAAGGGAGGCCCAGGAAGAAGCAGTGAATTAAATGCAAGAATCCCTTTTTTGTATTACCAATGTAATCAATTTGACTAACTTCACATGTTCCAATTATAAACAGGCACAAAATACACAAGCACTCTTAAGGTCTCTGCACTCAGAGTCTGAATTTTTTGCATATTGAAAAATAAATACGACCTCACGTTGTGACAGTCACGTTTACACACTGCCTCCAAAACTTTCGTCCGTCACAATTAATTTGGATCAGGTTTGATTTTCTTCGTTTTTCGCATTCATTTTAATAGGAAAGGATGAAGAATATGAAAAAACTGAAAAACGCATGCGAAAATGTCAGACTCCGTGTGCAATGGCCTTTATTTTGTAATGTCTATGCGTCATGCGTTTCACTTCTCATATCATCCCCACCCCGCCTCCACACACACACACACACACACAAATTGCACCCTGATTATAATGAGAAATACAAATTCAGTCATTAAAAACATTAGGCAGCTTTTAGCATTATGCTGGAGTTGGTTCACTTTCCGGCAATGAAACCAAATAAATAAATACATTAATTAGCACAATAATATTGTGTATCACGATCTCACAGACTGACAATATGAGAATTGAGCATCCACCCCCCCCGAAAGCACATGTCGACCACAGAAGTCCAATGCAAGTCACTTTTGGTAAAATAAAATATTGACACATTGGCCAGTGAACCTCACCTTTCCTCTGCTTCAGGCTCAGCCTGTGCCTCAGTAACTTTAGCATCCTCTGCAACTCTCTCAGCCTTTCTTTGCTGAACTTTGGCTGAGATCTCCCGGCCATCGAGCCTGGCTTTCAGCTCCGCTAAGCGCCGACACGGGGCAGGTGAAGGAGTCACTGTTTCAGACTGCCCTTTCAGTTTTTGCAGCTTGGACTTCAATGCCGCCACATCCTCTTTTGTAAACGTTTTCTGAAAGAACAAAAGAAACTTGATTAATGTCAAGCTCACAAACACCAGGAGGTTCATGCACAGGTGTGACGAACCCCATGCATTACCTTGCTCCTGGTTGTCCGCTTGGGCTTATCGTCTCCATTCGTTTTGTTTACAGGAGAGCTATTAGCATTATGATCAACAGTATTTTTAGACTCTTTGCTGGCAGTTTGTTGAGGTGCCTGAGGGGTGCTGTTGGCCAAAGGCTCAACGCTCTGCATTAAAATAAAACAGAAAGGTTAGCAGTCATGAAACAAAACCAAGCATACAATTCATTTACAAGACAGTGGCCAGTTACGTAAAATGCTTAGACCATTCACAAGTTAAGCATCTGCAAAAAAAAAAAAAAAGGTGTTCAATTTAAGTAGGGTACAACGGGGGTTAAAGGCGTCCCGGGGTTAAAGGCCCCTATATTATTTTTATCTTTACCACTAGATGGCACAAAAACATGGCACTTTCCAAAACACTAGCTTTTCAAGAAACGTGTATTTATCTGATCTTTGGCACGATCACGCTCGGCAGCGCAAAGTTGATTCTGTGCTTTCTTGAGCTAATATTTTTTTAAATGTTGTAAAATTAAATAGCAAATAAGAATAGCTCAAATGGATGCATATATTTTGAGACAAATGTCTTTATGATTTTCAGTTTTGTTTAACAATTTAATTAACCAAATACTATGTAAAAATACGGTATTTGGGGTAAAAAGCGCCTCTGCTGTTGGGGCTAAAGGTGCACAGTAATTAACAGATCGCTGACTTTTCCATTTGTGGACATCATATGATTAGATTCAGATGGTAAATATCATTATGTGGGATGTCAATATTAGAGTTAATCACCATATTTAGAATGAAACAATCATATTTAAAAACATGATATTAATCGTATCATATAACACATATCTTATTAACATTAATGACAGTATTTACTGAACAAAAATATAATTTTTCAAAATAAGCAGAAAATACTACAAACTTTGCTAAAGTGATTGTTTTGAACAAGTATTAACTTGGACATTATTCTAGCTGAAGTATTTGTATCAATACTGTACCGCTTACCTCATGCTGGTGGACCCTTTACCCCGAGTGTGGTAAAATGCCCCCTTGTCACCTCATACATTTATAAGATTTTTAACAAAATAAACTACTTGATTTATTTTCACACAAAATCTGTTGCTCCATTAATGTTCAATACAACGACATATATTTTTTAGGCGCAGTGAATAGCACACTTTTTCTAAAGGTGGGCCTTTAGCCCGTTGTACCCCTACATTTGTCTGAATAGTAAGAATGATTACCACTTGGTTATCTGCTAGTTAGTCAAACTACAGTAGTCAACATTTGAAGTGGATCAAAACCTTTCATCAAAGTTGTCTTGCAACCAAAACAATAGCCATTCTTGTCTTAGGACAACTTTGATTAACTGTTTTGATGAACTTCAAATGTTGACTACCGGTAATATCATTCTTAAGACACAATCTTATCATGGTGACTGTTTATACAACTGGCCCCAGTATACACAAATAGTTATCCTACTTCACAAACACATTCAACACTTTTAAAACACGAACGACGACGAAATAAAAGAGAACTGAATCTGAATCTTTAAACAATACATTTTAATGTAATATTCTACTGAATGATCTGACGGGCGGAAAGAGAATAGATGTAAGAAAAATATGGCTGGAACCAAGAAAATTGAGTTAGAAATAACGTTACTACCATTCCTTTTGAGGGATTGGACAGGGGGTGAGAAATATGGAATAATCCAGACGGAGAATGAGATATTAAGTACTAAAGCATTTTTCTAATGCCATGGTGACAATAGTATTAGATTAGGGTCTTTAAAAATTAAATACGTAACGTTACATATTTTGTGGATATCTATGGATGTCTCTGCGTTTTAAGACAGGTCGTGAAATACTATTGTTAAACGCAAAAAAGCGTCCCGTGTTAAGTCACCATCTTGCTATAGGTAAAGTTAACGTTACCTGTTCTTCGTGTTCATGTCTGAGAAGGTCGAGCTTCTTCCTCGCAGTCTTGTGAAGCGTGCGCTCCTCCGGTGAAGCTCTGCAGGTCTGCCTCGCGTTGACTCTCATACGCTTCTTGGCGCTGCTGTGCAGCTCGGTTGTGGACGGGAACAGCACCGAACACACATCAAACTCCGCCGTCCGTTTAGGAGTTCTGGGGCTCGCCGTTAAGCCCTCGGTACTCACATCTCGCAAGTCAGTCGCGGTAACGTTATCTGTTTGCGCCGATAAAGCCTCATCGATGACTTTGAGGAACTCCTGTTGAACGTGTTTTTGAGGGTCTGGCGTGCTGGGATCACGCGTCGTTTTACGTGAAGAGCATGTACTTTTAGATCTGGACGGTGTCTTTGGTTTAGCGATCACCGCTGATTCCACAGCGTCTCCTGAAACCTTTTGTCCCTTGGACCGTAAAGACCGAGTGACGCCACCCTTTTTACTCTGTGCAAAATAATCGGTAACCCGAGCTTGAGCCATTCTTCGATTTGAACAAGGTCCCAGCACTTCTCGATAGCGTGCAGTAATTGTTGTTATACCACCGGAACTTCCTCTGGGTCTTCCTTTAGACTAACTTTCGCGCGAAACGGACCACGTGACTTATGTAGGCAAGATAAATCAATCATCTTAGAGGTCAAAGCACCGCAACCCATTCAACATAAAGTGTGACTGACAGTTGTATCTGTTGTTTAGGCTACAGCTGCTATCAAAGCAAATAAATTGCTTCTTTATGCAGTGCTTGTTAAAACATTAAAATTACTCTAACATTAAAAAATACAAACACATTCAAAACCTTAAATTATAAATGCACATATTCAGCTGTAATAGACTCGTTGTTTACTTTCAGCTGGAAATCTTTATCCACTCAACTTCAGAAGAGTGGATTAAATGTGGTGCTTTAACCCTGTAAAGCCTGACATGAAGAAAAAAAGTGTTACAAAATGATTTACCCTTTAGACAATATATATTTTGTTAAGTATTTTATATTTTATTAATTTTGGTGCTGTTGCTGAGATTTATATGACCAAAAAATAAGATGATATTTTGATAGCTTGTAATGTAAATCAATGAGATCTTGATAATAGTACAGCAGACTTCTTACATAAAATAAATATCAGTTATCACACATCTAATATGTCTTAGTAAGATGATATTTAAAAAGCTATTTAATATAACAAAGAAATAGGCTAAAATAAATTAAGAAAATAGTTTAGGCCATGTACCAGCACAGTAATGTATACGGTTTAGAAGTTGATCAGCACTAGTTACTGACACTATAATAATAAGTTTAAGTTAAGTAAGAAGTAATACGTTTAAGTAAAGGCAGATTATAGTGCTATATCTCCCAGTCAAGCCTATAGTAATGTAAAATGGTAATTTGTTGAGAGTATGATAGAAATGCCAAAAAGCCTATACCAAAGAAAATATATCCTATTGTTTATAAAAAAATAAAACAATAAATCTCAAATAAAATAAAAAATAATAAGTAGTATACTGTCATATTATACAAAACAAAACTGCGCATAATTATTGAAAGGTTAGAACATTATTTAAAGTACACTCTTTTTAGATATCAACATATTCGAGACATGCATTGCATTCACTGTGAGATGTTATTACAAGATTAGAATTGAATAGATTTGATCAACTCAGATAAACTGTTCCGTGGAATCAAAACCTGGCGTCGCTGCAACGCGCTCTGCTGGTAATGATTATTTAGTTATAAGTCATTAAGGCAGTGAAGGATTAGCTTAGAAAAACATAGAAACCAAACGAAAACCATATTCCTTTTGATATTTTGCCTATGATACGTTACCTGAAGTCACCACTAGATAGAGCCAACATAAAAGAGATACAAACGATGTATATCAGCAATGTCACCCAACACGGGTAAGCTATACGAAATTGTCATTTTAATAATTAGTTTGGTATCTGAAAGGAATGTGGTGCGATTGGAGAACATCAGCTAATACCATCAGTCTCGCTGCACTGAACTGACACACAGAATAAAAGTGTAAAAGAAGTAACCCCATGATTTAAGACACGTGCACGTTACACTACTGCTGCACATGCTCACAGACGTAAACAGCACATTGTATCGTTTTATTCACACAATATGCACATTTGGTGTTGTTTCTATGATGCTTTTCAGACGTAAAAACCCAAGTTATAGCATACAAATACAGTTCCTTAAAAATAATATCATTAGCCATTTCTGTCTTGTCTAGCATTATCAAATTAATTTAATAAAGACGGACCTGCTAAATATGAGCTGAAAAGTCTGAAATAACACAAAAGGTCTGTATAACTGGTTTCCCTAAACTTTGGCATGTGAAAGGCCATAATTCTGTGGGTGACACATTGTTCAGCTGCTCAGGCGGCGCACAGCACGAGTCGTGTTTCTCAGTTGAAACTGACGTTACTCGTTTGGCACAAGTTATTATCTATCGTCAGAGTGGGAGTTACTTTCAACTAACTGTTGGGACGCAGCGCGGACTACACACACAAACAGAACAAACTCTCTTTATGAGTTTTGTGACATTGTATAACAGTTTCTGGATATATTCTGGTGAAGTCGGAGCGAGTATATTAGTGCCAGAACGGAAGAAAGGCTGAAGAAAGTTTAACAAACGCCGAGACGGTGAATCACATTTTCCATGAAGATGTACAATGAATAATCGACTTTCATAAAGCCGCTTTTTGAGTTTTGTATCGTAACAATCAAACGCGACGTCTTAAGAGCTTATTCGTTCATTATATTTAAGAACGCTTTACTAGATAATAGTGATTTTTAAAAATAGTTTAATCGATGGTCTGCCGTTTTTGTCCTTAAGTCGATTAGAAGCGAAATTTTCACGTGTATATACATTTGCTAAAAAAACGAGATACTATATTTTCGCCATGTAGCTTTTTTCCTCGATTCTGAGATGGCTGTGTTGTGGATTTGAGTCGTGGGAGGAATGTGAGTGGAAGAGTTGCTCATGGAGCTTCAGGTGGTGTGCGGATTGCTCTACTGCTGCCTGCTGCCCATCTGTTTACTGGCAGGTAAGACCTCACCCCTATACACAATACAGACCAACAAGTAGCCTATTGTTTCAAATTAAACTCCTTTTAACCTTTTCTTTCCTCGTTTTCCGTTTTTTTGAGTTACCTTGCCTTAGCAATTTAGTTAAAGATAAAACAAAGTAGATGTTTGTTTTAAAACTCTAATGCTAAGTTCTTTAAAAAGCGTTTTGATGTTTCTTTGTGTCCATTTTGGTTGCATACATTTTAAAACGTTTAAACCGTTTTATACAAACAAGCAACTCGATTCACTGACTCCGAAAATATCAGGTGGTGTAAGCATGAAACGTTTTAACCATTCCATGCACATTTAATAATTCTAATTCTAAATCTAATAAGATAAAACATAAGTTCTAAATAAAAAAAAGTTTGGGGATTATTTGTGGTTATACAAATTAAAAATGTTTTAAATTGGTTGGTGACATGTCAGCTACCTATTTTACCATCCAATCACATGATAGTGTCGCTCTTGCACATCAGCTTCATAGCCTGAATGTGTCCCACTGACTGCAGTGGGTGATCTCACCTCATTCAGGTGTTTGTTTAGCAGACACGCCCGAACCGCTTACTTCCTCTGGGCCTAAACTTAATTTAAGGATGCATCAATGCATTCCTGCGGCCTGGATTGCGACTCACATCTGTTTTCTTTCTCAGACCTGTTTTACTGTCTTCTCTGACAGTTCTTTTTCTGCATAATTTGCTTGCATTCTACCGAGCACAAATGCGTTCATGCTTGTGGTGTTTAAGACTCACCTCCCATGAAGAGTCTAATTATGGGCTCTTCACACTTGAAATTGTTAACCCAAGGTCATTGTTCTTACTGGGTTGCTAATTGATCCTGTAATTTCACACTGCACATGTGCAATCCCTGGGTTAACATTCTTATTTTCAGATTTACAATGTTAATAATATTAAATGGAGAAGTCTGGCATGTAACCTGATTTACATTTTATGGTGGGGCCAGTAGACACTATGGACCCTAAAAGGGTTTTCATGCCACCCTGTCTGAATTAGCTTATATGAATCTCATTTAGCATCTGAGTGGGGCTGTCCTGTACCAGACACTCTGAATATCTGAATAGATTTTAAAACAGACATCATATGATTTGTAAATAGTTAGGAAATGCAGAAACATGTGTTGATTTGCTAGGAGATGCACGTGTCATGACAAATAACAACAAGCGTTTTAAAGTCAACTCAAAATATGAAATGTTTTTGAAATCCTTTGACAAGATGCAATTATATTTTGATACTAAAGTATCTGAGTCTGTGCCTTTCATACAATATGCAAGTTTCTGTTCAACTCTGACCGTTCATAAAATTTCAGAAACAAATGTCAGCTCATCTAGACTGCAATTTGGGGCAAATATCTGGGCAAAAGTCATGAAGTTTATTCCAGCCTTTAGGAAAACGCTGCCCTGATCTATTCCCAATTGAAAAACCAAACCCCATTCTACGCTTGGAAAAGCACCTTAAAGAAAAAAAAAATGGGTTGTGAATGTCTTTTTATGACTATTTTCTTACTGTTTCCCTCGTATGCTAAAACTAAATGACATATGCAATGATATTTAATTAGGCAAGCATCATTTACTTCAGAATGGGATGTCTTGCTAAACAGTTCGCTAAACAACTCTTAACACACTGTTTATGTTTAGTAACCTATTTAGTTGTTAGTACTGCAGTTAAATCTGTGCTAAAAGAATGAAACCTTGACCTTAACATTAGCATAGTGTGAAAAGCCTCTGTTTGCCGTCAGGCCAGACAGGTTTCTATATTTAACATTTCTCCCCTCACTGTAAAAAAACAACAACTAAAAAACAAAACGCAGGAGAAAGTTATAGGCTGAAATCCTGCCATGTTTCATAAACAGCACATATACAACTATCCCAGGCAGGTAAAGATTAGCCAGAGGCACAGTCTGTTAACAGGATATTGTTTGAACATGTGGTTTCTCGTGTCATGTGGCACACAGGAAGAATCGCAACATGCAGTGAATGTCTCGGGTTCTCCTCAGAATCACGCATGCGGTCAACCAGATTTGTTGAGCTCTCCACGTGATCTTCAGTGGCACCCGTTTAACTTTTCGCACCTGCATGTAAACAATCATCTTTTATTTGAACCCTGATAGGAAGTAGCTAGAATGGATTTTGGTTTATTTCTGTCTTCAAAATGGATCTGTTGCACATTCTTTTACTTTAAAGTAGGGCAACCACAGAACCTGGGTGTGTTAGCAGCACCACGCTAACCAGTGTGCTGTCACAATACAAAGCCTCAGAGTGCCCCTAAGGAAACTGCCATGCCTGAAGTTGGCCTGAGACTGGAAAGTTTGCATCACTGAAAGAATTGAAGAGTCCTGAGATGGCTCAGGCCTTCCAGCATTCCTCTCACTTTGGACCTTTTGTACCCGCTCATGGGATCTGGGCTGTTTTACTGCCAGACCTGAAAGTGAGAAAGACAACAACACAGAAATTCAAATCCTTATTCAGGGTTTCAGTCCAGGGTACGTTTGGCCTGGGGAAAATAGTCAATATAGTAAATACTTCATATTTAAAGTACTTTCATACATGTCAGGAGAAACTTGCATACAGGAGAAACTTATTAAAAAGTAATGAATTGCTCTACACCAAGAGTTCTTCGTACGTCACTAACTCAGTTAGCTGGATTTGATGGTTGACGATTTCGCTTGATCTTGGATCATTTGGTTCTTCAAAGCTCATCCCGGAGTTGCTGTCATAGCAACAGGTCCATAAACTTAAACCTGCTCCGGAGCAGACTTATTTCATGTAAACAGGATTAGATCAAATCTTTTTAAGCAGCATTGATACTTAAAATCTGTCACAGCCACCGCTGCTTTATTATAAGAGTACCCTGCTGGTCCAGAGACAATAATTTAAAATAATAATAATTTTAAAATGGCAATGTTGTGTAGTCTATAATACTATAGACATAGCCAGTTTTACTCATTGAAAGATTTATTAATGATTAAATAATTATAATTGTTATTAAAATACAATTATTCTTTATTATTGTATTGTAGTCTTACACACATGCTATACAGTTAATCTGAGCCGTGCATTAATTTGAGTGATGACCGATATTATGGGATGTGGCTTGATGAAGAGCAGGAGATGTAGATTATCTTTAAGAAACTGCAATTAATGCTGTCACATAACAAATCTGTTTCAAAGATAAAATTTAATTAATTGCTAATTACAACACTGAAATAAAAATGTAAAGCCTGTACAAATACTATAAATCATAAATATAAATAATTGGGAATCATGTAAAAAATTACAAATAAATTAAAAACAGAGCACATTTCATTTATATCTATATACATTTATGTAGTTTTGTTCGCTTCGCTGTTTCCTTATAACGGTCCAGAAATGTGTCAAGTTTTTCGTCAGGTGTATTTTCTTAATGATATGATGTCATTATGGTGCTGTCTTGCCACCAGCCAATCGCTGCGTTGCTGATCGTGGTCTCGAGTATCGATACATCTGCCCTTTTCAGGGAACAGTAGAACGGCCAGTAATCTTAGACAACTTAATCCAGATATTTTAATCTAATACGCAAATTTGTTTGAAGAACAAAATTAGCCAGAGACCAGTTATCACGATTAGAAGATCTGGCATCTCTCAAATCATCTCGGATGTATTAAGCGAGGTACGAATAATGGACCCCAGGGGTCTCCAACCCTGCTCCTGGATAGCTACAATCCTGCAGATTTCAGCTCCAACCCAATCAAACACACCTGAACCAGCTAATCAAGGTGTTCAGGGCTACAGACAGGTGTGTTGCAGCAGGGTTGGAGCTGAAGTCTGCAGGACGGTGGCTCTCCAGGTGCAGGGTTGGAGATCCTTGCTCTACACTAACCATTAACTAGACGTGAGGAACAACTAGTAATGTCAGTGGTTTAAAAGTCTGCTAATTGTGCTGAATTCTAATTTAATATTTAATTCACTTTTCAATTACCCTTTCCATACTTTCATTATAACAGTGGCTCAGTGTGAAAATAATATTATCTGTTAGTCATGGCAACATGTTTTTCTATTACTTTAACAAATCATAATAATTTAAACAATTTCAGTTTCATTTTATTTAAGTTACACAATGTTAAACTAGGCAAGGGTTTATAAAAAGGAGTTGATATTACTTATATAGCACCTTTGACTGTACTGAATTAAATGTAAAGGCATCAACTGAACTTAGGTTTTTTGGTTGAATTAGGATATTTTTAGTTTCATTATTGGCTTACAAAAATATTTGACACTGCATATATCCTTCAGATAAATAAAGCATGTTTTTATTGTGCATAAATATGATGCCTTTATTCACTGTGCATAGAAAGCAGTCATGGACAACCACACTGCTTTACATTTTACACCCCCAAATCTGCAGAGCCCATTTGCATTTTGGGCAGTATTGAGTGGGTTCCTTCGTTCTGCTTTACGTCTACTTTCATGCCTTGAAGGACTCTGGGAAGTTCCTACTTGGGAAAAATGATAAATCCAAAAATGAATGATTTTGGATAAAATCCAAATCATGTTGTGATATGAAGTTATTTTGGACTGAATAAGATGAACGTATTTAATTTCTCTCTTTTCACTTCTTGACAAACACAGGAAGCTTTTAGTGCTTCTGCAACAAATGAATGGAAAAAGAAGCACATTAGATGTAATTGATACTTTGCGTGTTTTACGGAATACCCACTCAAGGAAAAGTACTCTTGTTGTGCAAGACTGATGCCTCATAAATCATCTAAATGAGTAATATTTTCGGGCAAGCTTAATCACTCTTCTTCATTAACAGTGCGCAAAATGCAGTAAGTTGTACAGTGCAATTATAAGTGTACATTGTGGCTTACAATTGTAAATGTTATACCCTGTAGAGTTTTAGTAGAGTTAACCAGAAGTAACCAGTCCATAAATAAACTTCACTTGTAGAAAGTGTGCTGCTGTTTTCTTATTTTCTGTGAAATGATTAATGAGAAGGCTAATTCAGCACACTTTGCCCAGAAACATTCTCGAGGCATAGCCACATCAACCATTTAAGAGCTATTCATCGCTCTCAGTGTATCAACTTTCTACCTTACAGAGCTCTGCAGATTTGTGGTTCATCTTCTTTAACAATTCATAGGAATATTCATATAGCTTCAGGAAAGGCATTAAATAGTTCTCTGGTCTCCAAGAAAAGTGCTATTTGTGATCAGACATGAGGAAATGCTCGTACATGATCTAGCTAGGGAAATACTTAGAAGTGATGGTACAGTGTGATTTGAGATATTCTTGTCAGAACATGTATTGTGTTTGTGTTTTACATGTACAGTTCCATAGAAGAACAGTGTCTGATGTACTATTTGGAGTATGATTTAGCATTCATGGGAAAATCTCATGAAACATGTCAACCAAGTCTTAGTTAGTTAGTTACTTAGTTAAATGAATAAATTACAAATACTTTATTTATTTATTGTTTGTTTGTATTATGATTAATCATACAATGAACCATATTATTTAGAACATTAAGTTCTTATTACCATTAAAAAAAATTCAAGACACATTAAGGTGAAAAATTGTTATAGATCAACAGTTTTGAATTAAACGTTTTACATTGTATAATTATTTTAATGATAATAAATTATTATATTATCTTTCATTATATAATACGTTATTGTAATTGTAAACTTCAGTTTTGTATTGAAATATGATTTTGACATGTCTTTGTTAGATTGAGTCAGGGTGCACAGATCATCTGTAAAAAGAGGCAGCTGCATTACAAGTTATTGAGTTTGGAGATATTATTATGCCATTAATGTCTTATTGCAGATGCAATCAGCTGCTGATTAATGAGTTAGTAGGTTTAAATGATGCAGAAGTGTTTATCAAGAGATCAAACAGTGATTCAATCATTATTGACTAGTTCTTGGTCGCTTCTGAAGTTTCCACCAGGCAGTGATTAAGTATGTGTTTATTGCTGCTAATTAGTGGAGATAAATAGCAGGAGATAAATATGCTAATGATTTGCCTTGTTTTTGTTGATTAGTGTGACATGGAATGTTCTGACCACAATAATATGTTCAGGGAAGTGCCAGATTTAATTAACCACTTTTGTATTTTGCATTCTTAATTTCATAATTAAAATGATGAAAGCCCTTAAAGGTGGGATGGAAAGCTGTACTTTGGCATAAGCAATAGCTGTAACAACCCGATGAGAGGAAAAGTGACCATTTTCCATCAAAACAGGATGCACGTCATGCTGATGGAGGGCTTCCACCAACAATTGAAAGGTCAATCTGTTTTACGGCCCATTGTTACAAGGGAATGAGTGTGTGTGTGTGTGTGTGTGTGTGTGTGTGTGCAGTCATTTCTGCATGAGACACTAATCAATGCAGTCTGACTCTGTACATTTTACATTTTATGCATTTAGCAGACGCTTTTATCCAAAGCAACTTAATTCAGGCTATACATTTTTTATATTTGTGTTCCCTGGGAATTGAACCCCACAAACTTTTGGGCTGCTAACGCAATGCTCTACCACTGAGCCACAGGAACATGTAGACCTCCCGAACAGAATACACATGATTGTTTGTGTTTTCTATACCTGTGTACAGGACGTCCCACACAGTAATACAAGTAATACTGGAGCACAGTTACAACTGTTAAACCTTTTTGCAGTAATGTATGAACAGTTGTATGCTGAACAGTTAAGTTATATAAAAGCTAAAGTATACTTTGGCTGTCCATGCACTGCCCACATGATGTAATTTTCATCATTAGGAGGAGTGTCTGCTTTTTGCACACTGGTTGCATGCAACCCCAATTTTTCTGTACATGCTAACTTGTATACAATTTTTCTAATTTATAAGCACTTAAATAATACATTGATAATTGCATTGATGGCTCAATCAGGCCGAAAAGCTTTGGTGTAAACACCTCAATCGATTCAGTTGAGCTTGATCAAAATTCAATTTCAATCAGGGACCTTGTGCAAAGTGAAAAGTGTAAAGTACAACACTTGCATGAGCATGCACTGCGCCATGTGCTAAAGTTTTGTTTAGTGTACATGTGTAATGCACATGTAAATCAGTTTGCAAAGATTAAGGTTCATATAAACAGATCTTTCAGAAGCTGAAATTGGATTTGATTCATTAGAATTTATGTAAATTAGTTCCAAGTAAACATACTTACTGTCATTTATCCTATATCTTAAAGAGAACTCTTTCATACTGATCGAATATGGGGAAATCTTGAGGGAAAGATTTTTGCAATTCATTTTCCTTGGCTGTAGTACAAACATATGGAACACATATTAAACCTAATCACCCCTAACAATTGCAGCCATACCTATGTTACTTTACAACAATCCCAATCTTCTTTAGCTACAAACATTGTGGCTATGCAATTGCATAATCATTTTTTTTGTGAATGTCTTTTGTGCTGAGCAGTCCCAGCGCCAGGACACTCGCTTTTGGGGGGATCGGGGGATGGCTTGTATGATTCTCGAGGGGGTGCGGGGTAGTCTATATAAAACACACCGTCAGATTTTAATTGGATTATTATTATTGGATTTTAATGGATTATTATTGCAGCTTTCCTTACACGCCACATTTAACAAACATTTAACAGTGTGTACTATTTAACAAAAGTCTTTTTTGCTAGTAATTCATTTAAATGTCTAAAGCCAAATCGTATGTGGTTGAAAACACTGAATCATGGTGATATAAGGTTAAAAAGCACTGAGCGCATTTATTTCTGGATCAGTGCCAGACAAAGCACGAAAGCACGTTTGAATTTGTGACTGTTCTAAATACACAGGTGATCCTCGGCTTCAAATGGTTAAAATTAGGGATGTTCATTTCGGTTATTTTTCCTAACCAACAGCCAACAGTCAGTCAAACATATGGACAAAAAGACCACTGCTCAGTTTAAATGTGTAGTACAATCTGTGCCGTTAAGCATAATCACCGTACCCGTGATGTTATACAAAACATATTGGATATTGGAACGCCAGTGAAGTAGCTTCATAAATAATATTTTGGCATTCAAATACATTTTGTCAAATGAGAAACTCAACTTTGGTTTCAGTTTTGTTTTATCCTAAATTAATTAGTTTTGGCTTTTCGTTTATAGGCTAGCTTCTTATATTTGTAATTCTTGTTCTTTTCTAAATACTGTTAAAGTATTTGTTGTGGAGTGAGGGGAACTAAAATAGCCTAGCTGTTTACAGTGTTTATTATAATGTTTGTAAACATTTGCATCGGCCTATTTCTGAATGAAATATAGGCTAAAATGCAACAAGCAACTATTTTAACATACAGCAAACCATTTAAACCTTTTTGATAAATTAGGCCTACTGAAAAAAATGCCTTTTTAAACCGTTTAACTTATTGTAATAATCGGTCAAAATTCTAATGGTTAAGTGGTTAAAATGAACATCCCTAGTTAAAATCAACACGTTTCGGCTTCTTGGAGGCAGTGCTTCATTTCATTTGTGAGGTCCTGGGACAAAGTGGGGTGACTGATCAAATGATCAGAGGAGGGAGAGGTAACAGAGTATTCACACAATTGGTGGACGTGGACCAACTTAAGTGATTACCAGCTTGCACCAGTTGCTTTTATAGTGTTCACATTGTAGGCTACTCTAAAAAAATAATGTTTATTTTATTTCAACATTTATTTTAACATATTTTAGTGTTTGGGTAGTTTGTGTAACCCAGCTCCTGACAGTACAGTCGTAATAGTCTCATTTGCATGGATCATTGCAGGGCGGGCTAAGCACCCCCCCATACCCCCCACTCCCCCTTGACCCCAGGCCTGGTGCTGAGTAAGGTATTCATGCAATATTTGGCATTTCTCCATTAGGACAGTATTTCTTAATTGTGCTCCTGGGCCGCCCCTTAGCACTGAACGTCTCTCTTATCTAACACTCCTGAATCAGCTCATTAGTAGAGGGTTCACTGACCTGAATTGGGTGTGTTTGGATATGTTGGGAATGCAGTAGGCTGCTTGTGAACTGCTTATGCCTAAATAATATGCACAACCATATGCAGTAAACCAACAATAAACAGGGAATGCTGTCTCAGTAATTCAATCATGGTTCCAGTTTTGTGTAAAAATAAATCAAGAGATATAAAAAAAATACAGCCAATATTAGGTATATGAACATTTTTAACCGATGCCGATAATTAAGTCCTTCTCATGGCCGATTCCGACACCGATAACCAATAAACTCATATTTTTATATTATAATTTAAATATAATCTGCAGTTTGTGCACCCAGGAGAATACACAATCTAAGATGCACTGATGAATCTGACATTTAGTAGCTCTGGCCTAACTATAATAGCAAACATCAGCCCTGACTCTTAAAATGTTTTTATTTTTTTTGTGTGGAAGGCACCACAATACTTAGTAACAGAAATAGTTTGAGAACTATGACAGAACTATGGTTTATCTGCAATTAACAACTCATTAACAACAAATTTATATTCAAGTATTTCATGCATAAAGAAATGCATCTATTCAACCTTTTTAGTGCATGGTTATATCTGGGACTTTAAGCAACAGCTGCGAATGGAAGCTACGTTGACCGGAAGTAAGCGGTTACACCGTCTTAGCCGAGAACATAAAAATCATTAAGCAACTGTAAACAAGACGGTGCAACGTGGCATTCAGTCATTTATTTAAATACAAATGATGGATTATGAGAAGGATGTTTAGGCAATAATTACATCGTTCTCTTCACATATCTTTAGTCTCAGTGCTACCTGAGGTGCTGTTGCTAACAGCAGACATATCTTTGTACAAACGAAAACAATCAGCACAGATTAAATGAAAGACTAATGGTAGAATCGTATACTGATGCAATTAAATGGTATATAACCCAAAATGCAACATTTTAACTACATAAGCTTTCATGTTGTAATGACTAGGGCAAAGCAGCTGTTCTCCCGTAGTAGACGGTTACAATATGACGTTGGAATGACATTACCGTTCCAACAGTGGAGGCTGCTTAAAATCCCTAAATACAGCTACAAACTGATTGATTGATTTACCAGCAAGCGTACTTTATCGGATCAAGATATCATATTTCATTTATTTATCGGAGCAATAAAAACGACGTCATTTTCACCCATATCGGTCGATAATTTATCTGTCCGATAAATATGGTGCATCCCTACTTGATACTACTTCCAGTCACACTGAAAATGGAAAGACATGTCAAGCACATTGTGGGATACAGTATCCAAGGCAGTTTATGCTTTATTGTATATAGATGGGTGTCTGAATATTATGTGCCTTTGGGAACATGCCTACATCAGTAGGTCTCTTGTAGGGCAACAATCAAGTCTCAAAAGTATACATATTTGAACTGACTTGTATAAAATAAGACATATAATTTCTTTAACTTGCATTGGTTTGAATGTGCTTTGCTTTGTGAACCTGAAGCCGGGAATAATTATTACACAAATCAACATGTTTTCGACTCAAGAACACTCACCATCACTTTCAACACTCCTATAAAGTCCATTATGCAAACATTGAACCTTTATATATATATATATATATATATATTATTCTCATAAATAGAATTATAACAGTTGTTTTTTTCTTTATATGTGTATCTTTTTCCCCCTCTCAGCCAAATTCTGCCAAGTGGAGCATGGCTGAAAATATAGCCCAAGCTTTTGCGTTGGCTGTAATTAACGTCTCGGAGCTTGTGGCGGTATTTCTCAGCCTAACGGCAGAGACTTTAAAAGGTACTTGTGCTGTTTTTGGAAGTGCAAACAGTTGGTCTGCTCAGCTTTGTAAAAATTTAATTTAGGATGACGAGAAACCAGCACAGCCCAAACGTCTGCATGAGTCTAGAAATGGCTGTATTTAATAATTACTGTATTTCATTTTGCCAAATTTTCATGTAAAATATGTTCTCACATCCCACTCAAGTGAAACTAGCACCTTTTAAAGACTTTCTATTTCCCATGACTGTGTGGATAGATTTGATCATGATAAAAATGTTTGCTGCATATTCCATCATGAAACTTAGAGGCGTTTTATTCACCTTAAAGTCTGATCTTGTAACACTGATCGAGATTATGAGATGATTGATGGTACTGTCATCAAAAGGCTAAAATCACATTATTTTCCAAATGGAAAAGGCTTGTTTGCAAAGCCTTCGTTAAAAAAATAAATAAATCAATGAATTATAAAAAAAAATGCATTAATAAACCCTTTTGGAAATTAATTAAATTAATGGTTGATTGATTGATTGGCACAACATAAAAAAATGGCATTCAAAAATGAGTAAGTCTGTACTGAATGGAGATAGCAGGCCTCATATCATTTTGCTGCCAGAGGTTTATACCGTAAGTCCCAAATCAAACATATATGTTTAGTCAGTAAGTACAAATCCTGTAGCTCAGGCTGTCCTCCCAGTTTTATTGCTGAAGTGGCAGTAAAACATTATCCTGTTTGTGGGTTGTGGCCATTAAAGAGGAATGTAGCTTCCCGCTGTGGGCAGCATCAGAACCGTAAACAGATAAATGTGGACCGTGCCAGAGGAGAATGGGTGCGCTGGAGACAGACTCTGCCAAATTATGATGTCTGCACCTGTTATGGTCTCACCGATTTACTCTTTGACCTCCTGAAGCAGACGAGGATCTACAGTCTCACATCATTTACAATGAAGAGCAGTAACAGTAAATTTGATTCATTGCATTACTGACTGTCACTTCAGTAATTTATTGGGAAGTTATTCTGCACTTATACTGTAAATAACATTGCTGAAGTGTGCATGGGGTGAGCGATATGACCAACATCTTGTATCACAATATGACAAATATTATATCACGATAACAATATATATCACAATATAGTGATTTTTAAAAAAAAAGTTTTTAAAGGTTTTTATTATATTAAAATATTTAATACCATATAATTGTCATAATCCTTGTCATCAATGTCAATATCAAACTAATACAAGCCTAAAGAGAGAGAGAAAAAATAACTCAACCTCACTGAAGATAAATAAACAGTCGGTGATGAAATAAGGATAAGAAACTAATTGCAAGCAATAGGACAGAAAACTACAATAAATTAAGAAACACTACATACATTGTGTAAATTAATTAGTCTTCACTGTGTTAATTATATCTATCTATCTATGATAGATATAACTAACACGTGTATTATGTATAGATTCTATACATATTATAAATATATCATTATTATTGTTATTTTTTATTTATTATCATTAAAGTTACAAAAGTGATTTAGTCAAGAGTATTGAGATATTTTCTAGTGGTGTGCTATGATTAACATGAATGACAGACAGAACGAATATTGGAACGCTTCCCCTTTAAGACCGAAGTCCGAATCCAATATAGCCAAGTTACTGTTACACATGCGTTTTCTCTTTCTGCCGTTTACTCTTTCTTAAGACCTAAATCGCTGTGTTTATGAGGATACTTGCAAAGACGGGGATTCTGACGCATATAAGTGTGTTTATGTAATTGTCGGCAAAAAAGAAAAGGCACGCTCCTCTCACACAGAGACGGCGCACGCATATAGCTCTGTTGTTTGATTTTCAACAGTTTAAAATCGGTTGTTTTAAAACTGCAGTGCTTAAAAACACGTGACCATGCTACAGATGTAGTCCCTCGTTTAGGAACGAGCTCCTGGTTGTGTCCTGGCTGGTCGTTCTGTCTCCCCTTCACGCCCCGTGGTGGGCGGCGTATAAAGATCGCAGTCACTCAAATGATGAAAAGGTATTACCGGAAACAATGTATTTTGCGACACCACAATATAAACGATAGAACATAATATGAAACGATAGACTTTGTATTTCGTCCATCCGATATATATCGTCATATCGCACAGGCCTAAGTGTGCATGTGGCCGTAGTGGGTGATATGACTAAAATATTGTTTCACAATATCAATGTACAACTGCATTCTACGACTAAATTAACCCCCGGAATTGTCCAGTAGTGACAACCATATTTACAAAAAATTGTATGCAGTGTATAAAGAAGCAAACTGAACAACTAGTTGTTAATGAAATATTTAAGCTCATATCAGAAAAATGTATTGACTTGTTAGAAAAAACAGCAAACAAGAATACAACCATAATAAACCTAATGTCATGAATCTGATTGCCACTCACTACATCTCTTGCACCACACTATAGCTGCACATCACCTATGGACTGCATCTCCCATCATTCACTGCACTCACACATTCCCATCCACCATTACACCAATCACACAGCTGTCACCAATCACTCATTTGTCCTGATTGTCTTACCACACCTGCACCTCATTCACACACACACATTTAAGCAGCACACTTCCATGCAAACACTGCGAAGTCTTGTTCTTGCCCCGGCTGACATTTCTGAGCGTTATTCATCCTGCTATTTGTTATCTCTGTGTTTGACCCCGGACTGCCCGACCTTGGAACTCTGAACCTGTGCCTGTGACCCCGACTTCTTGCCTGGTATTGTTTACGTCTCTGCCCTGACTCTGATATTCCTGTTTTTGCCCGCTGACCTTTGCCTGTTTGATTCTGTCTATTAAATATCTTACTGCACATGGATCCACACGCCTTTGACCAGTCATTACACCTAAATAACTCCAAATGCTTTATATTGGATATAAAACCAAAATATTGCAACCCACACCTGCATTTTATTAACTCCATAATCTTGATCGCTTTATGAGCTGAGCTCAAACAACAGGTCCTAAATATATAATAATTTGAGAATGTAACACTTCAAGTGTGATCTCTGCAAACCAACCATCCAAATATAAACAAAACATGTCAAAATCGTGGATATCATACCTCGGTATCAGTCATTGCAATTTCAGGAGTGGGTCCAATTTCATTCACACACAAAATTATAATTTACAAGATTGACTCCTGGATTTAGATTCATTGTCACTCCAGGAACTTTACAGTGTGTACGTGGCCAGTGTTTTTTTATCATGATGCTCAAGCATGTTTTTGATATACCCAGATCCTGTTCCCCCACCTCACTTTTACTGCATCTATCCAATAAAGTAGATAAACCCTACATAATTATATTTACACAATTTTAGCATTTGAAATTATTTTGAATGTAATTAGACCTTGACCTATGTTGTTATTGTGAAATAAAATTACTCGTATTCATATCTCTCACTAAGTCAATGTTAAATGCATGCCGCTGAAGCATGTAGACTTCTCTCAGAATTCCTCATACTTGCATCAACGAGCCCTTTGCTTATTGCTTTCACTTCCCACAGCTGAGTTTGTTTGTAGTGACCTGACCTTGTATACAGCAGCATTTGATTAGAGTAAGGAAGAGAGGGATAGGATCAAATTATTATTCTTTTATAGAGCATATTATGATAAACTGCTTCATTGTGCTTCCTTAGTCAGAGAATTTAGGCTGATGGTACATTGTCCAACCCCTTCCACTCCCCAAAGCTGGTCTTTGACGCGGCTGGCTAAGTGTTTGTCTGCACTAGTGTGTCAGATTGGGCGTACGTGAGCGCAATAAAGAAAGTTAGCAAGAAATATCAGCGTGGGTTCAGCAGTAGTAGAAATGAGAAAATGTCCTCTGTTGCAATCTTGCGGGTGTGTTATCTCTAAACTCCACATGGCAAGACTTGCTTAGATATGTTGCCATGTCTGGTGCGGTGTCAAAAAAGACTCGCATTCACATATAGCATACCCCACTTTGCTTAATTAAATAAAAAAAAACATTGTCCACAAAAAAAAATGTCTAGGACAATTCTGTCATTATTTGTTTTCCCTCAAGGTGTTTCAATGCTCCTGCTATTTATTATGTGGAACACAAAATTAGATGTATGTCAAGTATATAAGAATAACTCACCGTGAACAAAAAACACCATGAAAACAGTCCATATATGACTTGCTATCAGATCATTCTCCATAAAAATGGGATTGGGTGCAACGGTTTGAAACATTTACAAGTCATTCTACAATTTAGAGTACATTTCTTGTCCATTGATGATTATATATTTTTTATATTTGATTGTTTTTAACAAAAATCATGTTTTATCCAATTAGGTAAAGCATTTTAGAATGTCAGTTTACTTGAAATCGGTTTGATATCCAGTCTTTTCTTCCCTATTGTGATGTATATTCGAGTGAAACAGCTTCTTGTGTGAGAAAAAATGTAGGGTGAATTTAATTTGGTCTGTTGGGAATTGATTGACTCATTCTTATTTGTTATTACTGTGATTTTATGTGAGTGACAGGTCGTCCCGCCCCCGTGCCGAGACACACGTTACCATAGAAGAGATGTTGCAAGAGGGAGGGGAAGTTTTTGGGATTAAAGATTATGAGGGCACATGAAAATTTAGCAATATATAAAAAATGACCAATTACACATTTTTTTGTGACTTTAATGATTAAGCTTGTCAACTAGCCGATAAACTGAAACCAGTAGTAAGTAATTTTATTGAGGGGTATATTTTGATTGATTTGAAATAAGCCGAAAACCAATGGTTTTGCATCAAACCTCAGAATTTCAGTCGATTACTCACACAAATACATTGTATGGCTCTAATTAACTGATATTGTATGAAAAAAAAAACTAACTGTGGAATCTTGCTTCCGTCACTGAATTAAAACGGTAAAAAATGGTAAATTGTGACCTTGGACCACAAAACCAGTCATAAGGGTCATTTTTTCCAAACTGAGATTTATACATCATCTGAAAGCTGAATAAATAAGCTTTCCATTGATGTATGGTTTGTATGGTCAATATTTGGCCGAGATACAACTGTTTGAAAATCTGGAATCTGAGGGTGCAAAAAAAATCAAAATACTGAGAAAATTGCCTTTTAAAGTTGTCCAAATGAAGTTCTTAGCAATGCATATTACTAATCAAAAATGAAGTTTTAATATATTTATATATTTAATATATGGTAGGAAATTTACAAAATATCTTCATGGAACATGATCTTTATTTAATATCCTAATGATTTTTGGCATAAAAGAAAAATCGCAAATTTTGACCCATACAATGTATTTTTAGCTATTGCTACAAATACACCCCAGAGACTTAAGACTGGTTTTGTGGTCCAGGGTCACATTGGTGATGTTCTGCCTCACAATTCTGAAATTTTTCTTAAAATGTTGAATTTATATCTCACAATTCAAGTCAGGATTGTGAGATGTAGAGTAAACTCACAATTGTCTTTTTTCCTCAGAATTGGACTTTATAACGCATCTATAAGTTCTCATATCTCATAATTGTTCATTTCAACAAAAGTTTAGCTTTAATTATCCGCATGACTGCATCTAAGATTTGATGATTCTAATTACTTTCACATTGTTGCCCTGCTTCAGTCTAAGGAAGTTTTGAGAGGAAGTATGTACAGAGTGTGTCTGTGCCTACAAAGCGCTAACATGCTAATTATAGACTGAAAAACAGTTTCAGAAAGGCTGGCACTCTTGCCACAGACAGTTAGAGTTTCAGAATATGACTGGTTCGGAGATCATAATAGTAGATGATTTGTAGGCTGTTGTTTCATGTTTCCCTTCAGATGGTGAGATCCTTAACGCAGTTTAAGTTTCAAACATCTCACACAGCATCACTGATACCTGACAATAATTCACTCCTCTGGTTAGATCAGGAAACTTTATTATATTTCCTTATATTTCACATAATTGTGGGTGCGGGTGGGGGTGCTGGTGCGGGTCTGGGTGGGGGTGGGGTGGGGTTGCGGGTGTGGGTGGTTACTAGCGCATGTTTATGAATTTGCCAAGCTGTTGTAAGACATTTCTATTTGGTTGCTAGGATAATTTGTGATCAGGTGGTTTTTCATTTTCTGTATAAATTAAATTGAAATAATCAAAATATATGTCTAATTAATTGAAATCATGAAATGTATACAATTTAACAACTATTGTTGAAAGTTTGACAAAATGAAATGAAATGAAATGAAAATGAAATCCATCTAATTTTTTCCCCAATTTGTTTTCTGTTTAAATTGTTCTGGATTCCATTTTAATAGTTTAATACATATTTAATAATCTGAAAACAGGTCTTATTAATTGAATTCATAAAAAACTTACAATTTATTAATTTTTTAAAACTTTAACAACACAGCTCATGATTTTATTATTATTATTGTTATTATTATTATTTCCCTATAAATAATGTGTAAATCTTAATTATTCTGGAGTTGTGATTTAAAAGAAGAATTTACTAATTCTAATCAATTATATTTCATAGCTTTATTTATTTATTATTTTGAGAAGTATATTCTACTAATCATATGTTTGTCAAGTTTTTAAGTAATTTTTTTTCATGTTAAAACAATTAATACATTTTTATCTTTTTGGGGTTGTTCTGAATATATTTGGGTTTCTGTGTGTAGATGATATGAAGATTATTTTCAAATGCAAAGACTTCATATTTAAAATTCACAGATGCTATATTGTTATTTGATTATGAGTACAACCTCTATTGTTGATTTATTCATCCAAATTCAATGACATTCCGCATTATTCTGTAAATTCAGTTTTTATGACAGCATTCCGTGATTCCTTCCACATCGCAGAAGTCATAAGGCCCTATGATGTACCATATTTAATATCAGTTCACTCTGATCCAGGAAAGACTTCACTGCTAAATGTTTTCTTAGAATAGATAGGAGATGGGGATTGTTCTCTGGTGACCCAGCTTGTGCAGTGTGGAGTTTTGTCTTTCATATGAGTAATCTTTTCCTCTAATGTTTTTACCAAATGCATGATGGTGCTCTGAGAGTATGTTTCTGAATCAAAGAGAGAAAGAGTACAACTCTCAGTAGTAATGCCAGATATGGAGAATTATTATCTGGGAACTGCACTGCTGGAAGCAGATCGCACTTAAACTCTCCTTCACACATGCATGCTGCTCTAAACTCACGGAGTAAGCTTTAATTATTCACTTCCAGTGTTTTGGAGGCTTGGAGAAGGAACATTTAACATGCTTCCTCTTAACTAACCCTTGAAGTACTACACTTTCTCAAAAATGTGTTAAATTGTTTTCTCTGAAGCTGTCAACATGTTTTCTTTAAATTCTGGACATTGCAGCTTGTTTTGGCCCACTTGGACAGGAAAGGACCATCTTACTTGCATGTTTAAACTTTTCAGATGCTCAGTGCCATACACACTTAAAACACATAAACACACATCCGGTGACTGGTTCTTCCTTGAGAAATTGTAAACAAAACTTTGTATCCTAGCAGACTGATATAAAGCTGTGCGTCCTACAGTTGTGTAAAGCCAGCCAGTCTGATTGCTGCTTTAAGAGAGCTCTTACTCATTTTGTGTGCCGTATGCTTTCTGATGATTTGTGGTAGCCCGTAGGCATGTCATCTGAAGCTGAGACTAGAGCTCTGCTAACAGATACCAGGGTTGGTTATTTAAATGGCTAATAAATACTTGGGTCTTAAGAGGTGTTCACACTGACAGCCATTAAATTATGAGAGGTCACCAGGTCAGTGTAGTGTTGATTTCTAGTATGTGTTTCAAACTGACTGCTGTATCCAACTATATCAGGCAGTGGATCATTTGAGCTGTCTACTTTACCACTGGTCACGCAGGAATTGAAAATGCTAATTTTCACTGAAAATATTTTTTTATTTTCTTTGAACAAGAAATGCATTTTTTCCCCCCTCGAAATATCTTTGTAATTGCAGGTGGGAAAAAGACCAGGAGGGATTCGGACTGAGAAGCCTTCATGTCGATCTGATTAGAATCCAAATGTAATTTTGATCAGATTGGAAGGGTTGGTGTTGACCTGAAATAATCAGGGTATGTTTACAAACTGGCCAGTAAATTAGACTGAATATGTGCTAAATATTTGCTAAATATTCTGTTCTGACTACCTTTGGTCTTAGGCATGTAAACAACATGACAGTTATTCTTATAGATCTGATGATATGCCCTCATGGTGCACGCTGAAGTCTTGTTTGAAATTTGTTCCTTTTGCTTGTGTTCCTGTGTGGCTCAGTGGTAGAGCATTGCAGCGTTGTGGGTTGATTGTATAACCTGAATGCAATTGTAAGTCGCTTTGGATAAAAGCGTCTGCTAAATGCATAAATGTAATGTAAATGTAATGCACATGTAAATACATGTGTATTGGAATGCAATGTGTAGGATTCATATAAATCTGAAATCAGATTTATTCAGGTTTAACGCATGTAAACATACCTAGTGAGGTGCATGAGGTGAATGTTGAGAGGGACACTTTGGACCTGTTGGAAGAATGTGGTGAACCTGGTCCCTGCTCCGGTGAACAGAGGTAGAGGTGGCAGACAGCCAGCTACATGAGAGAAAGTGGGACTGTGAGTCTGCCATGGCAGTTACAGCATATATTGCCAATGATTGCTTGAGTTTCCTCTAGTATGATATACGAACATAACACTGTTAAAGCGTGTATAAAGTAATGTATTGAAATACATTTTTCACCAAAACACTGAAACTGAAATAAAGTTCTAGCTGAAAACTGAAACCGAAAATAACTTTAATTTAAAAACCAATCAATTCATTACATTTATTTAATCATCAGAGCTTAAATCATTATAAATATATATATTTTTATTTTATTTTTTTATATTGTTTTAATAATATAATTGTTTCTCAAATTCATTGTTGAAATCTAAGCATTTAAATAGTTACTTGGGTAACTTGTTTTGCTGACAGATTACTTCCTCGCATTCAAACATTAAATAATAAAGACGTCACTAACAGTTTAATTAAACATATAATGAATATGTAATATAGGGCATATATTTATCAAAATGATCTGCTCCAGAATTATATTTTTCTAGCTAATTAACAAATTCTGCACATTGAATTGGTTGAGGAACACTGAGATATTCCTGAGATAAATATAACATAATGTACTGTTTAAAAGCAGTTTATTTTAATTTATTTATTTGGTGTCTTTTCATGGTTGAATCACTGGATTAGTGATTACTTGACACATATAAGAGAGAAGCTTATGGTTGTCTGGCTTAATGTTTTAATATTTCTTATAAAAAGAAATAAGCAATTAAACTGTTGTATGGCTTTGAGTTGTATTGTGACCCAACACAGTCATGTGGTGCAACTATTGATTCTTTCTTTCTTTCTTTCTTTCTTTCTTTCTTTCTTTCTTTCTTTCTTTCTTTCTTTCTTTCTTTCTTTCTTTCTTTCTTTCTTTCTTTCTTTCTTTCTTTCTTTCTTTCTTTCTTTCTTTCTTTCTTTCTTTCTTATAAATAATCAATCTATCAATCAGTCATAGAGAGAACCTCTGCACTGTGTAAGACTATCTCAATCTCAATCTCTGTCTCTGTCTGTTCCTTTCTCTTTCACACATACATGCACACACATACCGGCAGAGTGAGGTCAGTGGTACATCCAGCTGTGGCAGTTCTAGTTACCATAAAGAACTGTCCATATCCACATGTTTTCAAACTTCTTGTTTTCAGAGAATCTTACACTTGGCTTTGTGTCCTCTATTTTTCCTTGTTCCTTTTTTCAATTTTTTTGGCTAAAGGGCTTCATCATTTGTAACAGCCTCTCATGTGCTTGTCATAAGGGCAGGAAGCACATGTGTGCTATGTGTTTATATGAAATTGGCTGGTAGTGTAAGGCTGAACTGCTCGGACAGCTTTGAGTTCAGGGAGGGAAACAAGTTTTACAAAGAGTCCAGTAAAAACCAGAGAGAGATTTTGACCTTTTCATATGCTGCGTGCATTAGCATATCTGATACTATTTTCCCATTACGCACATAGTCTAGCAAATACTCTTTAATGAACCATTCATGTGTGAACATTACCTCCTCTTGATGGTGATGCAAACTCTAATATAGTGTGATGGAAGGGAAAAATGTCTGTTTAATGTTGATATTAGAAAGATCCTTGTGTATTTGATTAATCTGTGGTGGGAAATGGCTATGATTGGACTCTAGCTGAAGGTTCATTCCCAGCTGAAGCGGATCTGTTTGGATAACACCAGGCCTGGACAGTTATCAAAACAGCTGTGCTTACACCTCAAACCACTGTGACACACTTGGTTTATCGCTCGCTTTGTGAAACATGGACAAACATAATTTGCTGAGATTGTCATAATAACAAAAGTTTCTGATATGTTTTACAGCCGGGAATTGAAGGCATCTGATTTTTAACCAACTCAACTGTTCTCCTTAAGGGGAGGTCACACTAACTAATGTTTTGCTTAAATCTTTCCTTCTTGTTGCTATTATAGTTATATTATGCATGCCAGTTCTAGTTTCCACTTTGAAACGGTTTGTTATTTCACCAAAGAAAAGGGGAGAGAACCTGAAACAACATGAAGTCACATTGGCCTCATGTACATTGCTGGACTTGATGCCCAATTCTGATTTGTTGCCTATATCTGATTTAAAAAATAATAAAAAAAATGTGCTCACATTTTAACTGACAGTGTAAACAAGGCCAGAGATTAAGGTATCACATGACATTAATGTTTCATGTCAAACATAACTAGAGTATTAGAGGATGAGAAACGAGGCATGCCTTGTCATTGTGAAATACAAGGAGGAAACACCAGTATATTGCTATGTGTAGCGCCTACAGCTGCATGTCCTTCAGAATAAAGCCAGTGTTACAAACAGGCAATTTAAGTTTATATTTGACAAGGTCTTTGGTCATTTCAGTCTACTCTAATCTTAAAAGTTAGTTGGATTTCAGTGCGGGTTGTTTTGTAAACTTATTGTAATGTAATATAGACTTAATGTAGGCTGTAGAAGAATGGTGTAGTTAGACACTATATTTGGCATGACAGTCAAGTGTGTGAGCGGATCCAGAGAGACCATTCAATACTGTTGCTTAATTCACATGCAGAGGGGGGTGTTTCTCATAGGCATGGCAGTAAAACTCTTAGTCTTAACTCAGAGTCTGAACAGGATCTCACTGCATGGTACCGAGTAAGTGACATTTAGGGGACCTGGTCCATAAACACTTTGAAGGAATTGGAAGACCTCAGGGTGAAAGCGCTGAGGATTGTCTGTGAAAGAGATAAGTAGTTCATGTCCCTGTATACTGTCAACAGTGCAGACTGAGATATGACCTAGGGAGTCAGGAGAATTAATGTGTCTTCAGTTCTGGCCATGTGTTCAGCCATGACTGGATAACATGGTCTCACATGTTTAATCAGGTCATTGGAATAGAGGACTGGATATCCTTGTTGGGGAAGTTTGGGGAAGGGAATGCATGCATGTCATTAGTTGTATTGTTGCTCGTCTTTTATTTCTTAAGAAAAAATTCTGGAAGAGCAAAATTGAAATGTCTTCACAGCTTTGTTACCAATGGTCAGTTCAATTTAGAAGTAATTTTAAATCATAAAATACATAAAATATTACATGAAAAAAACCTAAAGCTCTATGATTTCTGTGATGTGTAAAACGTGAAAGGATTCTTGGAATCCTGTTATAAAAATGGAATTACCACGAAATGTCATGGAATTTGGCAAAATGTGGATGAATAAATCAAAAGTGGCCGTGTACCAAATCAAATCTGATGACTGTGAATATTAAACCACAATAAAAATGCTTTTTCAATGTGACGTCTGAAGTTTTTCAGTTGTCTCACTATATTCAAGATTTTTTTTTTATTATTCATTGCATACACAATTATACAGAATATAACCAGCAGTGAAATGTAAGTCAGGTCCGCTCAACGGACAGTGCAATTATATGGAATACAAACACAAGAGAATATACATAAATATAGGTATGGAAAAAAAGAAGTAAAAAATAAGAATGAAAAATAATAAAATGTGCAGACAGTATACTGTAGACTTAATAAATAATAATATAAGCAGGAATGGGCAAGAAGAATGTGAAAACAGGTTGTACAGGGTTTTTACATAGCAGCAATACGGATGATGGAGAATTATTAAATGAAGTCATGTTGATGTTATAAGGCTGAGTTTGAGTTTAAGAGCCTGGGGGAAGAAGCTCCTCCTCAGTCTCTCAGTTTTTGCCATCATGCTCCTGAAGCGCTTGCCAGATGGCAGTAGAAAAAAAAAGACGGTTACCGGGGTGATTTGAGTCTTTGATGATTTTGACAGCTCTGCTTTTGCAGCGTTTGAGGTAGATGTCCTGCAGTGAGGGGAGAGCAGACCCCGAGATGCGCTCAGCTAAGCGTACAACTTTCTGCAAGGCTTTGCAGTCCTGATTGGGGATGTTTCCATACCACGCTGAGATATACTGAGTCAATACACTTTCTATGGTCCCTGAATATAATGTTTTCAGGATTGCTGGTGAGACCCTGAATTTCCTCAGCTGTCGCAGATGATAAAGTCTTTGCCTGGCTTTCTTAACCTGTGTTTGAATGTGTGTAGTTCAAGTCAGGTCCTCTGAGATATTTACACAGAGGCACTTGAAGCTGCTCACCCTCTCCACAGGGTTCCCACTGATCATAAGACGAGTGTAGGGCCGCTGCTCTTTCTTCTGGAAGTCCACAATCAGCTCTTTAGTTTTGCTCATATTCAGAGAGAGACAGTTGTTCTGGCACCATGATGTATGTCTCTATACCTCATCCAAGTATGCGGTCTCATCATTGTTGGAAATGAGGCCCAGAACCACAGTATCATCAGAAAATGGAACAATAGAAGTGGAGCTGTGAGAGGACACTCAGTCGTGTGTGTAGAGAGAGTAGAGCAGGGGACTCAGGACACAGCCCTGTGGGGCTCCTATGTTCAGGGTGATGGAGTTTGAGGTGAACTGGCCCATTTTCACCACTTGAGGTCTGCCGTTGAGGAAATCTTGAATCCAGTCGCAGAGTGAAGAGTTTAGGCCGAGGTCTGTGAGTTTAAAAGCTAGCTTAATGGGGACTATAGTATTGAAAGCTGAGTTATAGTCAGTGAATAACAGTCTTACATAGTTTCCATTGTTGCTGTCAATGTGAGTGAGGGAAGAGTGCAGGACGTAAGAGATGGCATCGTCAGTAGAACTATTTGGGCAGTAGGCAAACTGAAGCGGGTCCAAAGTAACAGGAATGGAGGAGCAAATGGGCTTCTTTACAAGTCCCTCAAAACCGTTCATGAATATTGATGTGAGGGCAACTGGATGATAGTCATTCAGGCAAGAGGGTTTATTGTTCATAGGCACAGGGATGACAGATTTTGTTTTACAGATTTTTATATGAGGACAATCCACAAATAATATAATCCACCAAAACCTGCCAGTTTAACTTGGAGAAAATAAGACAATAAATAAGACAATATATGTATGTCTTTATATATTTATAATGTGTTGCACAGTAGAATTAGGGATGCAGCGATTAACCAGTTTTACTCTTAACCGCGCTTTAAAACGTCACGGTTAATTAATAATTTAAGCTCCTCTACATCGAGTATTTCTGTTGAACGGAACTGTTGAAGCTTGTGCAAAATGAAAACAAAGTTACACTAGCGGCGGTGCACCAGTTTAAAATTATGTGCTTATCAGAGACACGGACGCTACTACATGCATTAGATTAACTATGACAGAGGAACCAAACAGCGATCCTTTATTTCCACCAGAGAATGTCTGAAGTATATAGTGTGGGACCATTTTGGGTGCGCCAAGAATGACCAGGGCATCATTTAAATATTGCCGTAAAAAATAGAAGTTAAAGAGTATGCATAAGGGATAATGCACAGCTAGCCAACCTGTTCTCATTGTGAAATAAACAATTTTAATGTACGACATTGACGTGAAGGCAAGTTCATTATCTCTAGCATTCTGCTCACTTCAGACAGAGATGAAATAGTGCAGAGAGTGAGAGAGAGATGAATATAAAATCAGATGAATAAAGGTTATTTAAAATGAATAAGTATGGATGACTGTTGATTACAATAATAGATCAGTTTATTCCCCTCATTAATAATGATGTCCTCTGTGGGATAAATACAGTTTATATTAATAATAATAATTAATATTAATAATACTTAACATTGTGATTTATCATCCATATTATAGTATTATTCATAAGCCTTTTTTTCTCCATCTTTCCAAGTTCTGTACCTGAGGTCTAAAATAAATGTAGAAAGAATATATAAAATGATAACATCAAGTACATTTGTGATCCATTTCCATTTGTTATTTTCAAAAGGGAAATACTGACATGGATGTTTACAGAGCAGAGGTCACCTTTTTAATTCCAATAAGGAGAGATGGACTTTTTTTTTCTTAAGTATTATTATTTTGTGCTGTATTATTGGTTACTGGGCTATTTCTGTTTCAAAAGGAAGCAATAAATAACACTTTAATATCTAAAGAGTGTTTATGTAATTTTATGTTGTGAAATGAATAAATGCATAATAATCGTAATAACCGTGAAACAGTGATTATTCCTCAGACTATAATCGTACCAACAAAATCTATAATCGTTGCATCCCTAAGTAGAATATAATAAGTAACAATAATGATAATGCAGTTTATTGAAACATTCATTTTAAGGAATTTAACAAATTTTCATCCGTTTCAATTTAAACAGTCAACTTGTTTTACAGCACTTTGACAAAACATTTAATTTTAATCTGATTTAATAGTAATTAAATTGTTAAATTTAATGTATTCATCATCAAAATCTAAGTGTTTGATAATGATGAAATTATTTGTCTTGAATCATAAAACAGAGAATCTAGAAAATGAAGACAGACAACACATAATTTCTGTGCCAAGTGCGACGTATTGGGGTGTCCTTATTCCAACCAAATGGAATATGGGAGTTCAAAAAAGTTTCAAAATACAAAAGCATTTATTATTGATTCTTTCTAGGCTTGGTTCATCACTGATAAACAGACATATTTATGAAATAGTGGATAGTCTGTGGCACAAATATAAATTTGTAGTGGTTGGTAACACCTCTGAAAACATATAGGTACCACCGTAAAGGCAACTGTTCAAATTGGGAGAGCAAAGAATGTGTAGCTTGAAAAAGTATAGCTTAAAAACCTCTTGTCAGGATGATGGCTGAACTGTAGATATGTGCATAACTAAGTAAAAAAAGCTCCACTATGAGCAAAATTATGGCCTTTATAATGAACTGGCCTCACTAGGGGAGTATGTCTGCCCTAATGTCTAGAGGCTTTTTTTAAACTGTGGTATTCGTGTTTTGTAAAGCAGGTATGTCGTGATCCCAGTCCTGTGGCGTGGCTGTTGGTTTTTCCAGGTCCCAAATTACCATAATTTCCTGCAGCCATCTAATGTCATGAAGCAGTTCAGACATTTAGAGGTGTAACTGTAAACACATGCGTCCCAGTACAGCCCGGCCCTCTTATATTAGTATACCATCTTAGAGGAAATATTATTGCTCAGAAATTGCTCTGCTCCTTTCATAACTCAGGAGACTTAATGAAGTTTACATAGTTTGATTCCATGGGCCCGCATTATCCAAGACTATGTTCATAGACCCCTCACGTTTGTTTTGTTTTAAATTAACAGATATCAGATGTTTTAAGAGCTGTATGTAAAAATAACCACTATTGTTGATGGGGCAAATTAAAATGCATGAATGAGTTGTCAATTCACATATTGTAAATCTTGATTTTTAGTGTTTTATAATAATTTTGTGGACCATTGGACATTTACTGAGACATTCTCATGTTGATACAAACTCTTATGCTGCATTTTTTTAAAATAAAATTAGTGTTTGTTTTTATTTATTTCTGTTTTTAAAACTCTGCTAGTCCGCACTTGTTATTTTTTTTTATTTAAATAGGTGGAAAATGAAAGTGTGACACTTTACTGTGACATCTGGATGAATGTGTATCTGAGATTAGAGTAAGCAATGGAAAAATGTAAAGTCTGTGAATGGGTGAAAGTTGTGGCAGCCAGATACAAACTAAGAGAGAGAAAGAGAGAGATTGCATTACATCTAATATGCAACAGTAAAGCAGTAGAAAAGTCTGGATGGGGTTTCACAATAATACAGTTTTGAAATACAGAAATGTATAATAAAAAGTACCACTAGAAATCCAATAAACATTTAATTCGGCCAAAAAAAGACTAATCATAAAAGTACATATTGCCGCAAAAATGTAAAAAGGCACAAATGTAAATGCAACATTTTTGTCAAACCTTTTTGGGAAAAAGTCATTCTGTTCCGATTATAATGTTCATGTGGAACTACGGTGTTCATTTAGAAATTCCTGTGCTATGACATCGCAACATAACTAAAATACATTTGTAGCATTAATTAGTGCTGTCAAACGATTAATTGTGATTAATCACATCCAAAATAAAAGTTTTTGTTTACATAATAAAAGTGTATACTGTGTATATTTATGTATATATATAAATACACACACATGCATGTACATATTTAAGAAAAATGTAATGTTTATTTATTATATTTTTTAAATAATATAAATTATATGAATATATATATATTGGTGTACATAAATATTTTCAAAACATATACTTTGTGTATTTATATATACATAATAAATATACAAGGTACACACTTTTATTTTGGATGTGATTAATTGTGATTAATAGTTTGACAGCAGTAGCATTAATAAGCATAACATAAGTTAAAACGTATAATTATTTGTGTAGATGCAGAAAATGTGTGACTTTTCTTGGTTGGAAATTGTGTGTCAAAACAGCTTAATAATACATTGAAATGGTATATATCTGGAAATATATATAAAAAAAAACGCATAATAAAAATGAGAAGATATGGTATGGGATGTTTTTTTAGAACATTTGACACAGTATGACCACTGAAACTATTTATTCAAAATGATAAAAAATGTTTAACCTAAAAAAGCAACTTTGAAAATCACCCAAACTTATTACTGTATCAGAACACTCAACTTATTTCACAGTGTTAAACATATTCAATTAGTCTCTCAAAACTAAATAGATTTACTTCGGAAGTTGTAATAACTGACTCCTAATATGAAGTCATATCTTTCTATTGACACACTTATGCTGCAATGTGTTAGTGAAAGCTGAGAAGTTGGAAAAATAAGCTATACGCCGCTAGTGCTTACTTATTATTAGTGTTTTACCAGCCCCTGCTGTGTTTCTATTAGATCACATTTGCTGCCGGTTCAGTGAAAACACAGTTGACTCCATAATGCTGTGATCACAGAACCGTCTCTCTGCAGCTTCTCATTCCTGTGAACTTTTATCAAAAATAGATCCTACCCAAAATCTGTCCCATTTATGAACACTCTATCACCAAGGGCTATCATTACGTGTTCACTTAGGATTTCCATCTTAGTTTCCCTGCATTAATAGACTGTTTTTTCTTGTGAGGTCATGAGACAGTATGAGCTGCCCCTGAATACTGAACACTGTTTGTCTTTGTTCCTGGGTTGTAATGGTAGTTACAGGGCCATAGCCTTCAGGCCTGTGAAACTTTATGGCTACCAGCCAGGGACAGACTTTTCAAACAAAGCCTCAGTTATGTGCGTGAATCAGAGATTGAGGAACAATAAACGTGTTTTGGAGAATCTGAGCCTCTTCCAGTTCTTTTGGGAATAGTCATCTTCAAAGAAAATAAAAATCTGGAACTGGACTACTCTGCCAAAATCAACAGAAAGTATGAGATGTTAATCTGTCAGGTGATCTGGTGACCTTGTCTCTGCAGCCTTTTATCTTGGACAAGTTGAATACTTAGTAGTTTGCTGTCTACAGCTATTGAACTTTGTAGAAACAAAAAGTTACTAAAGAGCTGGAAAAACAGGTTATGTCAGCTTTAGGTGGTCAAGCTGGTTTATTGCTGGTTAGACCATGGCCATGGTGCTCCACAAGCACTAACCAGGTTGACCAAGATCTTAGGGATAGTTCAACATAAAATTAAAATTGTCATCATTTACTACACTGAATGGTAGCCATTCATTTCCATAGCATGGAAAATACTATGGAAGACAATGGCTACTGGCAAAATTCATTAGCAACATTCTTCAAAATACTTTAATTTGTGCTCAACGGAATAAAGAAACCAATACAGGTTTGAAACAAGGTTCTAAGGGTGAGTAAATAATGACAGAATTTAAATTTGTGGGCAAACTATCACTTTAACAGATAAACTTAAGCCCCACTGCCTAGTGGTCCAGCTGATAACCATGTAAAAAAAACACAGCTAAATCCAGCCTAAAGAGGTGTCACACTTAAGTTTTCGTTTTATTGACTTTCACTGATATGCATGCAAATTCTGGAGAGAACGGTTTTGCATTTTGCTGTTTTCCAAAGTTTAAGTTTAGTGAACTGTGACCTACAGTATGAATTTGTATCACATGAAGATGAGTGACAAATTAATGATTGACATGCCATGGCTTGACCTCTTGTATTCTTGAATTAAAAGAATACCAACTTTAAAGCTATAACCTGAATTCCAGAAATGTTGGGACGTTTTTTTTAATTCTAATAAAATGAAAACCTAAAGACATTCAAATCACATGAGCCAATATTATATTCACAAAAGAACAGATAACATAACAGATGTTTAAACTGAGAATTTTTATGCACAAAATGATCTCATTTCAAATTTGATGCCTGCTACATGTCTCAAAATATTTGGGACAGGGGCATGTTTACCATGGTGTAGCATCTCCTTCTATTCAAAACAGTTTGAAGATGTTTGGGCTTGGGCTCCAAGATATGTTGCATGCAATATTTAATGCGCATCTTGTCAGTAAAGCCGGTACTGTAATCAGCGGTAATTTCCATCACGTGTGTGAAATCCAGGTTGATAATGAACCTAGTTTTGCGTTGCTTTTCAGTGAATAACGGCTATGTGTGCTAAATGCAGCTCCATGTGAAATCACACACACAGCACATGCGACAGCTTCGAACTGACTGACTAAATCTTCAAAATTACTAAATGTAACTGAACCATAAGGTTTATCCAAAAAAGTTGCTAGGTTTGTCAGTTTGTATATTCTATGGGAAAAATCCCATAGGGAAAGTTGTTAAATATAGTGCTAAAGTCGCACTCGTGTGTGAGAGACGTGGGAGCTGATGGCAGCGGACGGTGGATATTTGTGACGGTCGATGTGGATGACTTCTTCTTTCTCATCACATTCTACTAGTGCTACAGCTTCAGTTTCGAACTGTCACGCTTAGTAACACATACAGCTGTATCCTTTCCAAAATACAATAGTGAAAAGAGACCCCGAACGTTATTTAAATGACACCGGTATTGCAGTATTTAAAAATGAATATCATAAGAAAAATAAACACCGGTATTCGGAATGAACCGGTATACAGCTCAGCACTACCGTATGCACTTATGCACCCCCATACTAGGGATGCAACTATATCAGAACCGATCCGATCCCACAAATTCTGAGGATCGGCCGATACCGATCCAATCCGATACTGGCGCATTTTTAAAAAAAAAAATTTTTTTTATGTAACTTAGAATTTCTATACTTCTCTGTGTTGACCCGATTGTCACTCTTCTGTGTGTTAAACACAATCTATTACAGTGTTTCTCAACTGGTTGGTCAAAAGAGCTGGGTATGTAGCCCAAAAGTGGGTCGCGAGACCGTTCTGAGTGGGTCGCGGATTATTTACAGCCAAAGAAACGACATCAACAAAAAACGTAATTCTAAATGCTTTTCTGATGCGAGACTTTTATTTTAAAAGACGTGCATGAAAGCTGTTGTCACTTCTGTCAGATCATCTGACTCCGAGGCAGTTTAAGGAAAGAAAGAGTGCCTGAGAATCAGGCTCTGCCCCAATTCAGTATCTGAGGTCAGATGAGATGTTGACAGGTTTAATGTCAGTGTCCTTATTCCACGTTATTTTCGTAACGCGTTATGAAATAAAAAGTCTCTCACCTCATAAAAAAACGAACTGTCCTGTCAGATGTTATACTGTGCTGGTGGCACGCGCTCTTCTATAGCACTTGCGCGAACGCTGCGCTGCAACGTTATATAACTTCACTAAAGCGCAGAAACTACAAGCCTGCAGCAGTACAGTACAATAAAAGTAGCCTACAGCACCAAGAAATCACATTACTGTACTGCGTGTGTTTGCTGGGAAGGATTTGCATGACTGTGTGATATTCATTCTATCCAGGAGCAATTTCTACGTTTCATTAACAGTCACCTAGGTTGTTTTCATAACCAAAAAATACCATGATATTTTAACTCCGTGTCATTTTGTAGGCTATATGTTTAAATCAGTTGTTCTCTACCTATTTTTTGACTGGGCAGCACTATGGTCCAAGTGCAAGTCTCACGGGCTGCACGCATATCATTTACATATTAGTCACCAATACAAACCAACCAGATTTATAATATTATTTATAGCCTAAATATTATGATATCTAAACGATTGAATTTATTTAAATAAATAAATAATTATACTCACCATTAATAAAACACCTGATGCTGTCGGGAGCTGACCAATTACATTTAACTGCCGGTTATCTTCTGTATAATTATGTATGTGACGAATAAAGATCTTTATTCTTGAGAAATTCTGCTGGAAAGGAGTAACAGCACAAAGTTGAGATTGTAATTTACAGTCTGTAAATTAGTCTGTCGACAGTCTGTCGACACGCAACATTGCAGAAAAGTTCACAAATGTAGCCTATGTTGATCCAAATATGGAGAGTATTTTCGGTTCTAATCTAAGGTTCTCTCCCGAGATCTTTTGACACATGTTCTGTAATTAAGGATAAGGATGATGTTTCTTTTTACCTGAACATGTTCAGTGTGAGACGAGTACTGCTGATTCTGATATTGTTCCTTCGCTGGCATTTTCCACATTTTGTTTCCTCCCTTAACAAATGTGTCCATTCTGATGCTCAATTTTACGAATGGCTACTGAATTAAATTCTGCCAAAGTGCACGCTTGTTAAATGTGTAACATTAATTACATGAGTACATATAGTCTGCTCATGCCTAAAAAAAATAAAAAATAACTCAATTATTTGACATAACAAAAACATAGCTTTTATTTGTTTATATTTTTAATTAATGTGAAAATTAACCCTTTAAGAATCCAGCGTACCATCCTGCCGGCGGGACACCTAGTGGTGACAGGGTAAAGTCGTCAGACACAAAAAAAAACAAAAAACAAATGTTGAACATGTCATATATCCATGGAAAGCTGAGATTCTTGTGATTTCAACTATGTAAATTTTAAGATACAATAAACACAGCATGTACAATCAGTGTCTTTATCAGACCACTTTTTGTTGACATAATGAAGACATGCATGATAGTACAGACATACATAGGAATAACACAGTAGGGATGCAATATAAGAAACAACCCACAAATTAAATAATGTACTATGTACAGAAATAGAAATATAGGAAAAAATGTATTTAGATTATAAATATATATGTAATTTTAAAGTGTACACATTTTGGATTCTATAAATAAATGTCACTATAATGTGTTTATGCTTCAGTTACTAAGTGTCAGCAATTATTGACAGTGAATCTGGATGAGAAATTGAATAGATCTAAGTGTAACCTTTCATTAGAGCCCAAAATGATGACTGTACATTAAAGCATTCAAGAATTACAGCATTGTATGTGTCGTTGGTTACAAAGGGTCGTTTGGAGTCTCCCAAGTGTAATTTATTTGGAAGCGTCTAGACATAAAATTAGATAAACATGTGTAAAACACAAATTTTCTAATATATTGTTTACCAAATGCGAAATTTGGCTTGGTAAGGCTTCATTCTGTGATCCCAATGTATTTTCCAGTTCATACCTCCCAGCTATAGTCATCTGCAGGCTTCTATTTACAAACAAAAATGCAGGCTATTAATTTTAATAGTATTTTAGTATTTTAAATGTATAGTGCAATAATAAGGCAGCAATATATTATAGATAGGACAGAACAAGAAAGACTATTATTATCTTTCATTGCGCAGAAGTATTATAAAACAAAATGCTCCATTACAGAGAAACACTGCATTAGCATTCCTTCGTTCAGACACAGTGGAAGATCTGATCAGAATCAGTGTAGAGGGGTCAAGTCTGGAAGATGTTGATGCTAGAGAGAGTGTGGCCAGCGGGTTTAGCCAAGGACAAAGATCAAGAAGGCCAAACTACAGGAGTTGGCCATCCGAGGGGCATGTGACTGCAATGGAGGATAGTCCATAATACATTGAGCCATGAGATGTTCAGTTTGACGCCCTTAAAACACTTAATTTAGATTTTATTTATCTTGAGATGTTTTAAGTTTAAATCTCAGCTCAGTGAAGCACTTTAAGCACCAACACTTTTTCAGTAAGTTACCTTTTCTTGTAGAATTGTGCTTCAAATAAAGAAATTTATGTTGACCAGATTGTTAGTTAATCATTTACTAGTCAATATTGCCTATATGAAAATTTGGGTGCACCTAACTTTTGTTAGGCCTAACCCCATGCTAACCCCATGACCACCTAACCCCATAACCACCTAACCCCATGCTAACTTTTCTGAGACCTCATTTAGAGCTCATTTAGTGGATAAAAGTGTAACATTTCTCAGTTTAAAATATATTTTCTATGTTCTATTGTGAATAAAATATTGACTCATGTGACTTGAAAGTCTTTTAGTTTCCATTCTATTCAAATAAAAACAAACATCCCAACATATTTTACATTTTGGCATTATTATTTTTTAAATGCTGAATTCATAATAAAAGATGACCGAGCATCATATCATATCATGATGATTGCAGGGCCCAAATAAAGATTTTGTGTACTAAAAGACTAGTGTGACCACCATCTAGAGACCATCATGTGTAATTCAATGTTGACTGTCTAATATGACTGTGCGAACTGATCGTTTGTTTCTCTTATTTTCCACAGCCTGCATATTTCTTTCGCCACAACGCCTCTCTTTAGTCTACCTTCTGTACCTGCTGCTATTACCGTGGTTTCAATGGCCCAACAAACACACACTGCGAGGTAAGTTTCTCACACTCTGATTCCTAATTTCATAATACTCTGCCTGCCCAGAAAAATAGCTGATTGCAAAACAAATTGACTGCTAAATGAACATATGTTTGAGATGTGGTCTGGTGTGTTGAATTCCTTGATAAAAATTACAGAATAGCTGATATAATTTGAATAATTTCATCTTGGAAGTATTTGAAAAATGTTTTGAGGTCATATTGAGATCTTTGGTAACTTGGTGACTCTGAGCATAGTTTGAGACATTGTCAGATCTCTTCTGAAACATTAGAAAACAACCCATGAGAGCCTGTTGCTATTGAGAAACATATTGAGCTGGAGACTTAAAGAAAGTCTCAATTTTCTCTCCAGTTTATTCTGATCCAATCGATGTTGCTGAATTATAAATGCCCAGAGTGACCATAGTTACAATTTACTGCTGAGTGGAGCAGCACTGGATATTGTACATTTGAACGGAAAACAAAGATATATAATGAAAAAAATAACCTGACAATTTCAACAACAATAATACATTTAATCATTTAGCAGACGCTTTTATCCAAAGCGACATACAAATGATGAGAATAATAGAAGCAATCAGATCATCGAGAGAGCGACAGTAAACAAATGCCATGACAAGTCTCCGTTAGTCTAGCACAGTACAAGTAGCTAGTTTTTTTATAGAAAAGAATAGAATATGTAAGTGTTAGTATTAGTTGGTGCTGGCGAAATGAAAAATGTGTCTTTAGTTGTTTTTTGTAGCCAAAAGTGGCTAAGCTGTTCGAATTTAGATCGAGAGGTCATTCCCCCAGCTGGGCACATTCAGGAAAAGGTCCATGAGAGTGATTTGGTACCTCTTTGGAATGGCACCATAAGGCGTCGTTCACTTGCAGAACGCATAAGTTTGCACTAGCGAGTTTAGGTATATTGGTGCAGCGCCAGTTGTTGTCTTGTAGGCAAACATCAGTACTTTATGTTTACTTTACAGTACATTACTACTGGTAGCCAGTGTAACCTGATGAAGAGAGGGGTAACATGAGCTTTTTTCGGCTCTTTAAAGACCACTCTGGCTGCTGCATTCTGGATCAGTTGCAGAGTCTTGATAGTAAATGCGGGAAGGCCCGCCAAGAGAGCATTACAATAGTCCAGTCTGGAGAGAACTATAGCTTGGACAAGAAGTTGTGCGGCTTGCTCTGACTGGAAGGGTCTAATCGTCCTAATGTTGTATAAGGAAAATCTGCAGGACCGAGCACAACTCAGAGTTTCCTGGCTGTCCTGGAAGGAGTTATGGTTGACGAACCCAGCTGTATAGAGATGTTGTGGTGAAGTGATGGGTTGGCTGAGACCACGAGCAGTTCTGTCTTAGCAAGGTTGAGCTGAAGGTGATGGTCCTTCATCCAGCTAGAAATGTGACTCAGACAGGCTGCAATGCGAGCAGCTACCGTTGGATCATCTGGTTGGAATGAGAAGTAGAGTTGAGTGTCATCAGCATAGCAGTGATAAGAAAAGCCATGCTTCTGAATGACTGATCCTAATGACGATATGTAGATGGACAAGAGAAGTGGTCAAGAGTCTTGAGGAACTGCAGTAGCAAGAAGTTGGGACTTATGGTGCTTTTCCACTGCGTAGTATGACTCGGCACTGCTCGTTACGGCACGGCACTGCTCGGTTCGCTTTAGAGTGGGCGGGATTATTCACGTGTCATTATAGTTGCGCCACCTCTACTACTGTGACATCATCGTAAACGTGCCACAAACAAACACTTAACAAAGGAGTATATCGATGGAATGGTGTTCTTCATTCTCGGCATGTGGATGTTTTTAACAGCAATGGAGAGGCCTATGAGAATGCTTGTGATTTACCCCCAGCAGCAGAGACTGTGGTGACAGTGACACAGGCAGTAGAGGAGGAGGGCAGGGATGTTCGTGCAGGTGTGCTGCGTTATTTGAATAGTTAACTATTCATGTAGAATGTTCTGTAAAGTGAATTATCAATAAACTTTTGAATAATATTTAAAAATGTATAATGTATCCCTTGTTTTTTTATTTATGTGTTGGTTTTTATCATCGTGGTATTAATCATTTGTCTTTTTCAAGACGTTCATTACGTGCTCATGCAATAATACATTTTTAATATAGTCTGGAGGTACACTTATTAGATCAGATTGTTTTTAATTGAAGCAAAACACAGATACAAATGTTAAAAATATAAACAGAAAACATACTAAAAAAATATACAAAGTGCAAAAAGTAACTTATATACATATGGATTTTTCATTCTGCGTCACCCATCAAGCTCTCGCTGGATCCGCTCCTCGGCTATCAACGAGAGGAACGTCTGTACTTCCTCAACAGACAACGAAACAGCTATTTTTTGGTTGATCTAAAATGTGCGTTTGTTCAAACAAAAGTTGCGTCCGATCCTTCGCTGGCTGTGCTGATTTAAATCTAGCGGGTCTATGTTGGGTCTTGTGTTGTAGTTCAGTGACGCAGTAATGACAATTTTCCCCGGCCAATCAGTGATCAGTTTAGTTTACTCATCACGTTTTGGTAACGGTACGGATCGCTTTGAACCTTGGCCAAGGTGGTACTAAAAAAAGTACCAGGTACTGTACTCAGTGGAAAACCCCCCAAAAGTGAACCGTACTGAACCGTACTGTGCCGTACCATGCAGTGGAAAAGCGCCATGTGAAACCTCACCCCTCCAAGACACCCTGCATGACCTATCTGAGAGGTAAGACTCGAACCACAGGAGCATGGTTCCTGAAATGCCCATCTTTCTGAGGGTGGACAGGAGGATCTGGTGGTTAAGTGTGTCAAAAGCAGCAGACAGATTCACTGAGGATTTGGAAGCTGCTCTTGCCAGTCTCAGGGCCTCAGTATCTGAGAGTAGGGCAGTCTCAGTTGAGTGACCGCTTTTGAAGCCAGATTGGTTGTTGTCCAGAAGGTTGTTCTGTACAAGAAACAAAGTTGATTGAACACAACTCGCTCAAGTGTCATTGCAATAATAATAGTAATAATAATAATTTATATGTTTATATTTAATATTTTGTTATAAATGTAGGGAGATATTTTGTTTTGTTTAGTTTTTTTATAAAAATATATTTATTTATTCATAATTTTACATGTTTATTTATTTTTATTATATTAATATTTTCTGTAATGATACAATAATCAATATTTATCGATCTAAAACTATCCCTTCCTGTCTAGTAGGGTCTGGAACTAGAGGCTAACAGTCTTTTTGCCAAACCACAGCTTGACTGACCTTGATAATAGAGGAATCCATTATAAACCACAACCCATTAATTCCTGTAGTATTAGACATCACAGGAGCACAGAAATCTACAAGGCCTAAACGATGATAGAATAAACAAAAGGTTATTTGGCTCTCAAAAGTGGTTTGCATGTTTTTCTTTTCCCCATCTAAGCACCTTACTATGTAATGTGTATAGGGTTCAGGGATTGGATCCAGCTTTGTGGCTTTGGCAAGTACATCGGTGAAAGGAAGGGAGCCCATTTATCTTGGGGCTTTAGTCCAGAGCTCTCAAGCTCATAGTAGGTGATCATCATAGCCACTTCCTGTTTAAGAGGCAGGACTGCTGGGAACAATGGTGTTGGCAGCATGTCTTTGATAACTGGGCTTAACAAGGTGCTGAAAAGTGAATGATGGTTTGATGCTGTGTATAAAGAACCACTATCTAGGAGTACATCCACACTCATAACTGAAGTATGTGGCCATGAGGAGTGGCATAATAACAGTACTCAGACTAATTGTTCCTCATCACCACTATTATAAATCCAGTTTTACACCTCTTCTAGCACCAGGTAGTTGTGCTAAAGATCTATCCATTGCTATTTCTATTCATGGTAGTTGCATGCATATGGAAGAGTAAATATAAGTCTGTTTCACCCTGCACACCAAGGTTCTTCTCCTTAACTTTCAAACTGGCCTGTGCTTATTTATTTTCACGCTCTGTAGTCTGAAGTTTAAAAAGGTTTCTATCTACAACGCAATTTGTAGCATTGATCATTGTTACATAGCCAATCGTGCTGGAACTGAAGTGAAGGACAGCTTGATTCTAAAGCGATCGACCTCCTTGCTCGCTTACTGTACATAGTCTATTTAGGCTACAATTTAAGTAAAAGTTGTATTTTTCATGCTGCTAGGAGGACCAGCGTGCACACATACACTACAGAGTTTCTGGAGAGATTGTTCACATGATGCAAACGTTTGTATTATTTAAATTATGTTGTTTAAATGTTAATTACCATGTTGTTATTTGTCTATTTTTCTTCACTGCATCAACTTAGAATGCCTAATGTTGGTTTGATTGCATGCGTTACATGCCAAAATGAATAATTTCTGCCAGCCTGATGTAGGAGATGCTGGTGCGGGTCAAGTCAAGTACAGAATTAAATTAGTGCTGCTGGCAGATAACGGGTTGGGTGTTCTGTTGAGTGTTATGGGTATGGGGCAGGTCCAGATTTAGCAAACAGGAACTGTGCAGGACTCATGTCTGTAGATCGTTTTTTCCACACTGTGAGGGCAGAAATAAAAGAAAAAGCCAGAACCCATTTATTTAAATAAATTCAATGCACACAGACTGACGTTGTTTAAGTCTTTGGTTATTTTAACTGTGGTGATTTTGGCTCACATTTAACAAAAACCCACCAATTCACAACAAATCTCAACAAATTAGAATATGGTGACATGCCAATCAGCTAATCAACTCAAAACACATGCAAAGGTTCCCTGAGCCTTAAAAATGGTCTCTCAGTTTGGTTCACTAGGCTACACAATCATGGGGAAAACTGCTGATCTGACAGTAGTCCAGAAGACAATCATTGACACCCTTCACAAGGAGGGTAAGCCACAAGCATCCATTGCCAAAGAAGCTGGCTGTTCACAGAGTGCTGTATCCAAGCATGTTAACAGAAAGTTGAGTGGAAGAAAAAGATGCACAACCAACCGAGAGAACCGCAGCCTTATGAGGATTGTCAAGCAAAATTGATTCAAGAATTTGGGTGAACTTCACAAGGAATGGACTGAGGCTGGTGTAAAGGCATCAAGAGCCACCACACACAGACGTGTCAAGGAATTGGGCTACAGTTGTCATATTCCTCTTAAGCCACTCCTGAACCACAGACAACGTCAGAGGTGTCTTACCTGGGCTAAGGACAAGAACTGGACTGTTGGTCCAATGTTCTCTTTTCAGATGAGAGCAAGTTTTGTATTTCATTTGGAAACCAAGGTCCTAGATTCTGGAGGAAGGGTGGAGAAGCTCATAGCCCAAGTTGCTTGAAGTCCAGAGTTAAGTTTCCACAGTCTGTGATGATTTTGGGTGCAATGTCATCTGCTGGTGTTGGTCCATGGTGTTTCTTGAAAACCAACGCCACTGCACACGTTTACCAATAAATTTTGGAGCACTTCATGCTTCCTTCTGCTGACCAGCATTTTAAAGATGCTGATTTCATTTTCCAGCAGGATTTGGCACCTGCCCACACTGCCAACAGCACCAAAAGTTGGTTAAATGACCATGGTGTTGGTGTGCTTGACTGGCCAGCAAACTCACCAGACCTGAACCCCATAGAGAATATATGGGATATTGTCAAGAGGAAAATGAGAAACAAGAGACCAAAAATGCATATGAGCTGAAGGCCACTGTCAAAGAAACCTGGGCTTCCACACCACCTCAGCAGTGCCACAAACTGATCACCTCCATACCACGCTGAATTGAGGCTGTAATTAAAGCAAAAGGAGCCCCTACAAAGTATTGAGTACATATACAGTAAATTAACATACTTTCCAGAAGGCCAACAATTCACTAAAACAATTTTTTTATTGGTCTTATGAAGTATTCTAATTTGTTGAGATAGTGAATTTATTTCATACAGGAGTTTCACAATTTGAGTTGATTTACTGAAATAAATTAACTTTTCCACGACATTCTAATTTATTGAGATGCACGTGTGTATGTTTGTGTGTGTGTGTATATGCATATATATATATATATATATATATATATATATATATATAATATGCAGTGGTGTGAAAAAGTTTTTGCCCCTTTCCTTTTTTTCATTTTTTGCTTATTTGTCACACTTGAATGATTCAGATCATCAAAAAAAAGTATATTACACAAAGATAACCCGAGTACATACAAAATGCAGTTTTGAAATAATGATTTAATTTTTATAAGAAAAAAAGCCGTCCAAACCTGCCTGGCAATACATGAAAAATGCATTGCCCCTAAATCTAACAACTGGAAGTGCCACCCTTTGCAGCAACAACAGGCAATCAAGCATTTGCGATAACTGGCAATGAGTCTTTCAAATCGCCATGGATGAATATTGGCCCACTCTTCTTTGCAGAATTGTTTTAATTCAGCCACATTTTTTAAAGTTTTCGAGCATGAATGGACTGTTTAAGATCATGCCACAGCATCTCAATCAGATTTAAGTCCGGACTTTGACTTGGCCACTCCAAAACCTTAATTTAGTTTTTCTTGAGCCATTCACAGGTGGACTTGCTGGTGTGTTTGGGGTCATTGTCCTGCTGCATAACCCTGCGCTTGACCATCACACTACCACACCACCATGTTTGACTGTTGTATGATGTTCTTTTATGAAATGCTGTGTTGGTTTTACACCAGATGTAACGGGACACACACCTTCCAAAAAGTTCAACTTTTGTCCACAGAATATTTGCCTTAAAGTCTTGGGGATAATCAAGATATTTTTTTGGTAAATGTGAAATGAATCTTTGTGTTCTTTTTGGTCTGCACTGGCTTTTGCCTTAGAACTCTCCCATGGAACTCAATCTGAGCCTAGTCTCTTTCTTATTGTAGAATCATAAACACTGACCTTAACTGAAGCAAGTGAGGCCTGCAGTTCTTTAGATGTTGTTCTGGGTTCTTTTATGACCTCCAGGATGAGTCGTCATTGCACTCTTGGGAGTAATTTTGGTAGGCCGGTTACACCTGGGAAGGTTCACCACTCTTACAAGTTTTCTCCATTTGTGGATAATGGCTCTGAAGAAATGTTAGACATGCCTTAGAAATGGCTTTATAACCCTTTCCAGACTGATACATGGCAACTATCTTGTTTTTCATCTGTTCTTGAATTTCTTTAGATTGCGGCATGATGAGTTGCTCTTTAAGCATGCTTTACTTTGTCAGACAGGTTATATTTAAGTGATTTCTTGATTAAACAGGTCTGGTAGTAATCAGGCCTGGGTTTAGTTAGTTACATTTAACTCTTTCTAAAATAATGTGTTTAATCACAGTTCTGTCATGATAATTTTTTACGTAGGGCCAGGTAGATTTGGACAGCTTTTTTCCTTAATAAATTAAATCATCTTTTAAAACCTGCATTTTGTATTTACTTGCATTATCCTTGTGTAATATTAAAATTAGTTTGATGATCTGAAACTTTTAAGCGTGACAAATATGCAAAAAAAAAAAGACAACAGGAAGGGGGCAGAAACCTTTTCACGGCACTGTATTTATATGTAAACATACATAATTTTTTGTTAAACTTATTTCAAAAAGTAAAATTTTCATTATATTCTAGATTCATTACATGTAAATTAAAACATTTAAAAAAATATATTTTTTATTTTGATGATTAGATGATTAACTTTTTCACGATATGCCATACGATTTTCTGTGTGTGTGTGTATATATATATATATATATATGATATCAGTGGTGTCATGATGGGTCTTATGTCCTGTGTAAATAATGAGGATCTCATTGGGCGGGCACATTTTTTTCTGTTGTCATGACAGTTAATATGTATTTGGCTCTCTGTTGTATAGGCATGAGAACCACCCTTCTATGACTTCTGTGATTCCTGTAAATATATTTATGCTGCTTCTGTGCTGTGTTAAAAAGTTTGTAACAAAGACTCCAGAATTGTTAGATTCACTGGAGAAGCTTGTTTTTTATTTACTGTTCTTTTGAAATCCAAAATTATTGCAATTATTAGTCAATTGACTTGTAAACGGAATACAAAAAATTTTCTAGCAGACTTTACTTAGAATTTTTTTGTTTGTTAGTTTGTTTTTTTACCACTTTTGTTTTGTTTTAACGGTGGTATTGAACTGGCATTCAATTGGTATTGGATTTTATTCTGAGTTTTGTTAAAAGTTATAGGGATGCATATATTAGGCTGGGCGGTATATCGAGTTTGTATGATATATTGATATATTCTTTATATGCGATACAATATAAGGCAATACCATTCATATCGATATGCAGTAGTTTGAAACTATAGCGGAGGACACAGACTGAGCAGCTGGAGGAAGTGCACAATACAATTTGTTCTAAACATGTGACAGGCTTTATATGAAGGGCTTTAAAACCGGGTAAGATATAGAAGCCTATAGAAGTTCAGTTTCAGTTTAAAGCTGCTCGCGCTCGCCCCATCAGATGCTCTGACTAGGCTACGTGTGCCACTGACAGAGACTCACGCTGTTTAATGTGTTTGAGATGTGCTGTTTTCCTAAATGCATAACTTCTGCTTTGAGATTCTCCGCTAAACTTCACAGACTTAGGCCCTGTCCCAAATGGAACACTTCATGTGTACTTGTGGTCTTACGGACTTACAATGGCCACGTCATGCCCATGTCCGTTAAATCCACGAGACCGTAGGGTGTCCCATTCCTAATTTTAGCGTTCAGAAGAGTGCTTGCGAGCGCCCCCTTTGCGGCCGTTATGCGCCCTCGATCCGCACTTCTGCCAAGCCCGCACTGGGTTGAGCTCAGAATCAGACTTCTGCCCGACAGTCAAAGCGGCATTACGTCACGAAAGTGCGGACTTATTGTAGAACGACCGGCGCTGCGCGCATGTAATAGGAGTGCAATAACTCGGCCTAAAATATACATTTTGCTGAAATATTTTTAGCTAATAAACCATAAATGTGACATATGTAGAATTTTAAAGTAAGTGTATTTGTATGATAGCACTAACTGTAAAGTGACTGTAATGGAGTAAACAAAACAGCCTTTTTACTCAATTAGTCTGTGCTTTTTTATTATTTTCATTTTTAGCTTGGTAAATTTGACTTCTGCTTTAATAGCATTATTTTTGTTTTTAGATTGCAATGTTAGTGTTAGAATGTAATATGATTTTAACCCTTTTTAACATAATATACTGTATGCCTATGTTTACATTCGCTTAATTTATTTAATTCAAATACAAAAGCGTATAAATATCGAGATATATACCGTATACCACGAATCATGATTTTTTTTTGCTCATATCGCCCAACCATATTATTAGTACCATACCAGCTATTGGGTATCAATATTTTTATACTGTATATCAACCAGAATTGGAAATCGATAATTAAAAATTCATTGACAATATCAATAATTTTACATGGTTTAGATTACCTTTGGTGGTGTGTAATGCTCAATTATATTAATCTTTAAAACACTAATAATTTAATCCTGGTTAAATTTAATACGTTTGATATTTATCAATGTATCAGCTATCAGGCAGCATAATTATATAATAGTAACTATAATAACAGCAATCTACTACAATTATGAAGTTTATTTAGTCATTTAGCAATTATGTAGTAATACTAATAAAGTAATAATCTGCTTATTCTTTGTATTTTCTGATTTCTAAATTATAATATTTGTACCTAACCTCAACCCATCACATCCAGTTTCTTTCTTTCTTTCTTTCTTTCTTTCTTTCTTTCTTTCTTTCTTTCTTTCTTTCTTCTTTCTTTCTTTCTTTCTTTCTTTCTTTCTTTCTTTCTTTCTTTCTTTCTTTCTTTCTTTCTTTCTTTCTTTCTTTCTTTCTTTCTTTCTTTCTTTCTTTCTTTCTTTCTTTCTTTCTCTCTTTCTTTCTTTCTCTCTTTCTCTCTTTCTTCATTTTTCTAAGGCGAGTTTCTCTCACACACACGGTTTAGCTCACTTTTCTATTTTTTTATTTCACAGTCCTTCTGTTACATTGCTTATGTCTGAGGATTAGCTTTATTGTTTTGACAGAGAAGTAGGAAATGTGCCTATTGCTTCACCTTACTTTACCTCGATGAGAAGCGTGGAATTCCTACAGCTGCAAGGTTTGCTTTCCGCTGTCTGGACATCAGTGCTCTCAGGGGAGGCTTGCAGCAAGCTCTGGGAAGATGTGACTCAAATGACGGTCATCTTTAGGCTTTTTCTCTAGGGATAATCTGGCACTGAGAGAATTCCCGCTCAGAAAATCCCTGCAACTGTCAGCCACAGTAAAACGAAACCTGACGTTGAACAGTATTAATGGTTTTAATGAAAACCATCTAGCTTTTTTCCTACTATGGATTAGCTACACATTCTGTGGCCGGGAAACCCGGGAAGGCCAAGCCAGTTGTGAACAATCAGAGACTCAGGAGAAGAAGGCTGTAGGAACATGTACATCACCACTACAAAAATTTTAGCCTGGGAACCCTTGGGTCAATTTCATATTCATAGTCACAGTTTCCTTACTTATTTGGATATAACGTTTAAGTTCAGAATGGCTTGTTATTGTTTGCTGACTTGGTTACCTTTGACCTTCTAAGACATTAATAACTGTCTTTGCTGATGCTAAAGAAGGGCCAACAATTGTGTCTCAGACGGCACACCCATGGACTGCTTTCATGCTAATGCATATTGCATGCACAATTAGTAAGATAGTTCTCAAAATTCAAAGGTCCAATATGATGTTGATTTAACTCAAATGATGAGGTGTAAAGGCGTGTGGACTTAAGAAAGTTACTTTCTAGGTAAAAGTTCATAAACAGATTGAGGTCAACATGAAACATTTATACCAACCCATTTTGTTTCTGTAATGTGTATTTCTGAGTGAAACAGGATATCAATGAGAAAGAAAGTTTGGAGTCCATCCTGGGAATCCAATTGGGATTAGTTTTTTTTGGGGGGGGGTTATAGTTAATACAACATCTATATGATTTGGCCTGCATTTGGAATGGAATGTGTGTTAAAGCAAATAGGATAAATGTTGATGATCCTTTTTTTTTTACATTAAGCAAAACCATATTAACATTTCAATTATTGCTAGCCATTCGATGTAATTTATATAGTCTATATAATTAATTCCATGTTGGATATCACAATTCTTGCTCTAGATAGATATGTTTTTATCCTACATTAAATATTGTGTTGGTCCTTAATAATTTTTCATTGAAGATTATTTAAAGTGGTTTAATTAATAATGGCCTTGCTGTTCTACATTTCCCAAACAAATGCACACTGGTATGTGGGGGCGATGAGACTTACCGCTTGCTTTCCCACCACTGTATGTGGGATAGGAAACTTCCGGAAAGCAGCAGCTCTCTCTGGGGTGTGTCTGCCACGTGCCCCCCGCTGCCAGGGTCAGAACTCGGGTTCTAGTCTCAACTGTTACATCAGAGACTTACGTAAGCTGTGCTCCTCTTTGTACAGGAGGTACACTTCCTTAACGACAGGAAGCTTGTGATACTCTTGGGAAGAGTAGTTTATCATCATCAAGCATTATTTGTTTTTATAATGTGGTTCCATTAATTTGTATATAACATTTGATGAAATATAAGATTAAGCCGATTATCAACAAATGACACTGTGTGATTAATGATGCTTTAAATAAACATCAACTTTCAACATCAACATGTATTTTTGGTCATAATGTGCACTTAAAGCTTTATCTGTCTGCCGTATGAAGATTTGTATGTCTAAATGCTTAGAAAAGTAATAGCTTACTTCTCCCCAACAAGCAACAACATTTGAGATAGCATTCATGTTATGTTCAAACTTCAAATAATTACGATTAGAGGTTGTTTGAATACTAGAATTTAACAAGAATAAACATGTTGATGCGACATGAAGCCATCGAAGGCCTCCAGATTAGGCCTTTTAAAATTCCTTTCCCAATCCTGTCTCCCTTCTGTCCCACTTCGCTTCCTGTCTAATAACTGTTCTATGATGATGATAAAGCAAAAAGGCAAAAATAAATAAAAATAAAAAACCTTGGTTGGTTTGTTGGCCCATTGGGGTGGATTGCGTTCTAAACACAACTGAACCACTCCATAGTTTTTTTGTAATCGGGCCTGAAACCATCTCATTCACCCGATTATTTTAGTGTCGATCCACTATACCTAAACAAACCGAACTAAGGGAGAAGACACGCCAGGTTCTGAAACAAACGCTTCAAATGTGCCAAGAGCCAAGTTTGAAAAAGCCCTAAGATTGCCAGACCAGGTTGAAAGGGTTTTAAGATTAATTGAGAATATAAAAAATCCAATTGTCTGTGATTAGATTGTGTATTGGATTGTATTCACCAAAATAAACAGTGTGCATATAACTACAGGCTAACCTTTAAAATCGGGTAAAATAATATCTCACAGCTGATGTGTAAAATCTCTTGCTAGGTTTGGTAAGGCAGGCTGTTATTCTTTCCATATCGCTCAGTAACTCTACACCATTTTGGGGTCTATGGAGCTGTATCAAGTGCTCTAGAGCCCCGAGTCTTGTTAAAACAATCATGGCTACAGGTGTCAAAACACAAGTCATCACAGTCATCTAGTTTTGCAGAAGAGCTCATAATGGCCCCACAGATTGCACACTCTCGCTATAGTTAGTAACAGGTTAGAGGTAAATAGCAGTGCTGCTATCTGTGGTGAGTGCTGAAGTGGCCTTTCATTGAATTTCGCTGGAAACAAACCAGAGAAAATGCCAAGACAAACTGGAAAGACAAATAAAGCTTTGCAGAGGCCTCTGTGTGTCCAGAGTGTTCATTCTTACCCAGGTGCCCTCATTCACCTCATCCAGCCAGAATACTACTGTGATTATATCCGTTTTCACATATACACTGGAAATTGAAGTACAGTTTGTATTAAGCAGAACAACTTGAAATACCCAAGCAGTGGGGTGTCGCATCTGCTGTCTGTCCAGTAAAACCTTTATTTTACAGGTTACATTATGCAGCGGTGCATTTCCATCAGAGTTTTACATTAAAGTATAACCACAGACCTCAGGTGGTACTTATTTCAGGCTGTAATTGTCGACTGTGCATCTTTCTTTTTCTCTTCCTATAAGAGTGCTTACTAAGGCACTATTACTATTCATACTTATGGTTAGTGAAAACCCCTAACACTGAGTATTAAACTTTAGTGTGGCCATTTGTGGTATGGACATCAATGAAATGATATGGCTAGTGGAGAGTTATGCTTGTGCCTTTCTAAACAATCAGAACTTTTTTGCATGGTGGACAACAATATTTAAGAACTCTAAAAACACCATAATAACCTCATAGCAACACACAAAAACTATAACAACTGCATTGCAGGGTTATTATAGTTAAAGCTGCAGTCCATAACTTGTTTGGTTAAAAATGATCCGAAATCAACATTTGAGCAAGTACATAACCAGCCAGTGTTCAAAACTATCACCTTTTCGCCTTTCTTTTTCACAAATCGCCTTTCTTTAGCCTGATTCACAATGGTTAGCTTAAAATAATGTTTTCTAATTTAGTGGTACGGGTAGGTTTTTGTGGGAAATTTGAGCATGGCACTGCGTCATTACATCAAGTCTGTAAACATAAAGAAGTTGTCCCGGCGTGAGGATCCTGCAGGTGGCCTTTTCTCACAGCAGCTAGAATAATTAAATGTATCATTTTGATGGTGGATTGTAATCCAGAAAGGATTATGTGTTTATGAAACACATGTGAATGAAATTAAATGATATTCCAGTTTTAAATGTGCTTCTGATTACAGATATCTTGGGATTGCACAAGATTTGTATTTTAAAGATAACCAGTTTGAAGGGAGCATAATTTGCTTTTTGGGCTCAAAGAATTTAATTTCTTAATAATAAGTTATTATATACTTGAATTTCTTAATATGAAATTCGAATGGCATGATAATTACATTAGATTTTACAGAAATGTAAATCGACAAGTTAATACACACTGTACTCATACTCAATGCTAATGTTGTTAACATTAATAATTTGAGAATAACGTATAATAATTTGCACGGTTTGATGTGATATGAGCTAACCAATTTTTAGATTAAATCACCATTTGTAGCGCAATTTATGGTAGTGTTTTTTTCCCCTCAGTTAATCAAATCAAATCACTTTTATTGTCACATCACCACAGCACATGTGCCTTGGTGAGTGAAATTCTGAGAGCGTGTTCCAGACAGTGCAGAAACGATTCACATATATAGATAGATTGTACATACTTACATATATAGATAGATAGTACATACTTATAGACTTATACAGAAGACAATGTGCAAAATACACATACATATATGTGTATTTTGTTAGAACAAGCGTGGCAGACTTGTTACTTACTGAAAATTCTTATTTGGGTCATATATTCCAAGACGTTGGCTAGAATCTGTGATTGCGAAAGTACAGTAAACATCCAAACCGGTGGGTGACTGACTGTTACACATTCACCTCAAAACATTAGATTAATCTGCACTGGAGCCATGCTGGTGCACAGCCCATGCAAGCAAGATAATTACGCAATTTACTGCAATTCCATGTTTTCAAAGAGAGATGGCGACAAAGAGGCAAAACTTACGGGCTGCAGCTTTAACTAAAACTTTAATAAAGCTACATTTCTAATTTTCACTTATTTTAACTTTTGGTTAAAGAAAAGAAAGAAAGAATGACAAGTTTGTTCAGTAAGCCACACAATTCCAAAGTTAGAGGTGAGCAATAGTACAGTTTGAGCAATAACAATAGTGAAGCCTTAGCAAGCAGGAATAATTTAACCTAATTATAATCCCCTATAAAGCTTCTTTATAGATTAATTTCTTCTATTTATGTTTTAAAGTGATGTGGTCTGTGTAAAAGAAGTCCTTTCTGTTCCCGTAATTATCCACACTGTATATGCATTCTCAGTTAAAGGTTTGAGTTCAGCTCAAATGAGTTCTTGAATCAGTCCTTGCCGATATTGCTATGAAGTCAAAACTCTGTTTAAAACAAAAATATATTTTCTGCTTTAACAGTGATCAGTTTTAGCTCTAGAGGACATCCTCGTTGCTCAGTTATGCTTTAGCAGAAAAAAAATGTGTAGCCACAAAAAATAAATAGTATTTTGACAGTCCTGCCATGATTAGAAGAGCTGGGCCTGCTATTTAATTTTCCCAATTCTCGCAAAAGTTAAACGCTCACACATGTGCTCATTTTGCTCCTATACTGCTGCGTTGTTGGAAAAACATTGTTAGAAATCCCATCTTTGGGTGGCTGCAATGTAAATGTTGCAATTAAATCTTACGAGAGTTTCTACAAAGCCTGTAAAGCTATTGTTATGACAACCAATGGGTAGTTGACACATGTCGTGTCTATGGAAATTTTTTCATGATTTTTAAAGTTGAATGTTTTATTAAAATGACAAGGTAAAATGAACAGTAAATCACTGGTTTATTTTGAGGTGAAACTAGGCTAATTTGTGGCCTAATTGAGTGCAAATTGTATAGGTTTGTTGTAATATTGACCGTCATGTCAGTTGTCATCCTTGAAATGAAATAATTATCAACCACCTTTCAACATTTGTGCCTATCTTCAACTTTCTTGTGCTTTTCTTCTCCATTCCACAGGACACACTGGATGTTACATCAAGGCCCTGTTCAGCACCAGTCTGATTTTCCTCTTGGCACATGCCAGCTTCCAGATCTGCCTGTATACCATCCCTAGCCTTGATAATGCACTGGGACACAACTGTAAGTCTGACTTGTTTCAAGTGCGTATACAATCATAGAGTGCATTCTTCTTTATTAAGCAGCATTCACAAAGAGGATGCATTCTTTCATAAAAAAACATAGCGTTGTCAAGTTTTTAAACTAAATGTTTATCAGTTGATCCAGGCTGGTCAGTAGATATCTGACCAGTTAACATGTTCAAAAACACTAAAAAATGTTGTTGTCGAATCATAAGTGTCATAAAGGATTCTCATGTCGTTTGAAAATTAATCTCGTTATCACCTGTGAAATGGTGCAGGACAAAAGTTGTCCCACCAGTTCTCGCTTTGACGCCAGCTGATGTCATGCGACCAAAACATACACATACTTCACGTCTGCATATAGGCCTACAGTTTTAATCCCAAATTTATCCCTTATAAAAAACAACTCCATTCAAAATCCACATTCAAACTGTATGGCACGAACGTTTTAATTCACTAAGGTTCTTGTTTCAATAAGTTGATCCAACTCACCAACAACAAGCCAGCTACTAAGAAGCCAGCTATGCTTCAAAACAAAATTCTAAAAGTTTTATTTTCCAACAGGGCATTCACAGGTGACAGATTTTTGTTGAGCAGGACATGTTCCTAGATTTAAATCTTTCAGTGGTTCCAAAAACACCAGTCTGGTCAGCTGAGTCGTTTTTCTCTAGCTGTAAACCTTTTTGCTATAACTGACTATAAAGTATCTATAAAATCAGATGGGAATAATCTGTTGAAAATTAAACCTAAATCTGCAATTTCTCTGATTGGAATGTCATTCATTGTTCAACTTGCCAGAATCACAAATTACATGATATGTAGCAGCCTTATGTCTCACATGGGACGAAGAGGATTAAGTACGTACTGCAATCTATTTGAGGTTTGGACGTTGTGTTTGCCTTCCCTTCCCAAATTGTCCAGAAAGACCAATGCACGATGTATCATTCCTGAGTCCCACGCTTCTTTAAGGAGTCGCCAGGCTGACTGCAAAGACGTCAAGGGCTTGTAGCCTTTGGATGACTCTGCCAAAAGAGAGTTCAGTGGCTCATGGAAATGTTTTGGTAGCTTTGCAAAGACACTTGCGGTTGGCTCGTCTTTATGACGTACTTGACAAAGTCTTGTATTGTGATTCATTTTATCCTCAGTATATAAACCTCTCTCTTGCTCTCTCTGTAGGCAGCTCATGGGAGACTCTATCGAGACATGTTGGAGTGTCCAGGTATGTAGAGAATGCAAAGAATGAGAGCATGTACACGTGAGGCATCATGTTGAAATCCAAACTGTTAGAAACTGATCAGAGCTAGATCACAAAGTTCAAACCAGCGAGGAAACAATAAGGCAATTTAAGGCAGTTGTCTTATTACCAAAAATGTATTTAACATAAACAAAATTTCATGCAGCCATATTATTCACCCAATTTTCACCATTTTGCAAATATTCCTGAACTTGAAAACTTGTGATACCCAATATATATATATATATTTTTTAAACAGCTTTACAGAAAACACATGATTTTAATGATTATAATATTTTACTGTCAGCATGGATTATAGTCAGATTTAGCAAATTAGAGCTGGGCGATAACATAGTTTACATTGTGTGAAAATACGAGAAATTAAGCAGTTGAGATATGATATGTGGTAGCTTATTTTTTATTTATTTTTAGTTTAAAGGCTAAATTTTCAAGCCCTATTCTGTAAAATACTCATGAACTTGTTTTACTTAAGTTTTATGTTTCATGTTTTGTTTTATTTAGATTTTTTTATATGTATTTTGATATTTATTTTTTAGATATGTTGTATTTATTTAATTGTATCGTATTGTATTACTTCTTAATATTCCATTTCTCTTCTCTTCTCTTCTCTTCTCTTCTCTTCTCTTCTCTTCTCTTCTCTTCTCTTCTCTTCTCTTCTCTTCTCTTCTCTTCTCTTCTCTTCTCTTCTCTTCTCTTCTCTTCTCTTCTCTTCTCTTCTCTTCTCTTCTCTTCTCTTCTCTTCTCTTCTCTATGAAAAGGCTGAAAGGCTACATTTTCTGATCTGTAGTTTGTGGTTGCTCCTGCAGGCTTCCCCTGGAAGATCCTTGGAGCATGGTGTGGCTCCTGACGCCAGATCTTGGGATCTTCATCATCTCTCTGATCACCCTGATACTGTGTAGCCGTCTGTTGAAGAAGAGAGAGGAGGGACCCATACCTCACATGTCGACACTTCTCCAGGAGGTGAGCTGAGCATAGGCCAGGCCTACTGTTGATCTATTTTTATGTTTGAGCAGCTTATTATGAGACACTGGTGAGTAATGCTGGTTTCGTCTGAGCCTCACACAGCCCACCCATGGCCTGCTGCAGTGGCTAGTGCTGATGTTATCCAAAGACTGCTATTTCACTGGCTGGCTGCTATATAAGTTGTGTGAGCCAGGGATTTTATCATTCTAATGGGAGGCAAATATTTGTTTGCATGCATCCCGATTAATACAATGAGCACTTTAGAGGCAAAAAAAAATTCTATTGTTTGAAAACTTTAGGTTCATAGCATAACAATTTTCATGATCTTCATACAAAGAAAAAATCAAATGATACAGTGGTCCCACAAATGTTTGGACACATAAACCAGACTTAATGGGATAGTTCACCCAAAAATGAAAATTCTGTCATCATTTACTCCAAACCTCTATGAATATCTTTGTTCTGCCGAACACAAAGATATTCTGAAGAATGTGGGAAACAGAGCAGTTCTGGGGCACCATTGACTTCCATAGTATTTTTTTCCTACTATGGAAGTCAATGGTGCCCCAAAACAGCCTGATTACAAACTTTCTTCAAAATATCTTCCTTTGTGTTCGGCAGAACAAAGACATTCATACAGGTTTGGAACTACTTGATGGTGAGTAAATGATTTCATTTTTTTTTTTACAGCATTTTCATTTTTGGGTGAACTATCCCTTTAATATTGCACAAATGGCAATGACGCATCAATTTCTGGGTATTTATATTACTTATTTTCTTCTTTTACCAAGATATTTGGTAACACTTTAGAATAGGAAATACTTATTCACTATAAACTACGTCTTTTCCTTCAATAAATTCCTAATTTGATGCTTATTAATAGTTAGTAAGGTAGTTGTTTAGGTATTGGGTAGGATTAGGGATGTAGAAAAAGGCATTAACATGTGCTTAATTATTACTAATAAATGGCTAATATTCTAGTAATATGCTTGTTTATAAGCAACTAGTTAAGAGACCAGGGGGGTCCGAAAACCAGTTAGTATCTGGTGTGACCACCATTTGCCTCACGCAGTGCAACACATCTTCTTCGTGGATGAATGGCACAACAACGGGCCTCAGGATCTTGTCACAGTATCTCTGTGCATTCAAAATGCCATCAATAAAATGCACCTGTGTTCGTTGTCCATAACATACGCCTGCCCATACCATAACCCCATCGCCACCATGGGCCACTCGACCCACAACGTTGAAATCAGCAAACCGCTCACCCACACGACACCCAGTGTTGGGAAGGTTACTTTGGAAATGTAATAGATTACAGATTACAAGTTACCCTACTTAAAATGTAATAAGTTAGTATAACTTTTCAATTACTTTATTAAAGTAAAGTAATTCATTAAATGTGATTACATTTGGATTACTTTTCTAAATTTCTAATGTTTTCAACTGTTAATAATAAAAAACACACACAAAAAACCTTCCTACGTGTACTGCGTTAGGCTAACCAGGACTTGTAATAGCGCTTGCATGTTGTTGCTCTTTTATTGGTTTTGATTGCTTCTATAATGTCCTCATGCTTTGGATAAAAGCATCTGCTAAATGACTAAATACATAAATAAATAAAAATAATAATTTTCAAACATGTAAAGCAGGCAGGCTTAACCTTTCAGTAGGGCTCAACACTGATTACTGTCAGACTTTCAAAATCTTTCATCACTTTAATTAAGATGATGATATTTAAATTTTAAAGGAGACATTGGATGAAAAATATCTTAATTTGCTTATAAATGTGTCTTAGCAGTTTGAGGACACAACCACCCTACAATGATACAAATTCACTCATTTTTTAATCCCCCAAAACCTAAACAGTCTCAATTATCAAGCTATTTTGATTTTGTTGTGATTAACCAGCGCTCTCTCCACCCTCAATACCACGACTGAGATGAGACCCTTGAGCAAGGCAGCGAACCCCCAACTGTTCCCTGGGCGCCGCAGCAATATGGCTGCCCACTGCTCCGGGTGTGTGTTCACTACGGTGTGTGTGTGTGTGTTCACTGCTGTGTGTGTGCACTTGGATGGGATAAATGCAGAGCACAAATTCTGAGTATGGGTCACCATAATTAGCCACATATCACTTCACCTTCACCAAATTCGTTTATGTCTGGCTGCGTAAATCATTTTACTCCAGACTGTTTTCTGAATAAGGGACAATTCAAGGCAGGTTTTGTTAAAGAGTTAAAATTCAAGGATGGATCAGTACCCACCATTGTTCATGGTCCAGCTACACCTCCAGAAGAAGTAAATGTCACACTTTATATTTTTTATGATTATTTGCAAATCGTGTTTGCTCTTCCACAGAAGAGAGAGGCGGGGTTAGCATTAGCATGTAAATAGATATGCACCGAGTCGCTGTGTTGTTTTACACGCCCACCGAGACCATTTCAAGATTACCCTAAAGAATCATACCAACTTGTGGAAAATGGTCATCCGATGTCCCCTTTGAAGCACAGCAACCACAAAATCAGACTTACTTTAAAATCAGGTTAAAAAGGTTACTTTAAAAAGGTTAAATACAGATTTAAAATCATAAGAAATATTTTATTAGGTATGATACCGTTTTTGAAATTAAATATTTGCATAGCTATGACAGGAAACACTGGAATCAAACAATGCTTTAGAAAAAAAAAAGTTAATCTTAAAAAAAGCCAAAAACCCAACCTAATCTTAAAAAACAAATAGGAAATATAAGACTTATCAGATAAGCATGTTATAAACTTCTGAAACATTGGTGTTTCATATTTTGGAGAACTCACTGCAATTTATGAAAGCAATAAATCTGTACGTGGGAGTGTGTCAAAAAATCAAATGTAACCCCCTTTGTAATTCTTAACATTTTCATAAGTAACTGCAATTTAATTACACATTTTTCTAAGTAACTGTAACTAATTACAATTACTTTTATTTTGTAATTAAATTATGTAATTCCATTACATGCAACTAGTTACTCCCCAACACTGACGACGCAATACACACTGTCTGCCATCTGCCCTGTACAGTGAAAACCGGGATTCATCCGTGAAGAGAACACCTCTTCAAAGTGCCAGACGCCATCGAATGTGAGCATTTGCCCACAAGTCAGTTACGATGATGAACTGTAGTCAGGTCAAGACCCCGATGAGGACGACGAGCATGCAAATGAGCTTCCCTGAGACGGTTTCTGACAGTTTGTGCAGAAATTCTTTGGTTATGCAAACCGATTGTTGCAGCAGCTGTCTGGGTGGCTGGTCTCAGATGATCTTGGAGGTGAAGATGCTGGATGTTGAGGTCCTGGGCTGGTGTGGTTACACGTGGTCTGTGGTTGTGAGGCCGGTTGGATGTACTGTCAAATTCTCTAAAACGCCTCTGGAGACGGCTTATGGTAGAGAAATTAACATTTAATTCACGGGAAACAGCTCTGGTGGACATTCCTGCAGTCAGCATGCCAATTGCACGCTTCCTCAAAACTTGCGACATCTGTGGCATTGTGCTGTGTGATAAAACTGCACATTTTAGAGTGGCATTTTATTGTGGCCAGTCTAAGGCACACCTTTGCAATAATCATGCTGTCTAATCAGCATCTTGATATGCCACATCTGTGAGGTGGATGGATTATCTCTGCAAAGGAGAAGTGCTCACTAACACTGATTTAGACAGATTTTTGAACAATATTTGAGTGAAATAGGCCTATTGTGTACAAAGAAAAAGTCTTAGATCTTTGAGTTCAGCTCATGAAAAATGGGGGCAAAAACAAAAGTGTTGCGTTTATAATTTTGTTTAGTATATTAGAAAAACTTATGATTGAAATAAATTATAAACTCTAAAGACTCCAACTGTTCTCTTTTAATATCTTGTTCAGGTTTGATTATAATCATAATGCAACATTATCGAAAAACTGATTTTTTTTCAGTTCTAAAAATGCTAAACTTTGACAAAGTAATTTTTATTGTTATAATTATTGTAATTATATTGTTATAATAATTGTGATTTCAGACATTGTATATATTGTGATAACTTGTGAAAATATATATTTCAATTGGTCAAATATCAAATAGTGGAGCTCTGCAGCCATCTAGTGGTAAAAATTATATATTTTTTATTTTAATACTGCAATTTCCAAAAGATGTGCAAAAAATTCACACCAAACCATGTCAACTGATCCACGTTATCCCCATGAATGAAATGTAGAAATGTGGGTCGTTTATAACGTGAATTTGACATAAAAAGCTATTTTTGTATACAAACCTATTTTTTTTTTTTATATATATTTTTATATAAATGTAAAAAAAATCATAAATCCTCCAAAAACTAAACAAATGTGGAGTAAAATTACATTGGTTTAAAAAAAAATGATATTTTTTTTTACAAAATTACATTTACTTGGGGTCTAAAAAGACCCCAAGGACCATGAGTGCACAACCCAAAATGAAGACGGCACAAGGGTTAAGGTTAAAGCCTTATGATTTCCGTGATGCGGAGTGAATCCCAGAATTCAAATCATGATAAGGAATTTTCAATGCAGATGTCACATAAAATGCGTGATTTTATGGATTGATGAATAAATAAAAAACAGTGCTGTCAAATCACTACATGGTCACTAGGTCTGTGATTTAATAAAACGCAAAACACCACTATATACAAATATAATATGTTTGTTTTGCATGTTTCTCTGTGAATGAGCGGCGTTGTGTCGTGTACTACATACTCAAGTATGCGCGCTGGCGCTGCTCATAGTGTTTAACGGCGCCTGCTGTCTCACTCTCTGAAGACGTGAACACAAACACTGAGAGCCTCACAGACAATGAAAGAACAATTAATAATCCTTTAATTTTATTTGAGAAAACCACTGTCAAATACACTGGCACTCTTCACTACAACCCGTCAAACTACAAGTCCGCTTTTTAACTCAAATTAATTGACATAAATTACGACTGTACTATAATGTAGCCTACTTCTAGACTAATAATAATCTATAGAAACATTTAAGGAATATAATTTCCCCTTAGTAATTCTCTGTTCTGCAGCCCTTTACGAAAGCGTAAGATGATAAAAGTTATTTTCATTTAATTACATTTTAAAACATTAATTAAATTGTTAAAGCTTTATGCATTAATTTCATTACCACCATTTTTGATAGTATATTTGTATTATCTCATAAAAGTACAGCATCCAGAAAAAATAAGTCTAACCAGAATTTATGAATTATGAATTGTTAATGATGGATATAAGTTGTTAAATGAATATATAATTGTAACGGGGCTGACAAGACGAGAGGCGAGAGGATATTTGTATTGATAGACATGGTAAAAAACACAGGCAGGGTCGAACAAATGGAAAACAGGTATATAGAGGGCAGGGCAGATTAGTACTCAAGTAAACGGGCGTGGTCTACGATCGGCGAACAACATCCAGAGGGCAAGGCAGAGAGATAATCCAGGTAACAAGCAGAAGGTCAGGAACCAGACGACAAGGCAACACGGAAAGACTAGACTGAAACTAAAATAAGAAATGGAAACTAGAAATGGCTCCGTAAAGCAGCTAACACTCGGAGAGTGAAAAACACAGAACAATACAGGAGACTGAACACAAAACCAAAACACGGAAAGGCTTGGTAGTAGCTAACATTGGGAGAATGCTAAACGCTAAACAATACTCGGCAGAGGGGAAGAGGAAACCATGGTTTGTGTAGGCTGTGTGATCAACTGTGTGATTAGTGATCAGCTGTGTGTCGTCAGTGCAATGGATTATGGGAAATGTAGTCTTAGGTGACGTGCAACCGTTAGTGTGGTGCAGGAGTCCATGTGGTGAGCGAGTGACCTCTGGTGGTGAGTAACCGGAAGTGCATGGACAGGATTCGTGACAATAATCAATGATGGAATTTATTTGATTGATTTTGATTAATACAATTTGAATAAACACATGCTTCCAAAAAATGTTCAACCAAAAAAAAACATGTTTTGATTGTTTAATACCGTAAACTGTGAAACCGTGATATTTTCTGAGGCTATTATCATACCGTAAAAATCTCATACCGTTACAACCCTAGCCCTAAGTGCCATATAGGTATATATATATATATATATATGGTTACTTATTTTGACTGTGTTTACACAAAAGTTTATGGCCCAAAAAGTTTTACTTCAGATTGAAAAGGAATAAAATTAAAATACTTTGTAATGCAAGTGTATTTGTACAGTATGTGTTTGTGTGTGTGACCTAGGGACATTTTTCCAAATTATGTTTTTACTCCTAAAGTTTTATTTGAGGGTTTTTTTAGGGTAGGGTTAGGGGATATAATATATAGTTTTATACACAGTATAAAAAAAAACATTGTCAATGGAATGTCCCTAAAAACATATTTAGGGAATTATATGTGTCAGTGTGTGTGAAACAGTATGGCAAAATCATTATTTAAAAATTATGCTGTCAAAACTTGTAGCCCTGACCACAAGGTCACATGACAACTAAAATCAAAACAGTTTTGTTTTGCATGGTATTATGATGGTGAACATATGAATATTTGAGCAACTCTCACAAACATGGCAACAAGAGTTAAAAAGAACAAAAAGGTGAAATGGCAGCAGAAACATCACCCTCATCACTTTGACTATTGCTCTTATAGTCTCACTGATTTGACCAGAATCTGAGCTATTACTTTTGTAAGTAATCAGACTTGAGTCAAGAGATTGGTAAAGGGATATGTTTATTTTATTTATGTATTTATTTTTTGGTGGACAATAATAAAATCATAATAAATAAAAAATCATAGACCCAAGCTGGAGAACATCGAAACTTGTAAATGGGCTCTTTTGATTTAGGCCAGTAAGCAGCACAAAACACCTTAGCAACCACATTGCAATATCCACACTCAACAAGTAAACACTTGACACTGAGTAACCAACACAGTAACCACTCACAACACCCTAACGTTTTGCACAGGCAACAACACGTACAATTTATTCAGAAAATCTTGTTGGAAATCTAGTTTGTATTATAGGCTAATCTTATTTGCTAATTTATGTGAACGCAGCTTCCAAAATAGTGCTTCAACATACTGTAGGAATATATAGAAAATATGTTTAGTTGTTGGTTTCAGAAAGAATACAATTATTAGCAGGTACAGTACTTCTAATTTCAAACCAGCATGAATAAACTCAAAACATTTTTAGCTGAAAGCTTGAACTTCAACGCTTAAAACATTTTTAAGTAGAAAATAGTAATAATAAAACTTATTTTTAACAATTGATAAAATGTTCACCTCATAAAATGTTTGATTCTCTTTGAATCCATTTTTCATATGCTGAAAGTTTTGACTTCTCTTCGAGCTCCACCATGTAGTGTTTTATGAGGTTTTTGCTGTTGCATTTTTTTTCCATTTGACTGTTTGCACCATTCCAGCACTGTATAGCCTAGAGTCTGACAACTTCCTGCTGCTGTTGCTAAGGCAACAACATCAACAAACACTGGCTGTCTGGCTTCCTATGTGTCAGCATAGAAAAATAGGATCTTTATAAGATCAATTAGCAATAGTGCTAAACCATGCATGCATGTCTGCTTTACTGGAATCTAACAATTGAAACCATTTTAACATTATATATATACTGTTTATATAAATATAATTTCCCAATACCTTCAAAGCTGACCTCTATCTGACACTTTCTTACCCTCAAATGCAAAAGAATGAGTAAAATGCAACAATTGACCTATCGGTAAGCCCCGCCCCCCTTAGTTACTGTTGCTCCCTCGGACAAACAAACGGAGTTGCTCTCTCTCTTACAGTGACAGCTGCAGTGTAAAAACCTTGTCCCATGATGTTTTTGAACAATTTTGGACACAGACCAATTCCAAATGGGAATTAAATATACCATGGAGGGATTTATAAAATATTTTAAAATAAATACGGTGGGTAACTCGAAGCGAGGGTTTACAGAACACAATGCAGGCGGGAAAAGTCTCATATTTTGGTCGCGGATGGTTAAATGCAGTATCAACACTGTTCATGTATTGCAGAGTACGATTAAATTAATGTACATTTAACCAGTTTAAAATGAAGAGACAGTGAAATGTAGACCTTTGTTTATGTGTCTTTGACCTACACTGTACAAGGCGTGAGAACAGTCCGCTATTTAGGGTTGTACGTTAGCATCGACTCACTAACTGTAACGTTAGCTAGTTTTAGACAGAGATAACATTACCTTGCTAAAGCACAAGATAACATTAACGTATGACAACCAGAAAATTTACGTTTTTGTCTTCATTTGGATTGGGGTTGAACACTTAGGGACGTTTTGCTCTGTTTTTTGGAATCAGGATATGTAATAAAATTAATTATATTGCCCATCCTCTCAGGATACCTGGAATCATTGTTACAAGTACCAACGGCACATCGTTTTTCCATTTGTTTAAACATAAACCACATAAAACCGATGCGAGCTTTGCATCTTCCAATGTTTCTTTATGACGCTGAAACCGAAAGATGTCCGAGTTCCGCTCCCCGTGCAACTGATACTCGACTGCCATTGGCTAATCTGCATTGAGGGGAGGGGCTTACCGATAGGTCAATTGGACTGTTAAAGCTAGATTATGTCAGCTTTGTCAATGCTAACTTTGAAAGATAACTTGCCAAGCTACAATCTATAATGTAATATAGTTAAACTAGTTAAGCTACCTTTCTTAAAAAGTGGTGTGAAACTCTATAAGTTATAAACCAAAGTAGCAAAAAATTTAAGGCAAAAATTGATTTTCAATTGTATAGATTTTTCTGAACAAAATATGTGGTGTTTGTTAACTCCCACTGTCCAGTGGGATTTGTTTAATATTACTATTTTGATTTCCAAAAGACTTCTGCAACAGTGTAAAAACTGCTTCATGACACAATTTTGTGCACTGTAGCATTATAACCAACTAGCAACCACCTGCCATTTAAACTAGTGTAGGAACAACATAATTGCTATACATTCCAAAACATTGGTCTGCAGTGAGGGACTGAGTGAATGGGCTTTGTTGTGGCCATGGCACTTGGAGTGTGATGCCAATTCGATCAGATGAAATGCGTTTACATGTCACTGCACTCACTATTTTACTGAAGTAAAAAAGGAAAGCTACAACAAAGAAGACCAATGTCAGTACACCAGCTTCCAGACTATATTACAATTAGTGGTGGGCCATTATCGGCGTTAACGTGCTGCGTTAACATGAGACTCTTATCGGCGATAAAAAAAATATCGCCGTTAATCTATTCTCAAAGTTGGGTTGGGACCTGGGTCTATACTACGCAAGCTATGATGACTTTCACCCTGATATTTTAGCCGGATGTATACCTAGTCGAATTGCACTGTAGGGGGCGAGAACGAAGTTTTGAACTAGAGGCTCGCAGTCCGTGATGGACAGATTGTTAACGGTTGGTCTATGTGGTAATACAATCGGGCAGGACATCCAAACGCTCACCTATCATTCATCAACCTCAAATATGGCTTTTCATCTGAAAGATGTATGTAGTAACAACTTTACATGGCCGCTCAATATGATGTTAACTCTAGAGAAATGTGCGCTATTGAAGTGTTTGTGTGGAAGCGTTTGCTGCAAGACAGGCTCGGTGCGCTCACTTGCTCTTAAAATCTCCGCTATTTTTGGTCATACAGATAAAAGTAGCCTAATACATCTTTCGAATCTGTAAAGACTCTACGTTTATTTGTGTGCACTCAGAATAACAACGAAACGTTGCGCTTTTAAGCAAACAGGATGCGCTTTAGGTCTCATGTGAACTTGAGCGAGAAACTTCGAAACTCGAATATATCTAAAAATACAGTACATAGAAAAATATATCTATAGAGAGTGAAATGTCAAAAAAAATAAAAATAGAAGACGTGTGTGTTAGCATGGATGATTTACATGAAATGTAATCTGTGCAACACTGTGCATAAGATGGCTTTCAGTTCAATATAATAACAAAAAACGACATTTGGGGTTTTTATTCAACTAATAAGGTGGGCATGCTGTGATCTGTAATTGACAGTTATCGGCAAAAAAACAACAACACGGGAGTGGGAGGGAATGGGAGTCATTCTTCCGGGAGTGAAACGGGATTTTCCTCCAGTTTTTTCGTGGGATTGGGACGGGAAGAGATTAAAGTTTGTGATGCATTTTGGAAACAGGAGATGAGCCCCTGGTCTAATGCGCCACCTGGCTTGAGAAACCCGTTCTCAAAGACTTACTTTTAGTCATTATTTGGGTAGCACACATATTCTGAATGCCTTCGGCAGAATTCAAATGAGCCATTTTAATCTAGATTAATCTAGATTAATTCCAAAATTAATCTAGATTAATCTAGATTAAAAAAATTCATCTATGCCCACCTCTAATTACAATGCAATATTGTTGTTTTTATGTAACTTTTAATGCAAACACTGATAAACAATTTTCAGTGAAACACAATGTTAAAAACAATGTCAGTATTAATTAGCTTTTATTCACACATATTACGGTTTGATTTAAGCTATGTAACATTATTGGTAGGTGGTAAATTGGCTTATGAAGGCAGTTATGAAACTTAAAAATAAAGAAAGATCTTAAATACACTCTAAACATTCAGGTACAGCATACATGCATGGAGTGGAAAGCTCTGAAAAGAAACAGCGAAAATAAACAGAAGGAAAAAACTACTAAGAATACAACAGACATTTTCATAATGTCAAACACCACACAACTTCCGGCATTTTTTCCATCAGGAAACCATGTTTTGTTTACAGCTTCTCAGGCTGCTACAAATGAGCACATCAGAGGACAAGCTAGTCACTGACAAAGTATACAAAGTTCATGGCATTTCATTTTTTATATTTTAAAAAGATATCCAAGGTACAAAACTGCTTGATTTAGTTGGTCTGCTGGCTTTTTGTGCTTCTGGCATGTTTTTTTTGTAATTATTACTGTCAGTCAATTAAAATAAATTCTTCTGTTCAGTCTATTGTTCAGGTGCTGATCAGCATGCTTCCTATATATATTCACACACATAGTTGGAGATATACAGTCAAACCAAAATGTATTCAGACACCTTCAAAATTTCTCACATTATCACAGTTTATTCGCTATAGTTTAGAAAATGGTAATAAAATATGACAAGAACAAGATTTAAACTGTGTCAGAACAACTTCATCTTAATAATGTCAGATAACTTTGATAGAAAGGTATGTAATGAATTGGGTTCAATAGCTGCCAGCTGTTAAATTTAAGTACACAATTAGATAATACCAATTTAGGTCAATCAATTACCAAGCAATGCTTAATTTGGTTCAGTCTGTGGTCAATTAAAGAAAAAAAAAAACACTTCAGCAAAACATGGTCAGGTCAAAGTGTCTGAATAATATTTAGGTTATTGACCTAATTATTTAGGTTATTGACCTTGACCTAATTTGAGCGTTGGGCTTGAAACCCGACGTAACCCACAACCCAAGGTTGTGGGTTCGAATCCCACGGCAGTCAAAAGTTCACGACTGCTCCCCTGGCGCTGTGTGTGCACTTGGATGGGTTAAATGCAGAGAACACATTTCACTCCTCATTATACTCTGTATAATTGTTTATGTGACAAATAAAGCTCATCTGAGCTTAATTTGTATATATTTCGTCCTAAATGTTTTATCAATTTTACTAATAGTCCTCTGTATGAAGAGTTTTTGGTTATAATATGTCACAGTGTACTTTATTTTGCTATCCTCACTTACATAAATGATCTATGTCCTGGACCCGGAAATATAAAAAATTATATCTGGTGTCTGAATAAGTTTTGGTTTGACTGTGTCTGTGTAGATATACACTGACCAAAATTATAAACGTAACACTTTTGTTTTTGTCCCCATTTTTCATGAGCTGAACTCGAAGATCTAAGACTTTTTATATGTACACAATAGGCCTATTTCTCTCAAATATTATTTACAAATCTGTCTAATTCTGTGTTAGTGAGCACGTCTCTTTTGCCGAGATAATCCATCCACCTCACAGGTGTGGCATATCAAGATGCTGATTATTGAACAGCTGTGCCTTACAGTGTGCGCATAAATTGTGCTATTTGCACGTAGTTGGACCCTTGAAAATCTTTGAGTTTATTCGCTTCATTTGCGCGGGAAATTCGCTTCATTCACGCATGAAATTCACTTCACAACAGACGCGAATTTGCGTCATAGGAGGGGCTTCTGCATCAACTTCCGTGTTGGTGTCTCTACAGTCTGAAAGTTTGTCCCTGACGTGGTGACTGCAATCTGGGACTGCTTAGCGGAGGAGTCCCGTGGCAACCGACTAAAATAGTTTTTGTTTATTATATCTTGTCCTGCTTATGTCCTTTATGGTTAGCTCTTGTAAATATTCCCATCCTTTTGTCTTTTCTTTTGATTTACACCCTTTATATATTGTAAATAATCACATCTTTTCAACCTCTCTTGTAAATATTGGTATCTTTTTTCATCCTTAACTCTTGTAAATCTTTTCATAATTTTTCAATCATTTTTGTTCAAGTTTAGATTGTTATAGTTTTCAAATGATAAATGGAGCCAGCCTCCAAAAGGAAGACTATACCATCTGCGACAGCTGAGGAAATTCAGGGTCTCACCAGCAATCCTGAAAACTTTATATTCAGGGGCCATAGAAAGTGTACTGACTCAGTGCATCTCAGTGTGGTTTGGAAACTCCTCCAATCAGGACTGCAAAGCTCTACAGAGAGTTGTGCGCTTAGCTGAGCGCATCTCAGGGTCTGCTCTCCCCTCTCTGCAGGACATCTACCTCTGCAAACGCTGCAAAAGCAGAGCTGCTAAAATAATCAAGGACTCAAATCACCCTGGTAACCGGCTTTTCTTTCTACTGCCATCTGGCAAGCGCTTCAGGAGCACAATCGCAAAAACTGAGAGACTTAGGAGGAGCTTCTTCCCTCAGGCCATCAGGCTCCTAAACTCAAACTCAGTCTCATAACATTTACAGGACTCAATTTAATAAACTGTAAAACATTCACTTTTCTCCATTATCCGCATTGCTGCTATGTGTATATATACCCTGTACAACCTGTTTGCACATTCCTCTTGCACATCCCTGTTTATATTATTATTTATTAAGTCCATAGTATACTGTATGGCACATTTTATTATTGCACATTTTATTATTTATTTTTTCATATTTTTTACCTATATTTATATATATTCTCATGTTGTGTTATGTATTTTGCACTGTCCATTGAGCGGACCTGACCTGATTTACATTTCCGCACTGATTATATTTTCTATAATTGAGTATGTGATGAATAAAAGAACCTTGATCTTGAATCCCTGTCTCGTTGCTGCATTCTCAGTACACTATACCACAACAATGGTCCAACAAATAAAAAAAATTTACTATAATTTTGCGAGTGTATTTGCAATAGGATATAATTAGAATTAATGTACAAATGTTTGCCATAAGTATTCTAGTCTTAACCTAGAAATTATATTTTTATGTAACAAATATAAATTACGATTGACTATGTTGTGCACAAAGTAACACACCAAAACCTTTGGTCATTGTATAGAACATTTATTTATACAAAATAAATCAAATCAAACTATATAAAACCTATATGCAAAAAACATTTACAACTATTTACATGCAGGAATAAAAAGGCTTGATTCAAGGTTTTATTCTTCACATACTCAATTATACAGAATATAATCAGCAGTGAAATGTAAGTTAGGTCCGCTCAAATGGAAAGTGCAATTAAATGTAACGCACACAAGAGAATATACATAAATATAGGTAGAAATACAAAAAAGAATACAAAAAAAGAATAAAATGTGCAATAAAATTAAATGTGCAGGACAGTATACTGTAGACTTAATAAATTATAATATAAGGGGATGTGCAAGCAGAATGTGCAAACGGGTTGTACAGGGTATAAACATATCAGCAATACGGATGATGTAGAATAGTGAATATCTTACTGATTATTAAATTGAGTCATGTTAATGTTTTGAGACCAAGTTTGAGTTTAAGTGCCTGATGGCCTGGGGGAAGAAGCTCCTCCTAAGTCTCTCAGTTTTAGCCATCATGCCCCTGAAGCGTTTGCCAGATAGCAGTAAAATGAAGAGACGGTTATCAGGGTGATTTGAGACCTTGATGATTTGGAAGAGGGAAGAGTGAGGGCCAAAGTGAAGGAAAGGAGAAAGGAGAGAAAGTCTGGTTCATTCCCTGCAGAGATTGATGCCTCTTTGTTAAAACTACTCTTTAGGCTCCAATTTTTCCAAATTAAGCAGAACTGTGCTGCTTTCATAAATTAATTTGTGTATTTGAAATTTGTCGAATTCTTTCGTCTGAAGCAGCAACCTCTGCAGGGAAGGGACCAGACTCAAGAGGAAGAGCTCATCCTCTGAGCATGGAGGCGGTGCTGGAGCTACAGCATGGGTCCGGAGTGCTTCTAAGAGCTGCCTCTCCACCTCCGATGGCTGCTCC